>CM060921.1:726603251-727803251 GCA_030737875.1 Allium sativum
TTGTCCAACCTCATAATCAACATCTCATTCCTGAACAGTTCGATGAACATCACCTTACTTTAAATATGCAGCAGACCAACGTAGCACTTCAAATTTTTACCAAAACCAGGAACACCTTCCACTATAAATTGCAGCGCTCTTTAATATCCATAGCCATCAACCTGAAACGCCTGCACCACCAAAAAAAATAATCCATCACATATATAAACTACATGCAACTTTTCATATAACAATCGCACCACAAATCCAGTATATGGTATTTCAACCTTCATACGTCTGCCATATAGAACCCCAGCTCCATATACAGTTCATTACCAAATCATCTCCATCTCCTCAATTGAATACAGTCAATTCCCAACATCATTCGAAATCTAAATCTGCAGTTAGCGCCTTTCTGTACCTCACTTCACTAGCCCCTCTCCCATATTTTTTCTTACTTGCAACTGCCTCCTCTACATCATTGCAGATCAACACAAACTCATCACACTTGCAACTCTGCCACTATCTAATTAACAAAAACTCCACTACTACAACCAACCACCACCAATCTTCAATGGCAAACAAAACAAAGGCCCATACCTTGATTCAAACTCCAGCATCATTAGGTCAAGCATTAATAGCATTCATGCAATGGCGAGGAAGAGCTTCCAGTTTCCATGCTCACTCCCTGTCTCGCACTACTTCAACATCTGACATCAATTCTTTCCATGCCTTTGCTGCTTCTTTAGCCCCATCTGCTACAGACCAGTTACGAACCGAACAGCAACAATGCCAGTTCGATCAGCTTCATGCTGCATCCATGACCTTCTAAAAGCCATCCGTCTCTCAAAATTATTTGCTGATGAGATGATACCAATAAGTAAGAATATTCTTCTCATTGAAATGGGAGGAGCTTTTAATATTTGGACGTCATTAACCTAATCAAGATCTTTGGATACTAGTAAGCCATTTATAATAATTGAGATGAGGTCATCACCATCCACCCTCACTTTGCTGACCAACTAAGGATCCAGCCTCTTTATGTACACGTAAGAAGTCTCATGTCCCCCATAAACTGTTAAGTGGAATCCTTCTATGCCAGTCCACAATGTTACAATGAATGGATTTCCACTAACAAATGGTGAGGTTGCACTCACAATTCTATTTGCATGCTTTGATAGTATTTTGCCATCGATTAACGTACCATTCAGATTCTTTTGAACCAGCTATTGCTCAGACCATGATTACAGCAAACTAGACCGTCAACCTGATGATTACTAGCATTTGCATCAAGCGCATGGCCTGGACAGAATTCCCATACTGCCCAACCAGTCTCCACTTTCCACGAACTATGGCTCACAACCAAAACTGCCCAAACACATCACCATCCATGACCTGCGCCTCATCAACGAGCATATTACAATAAACAACACCACGAAAACATCTATACTTCTTCAAGCAGTAATGGTCTTCTCAAAACCGCCTTCCATCCTCAACACGAGATCCAAGGCAATAATGAGGTATCAATAAGCTAACGCTAGACTCATAGGAAAAGCTCCAGTTTAGATTAGCATCGAGTTCGAACTCCATTTATCTCAGCCAAATTAACACAGACCAAATCATGTTTCATGCACCACCTCACTTGCATAACGCTGCATGTTACTGCAGTAGCATTTCTCAATTGCACCTTTAGCAGAATCCCAATCTTCTCAAAGTTTTAGTATTAACAGGATCCAGTAGACGACAACCTATAATGGTGGATACCGCCGCCAGAGTGGGATACTCAAGATCGAAAAACTCTTATGAGAAACAAGGCTCTGATACTAATTGTTAGAAATATAAGGGAAACAGATAAAGAAAAAACAGCGTTGATTCTTTCATTAAAGAGATAGCCTGAATATATAGGCATACAAGCACATGCAATACATTAAAATAGGATTTAATTAACTAGATAACCTTAGACTCGGTAATAAGCCCACGCAATATGTATGCTGCATCACATCTCCATTTATTTAGCTAGACTTATTCAAACACAACTTCCAACAGCTGAAACAAAGAGAAGAACGTATACAGACGTGAATAGCTAAGTGTAATTATAAATCTTACCTAAAAGCAAATAACCTATTCGAAATTTTTTGAATCAAAACTGATGAATAGGTATTCATATATCAAAAATTTTATGGAATGGGCAATATCAGTTCTCGCTATTTTAAGGGTGCACGCCTATTTCTACGTGGGTCTAAATTTCAAACTGTGTATGTATTCATAAATGGATGGTTTTACGCTTTTAAACACACAACCGTATAACCAAACCCAAAAACGAGCGATTGAAGAGACAAGAAAGATGAAATGGAAAAAAGACAATTGCGCTACGACAAACGTGTCAAAAGTTAATTTTAACAGTTAAAAGAGGACTTGAAATGTACAACAATCGTCAATTTACACAAAATTTGGTTTGAAAATTCACAATTTGGCAAAAACAAACTTTGATTTCTCGCACTGCAAAATCTCTGGTTTATTTTTACGTTAAATTATTCACATTTTGATTTTTTTTTTTTTTTTTTTGCATTTCGAATTTAACCGAATTATGTTTAAGAGCATTGTTAATGCCACTTCAAAAATGGTTAAGGCGGGCCATTCAAAAACGAAATTCGGAATATGCCTACTGAATTTTTTTTTATTTTATTTCGGCAGCCCTTTGTCGAAATTAAGGGTGAAACTCAGTCACATCCCTGTCGAATTTCATAAATAAATTTGGTAAAACCTTGCCGAAATTTACCCATGTCCCCTCTTAATCGTTTTTGGAGTGGCATTAACAATACTCTTGTTTAACATGGACATGAATTCATAATCTAACTTTGAAAAATACAAATATCTATTCTTAATTAAAAATATTGAATAGTGAATAAAATAAACAATATCGTATTGTGATATTCAAACGAACATAAACGATCTGACAACTAAAGATTTTTCATATGTTTGTACATCTTTGTATGACTTCATGAACTCAATTCAGCTATTTATTCATTAACCACAAACATTCAACCTTAAGTTAGTGGGTCCTCAAGCTCTAAAATCAAACAGATGTGACTAAAGTAGTCATTCATAGCAGAAATACGCAATTCTACACTCAATTTGGATTCACTTATACAAGCTACTTTTTAGCTCTTTGAAAATCAAAATCTATTTATTTTGATATTATAAAAACAAAAAGTAGCGTATATAAGTTGATCCAACTAATTAATGAGTTGGTGCAAAATAAATGAATCGATTTAGTTGTTTGCAATAAATGTGTCAGACATCGGTTTTAATTAATGGTAGCAATTAGTTTCTTATCTTCCTTTCAACCAAACATTCATTACTCGCGCAACTCGCTCAATCGCTACAATTGCTATTTTGATTGTCTGGTCCATAAGTTTTTTATTTTGAATTGAATAAAAATGGGTTTTTCACATGAGTGAATGTCCAATAGCACACCGAGTATATATACTTTTGGATGCGGATAGGGTCATATCCGCATCCGCATCCAAAATTATTTTCGAATATTGAATATCCGCATCCGCGGATACATACAAATATTGGATAAATATCCGCTCCGCTAGCGGTCGATAAATAAATGAACATAAATAAAAAAATTAGCTTAATATTAAGTTTTCTCAACCTAATTGATTACTAAAATGCTAAAAATAAATAAATATGATAATAATATATAATTTTGAGCTATTAGCATGCGTTTAGTAGGCTTTCATCTTTACAAAAAATATATTAATATATTTAATTATGATAAAATGCACACAATTTAAGCAATAATCATGAAAAAAACGAACGGATAATTTTCGGATTTGGATGTAACTACCCTGAATATCGTATATTTATTTGCTTTTCGAATTCGAATGCGGATGCAAACAGATTTCAGATTTCCGGGTATCCATTAATGGCACTACGAGTATCAATTCAGTCGCTTTTTAAGCGAGTAGTGCTAGCATTCAACGTTAGGATATTCCATTTTCTATCACATACCGCTATTTTGTCCCTTTCCAACCATACATTAGGACAAATAATCAATACCTTCAAGCAAAACTCTTATCTCATATACCTCTTTTATCCTCAATTAAATACACATAAAAACATTTTCCTTGCATCAACGGTTATCCTTTCATGCCCCTGCAGTAGTTCATGACATCATCTAAAATGAGTTGTTAATAATGCAATTTACATAAAATATAACTTGGAAAGTAGGCATGCAACGTATGCAACATTATTAAAGAGATAAACATTATTTAAACAATATGCATGGAAATACAGTACAAACTCACGACCCATATAGTGCTATAAACATGTAGCAAACCAATATAAAAGAAAATGAATAACTATGACACATTCACCATTGTTCCCTCCAACTGCGTAGGTTGTTAATGCACCAATATTATTTGCAAGGCAAAGTGGAACTTTTTTTTTGAAAGTTAAGCACAAATTTTATTAATCACCAAAATATTTACAATATATATCCAAGCATATACATGTATGCTTTGTCATATAAAATTCAACACTCGCCAACCCAATACTCCCTTAGACAAGTAACTAAAAGTAAAAACAAATTTCAACAACAAAAAAGAAAACTGCCAACATGCATGCCTTAATGTCATGACATAAGAGACTTCTCCTTTTACCAACATTGCATAAGCAAATACCATAACAATCACCTGAACCTGTTAAGATAACAGCTACCCAACAGATTACTTACCATCAATCATGTGAAGAAAGGATCGAAGAGAGGTGAGGGATTTCTTTTCGTGTGTCTTTTTGACGGCTTGACAGAACTACCAGCTGGTAGTGTATCCTCTATATTAAAATCATTCCCCACATCAAGATCATCATTATCCCAAAATTTACCCTTTAGTTTCTTGCCCTTCGACTTATATAAGGGATGAGCACTCGTAGACACTGCAGTGGAGAGGATAGCAGGATCTGTCATAGTTGGAGGTAAAACAAGATGATCAGGTGGTTTTAAATGAGCATACGAGGACTGCTTCTCACTTGAATTTGTTGCAACTAACTGAGCTGAAACATCTTTCAATGATTAGCTGGCTATAACAGATGAACTATGGCTAAAAGTGGAAGAACATGACATAGTGGTAGTAGTTGTTGAAGCAGCTACATTAACCGATGCAGACATACCAGTGCAAGAAGAAGCAATTGAAAAGCTCAGACCTGTAGAACATGCATTGGTAGTGTTACCTGATAGTACTTGAGCTTGTTCAGTGATATCCTCAAACAAACTTCCAATATTAACATCCTCCTCAATTTCAACATTTGTATCCTTATTCAGATTAACTTCTGCAATAGCAGTGTCAACATTCCCAGGATGAACATTTAAATCTAGTATTGATTGCTTGTTAGCTTCATTATGAAATTGACCATCAATATCATTCACATCTTCATCCATGCAGTATAAGTTTTCAAAGGGGTTAACACTTTCTTTCCTAACATTAGCTGCAATGTTTGCATTACTATAATCTCTACCTACATCCTTTTTCCTATAATACTTCTTTTTCCTATTATTGACATTGGTTCACTTATCAATGTTAGCATTAGCATTTGTGTCCATGTACTTCTTATGTTTCAGCTCATCCTCTTTTTCATGAAATTTTTTCATATCCACTTTAACTTGATTCGGATTTTCCTCTTGATTATTTGTATGTTTCTCACAATGTATGTATCATGACCAAAAAGCTTAGGTTTGCAATCATAGCTGACTTTCACAATAGGGCAATGATCACCCAACCCATCGACCTCAATTGAATCTAGTAGTTCAAATTCTGATGATACTTCTACCAAAACTTTTGCATATCTAAATCATGCTGATATATTCCGGTTTGCACTGCCGGCGGCCTCTTCTCCAGCTACTTCGGTCGATAGCAATGATACAGAGTCTAGTATGGAACTCATGTGATGACTGATGATGCCTCTTTACTTCTCAGCATAGTACTTGTATAATTATGATGGTTTACAGTTTGATCTGATCGCTTTTGTAGTTGTACCCGTAATACTCTCTATGTGTGTTGTATGATGTATCTTAAACTTTGTGATGGTTGTATTTTGGACCACCAACTGGGTATGTCAGTTGGATATATACTATTATCTATTAATTAACCGGCTGTGTAGCCCCGCGCTACATATCCGTTTGCTCAAAAAAAAAATATCTAAATCTATTCAACCTTTAGGTGCTAGTGTTATAACATATAAGCCTACCTATATGATTGACTAACCAATTAATTCCAATTAAAGTCCATAAGATCATAGGGATTTTGTATAGATGTATCCAAACAGGGACTTTACGAATTTGCGATTGCGCATAGCCAATTGATGGATCCCAAATAGTAATGATAAACATACGACCGCGAATGAAAATAGGATCAAATCTCAGAATTTTCTTCCTATCAGAATCATTTGTAAACTTGAAATAGAAATGACATCCATCCGATTTAATATCAACTTCCCCAACTAATTTTCAACGACTATGTAAGTAATTAGCTACTACTTGAAAGGATAAAGTTCCATCGAGGAAAAAAACAATAAGAAAATTATTCCAATAATCAATACCTTCTTGCCTCACTAGATCTGGAATCGGTTTCTTCTTTCCATCTTTGACTATATCGAAGTGAATCGGCTTGTACGAACCAGCATTTCATGGAGAAGATCTAAACAGAGAAGCATAATCCGATTTGGCAAAAGATGGAAAGGATGCCTTCGATGGATTTGATGAAATGATGTTGGAAGGATCACCCCTAGATATAGAGGGAGTATCATGAGATGGTGGTGGATCTGGAGGTATAGAAGGAGGAGGGTGAGATGGCAGAGGGGGAAAGGTTGCATCGAAGTACAAGGGTTGAGAAAAGGAAGAAGGTTTCGAAGAAGAAGGTGTCGGTGCCGCCATTGGCAGAAGAAGAAGCTGTAAATAAATTTAATTCATGAGGAAGAATTTTAGTTAAGTGGAACTTTTATTTACACAAACAAAAATTACATGAGTTTAAGATAATAACTACAACAAACTTGCATTTACAAATCTAATATTTTCAACATTGAACTATAAATCTGAGAATACAGCTGATTAGTGTCTGAAGTTCAAGTGGATTATCAGATTTTTCTTTCTGCATTGTTGTTATCCTATGTATTCCTCCCGTATAGATTTTCACATTGATGTTATTTTAATATAGATTATCATATGGGGAAATTTTGGGTGAAGCACATTTATATCATCGCTTCCTACTTATTTACTAGTTTTATATTTTGTAAGACACCATAAATGTTCATAATTTGCTAATTTATCTTAGCACCACTTTTGATATCATATGGGTTTTCTTTCCCTCTAGCTATGGCCCAAATGGCTCATACCATTAACATTTAGACAACCTGTTTGCAAAAATATGTTTGAAAGGCTCAATATGTGAAATTAGCACTTGATATGTCCTTTCCTATAATTAAAAATAGTGGAAAACATGTTCATATATGAAACAGGGCATCCCAACACTCAAAATGATAATTTTTGCATTAAACATGTTATACCATTGAGAAATATTAAATCGATGATGTTTTGTAATAAATAAAAAATGCTTAGTCATTAAAATATACAATGTCGGTCATTGTCTTACCATTACCCCATTAGCCTTGCACATGAAGTTTTGATGACTAATCATAATAGCTTCATTGATATGAGGTGAACCATGATATACAAAAAATATTATTCACTTCGCCTACCTCTTGTGGTTATCATTCTCAATTTTAATATGTGAATATAATGAAATGATCTGATTGTTATCTTACTTATGGAAAAATCTATTTAGGACCAGTATACATTTATATTTTTAAATATATTAATGAATATAATAATGGCATATTGATGACATATTTCTTACATCGTGATTGCATCAAATCATTAATATTGAAGAAAATTGCATACCCACCCTCTAACCGTCTTTCCAGATCCAGCGGAGGATTTGGCACAATGTCACCAGGGCCGGACCAAAGCTTTTAGTTTCCATAACAAAAAAAAACAAACAAAAAGATAGATGCAAAATGTTATTGCAACAACTGAGCATTGAACCCACGTCAATTTAGATTTGCTACGAGTAGCTTACCGCCCATTGAGTTGTTGCCCTATTAGTTTAAATATCAATATATTTAAAAGTACACCGGTCATTTTGTTGCCCTCCTCCACTGCCTCTGGTGATGCTGCCCTAGGCGGTGGTTATATGAAGAAACATGTTAAATAATATGTTTTTGAATTTGTTTCATTGACGTCCATAAATGTCAAGTTTCAGTATTGATCATGTCACCTTTAATCTTATAGTGCGTGACTAACAAACCGAGCTAACATGTTGGAACTATTAATTGATAATAGTTTTGTGCTTTCTGTTGCAAAGAAAAGGTTTATTTCGTTTCGCCGTACATTTATTTTATTTCGACGTGGTTTTTTCTAGAATCAATATGGTTGACATGAAATTTTATATTATTAACAAATCAATCTATAGCATCATGCTAATCCAATTTAGATTTACTATTCTAACATTGCTATTTATATTGAGGTTTCAAGGGTTAAACTTGTAATTTATAAGTTTGTAGGGAAGATTGACACAAACCGCTGAAAAGAAAGAAAACAATACAAAAATAATCTTATAAATTGTATCCATTGTCAACAACAGTGCTTTACATAAATTACAGTCAACAAAAACACATTATATCATATAGTAACATTGCAAATCAACCTAAAAAATATAGGAAACATGCATACAATTTCGTTGACTACAATCCATTTTGTAAGACACAATATGCAAGCTTTAAATATGTAACAGAGCTAGGGACGGCAATACCATTATTGCTGTCCAGGCCATTTTAAAAGTTTAGCAGTGAAAAAAATGCCCAAAATGGTTGCAAATATGGCAGGGAAAAATTTCATGCAACAAACCGAATGTTCCCAGTGGTGCTTGAACCCAAGAACTCCACGTTGACAAATAGAAAGCATACCACCATGCCAGCTTCATTTATGTTTGTTATTAGTTTTAGTACTTTTATCACTAAACTATTACTGATCAGCAGTGCTGATCCCCAGCCTGTTGCCCCACTCCGGCATGCTGCCCTAGGCGACCATCTCGGCAGCCTACCCCTACGGCCGGATCTGAATTATAGAGCCATGCATATAGTCTGAAATTTGGACGAAAATTTTGACTTATGGAATAAAGTTATAGTCAAAATTCCAGTAGCGTACATATTCAATACAGGAAATTTGTGTTAAGGGCTTACTATTTCAGCCTTATTAGTTTGTAGGACACGGGATTGAAATGTTTATTTTCCAGGACACAAATCTAGGTGCACGTTTTCGTCTTCTTAAAAATCAATTTCTGAAATCAGATTCTTGTCGAAATTACGTCAAAATTAAGCCGTAGTTTCTTCTGCAATGAAAGCGATCGTATATTTTTGGGGGGAAAATTAGACGTTATTTTTTTCTGAAATCAAATTCGACTTTAATTGTGGAAATCGTGAGGCGATTTTGTTCATCTGGATAGGCTAATTGATTTTCTCTGCTAGATTTGTATAACTAATGTTAATTAACTTATTTTATTACAAAATAAATTTTCTATACCATTTTTTAAAAAGACAAGTGTAGTAGAAGGAAAAGGTAATTATATCGACAAAACAGTTAAACCCTTTTGTCACAAAATTAATTTTAGATCCATTATGCAGCAACATCTTATTCCCAATACATGGACATTAACATTGGAGACTCCTTGAACTAGATGTTGTAGAGTGCACTTGGAAACACTACGACTCAATATACTTAAGCACATGAACTTATCAGAAATATTAAAAATTAACTATGAAATTTATGTGATGATTGTCTTGTTATAACTGGTTTTATCTTTTTAAAAATTGTATTTAGAAAAAAAAGATAAATGGTTATGTGCGCTTCAATGGCAAATAACAGAAGTGAAAAAGATAACTGGTTAGTAGTCAAAAATTTGTTGTATAATTTTGTTTTTCATTTAACATCACAACAGGAGCGAAAAAGATATCTAGTTATATCTTTATGGAAAATTTCTTATAAAAAGGTAAAAATTGTATAGTTATTTACTTATTTATCCTTTGAATTGCAGGTCTGATACATATGTGATGGTTGTATGGTTTAAATTGAAGCTAAAGAACTATTTATGTTGTGTTATGTTAAATGATTATTTGATTATTTTGTATTTTCGCAACAAAGGTTTGAAAATATAATTGTATTTTAATTTTCATGTAAAGGCAATATTTTAAATTTGTTGTATGTATTAAATTTAATAGATTGATGTTGTTTAAGTCTGTTTGTTCTATAAGGTAATTTTCTTTCATTACAATAGAAATTAATTGCACAATTATTTCAATCTTAACTTATTATTTAATTTCGTTTCATGATGAAAAAGATAAATATTTATATCTTTTTAAATTATTTTTGCTAATAAAAGTAGTGAAATAATTATTGATATGATTACAACTCTGATATGAAATAATCATACACGGTAACAAAATCCAGCAATTAATCATATACAACAACATAATCATAACAGATATACAAATAGTATACGACATATTTGAAAAAGAAATATAGTTTTACATTTTTACCAAAACACAGTGTAATCTTTAGTTTTGCTGTTACATACTAATTTTTTGTCATTTTAGTGAGAAGAAAAAATTATGTAAGAGAAAAAAAAATATGTATACATGCTGTTGACTTTGTACATGTTTTTACGAACAAGAATACAAACAAAATTACCACATTCATTACTGTCAGTATGTAATTGATATTTTGTTTGATAGAAGCATTGCTTCTACACAGTTTTTCCTTCTTACTTCACAATATCATAACAGTTGGACAATACATCCTATGGTATTGGTCGCAAAGAAGATCGATAGCCTCTACAATCAGGGTCGTAGCATTTCTGATAGTAGCCACCTCTTTGGAAATCAACAATGTACATAACATGATTACTTTTATGTTCTCTTCCAATTCGTTCACAATATCGACTTTTGGACATGCTATAAATTATATAGCCATGTGTAAAAAACCAGTACCACTTTCTGATTTTACCCAAAACATTTACATGAGATGCTAATGATGAAATTTTTTCATCCAGTTCTAGGAAGGGAGATTTTCCTGAATTATAGGACTTAGGTACATTGCAAGAGTAAACATTTACTGACTTTTCACTTTGGATGTACTTGTTGTTATCATTCTCCTCAGTTTTAAAATGAATATTATTGTAAGATTTCAAATCCATTTCACACTCTAATAGCTTGTCTAAATTATCTTCTACATTGCAAATAAGTGATTTTTTAAATACTTGTTCATCATTTAGATTGTTACATCTGAAGCGTCTGCTTGGCAGTAGTTTAGAATTTTTCCCTGCTTTTGTTGAGAATGGAAGACGGAAACAACGATTACGGGTATAAACTCCAGTATCAATGAATATACTCTCTGTATTTTCTGACGAGCTTAAATCTGTCTTGATGTAAAGTTTTTCAAAGTGTGAATCAGTTAACCTTGAATTTTTTATACATGAGCATACCTTAGATATGAATCCTCCAACATGCAAGTTGTCTTTGAATGCAATATTTGGGATACGAATTATCAAATGTCGAGAGAACTTGTCTTCATTAGATGAATCAATTTCTATAACCCAATCTTCATTTCCCTTTATTTTGTATATGTCATTCATAGTTTTGAATGTGATGGAAATCAAAATATTTACCATTTCATCGCCATTTTGTATACTGTTAATATTTTTGTTGAACTCCAGATCATAGTACAAGTGGCAAGGCAGTCCAACTTGAATAATTTCGTAATGGTGTCGTAACTTAGGATTCATGCTCATGTACCTTCTCCAAAATTCCTCATATGTAGAAACTAGGAACCTTCTTTGTCCAGTCAAATGGTCTTGGTAGCAAAAAATGTTAGTGTTTGCATGTGTTTGGACAAATATTAAAGCTTCTTCTTATCTAGGAAAAGTTGCCCATATTGCATTTGTTTGCTGTGTAAAAAAATGAAATTAGAAAACATATTACGTATAAATGATAAACAAAAGATAAAAGGATTTATCTTTTTAAACATAGTAGTAGAAAAATGCATTGAATGACAATTTAAAGTTAAAATCTTCATGTTTATAAGCATTGTCAAATTTACTGTCTAAAAAGTTAAGCAATACAAATTATTGAAATATTGGTATAATCCCTTACAAATTAATCACCAATTGTAATATCTAATTGTTATAATCAATTATTACAAATTCTAAAATTTTGTGTTAGTTCAAACATTTTTAAGAGCGGACCAAAGCTGCAAAAAAATTCAATTGTCCAACAGTAGGGTTCATCACTAAGAATATCTATAGCTGTCTTTGCTCTGAATGCAGTAGCTTTTCCGGAGTAATATTTGATGTACTCTCCATTCCATGTGCAAATTTTTGTATAAACATCATCACATAAATTTCGCAATCGTACCTAAAATTATAAATTTAGTACTTTGCATCAAAAGATAAAGCATATTATCTTTTTTTATTATAATAATGAACTGTAATATGTTTCTTCTATATCTTAATGTGTACTATGAAATTGTTTATTACATTATTATCTACTTGTATAATTACCCATTGATTTGTTGAGCACAATCAACATTCACAAGCTGTGTCTTCTTTTTAGTAATTGTTTTGTGACCATCTTGTTTTAGCTCATCATTTAGGTTATTCACTGCTGTTTTCTACAAAAAAGTCAGTGTTTGTTAGAATAAATATAAACAATATAATTTTTGAGAATATTTATTTACCACATTAATGACAAGTTTTGTATGTCCACTTCTGCGGGATTTAGATCTTGTGGGTAAGTATAGTAAGTCATAGTGTTTCCAAGTGCACTCTACGACATCTAGTTCAAGGAGGCTCCAATAGTCATTTCCATTTATTGGGAACAAGACGTTGATACATAATGGATCTAAAAGTATTTTTTTGATAAAAGGGTTGAACTTTTTTGTCAATATATTTTCTCAGTTTCCATTTGCTGCACTTGCTTGTTTAAAAAATGGTTTAGGAAATGTATTTTGTAATAACATAAGTTAATTTGAGAATATAATTCACTTACTGTCATTGTTGTGTTAATGTACACAATACTATTGCTTTGATCTAGTTGCTTTGCTTTCCGAAACCAAAACCAATCAATGATCTACATTTGAAAAATAATATGGGTAAAGTACACAATTTATACTAAAGGAAAGTTTTTTTTAAACTTACTTGACCAAAAATATTTTGTTCATATAGGAGATCTTCTATCATGTCTTTTGTTATGGTGATGTTGTTTTCATCATCACAACTAAATACTTCGTCGTTGAAAAAAAATGTTTGCATTTATTATATCTTTTGTTAATACATATATAATATGTAAATAATTTTTTTGTATGCAAACATAATTACTAAAATAGCAATTATCTTTAAAAATTTATTTTGTTATTTTTTAATAATTAAGTGAAATATAAAAAGATAAATGCATTTATCTTTTATAAATTTAATGCTAAAAAAATTTATTTATGAAATATTACTTTTGAAAATAACATGTCATATATTTTAGAAAGCCATATAACGAAATAATCATTCAACAAAAGAAGTAGTTGCATAATATAAATTAAAAGGATAAAGTTGAAATCTTTTTAATCTCTTAAACCATAGCATACAAGAAAACCTAAACTTTCATAATTTCAATTACTTGTTAACATTAATCACTACAAAAAATCCAACAACGACAGATGTTGTGTAATTAATTATTTACTAATTGGTGTTGAGTAAACTATAAGTTGATAGTGGTATTTAAAACAATACTTTAATTAACAGCTTGCATATGGTATTGTAACACCACACAATGTACTATAACAAAGTAATAAGTAGAAAATTGAGCTGAACTTTACAGGTTGTTCTGGAAAAAAGTAATGTTTCAGTACTTACTTGTTATCTCCAACAACCTTAAAGAAAAGTTTGACATCTTGTTGTTGTTTCTCTGAAAGATGCTTCAGGAGTGTGCAATTTTCAATTTTTTTTGATTCTTTCTTTTTTTTTGGTTCTTTAATAATGATATCTTCAACACAAATAGGAATTTGAACAGTATGTTCTTCAGTAAATTCTTCGATGTCTTCAGATTTTGAACTTTCTTTATTATCTATAATTAAATCTTGAGTTTCAAACAAATCAAAACAAGGAAAATTAGCAGAACAATTTATATGTACCATACCAACTATTTTTCCTTGCTTGAAATGTTTTTCAGGTTCAGTAGTATTGGCCACATTTTGCTGTTCAAATTTTTTCACTTTTTGAAGTATCATTTCAATTTCTTTGCGCCTTTGGTCAGACTTTTTTCTTAAAATTTTCTCATCATCCAGTTGTTTTACTACACTAATTGTCTCATCAGTTAAAAATCTGACTTTTGTCTCTAACTCTTTCAGCCTTTCTAATTCTTCATTTTCAGACAATTTTCTTTTCTTTGGTCTTTCTTCTTCTAGTAGTGGATGTTTTAATTTTTTTGAAAGAAACTCTTTCTCCTCTGAAGTAATATTTGGAATTTTTTTCGAAATCTGCCTGAGGCCATGAATGATATTTCTAATTAAATATTGTTAAATATCATTAAATAATCCTACAATCAATTCAATGCTATATATATATGTATTTGATTGTATAGCTTAAAAAGATAAATGTATTTATATTTTAAGGTAAATGATATATTGACACATTGAACTTAATTTGTTTTCTGTCTATTATACGATCGTTATTATAACATATTTCAAAAGTATTATTACTAATATAATGTATTGTGTAAGAAACTGTTTATTTAATCATTAATGTTCCTTCTAAACTTGAAAAGATAAAAACATATATCTTTTAAATAAAATATATAGTAAAGTAATACATTTATACCTTATTGCTGTAAGATCAGGTCCTTCAATTTAGACAAGTCCCACTTTATCATTCTTGGGAATTTTTTCTTCAAATGTTCTTTTTCTTGTATTACTTTTGTCTTCTCACAAAACCAATACTGTAATAAAAAGATATATACATATATACTTTTGTAATAATGAAATATTAGATAAGTGTAAGAAATCTTACAAGTAAAACCATAGTGCAACCAGTTGTGTTTCTTGGATCAGTATGATGTTTTTGAACATTTTTGCAAACATTCTCACTTATTGCTCTTGGCCAAGAAATAGAACTGATTTTTTTCAAATTGAGGATCTTAGGAAGAAATCCCCACTGCAAGTATCTTTGATTGTTCGGAAACAAGAATGTTATGATCAACAGCATAAAGAGTAGCTTTATTAAATCAGTGCTACCATCTTTGTTTTCTATCATTTTATTCAATCTTTTTGTTACTGACTTTTGACTTATAATGTCTTCTTCTTCAAAGTTCTTGGTCCAAAAATCAGATTAATTTTCCACTGCAGTAGCTTTATTTGATACAGGTATTGGAAATAAATCTTCTCCATCCATTGGCATTCCAAATATAAGACTAACTTCTTTTGGTTTTAATTTAATCAATTTGTTACCAATTTGGAAAGCTTGTTCTGTGGTATCATAAGAGGTTATTATGTCATCCAAATTTGCTGCACTCTTTCTCAAATCTTGCCTTGAAATAGAATCTTCGAGAAAAACATTGAAAAAGTGTTTAAAAGGTGATTTTTCCAAGTATCTTTTTGCGTCAGCAAAGAGGATTTTTTCTTTCTTAATTGTTTTCATTATTTTGAATACAACGTTTAAATTACATCTGTACGTCCCTGAATATTGAATTTTTATTGACTTCGTCGGTATTTGTTGAATTTCATAGTTATTGGCTTCATCTGTATCAGTAGATTCTCCATCATTTTCTTGTGTGTCTGTCCTTTTTTCATCAGAATTATCTATGTTGTTATCTTCTATTCCAGTAGGTGATATATTGTTTCTTGACTCAGAATTATCCTATTTTTTTAGCAGTTAACATGAGATAAATTGAGTTTAGTAAATCTAATTTATAAATATATATTTTTACAAATTAGTTTAACAAGTAACAAAACTTGTATAATTATTATGTAAAAAGTAATAAAGATAATTCTATTTATCTTTTTTGACTAGTGTGTTATTTTTAATCTTTCATGTAATATTTTTTGCTAATTTTTTTTAAATAAGGTCCGGTATACAGATAATAATGTTTTTAAAATATTTAATTACACAACGCTCATACTTTATGAAAAAGATATATATTTTTATCTTTTTTATTAAAACAGACGTACATATATTAAACATTGAAAAATTGACATGATTGAAATAAAATATAATAAACAATTATGTATTATAATTATAATAACAAAATATAAATAAAGAAAAATTTACCAAAGGAGTTATTGTTAACACTCACGATTGGCTTTGCTCTTCACAATATGGACTTGATATAGGTCTGAAATTTATGCATTAATGTCCTCCTTCATTTAAAAAATTCACAGTGGATGTTTTTAAAAACAATCTAGAGGTTCTTTTTTGTTTCATATTTTATCCTGCATTAAAAAGATAAGTATAGTTATATGTTAGTAAACATGTACATACAGTTAGCAATTTAAGATTTTTTTTCAAGCAATATCAGCAATAAACAGTAAATCCTAATTATTACAAAACACGATTTATTGAGTGATAAAAATTACCCCATATTTGTGTAAAAAGATAATTGTAAATCATAGCAATTATTATTTTATAACTGTTATTAGTATAATATAAATTAAAAAGATAATAATATTTATCTTTTTAATCTCGTAAACCACATAAAATAATAATTTAATAGTGAAAGCATTGTGCAATTATTTACTACTTTTTTTTTAAAAAAATATGTTACATAACATACATACTCAAACAACAACAACCTATTAAATTTACTACAAACAACAAAGTTCAAATATTGTCTTCACATGAAAATATTAATACAATTATTTTTTCAAAGTTTTGCTGTTGAAGAAACGAAGTAATCAAATAAATATCCAACATAACACAACATAAATTTTAGAAGGCCTTATAACCAAAAAAATCCTTCAACATAAGAACAAGTTGCATAATATAAAATAAAAATATATAATTTAATATCTTTTTAATCACCTAAACCACAGCATATAACAAAAAGTAAACATAAACTTAAAATTTATTAAATCCTAGGTATTAGAAAACTTACTAGTCTAGTAATCGATAGAAGAAGATGATTTCGTCTACCAGGCAATGTTGAAGTTGATTACCAGATCCAAAGTAAACCCTAGATTAAATAAAAAAACGATTAGAATAAGATTCAATTAAAATACGAAAATCGATCAGAGTATGGTAATAAAATGCGTTGCAGCAAAATCCAAAAATCGAATTTAGCTAAAACCTAATTTGCGTTTCTTTCAAATTTTTGAATGAAAAATGGCGGAAACAGAAATGAACCGAGACATGTCATTGTAAAATGGCGGAAAGAGGACATGTCGTTTACAAATTAATTCTATAAATAATGTCCTGGAAAAAAATTATTTAACGGGTGTGTCTTAGAAATTAATTAGTTAAGGGAAGTAAGCCCTTATTGTAAAATGCACCTATTCGATATATGGTCTAAGCACAACGACATTCGTCCAGTACCATTTGATCAGACGCAAATAGAAGAGGGGAAATTAGTCTCAATTATGGAGATCAAGCTATCAGGGATTTGGGTTTCAACATTTTCGGCGCTACTGATTTAGTTTCAGTTCCATTGTCCTCTAACCGATTTCTCCGATTATCCAATATTTCTTTTTCGAAGGCCTCTGGCGGAGATGGGGAATGATTTTCAAATTTTAGATTACGATTTTTCTGGTGATAACGTCGATTTTGTGTTGGGTTTGGGTATTCTTACACGAAGGAATAAGATTCGTGAATACCGATGTTAACTGATGCTATTCATGAATGCTGCTCGCTTATAATGCAATATAAATTCAATCTCTTTGGCATGTTCTACTACTTAGGCCAAGTTCCGTTTTATGATTTTGGAATTATGAAGCAATATGTTTCGCCGATTGAGTGTGGATGCCTCGAATCGAAGAGTTATGCGTGTCACTAAACCAGCTTCATGATAAAAGCTTGGAAGTCCCTTTGGTTGTGAAGTTTAAACGGAGAATTACGGGTTTTTCTGATTACTATTTGAATATTTATGTCAGATGTTAGACTTGGTTTCAGGTAGGTTGTTCTGGGTGCGGATCCTCTGGACCAGATTCTCCCTGGTCCGGTGGTCCGCACCAATGAAATCACCCCATTTGGGGTAATTTTCACATTGCCCGCTGAAATTCGGGTGTATTTCAGGGGGGCAATGTGTAAATCACCCCAAAATGGGGTGATTTCATTGGTTGGGCTCACCGGACCAGGGAGAATCTAGTCCAGGTGATCCCAACCCGGTTGTTCTACACGCTTATCACTAGTTATTTCTACAAGGATGTCATCTGTTGATTAACAGTAGAGTCCCCAATATTATTGCAAAACCAATTAGCAATGTGATGGGGGTAACTCTTAGTATTTATCCAGAATTTTGGGTTGACATCTTCCGACATGGGACTTGTCCAACACGCCCCCCCCCACACGTG
This sequence comes from Allium sativum, assembly GCA_030737875.1. Classification (NCBI taxonomy): domain Eukaryota; kingdom Viridiplantae; phylum Streptophyta; class Magnoliopsida; order Asparagales; family Amaryllidaceae; genus Allium; species Allium sativum. The sequence goes on from CM060921.1 coordinate 726,621,886, forward strand.
TAGCGTCATTTGCCTATCACGTGGAGACAATAGCGCGGGACAAACAAATCAAACCCAAACCTTGCTTTGATACCATGTTGATTAATGGTATAGTCCCCAATATTATCACAAAAGCAATTGGCAATATGATGGGATTTTGGTATTAGATGATGTGGGGACTGTCTTAACTGGGGTGAGTTGCAGTTTGAATTTTAGTATTGGACTGAATAGCATAATTTTGGGCTGGAAAATTCTGAAGGTATAAAGGTGATCTGGTATTCTACTTCAAACTAATTAGAATCATGCTCACAGATTCATATATACATTCAATGTTTGAATGATGTTGGTAGTATGCAATTCTTCTGGAATTTACGCTATGGTAGAATTAAACCAATCTTAAGTCCTTTATGCAACTGATGAGCAAATTCATGTTAGCCAATTTATGAATTTGATCGTAAGTGCGATAGTAGAAGTTGGTATATTGGGACGGTTTCCTAGATTTTTCAGTGTTGCACAAAGATACTACTTGTTGTAGATGTGGTGAAGTGGGTTGATCATGCATAAGTGGAGCACATGGCTCGAGTGCGGTGCAGCGGCTCACGTGATGTGGGATAGAGGCCTCAGCATAGGCCTATTTTATGTTATTTAGCTTTAAATTTAGTGTATTTCCTATTTCTTTTTAGTTTTACGCTTTTGTTTGTTTTAGTTTGTAACGAGTTGTATGCTAACCTAACTTTTGTACTGTTTTTATTAGGTAATAAAAGCAAACCAATTTTCAAAAAAAAAAAAGATTATATACAAAAAATTTAAATTAATTTCTAAGTGCAAAAACCGTCATTTTAGAATTTCTCATAAAATTTCATAATTTTACAAATTGACTTTCTAATTTTCTATATTCTCATACAAAAAGATTCAAAGATGAAATTATTAGGATTACAAGATGGTCAAAATAAATATAGGTCCGTTTATTAAATATTTTTTAAAAAAAAAAATTGAAGCAACAGAAAAGTTTCAAACCTAAAAAATTTATTTTATAAAAATATTTTTGTTCAATAAAGCTATTGCTTTGAGATAAATTATAGAAATACATAAATGAAGGAATTAAATACCTGTTGCTTTACAAAAGAATTTTCATTTAGTGTAATGAAGTCACGAGGTCTTTCCAAATCAAATTAACAGAATTTTACAAATCTTCCATACATAAAGAAATCTAGGAATAAACCCATAAATGCATGGTAAAAATTTAAATAATGACAAAACAACAAAATCCATCAAAAATCATAATTTGTGCCAAATAAATAAATTCTATATTTTAACTTTTTCATTTATCAATAAAATGTATTTAAGGATTTCATGACAGCTTCCAATGTTCATGAGGCTATATGAAAATTTCATAAAACTTTGATATCCACACAAGGAGATGACATGCGTATTTTGAATCAATGGTCAACATATGGATAAAATCATAATATCATTGTTTATTATTAGCAAATTGGTACACGCAACTCAACAATATACGAATCACAATGCAACTCTAGTGTTTACTAATACTGTTGTTTTTTTATTGTCTGTTTAATTTTAGAAATATAATAAATCAAATAACCAACATGATTTGATTTAACATATATAAGAATTAAGTAATTCATAAGCATTATAAACACTGACTTTTACAACACGAATCGGAAATCATCCAGCACGAACAAGTACGACATGAACATAACAAATGAATCCAACATCACAACATCTAAAGACGACCACTGCATGGATGGATAGGCTATTGTTTTGGTAAGGTGGAGTGTTGGTTGTGGAGTGAGCTGTTATTCGTAGTGAGGGTGACGAGGCTTGTTCTGTGGCTGCTCATGGTCTGATGAGAGGGCTGGCGGTTATAACGACACTGATGTTGTTTGTAGGGTGCACGGCCTAGGCTTGCGGGTTGGTGCAGGACCGGCTAAACAGGTTAACAAGTAAATATGAGAAGGGACCCCCAATATTTGGGTTTATCTAAAAATACCTCAAACTCTGAATTTATATGGGACAATACATAAAACTTCGGGTTAATGGCATCAATTTATCCTAATTTTATTTAATATAAATTTACTTCTACTTAAAATCATAATTTAAAATTAATAAAATTCGGGTTGTTATAACCAAACTACTTCTTGCTTCGTGGCCTTATTGGGCTTCTTCATGATTTTACTAGTTAGGCCGATGATCCATTCACAATAGTTGTTTAACTTGAACATGAATTCATACTCTAACTTTAACAAATACAAATATCTGTTCTTAATTAAAAATATTGAATAGTTGTTTAACTTGGACAAATACAAATATCCATTCTCAATAGTTGCTTAACTTGGACATGAATTCATAGTCTAACTTTGGCAAATACAAATATCTGTTTTGTATTAAAAATATTGAATAGTGAATAAAGTAAACATTGTCGTATTGGGAATTCATACAAACACAAATGATCTCACAACTAAAGATTTTTTCCGTCTTTATGTGTCTTTGTATAACTTCATGAACTCAACTCAGTTGTTTATTCCTTAACAATCAACATTCAACCTTAAGTTAATGGCTTGTCATTTGCTTTATATTCAAGCCCTAAAATCAAATAGATGAGACAAGGGCAATCATTCATAGCAGAAATATGCAATTTTATGCTTTATTTGAATTCACTTATACAAGCTACATTTTAGCTCTTTGAAAATCAAAATCTATTTATTTGATATTATAAAAATTGTCCGTAGCATTAGCCCAGCGGATAAGACTTATATCGAGGTAACAACGACGTGAGTTTGAAACCCGGAATAGCATGCTAAAAGGGTTTATCATGTGCATACGCTACGATTAGCCACTTATGTGGTATCGCGAAGCAGGCTAGGTGCATTAAGAGGGAGGGGTTTAAGGCTTCTATCCGTTTACCCCCGAACAAATTCAACAAAAAAAATTGTAAAAACAAAAAATAACGTATATAAGTCATCCAAAACATGGCATCGATGAATAGACAATCCAACTAATTAGTGAGTTGGAGCAAACGAATTGACTTAGTTGTTTGCATTAAATATGCCAGACATTGGTTGTAAATAATGGCAGTAATTAGTTTCTTATCTTCCTTTCATCCAAACATACAATACTCACGCAACACGCTCAATTGCTATAGTTTCTATTTTTATTGGCCGGTCCATAAGTTTTTTATTTTGAATTAAATAAAAGATGAGTTCTTCACATGAGTGAATGTCAAATAGCACAACGAGTATCTGGGGCTGTCAACGGTTACTTTCGGATGCAGAGCGCCAGATCCACATCCTCATTCAAAATCACTTTCAAACATCGGATACTCGCATCCACAAATACAAACAAATATCAAATAATTACGGGTTCTTCCAGCGGTTGATAAATGAATGAACATAAATAATTTTTTTGCTTGTTATTAAGTTTTCTCGACATAAATGATCACTAAAATACTAAAAATAAATAAATGTGATAATAATATATAATTTTGAGCTATTAGCATGCATTCAATAGACTTTCAACTTTACAAAATATTAATTATTATATTTAATTATGTTAAAATACACACAGTTTAACCAATAATCATTAAAAAAAAAAAACGGATAATTTTCAGATTTGGATGTAACTATATCCGCATCCGTTTTGAAACAACCCAGAAGTTTGACAATAAATAGTTATTTAATTAGAATATCAAAAATAAGAATTTCTCCAAACGATGGAATTTGGCCACGAAACTTTAACGGTGGCATTCCTCTCGGAATTCTGGTCAATTTCATGTTTGAAGTTTCGCGAACGGAGTCTGTATGAAAAATTTACGGACGAATTACGAAAAATGGATGGAAATAAATAAACAGTATAATTAATATATAAAAAAACCTTATATAACTGGCCCTTACTGGGTTGATTTAACAAAGGGCGGTTAACCGCTCTAAGTGAGGGTGTAGACCGCTCTGCGCCTGCATAGCCCAGTGTTGGCTAGGTTTTGAGGGGTATTCTTGTTATATTTTATAAAACGAATGGACAGATGTTATTTAAAATGAATCCAACGGTGCAAGGCCATTTCCACCAAGAGGGGTAGAGCCTCATTCTTTTTCCACTTAAATCTGCATAGACAGCGGAGCTCTACCATTTTTTTTCTCTCTCTCCTGACCTAAATTCTAAAATAAAAATATATTAATACATATCAAATCAAATCCAATTCATACGAAATTGAGAGGGCAAGCAGATCTAATGGAAAGGAATGTGTAACAACCCGAAAATCTGGGCCAGTTTAAAATTTTTATTTTGGCAATTTTAGCGAATTTTGATTATTTAAAATGGATTATTTTAAATAATAACGACGAGAAATTTATTTTGGAATATAATTCGAACGTATATATTATATACGCATCGTCGTTAGAATATAAATATTTATATATAATTATAAATAGAATGGAAAATGGCGCGGTAGTTCGATAATTCGATTTCAAACTTCAATTGAACGTACCGGGTGCAAAACAATCCGGATTTTAGTGAAACCAAAAATGATAGGATCTAATTGATGATATCTTTCCAACGAATCCGAAAAATCGAGATTTCATAGCGGGAATCAAAAGATATGTCTAGTTGAAAATTCTGAATAGTCGCTATGGAATTCAGGCCCTTAAAAATAGTCATTTTGCAAACGACCTCGGATTTCGACGAAACCAGTTTTGTTGGGTCCGTGATGTAAAGTTATTGCTAGGTTTCAAATTTCATAATTTTTCGAATCAATATGTGAGCGTGGCAAAGGAAAACGCTTTTGACCCGTTTCAGTTGATTTTAATCGACTGGAAATTGGCCATTTTTCCAACTGTCTCAGAATTCGATGAAACTAGTTTTGTTAGGGCCGTATAGTCAATACGAAGCTAGAAAATATTTTTCGAGAATTTTTAGAGTTAGTATGTGACCCCGGCAATTTGAAATGTATGTTTAAAATTCAATATAGTGATTTGAATGTAAATTTAACGGAAACTGATTGTAACAGCCGAATCAGCTTGCGTGGCATATCCCATTGTGTACGGAATGGGGGTAAAACGCTATGGACGACAGGCGGTGGGCCTCGTTTCGAGGTCGTATGTAAAAGTCAGCTTTTTGAAAATTAATTAATTAAATAAAAAAAAAGAATACCTCTCCCCGTTAACCCGCTCTGCCCCCCCCCCCCCCCCCCCACGTTTGCTCAAAGCAAATCGGCAGAAAAAAAAAGAGAGCTCCCTCTGAAGATCGATCGACGCCGTCCTGGCCACCACACCACCGCCGCCTGCGTTTCCGCCTTCCCCCTTCTCCGTCGTGTGCCGCTTCCTCTCAGCCGATCCCTCCTGTCGCGAATCCCCGACCCAAGGCCCCCCCAAATCGAAGGATCCAGCCTTGAGACCTCCGCCGCCACTGTTTGGGGACCACCGCCACCATTCGCCGATGCTGCGACCCCCGCCACCATCTCCAACTCCAACGACCTCTCCTCCAACCTCCACATCCCGAGAATCGTGAGTTTTCTTTCTTATACTGATTTTAAAATTTCAGTTTTTAACCTGTATGAAGAGCGTATGAAAATCTGAAATGTATACATGTATGAATGTGATGGAAGGTTAGATTTACATAAATAAAAATATGATTTTTATATGTTGAACTTCGAAAGAAAAATATGATTTTTATATGTTGAACTTCGAAAGAAAAATATGATTTTTATATGTTGAACTTCGAAAGAAAAATATGATTTTTATATGTTGAACTTCGAAAGAAAAATATGATTTTTATATGTTGAACTTCGAAAGAAAAATATGATTTTTATATGTTGAACTTCGAAAGAAAAATATGATTTTTATATATTGAACTTCGAAATAAAAATATGATTTTTATATATTGAACTTCGAAATAAAAATATGATTTTTATATATTGAATAGCATAGTAAAAATTCGATTTTTACATATGTAGTGGCTACGGGCAACGAAGATGACGAAGATGCGATAGCGATGAAGATTTCTATCAATGAAGTGCCGTGGAGCTTGGACAGCTATCGGTGAGAATTTCTCACCTTTCAATTTCTTTTCTAGTTATATATATATATACTAGGATGCAGACGGTGCTTAGTAGCACCCGACACAATCGTCCACAGACCATGGACTTGTTTGTTTGATTGCACAAATTAGTTAGATTATTTGATTGAAATTGAATTGTGTGGTGAAATGAATTGATTTGATTGATGTGTGAATGGCGTGGGCCTTCACTAGACCGGGGATAAGGCTAGGCCTTGTCCCGTTTCTAGTATCGTGCCGTTATGCCGCCGAAATTTTCTAAAATATGTTAGAAAAATAAAAATATCATTTTATTTAAAGAATGAACTTAATAGAAATTCATATGTTGGAATAAAATGTTTTATCGTTAAAAATATAATTTTTAACGTGAATGTGAATAAATAAATATTCATTTACAAACCAGACGGTTTGTTTATGTACACCTATTTGAAGGACATTGATTGGGACGATAAATTTTACACATCGCCCAACTGCACGAATAAAATATTTGTTTGATTGTTTGAAACCCCACATGGGTGTTGGGATGAAACTTGAAGTTCACTCATCTTGATTGATTAAATATGTCGATCGATTGATTGACAAGCTGCTATAAGTGTTAAATGTCTATATTTGATGCTTATACAGTGTAGTGCACTTTGGTTGATGGTTGATTATTTTTCAATGCTATTATATACATGTGTTGTATAAAAATCCATATAATTAACATTATATGGTGATTGATTGGGCCTCATTCCAATTTAGAAAATAAAGAATATTATAAAATAAAAGTTCATGTGTTGACAGTACTCATCCATTGAGATTGGTCATGTGTTGAACGAAATATTTTGATAATAAAATTTACATCTTTATCAATATAAAATAACGGTTCATGTGTTGACAGTACTCATCCTTTGAGATTGGTCATGTGTTGAACGAAATATTTTGATAATAACAACTATTTTGAAAAAGAAATATTTGAAATAAAATATTTGAAATAGAAACTTATGAAGCCGTGTTGATTAGATTGACGCCATTTTGACGTGAACGATATTTATATCGATTTTATTCATTTCGAAATGAAATGAATTGAATTGAAAACGATTTCGAAATGAATTGAATTGAAAACGATTTCGAAATGAATTGAATTGAAAACGATTTCGAAATGAATTGAATATATAACGATTTCGAAATGAATTGAATTGAAAACGATTTCGAAATGAATTGAATATATAACGATTTCGAAATGAATTGAATATATAACGATTTCGAAATGAATTGAATTGAAAACGATTTCGAAATGAATTGAATATATAACGATTTCGAAATGAATTGAATTGAAAACGATTTCGAAATGAATTGAATTGAAAACGATTTTGAAATGAATTGAAAACGAATTCAAATTGAATTGAAAGCAAATTGAAAACGAATTCAAATTGAATTGAAATTTGAATTGAATAGAAGTGAATTTTAAAACGAATTTATAAAGAAGAATTCAATTTTGATTTGAATTGAAATGGAAGTTGAAATTGCTTTTGAAAACGAATTTAAAACTATTTATATAATTCGTTTTAAATAGAAATCGACGAAATATATATTATATATATTATATATATAATATAATGGCCTGAATAGAACGCGCCGCGCCGCGGCAGTTCGCGAATTTCGACCATTTATTTCAAACGGACATTACGGGAGATCCGACCGTCGGATTCTCCTAAAACCGGAACCGTTGGGTTCGTATCGAAAAGAGCTTTCTAACGAATATTAGAAATTTGAAATCTAATGGTTGGATTTGGAATTATGTCCAAATCAAATTTGAAAAAGATCGCTGTAAGTGCAGTTCGATGGCCGTTGATGGAAATCGACTGTACGGGCCTTGATAAAATTAATAAAAATAGCAATAATTTGTGTAAAATCATAAGAAATGATTTAGAAAGAATTGGGATGAAAAACTCCATATTTGAAAAGATAAAAATAGATTTTTATCGAATTGAACTAATTTGAACTAGAAATATAATTCTATTTATTTTTAAATAAATAAATTGAATTTGAAAAGGGTTTTAAAAATAACCAGAATTTCCAATGATTGCATTGGAGTGGATTTGAATCGAAATTGTCTTCGGAATATTTCGATGTTGGAATTCGTGATTATACAGATGTTGTTATGGAAATTTGAAAGATATATATTTATATCGTTATTTCCAATATGACATTTGTTAATCGTAGAATTTGATATTGAATATAAGCCGATATATTTTCTATTCAGAGCCTTATATTGAATATCAAATGTGATTTGGGTTTGTCGTGAATGGTGTCTTCACCAACACTGTTCTTGAACCCAGTTGAGAAAAGATTAAATCTTTTTATTTAGATTTAATGAAGTGTACCAATTCAATAATATTTAATTGAATTGAATTGATATTGATGTTTGGGTTTATCGTGGACAGTGTTTTAAATAACACTCGTTCTTTAACCCGATAATCAATGGAATGTGATTTTGGGTTTATCGTGAACCGTGTTTTTAAATGACACTGATTCTTTAACCCAGTCGAAGATTAAAACTAAGTGGAGTTTTAATGAATCTTTAATTAGATTGAAATGATCGAAAATGGAGTATCACCAGTTTTGCTCCAGGCGATAGTTAAATCTTTAATTAGATTTGAACGTGAAATGGTAATTGAATTTACCGATAACACTGTGGTGTTAGATATGAAGTATTACCAGTTTTACTTCATGAGATGAATAGGTTGGGATGGGGAAATTAAAATAAATGATTACTTCGGTAAGGTTCGCTAATCCCGACTAGTTTGAATTGAGATTCAAAAATAGAATAAAGAGTAAATTCAAAGAATTTATCTTGGATAAAATTAATGGGAACCTTTCCCTATGAATGTGAAATTTAGAAACTAACTGTCGGTTAGCCAAGCAGAATGGTTTTCTGGTTATTGATCTGATGTTGGTTTCGGCTTTCGGGGTTAATATTTGGGAAATTATTCTCTTGATTAATTTGCGGTTAGTGACTGATGAATTGGAATGAGGCGTATGTTGTGTTTGTGTAACACTTATTTAAAATATACGTGAGTTATTCGGAAAGACCGGGTTTATCCCATTCTGAATAACTGATACGACGATAAGTCGAAGATGAAGACGGTGGTCGAAGACCGGAAGTCTTCACGTCGTTTGGGTGATTACTGATGATCTTGATTGGGCTGTACACCCAAGAAGATGGAAACAGTTGGTGATCGTCCAGACGTACTTGGAGATCGATGGATATGCGGGGTACTAGGTGCCTCCGGTTTCGTTCAGACCCAGAACGGACTTGTAAATGGACTGTGTGTCTGACATTGGATTTTAGTCCGTGTGATTGATCTCTATTAAATATACATCTGTTTGGCGGCAGAGAATTTATTCTCTTGCTTAACGCCCTTCTCTGAGACGTACGAGCTCAGGGGTTATATATTGATGGATATCAAACGCATGGAGTGAATTGCCTGTGTGGCATGCCTAAGTGGCAATTGATCAAGGCTTCTGTTGAAAAGCAAAGTCTTGTGGTGATGATCAAAGCACGGCCTTGTGGCGTAGCTTTGTGTAACGTTTACTTCGCGAGTTTCGCACCCCGGTTGTGAACCAAAAACGGGAGAGGACATCAGGGAGGACTTGCGTTTCTTTCTAGCTAGAAGTGGCGTCAGTGGTTTTACCCGCACTGACGAGTTTGACTTATGTGGTTGTTGCTGTTGCGAGGCGCCTCGGTTAGATCGGACGATCCGGGTCCGATGGAGCCATTCGTTGGCTCATTTACGCCCCAAAGGGCGGAGAGACGTAGTGTTCAGGCATAATAATCCACATCGGTGGACCGGCCCTGACGATCCAAGGCCCACCTGAGTCTGGGTCCTGAGACATGGGCTAGATTGTCTCGAATCGGTTGAGGACTATCTTTTGCCTCGGTTCATAGAGGGAAATCCAATTTCCAAATACGTGACATTTGCGGTTTTATTTGTAAACCTATATATGGCGACATGATATATGGTACCCATGCCGCCTATGATTGATACTTATGATTTGAAGTTGTTTTATACACTATGCACTTATAATAGTATCAAATGATTTGTTTTAAACGTACCAAGCATGTTTGGCTGTTATAAGGGAAAACCCTATCCTCGGCTGCGATGCATTGTGTGATGGGACCTGGGTCTTATAACAGCTTCATTTTTAGAAAAGCATTGCGTTGTTTGCTTATATGCACTGGTATTCTTGGGAGGAAACTCGTTCCGTGTTATACGGCGTGGTCCCTTGATTTACCTAACTTTAAAATAAAGATTAATAATTGTTTTAGTTCTCACACCAGTCACATGACTGACCTGGGGTTTATTGTTTTAACCTAAACTCTGGGTGCCCTTATTTTGACACGGGCAGCTAGTAGTTTTGGTTTTGCAGATTTATATTCACAGGATCCTGGTTTACAGCTGGAACGATATCCGGAAAGCTTTGTATCCGTATATCTCCTTCTAGTTGTGTATTGTATTATTTTCCGCTGCGATGTATTTAAATGTAATTTAAATCTCTGATATTTCTGTGTAATATTCATTTATACTCTGTATATTATTGTAATCTGATGCATTGTTGTAATATACGATGAAATGTTCTTCTGTATGTGTTCTGTTGTGGCTTGTTCTCGAACTATCCGACGCTTTCCTTTACGGGGAAGTTACGGGTTTTCACAGAATGCAAAGTTACGCTCCAAATCATATTCTTTGCTCTCTTCCCTTTTTCTTACATTTCTACAAATCTAGACTTTTCCCCTTTCTAGATAAATTGTAGAATTATAAGAATTTGGGGATTGTAAGCCTAAGGGTTCAAAACAATTGAATTTGGAGGCTATAAGGTGAGTGAGAAATTTACAATTTACAGTTACAATAACTTATCTACTTCGTCTGAATTAGATTTATGTTTTTATGTCTATGCCTATCAGATCAGGTAAATAAATTGTGGTAATTAGATTGACACCCACCAGATCTGGTTAAAAAAAGTGTTAAACCTTGTGAATTGTACATTGTGGCTATGCATAAAATGAATTGTAGGATTTCATAAACTTGTTTACACCAATTCCTACAATTATGTCATATGTTGCAACTCTGGTATATAATGTATTATGGACAACGTATAACACTGTAGATCTAGAAATCAGTCCCATTAAATACAAATTATAAGTAGTTACACTCTAGATATTTAGTTCAGTGTTAATATAAATGAAATTGGCAAATTATGTGAATTTGAAAAGATATGATTGTTAAATTATGAGATTGTAATTTTACCTATTTGTATTTAATAGTGTTGTGGTTTGGCTTAATTATTGTAAATATGACATCTTTTTGAACAAAAAGATGTCATTTTAAATTCACCAGAGGTATGACAAAAAGATTAAAAAGGAATAGTGGTGCAACGTACGTATAAATATAAAAATAAATATTTGTACGTAGTTTGCATCGACTATTCTAAAAATATACTTATGTCTTATGAATTTGAATTGTGTCTATTCCACAAATTTGGCAAAAGTTACAATAATTACCACTAACTGCATTTTTGTAAGATTTGGAACATTTTGACAATATTGAATGTAAAAAGGAATGTTTAGTTATCGATTAAACCAAATCATGTAAATAAAAATAAATAATAATAAATATAACTACGCTGACCATACGAAAATATAAAATAAAAATATATACATATTATCCGTCCAAATAAGCGTAAAACAATAAAATATACATTGTATTAAATGTTTGAAGGTTTGAATGTTTGTATAGTATTCATTTATGGAAACATATAATGTAAATTGTATTCCACATTAAATGATTATAATTGTTGTGACAATTTGTAGTAATCAATATAATTAATTGCTATAAATAGGACAACAAATCAATAAATTACAATTTTAACCAAATGTTAAATGAGGAAAGTGAATATGATAGGATAATGGTTACAATTCCTAAAATTTATTTAGGATAATTGTTGTACACCCCAATTAGGAAATTTGAATTATAATTGCATTTAGACACGAGGTTAAGCTCACTTGTGGTATAAGCCTGCCAGGAATCGACCGGCAAATCCAACAACCACAAGTAGCCAGCTTAATGTGAGGGGTCTAATGCATAAAAATAAATGTACTAAGGCATGAGGTTAAGTTCACTTGTGGTAGAAGTCTGCTCGGAACCGGCCGACAAATACGGCATCCACAAGTAGTCAACTTAATGTGAGAGGCCTAGTGCATATATGTATATATACACACACACAATAACCGATAAACAAATAAAATAATAAATCAAAGAATAATAATAGTAATTGACTGTTGGGGTACAACAATTAAATATATTCGGGAGTGATAAAATAAGTACATTCCATTGTAATTAATGCCTTGGGAAAACTATGGTCGTTAGGCGCGTAAATGGCATTAATTGAAATCAATGGTAATTAAAGATTAATGGTTGCCTTAGGAAAATATGACTGTTATGGTTATAGAGGGCAATAAACAAAGAAAGGAGAAGTAAATGGGTGTCATATCGGATAAATGGATATTGATTTTTGTTTAAATACTAAGTCCAATTAAGGAGGTTATCAAATAAATATTATAGGGTAAAAAGAATATAACCTTCCTTATTTATAGTAATTAATATAAAACTTATAAATGAAAATAAAGTTGGACTTAATAGGTTAATAATGTAAGATATTATTAACCATATGAAACCGTGACGAAAATGAATGGCGTATGTATGGTATTTCTGTATAGAAGGACTAAGAGAAAATGACTTAATAATATAGCCCACCATATCCTAATAGGGAAGGTATAAAAGGCTAATGGGGTACGAACTAATAACCTTCGCGTATAGTCCGCTTCCTGGGTCCTAAAAGGCTAAGAGACTAGGGTTGAAGAGTCCACCTGGGAATAGGTCTTTCAGGTTTGGGCTCTTAAATGGCGGGTGTGTGTGGGCCTACCCAAACCTGGAAACTAAAACGTCAGATACGGCTACCTATCCTACAGAAGTAATAAGCGACTAAGGAGGTTATATAATAAGGTCAGCTAGATGGTATAGTGAACGATAAAATACCTTCTCTCACCTTTTGCGGGGCAAGGGTATATTTATGAATGACGGAAGCCTTAACTAGTAGGGCCCGTAGCTAGTGCCCTCAAGTTTTTGATAACATTGAATATATTATCGAGAGTTAATAAGTGACCAATAGGTCTGCCTAGGGTCTTAAGCGATCAGGGAGAATCCATCCTATCTATCATTGGTATTGAGGCAATAAATGATGAAGGATAAGCGAATGAAAGTATATGGATATAGAAAACCCTTAATTATGGGCCCACTCTCGATTAAATAACTAGTTATGTTCTGGTATAAAGGCTTCACAAAAATATGTGTAAATGTCTAATCTCGATATTTTTCTTTGGAAAATACTACTTTGGGAAGGGTAGTAAAGTCGTTCCTAAACATTTCCTAGGTTGGGCTAGAATCACTAACCTAGTTAGGCATACATCTTGGGTTAAACCAAACGGGATACATCTATGTATTCTAATCAGTGTTGTAAATTTCTTTGTCACCACAACTTGTTGTTTTGACCCCCACTCATGATTACAACCTTTTAGGTTTCATAGAGAAGGTCAGGGATCTCACATGTGTTCTGGTTTGGCTTTTGATTCTCGTTTTCTCTCATGCTCGGTATGGCAAAGTGACTTACTTTGAAAAAGGTAGTTACTTGAGTTAATATTTATTATCCTATTTTGTTTCCGCTGTGAGTTTTCTTTTATTGTACTTTGATTATGCTCATGCTTATTTATTACAGGTACCAGATATACACGCCTCATGCCTGGATGTGTTTAAGTTTTGATTTTTGTCGACATTTGGATGTAGAAAAGTGTGGGATGTTACATTTGGTATCAGAGCTTAGGTTAAATGATCAGAGGAACCAATTAAACTGGGAATCGTGAGAGAACATAATTCGATTTTATTTTTTGTTTTTCTTCGTCTTTCTTACTAGTTAATTTAGGTATCCTTTGACGACCCTACTAGTATCAATTCAGCCTCTTTTTTAGCGAGTAGTGTTAGCATTCCACGTTAGGATATTCCATTTTCTATCGCACACTGCTATTTTGTCCCTTTCCGACCATATGGTAAGACAAATAATCAATACCTTCAAGCAAAATTGTTATGTCATGTACCTCTTTTATCCTCATTTCAATACACACAAAACCGTCTTCCTTGCATCAACGGTTATTCTCTCATTCCCCTCAAATAACTCATGACATTATCTAAGTTGAGTTGTTTACAATGCAAGTTTACATAGAGCGTAACTTGAAAATTAGACATACAACGTATGCAACATTATTAAAAAGGAAAATGTTATTTAAATAATTTGCATGGAATTACAGCATAAACTCATGACCCATATAATGCTATAAACATGTAACACACCAATAAAAAAATTGAACAAATATGACACATTCATCATTGCTCCCTCGAGCTGCATAGTTCGTTAATGCACCATTAGTTTCTGAGGTACTATTTAACAAAGTTTGAAGTTCAAGTGGATTATAAGATTTTTCTTTATGCATTGTTATTATCGTATGAATTCCCCCGTACAGATTTTTCACATTGATGTTATTATAATTTAGATTGTCATATGGGAAACTTTAGGTGAAACACAATTATATCGTCATTTCCTACTTTTTTTACTAGTTCTATATTTTGTAACATGGTATTAATGTTCATAATCTGCTGATTTATCTTTGTATCATCTCTAGGTATGGTCCAAATGGCTCATACCATTAAAATTTTGATATCTTATTTGCAAAAATATGTTTGAATGGATCAATATGTGAAATCAGCATTCGATATGTCCTTTCCTATAATTACAAATAATGGGAAACGTGTTAATATATGAAACAAGGAATCCGAAAACTCCAAATGATAATTCATGCATTAAACGTGTTATACCATTGAGAAATATTAAATCAATGATGTTCTGTAATAAATAGAAAATGCGCAGTTCATTCATTAAAATATACAATACTCGTCATGGTGTTACCATTGCCCCATTAGCCTTGCACATGAAGTTTTGATGACTAACTATAATAGCTTCACGTATATAGTGTGAACCATAATATATAAATTTTGTTTTATTCACTTCACCTACCTCTTGTGGTTTTCTTTATCAATTCTAAGATGTGAATATAATGGAATGATCTGATTGTTAATTTACTTATGGAAAATCAAATTAGGACCAGTTTACATTTATATTTTTAAATATATTAATGGCATATTGATGACATATATCGTACATCATGATTGCACTAAATCATTAAATATTGGAGAAAATTACAAACCCACCCTCTAACCATCTTTCTAGATCTAGTGCAGGATATGGCATAATGTCACCAGGGTTGGCCCAAAGCTTTTAGTTGTCCTAGACAAGAGAAAAGATGGCTGCAAAATGTTATTGCAGCAACTGACTGAGCATTGAACCCACGTCAATTTAGATTTACTACAAGTAGCTTACCACCCAACCACACTCAACTTCATTGAAATGTAGAATTATTTTAAATATCAATATATTTAAAAGTACTCTGGTCATTTTGTTTCCCTCCTCCTATGACGACCCCAAACCCCCGATCCACGGTGGCAAGGGTAATCTTTGGAATGTAACACATAAACAAATAACAGCAGAACAAAAATATATAAATACACAAGATAATGTACAATAAATACACTGGATAAACATAATCATCAGAGTTACACAGTATACAGGATCATACTTAGTACAAAATACAGTTCAGTTTTACATAAAATGTCTACAGAGGAATCAAAACATGATATGTACAACAGGAGCAGAACAACATAAAGAGAAAGAAATGATAGAATTCATCTTCAGCTCCATAGCTACCCAAAAAGAGCCTGCTAAAACCAAAATACAAGGCTGCCCGTGTACAAATAGGGGCAACGGAGTTTGCAAGTGAAACAAACTACGAGTCAGTCATGGGACTGGTATGAGAAATCTACTTAACTTATTTTAATAATGAGGCCAATCACAGGACCACGGCGCTAAGGCGTAATGGGTTTACTCCATTGGATTGCCAGTGCTTTGAAACAAGTAAATCATTTAAACATCGCAATTCTTTTTACAAAAATAAAGCCATTATAAGACTCAGTTCCCATCACACAATGCAACACAAACCGGAGGATAGAGTTTTACCTTATAATGGCCAAAATATGCTTGATACGAATAAAACAAAAAGCATTTGATATTATTACTAGTGTTTATATATTTTTAAAACAATTTCAATCATAAGTGTCAATCATAGACGACATAAGTTCCCCATACCACTATGTCGCCATATATAGGTATAAAATCAAAACCGCATGATGTCGTATTTGGAAATTGGATTTCCGTCATGAATCAAGGCAAGGGATCGTCCTTACCGCTTCAAGACAATTAGCCCATGTCTCAGGATCAGAACGCATCGACCCTTGGATCTTCAGGGCCGGTCCACACAGAGTGGATTAAAGTGCCTGAACACTGCGTTTCCCTGCCCTATGAGGCGTAAATCTGGTCTGTATAAAGAACATCCATCAGCTCCGCAGAGACCGACATAACCGAGGCGCCTCACCATCCATCATCCACATAAGTAAAATGCCCAGGCGTGTAAAACCCAAAACACCACTCCTAGCTAGAAGGAAACGATGTCCCCCCTGCAGTCCTCTCCCGTTTTTGGTTCATCCCGTGGTGTGAGGCTCGCGAATCAACGCTAAACCCAAAGCTAGCTATATTAAATCCATGCTTTGATCATCAACCACAAGGCTCTTCTTTTCAACAAAAACCATGATCACGACATCTTAGCATGCTACGTTGTCAAGATACAACGTCAGACACACATCATTTTACAAGTCCATTCTGGGTCTGAACGAAACCGTAGGCACCTTATTCCTTTCCCGTATGTCCAATACAGGAGAGAGGCCCTCACACTTCTGGTCGATCTCCAAGTACGTCTGGACGACCACCACTTATTACCTTGTCTTGGGATGCCTCCCAATCAAGACATCAGCAATCATCCAAATGATGTGAAGACCTCCGGTCTTCAACCACCGTCTTCATCGTCGATCTCTAATCGTCGACCAATTATTTTAAATGAGATTTAACTCAGCCTTTTCAAATAATTCACGTATATTTAGAGTTCAAATCAATTCATTTCCATGGTTAAATTATTTGACATCCATAATTCAATTCATTAATGTAATTTTCACGTAAAACACATTCAACCATCAAATATCCAATAAACCAGATAAATTCGGTTTATTTCCATTCCATATCGTTTATAATATTTTATAATGATTTATCGCTATTTTTATTTATTTGAAAATAGCTAATTTATTCAAACGACGCTTCAGGCCATAACGCGGCCATGGCGTTGTTTTCTTTCAGATCTGATTTACGCATATCTGAAAATCTTACCGTTGGATCTTTACAAATTTTATATCATTGGAAAGATTTTCAAAGCAGACCCAATTGTTCTAGTTTTGGGAACATCTGATGGTCTGATCTCCCGATACAATCGTTTGAAGTTACGATTTCAAAATACGAACTACAGCATCGTTATTTGATTTATTTTAATTCTATTTATATATATATAATCCATTCTGGCGCTGTTTTTATTCTGATTTGAATTAAACATTTTGCCTAATCTAACCATTGGATCTTTGCAAAGTTCGTATCATTGGAAAGGTATTTCCAAAGCGAACCCGACGGTTTCGATTTCGGGAAAATCCGGTGGTCGGATCTCCCGGTACAATCGTTTAAAATCACGATTTCAAAACACGAACTGTAGCTTCGTTATTCGATTTATTTTAATTATATATATATATATGTATGTATATAGATATAATCCATTCTTCGATTTCCAAACAATTTTCATTTCATATATTTGATAAAAATAATATTTTTACCTAACAAATATTTATATCAACACATGACTATTTTTAACACTTCATATATATAACAAAAATGTGATTTTTATTGTTAAAACAATTTATTTCAAACATGAATATTTTTAGCGATTCATACATATTGTAAAAATGTGATTTTTTTGGTTAAAATTTTTTATTTCAAATATGAATATTTTTAGTGATTCATATATATTATAAAAATGTAATTTTTATTGTTAAAACAATTTATTTTAAAAATGTTATATACTTCATATACATGATAAAAATATGATTTTTATCTTTCAAATATTTTATTCGTCATATGAATGTTTTTCCAACACATGAATATATTTCAATACATGAATATAAATCAAACACATGAATATTTCAGAAAATTTCGGCAGCATAACGGCAGGGGGTTTAAAACCGGCACCGTCCCGAGTACGGCTCCTCGCACTACCTTACGCCTCGCAGCGTTCCCTAAGAGGCTTATCCTTATAATCTAAATATTTCAATCATTTTCATATCACAATGAATATTTCCACAAACTATTCCAACTTTGTTTCAACCACAAACAATCATTAGCAACCATTCGCCTTTATCAACCAAATTTCACGTCAACCAAAATCCAAACAATCACAACCAATATATCGTCCATGGTCTGTGGACAAGGGAAGTGTATATCTATATATAGATATACGTATATAAATATATTTCGATTTTTTTTCAATATCATTTCAATTCCATTCAACGCACATATGATTTTTACAACGTATATATAACTTATACATTGCATATACAACTTATACAACGCACATTTCAGGCTGTCGCGCCATTTCAGGCTTTGTTTTATAATTAAAATAAATATATTCTCCATAACTTTGATCCAAACAAATTTTTGGTCATTATTATTTAAAATAATTTATTTTAAATATTTAGAATTCACTAAAATAGCCAAATTTTAAATTGGTTCTGATTTTCCGGGATGTTACAATCTCCCCCACTTAAAATCTTTTCATCCCAAAAAGGAACGAAGCTGAAAGTTGTTTAATTAACCAACTCAACATTCATTTTAGCTTTCATTCTCCAACTTTTCAATTTCTAAGAATTTTCTAATTCTTCAAAAATTTGGCTAAAACGCTAAATTTTCAAAAAATTTCGCCATAACCTCCTTTGTACGGGGAGGGGTTTGGAAATTTATTGGGTTGCATTAGGTACCTAATAAATCCTAAAAAGCATACACATATTTATAGTGATATATTCCGGTGTCCACATGGGAGTGTGTATCGATTATAACTCCAGAGAATAAATTCTCGTCACCCTATAAATGGGTTTTTGTGCCTTAATGACCAGAGAGACGTGTTTATTGTCACCTCCAGACCCGTGTAGGGTTTTTATTAATCTAGCAATTTACCGTTACATTTTATATAGTCCATATCACTCATCGGTCCAACCTGTAATATAGTTATCTCCATACAAGCCTCTCGCTCATATGGTAAACTTCAACCTCGTCACACAAGCTCCAAATGCTTATGTGGTATATGATAAAGTATGCTATCTTCACGAAGTATGCCATATAGTGTAGTTCAAAATTAATTATTGCTATCCTATGGTGACGTTTATTATTTCACACAGAACAACCAGCACTCCGCATCCAATGGCATTCACGGGAGTTGATATAATAATATAATTGCGCATCCAACTCATTAAGGTTTAACTATTTGTCGGGCACGCAAATAAATTCTTTAATTAATAGCAAATCCATTTACCTATTCAAAAATATATAATGTATATGCATATATTTCAATCAATTTCAAATCAGTTTAATATTTGATTCAATTTGCATAAATTTACCTTTCATTCTCTTATGGGTTTTAATATTCCAGTATTTTGATTAATCAAATTCCTAATCACACATTACAAACAACAATCACTTTATTGATTAACTTTTCAAAAATATACTAATTAATTCATATACTCTTTTAAAATCATTCAGACTATATAATTAGAAATTTCACATCCTTTAAAAGGAAACAACAACCAAGTAGAAAACAATACGGAAACGCAAAATATGATAAATGTACCTTGCACCAGAGTTAATCAGAGATATCCACTCTACAATCGGGATAGGCTAGCTTAATGCTCTCATCAGTTTCCCAAGTACAGTCTCGCAGATCTCCACTCCATTGAACTTTAACTAAGTGAACCTTCTTGTTCCTCAGCTCTTTAGTTTCTTTGCCAATAATCTTTATCGGCTCTCTTCTCACAGCTAATTCTGGAGTAATTTCCAAGTCTTGTTGCGCGGCTTCTTCCACGACCAAGTCTGGATCATGTACATGCTTTCGAAGTTGAGATACGTGAAACACATCATGTACTCAAGGCAACCAGTTTGGCAATTGAACTCTATAAGCGAGAGTTCCAATCCGTTCGAGCATAGGAAATGGACCAATAAATCTGGGCGCCAACTTCCCTATTTTACCAAATCGGACCACTCCTCTCATCGGAGAAACCCTCAAATACACATAGTCACCAACAGAAAAAGATAAATCTCTTCTTCTTGAATCTACATAGCTCTTCTGTCGGCTTTGAGAGGCGAGTAATCGTTTCTTAATGAAATCGACTTTATCCACAGCTTCGTGAATAATATCTAGTCCCAATACAAGTCGATTGCCAGGTTCTACCCAATAAGCGGGAGATCTGCACGGTCTACCATACAATGCTTCGAATGGTGACATTTTCAGGCTCGCTTGGTAGCTGTTGTTGTATGAGAACTCAGCCAAATGCAAGTGGTCTTCCCATGATCCGCCAAAATCAATAACACACACCCGCAATAAATCTTCTAGAATACGATTCACCCTCTCAGTTTGACCATCTGTTTGAGGATGATAAGCGGTGCTCATATTTAATTTTGTTTTCAATTCTTCTTGGAATGCTTCCCCTTAGGATTTTGAATTAGATGCGGGGCAAAACGAGAAAGTTCATTGAATTTTTTATGATGTTCCGGAATGGTCATATCTCCTTGAATCAGATAGTAGAATTCATCACTTAACCGCTCGGTTGCTTCTGGAGGAATAAATCTTTCATTGAAAGTTTCTTTAAATCTATCCCAAGTAATAATACCTTCTGGATTATTCTTAATAACAGTTTCCCACCAGATTAAAGCTTCGCCTTTTAGTGCCCATGATGCCAATAATCTTTTCTGATCATCTCTCAGCTTTGAACCTTCAAAAAATTTCTCAGCAGAGTGCATTCATGCTTGTGTTTGACTAATAGATTCATTGCCTGAGAACGGTACTCCATCCAGATTTCGATACTTAATTAAATGTGGTTCAATATCTTTTTCTGACCTACCTCTTCTACTTCTGCCACTCATTTTTTCTATGTCTACAAATAGCATACAAAGTGTCAGGCCAACAGAAAAGGTATTTTAAAGCATAGAGACATATATTTAAATGTATATGCATCTATCAGGGTGTATTTCATTCTGCTATACTCATTCTAGGATATTACTGATCCTATCTGAAATGAGTGATCCATCTTAGAACACTACTGGTTCTATTTCTGACGAGTTCGTTAATATGTTATATTCCAGAACTAAGCTTAACCAAAGCTCTGATACCACATTGTGATGACCCCAAACCCTGATCCATGGTGGCAAGGGTAATCTTTGAAATATAACACATAAACAAAAAACAGCAGAACAAAAATATATAAATACACCAGATAATGTACAATAAATACACTGGATAAACATAATCATTAAAGTTACACAGTATACAGGGTCATACTTAGTACAAAATACAGTCCAGCTTTACATAAAATGTCTACAGCGGAATCAAAACATAATATGTACAACAAGAGCTGAACACCATAAAAAGAAAGAAATGATAGAATCCATTTTCAGCTCCATAGCTATCCAGAAAGTTCCTGCTAAAACCTAAATACAAGGCTGCCCATGTAGAAATAGAGGCACCCGAGTTTGCAAGTGAAACAAACTACGAGTCAGCCATGGGAATGGTATGAGAAATCTATTTAACTTATTTTAATAATAAGGCCTATCACAGGACCACGCCGCTAACGCGGAACGGGTTTACTCCATTGGATTGCTAGTGCTTTGAAACAAGTAAATCATTTAAACATGGCAATGCTTTTTACAAAAATGAAGTCATTATAAGACACAGTTCCCATCACATAATGCAACACAAACCAGAGGATAGAGTTTTACCTTATAATGGCCAAAATATGCTTGATACGAATAAAACAAAAAGCATTTGATATTATTACTAGTGTTTATATGTTTTTAAAACAATTTCAATCATAAGTATCAATCATAGACGGCATAAGTGCCCCATACCACAATGTCGCCATATATAAGTATAAAATCAAAACCGCATGATGTCATATTTGGAAATTAGATTTCCGTCATGAACCAAGGCAAGGGATCGTCCTTACCGCTTCGAGACAATCTAGCCCATGTCTCAGGATCATAATGCATTGACCCTTGGATCTTCAGGGCCGGTCTACATGAAGTGGATTAAGGTGCCTGAACACTGTGTTTCCCCGCCCTATAGGGCATAAATCTGGTCTGTATAAAGGCCATCCATCGGCTCCGCAAAGACCGACATAACTGAGGCGCCTCGCTATCCATCATCCACATAAGTAAAATGCCCGGGCATGTAAAATCCAAAACACCACTCCTAGATAGAAGGAAACACATGTCCTCCCTGCTGTCCTCTCCCGTTTCTGGTTCATCCCGGGTTGTGAAGCTTGCGAATCAACGCTAAACACAAAGCTAGCTGTATTAAAGCCATGTTTTGATAATCAACCACAAGGTTCTGCTTTTCAATAAAAACCTTGATCACAGTATCTCAACATGCCACATTCTCAAGATACAACGTCAGACACACATCCATTTACAAGTCTGTTCTGGGTCTGAACAAAACCGGAGACACCTTATTCCTTTCCCGTATGTCCAATATAGGAGAGAGAACCTCGCACATCCGGTCGATCTCCAAGTACGTATGGACGACCATCACTTATTACCTTGTCTTGGGATGCCTCCCAATTAAGACATCAATAATCATCACAACGATGTGGAGACCTCCGGTCTTCAACCACCGTCTTCATCGTCGATCTCTAATCGTCGACCAATTATTTGAAATGAGATTTAACTCGGCCTTTTCAAATAATTCACGTATATTCAGAATTCAAATCAATTCATTTCCATGGTTAAATTATTTGACATCCATAATTTAGTTCATTAATGTAATTTTCACGTCAAACACATTCAAACATCAAATATCCAATAAACCAGATAAATTTGGTTTATTTCCATTCCATGTCGTTTATAATATTTTATAACGATTTATCGTTATTTTTATTTATTTAAAAATAGCCAATTTATTCAAATGATGCTTCAGGCCATAACGCGGCCATGGCGCTGTTTTCCTTTAGATTTGAATTACACATTTCTGAAAATCTAACCGTTGGATCTTTACAAATTTTATATCATTGGAAACATCTTTTCAAAGCGGACCCATCGGTTCCAGTTTTGGGAAAATCCGACGGTCGGATCTCCTGGTACAATTGTTTGAAGTTATGATTTCAAAATATGAATTGCAGCATCGTTATTCGATATATTTTAATTCTATATATATATATATATATATATATATATATAATCCATTCTGGCATTGTTTTTATTCAGATTTGAATTAAACATTTCACTCAATCTAACCATTGGATCTTTGCAAAGTTGGTATCGTTGGAAAGTTATTTCCAAAGCGAACCCAACGATTTGGATTTCGAGAAAATCCGGTGGTCGGATCTCCTGGTACAATTGTTTAAAATCACGATTTCAAAACACGAACTGTAGCTTCGTTATTCGATTTATTTTAATTATATATATATATGTAATCCGTTCTTCGATTTCCAAACAATTTTCATTTCATATATTTGATAAAAATAATATTTTTACCTAACAAATATTTATTTCGACACATGACTATTTTTAACACTTCGCATATATAACAAAAATGTGATTTTTATTGTTAAAACAATTTATATCAAACATGATTATTTTTAGCGATTCATATATATTATACAAATGTGATTTTTATTGTTAAAATAATTTATTTCAAACATGAATATTTTTAGCGATTCGTATATATTATAAAAATGTGATTTTTATTGTTAAAACAATTTATTTCAAAAATGAATATTTTATATACTTCATATACATGATAAAAATATGATTTTTATCTTTCAAATATTTTATTCGTCATATGAATGTTTTTCCAACACATGAATATATTTCGATACATGAATATAAATCAAACACATGAATATTTCAGAAAATTTCGGCAGCATAACTGAAGGGGGTTTAAAACCGGCACCGTCCTGAGTACGGCTCCTCGCACTACCTTACGCCTCGCAGCGTTGCTTAAGGGGCTTATCCTTATAATCTAAATATTTCGATCATTTTCATATCACAATGGATATTTCCACAAACAATTCCAACTTTATTTCAACCACAAACAATCATTATCAACCATTCGCATTTATCAACTAAATTTCACGTCAACCAAAATCCAAACAATCACAATCAATATATCGTCCATGGTCTGCGGACGAGGGGAGTATATATATATATAGATATACGTATATAAATATATTTCGATTTTATTTCAATATCATTTCAATTCCATTCAACGCACATATGATTTTTACAACGTATATATAACTTATACATTGCATATACAACTTATACAACGCTTATACATGAGGTGTACAACGCTTATATAACTTGTACGTCGATTATATAATTTATACATCACCATTCCATATCGTTTATAATTTAGAAATCTCACTTTGGGTTCCACTCCTCCAAAAATTGTAGGAAGCTCCAAAAATTCTCCGGTCTCTTCTAGAATGTAGAAGACATCCACACGAGTCCAATATCTCTTGTTTCACTGGATTTCGACCACATAACAAAACGATATGATTTTTATTGTAAAATCGTAATTCGTAGTGCTTTAAAGTGTAATTAACCATTTAAATTTATAAATGTCGTACCTTTCTGAATTTGTTCGGAACTAGGTTTCGATTTATCTCGGAATCCGTGCAGCGTGGTGATGATTGGAGGGTACCACCTTGGAGAGCTTGGAGAGGTGCTTAGGCGCGTGGCGGAGCGGGCCCACTCGGTGGCGGCTGTAGAGCGCGGCGGCGCCTCGAAGTCCGGATCTTCACAGGGAGGTGATTCTCGAGGTATAGTGAACGATAGGGGGTGTACTAGGTATTGATTTGAAGAGGAGGAGATGTTCTTCAAAAAGTTCAACTGGGGCGAGGTGTTTTGGTGAAGGGATCGGGCGGAAATTGGCCAGGAAGAATGGAGGAGTTTTATGCCTTCTATCGGCGTCAGGGAGAGAGAAAGTGATTTTCTATCATTTTTTATAAAAAAATATGATTGGCTCGTGCTATATATAATTCCAAAAATATCCGTTTCTCCAAACGAACTCCAATCCAAACACAACGACTTTCGTCCCTAGCTAATTACCCCCATTCCAGACACAATGGAATATGTTTCATAGGCCCATTCGACTGTTTCAGTCAGTTTTTCTTCAAATTAAAATATAAAACATTCAAATATGGATTTGAACGTACATTTCAATTTGCCAGGGCCACATACTGATCCCAAAAATTCAAAAAATAAATCAAGCGATGTTTGGACGATATGGTCAAAACAAAACTAGTTTCGTCGAATTTGGAGACCGTTTGAAAAATGACCATTTTCTAGTCGATCCAAGTTGACTAAAATCAACCAAACACATTTTCTTTTGCCATGCTCACATATTATCTCCAAAAATTATGGAATTTGGAATCTTTTCCAATAAAAGTAATTTCGTCGAAAACGGAGGTCGTTTGCAAAATGCCTATTTTCAAGGGCTATATAAACTCCAAAGCGACCTTTCTGTAAATTCATTTGGCCATAACTTTTGATTCCCGCTATGAAATTTCGATTTTTCAGATTCCTTAGAAAGATATTCATAAACAGGTTTAAATATTTTTGGTTTCATTAAATCCGATTTATTTTGAATCCTATACAGTCAGTCAAAGTTTGAATTCAAAATTTCAAACTACCACGCCATTTCAGGCTTTGTTTTATAATTAAAATAAATATTCGCCATAACTTCGATCCAAACAAATTTTTGGTCGTTATTATTTAAAATAATTTATTTTAAATATTTAAAATTCACTAAAACAACCAAATTAAAAATTTTAAAGTGGTTCTGATCTTCCGGGTTGTTACACCTCCACTACCTCTAGTGGTGCTTCCCTAGGTTGCGGTCTCGATCGCCTACCCCTTGCGTCGAGCCTGAATGTCACCATAGTGATTTTGGAATGTTTAATAGAAAAAAATGTCCTTCATTAATTGGCATTGCTAAGGCATCAAAAATAGATGTGTTACAATGGAAAAAGTGAATTTTGATGATGAGGAAGCTAGATTATATTAAGAAACATGTTGAATAATTTTTTTTAATATGTCTCATTGACGTCCATAAATGTCAAGTTTGAGTGTTAAGACTATCACCTTTAATCTTCTACTGCGTGACTAACAAACTGAGATAACATGTTGGAACTATTAATTGATATCTATAGAAAAGCAAAGGCTTATTTAGTTTCGCCTTACATTTATTTTATTTCGCCGTGGTTTCTGCTAGAATCAATATGGTTGACATGAACTTTTAAATTATAAGCAAATCAATGTGTTGCATCATGCTAATCCTTTTTAGATTTACTTATGGATGTCCTAAAATTTGGTTGACATCAAGCAAATCAATATGGTTGACATCAATTATAGCACACTGTCCAAAATTTGGACAATGCAATATGTTATATTACTTACGGATGTCCTAAAATTAAATCTCAATGTATTTTAACTACCAGTATTCAAAATGACGTACTTGTTATAACATGATACATGACTAATGATTACAAGTATTTTTAATTACTATCACAGTCAGAATCACTCTATTTTTGGATTTTTAGGTAAAACATCTGTTGTAGCAAAATTCGAATTCAAATACCAAACTTAAAAACCAAGCGAAAGATAGTATTGTCGAAAAGCTTGAAAAAACAATCGATCACAATGTCTCAACAACCAAAACGACATAACCAATCCAAATTTTACTACCTCAATCACAAGCAATCAAAATTAACCAACTAGATTTATAGTGGTTGCACTAATGATTTATTAGCGTGCATCGACATTATAGAGAGAATTTTATCACCACAATATGAAGAGATAAAGAGATTGATTTAATGGTCACCAATAATCACTTTAGAATTGAGTATGTGGAGAATAAAATAGATGAAATAAAACTAGGTTAAGATTATGATTTTTCTTGAGATGGACCCTCGAAAAAGTTAGAAATGCTATTCTTTTGAGTTTGAAAATAGCTTATATAGGAAGATTTTCATCATGACAAATTATATTTTTGCCCCTAGGAACATTCAACAAACTTGTCCAACAAAACAAACTTTTCATGTCCTAGACTTCTGACTTATATTTCCAAAAGTTTGGCACAGGAATCCATTCCTATGCCCAAGGCAACCACACATTTGGATCTGGAACCAAACATCTGGTTCTAGTCTCGTGAAAGTGCATATCCGAGAACCAAACATATGGTTCGGAGGACTAGATGTCTGGTTCTAAGCTTGAGCTCGGTTTTACAAAGATCCAGACATCTGGCTTATATGCCAGACATTTAGATCAGCTCAGCCTCTTCGAACAAGCTCCCGGCTTCTTCTATGTGATAACTCGAGCCACCAAGCTTGGAACCATTTTCGCCAGTTGTAAGCTATTCCTGACTACTTCAATCTACCACATGGTGTCGCCATAGAATTTAACACTACAACTCGAAACTATAACCATCTCTAAACTCCAATACACCGAACAACACAAACTCTACCTTCAACCAATCAAATGATTACTTCCTTTTTGAGCTCCTACAAAACCACCGCCTATTGCACTACATGAATGAGCTCCGACAAAGCCATCACCAGCTAACGAAGTGTTGAAACTATCTAAGACAAAAACCAATCTCATAAAAAGACAAAGTACTCAAAATTGTAAACCGGTACTTACCAAGAGGATAGAATTACAATCTCTTACTGATACTCCTCTTCATAATCAAACTAACCGCTCTTCCCAATCATGCCACTGCGCAGAAGCTAGCACTTCAATAGGCAAACTAAATTCTATTAATGGTAGAACTTCCCTAAAAGCAATGCTTTAGTGAATATATCTGCTGCATTATCCATGCACCTTCAAAAGATATATTGGCTTACCTTTATTTATGTCTTCATGATATGTCTCTTTCACCTCAATATGTTAAATGCCAAAATTTTCTTCCAAATTAATAACACTTTGGCTATTACACGGAATATCGACATAACCATACTCGAATCACAACTCATACGTCAGTAAGCTCAAATAAAGTGCTTTCATTGTCGTGTCCACGGTGATTATCTACTCCGCCTCCATAGCGGATGAAGAAAATATAGATTGCAATCTCTATCTCTAACTGATGGCCATACCACCAAGCACAATATAACAATTTTGATTTTTTATATAGGAAAATTTAATTTATAAAATATTTAAAATGAATTATTTTAAGATTTAATGACCTGAAATTTATTTAAAAAAGAATTTTAATGTTAAATTATTTAAAAAAGGGAATATTAAGTTTAAAATCTGAATAAGTTTATTTTAAGGCTATGTAATAGTCTATCTGAATATATACAATGATAATAATTTTCTTCCGATGGATTTGATTGTTTTGAAGTTAATTTATATTTTATCGACGTAATTTAATATTGGAAAAATAGTTATTTTGCAAACGAACTCAGATTTCGACAAAACTAGTTTCATCGAATCCGGAACATTAAATATTATAAAGTTTCAAATTTCATGTGAATTGAAGTTAGTATGTGAGCGTATGCAATTTAAACGCGTGTCGAAAAATGATTCGAAAATAATAATAATGTATAATTTGATTTTGAGAAAAAATAATGAAAACAATTGAATTGGCCTCCGATATATATTTCATTATGTCAGGAATATGGGTATTTGGTTAGGAACGGTAGTCATTGGGTTTTGTTTGGAGTTCTTGAAGTTTTAAACATTAAACTTGATTAAAATAATAATTAAACTGCCTTATATAATACCCTAAACTAAGGCAACCCTAACCCAATTTCTCCTTCAGCCGGCCTTAGCTTTCAATGGCCGAAATTTCCATTTCTTTTTCCCTTATCATCTCACAATCCATCCACTTCTAGGAAAAACTTCAAACATGAATGTTGTAGCCCTCTTCCCCCTCGTCAAATCCTTAGGGTGATCGTCGATTGGAGCAATGAGGTGGCGTGAATCTAAGTTTGAACGAAGGCGGTTCGGTTTCGTATTCCATGATTTATGAGATGATAGCATTTTTAGAAAAAATTGTCAACTAGAATATTGTTCGGAATGTCGAGACGGGGTTGGTGATGAAGTTTCATGACCATCGAAGGTCGAAGGCGGTGCTAGCGATAGTTTAGGCATTTCAGGTTTTGGAGGATTTCCTGGCGATGGTAAAGGTCAAATTAATCTTAACTGATTTAGTTAATGACATCGATTAGTCGTTAATTAAGTTCATTAATTAATCCATGTTTAAATTAGTTTAATTAAAAGTGGTTAAAAACATGTAACGACAATTACAGCTTCAAACGTTAACCAGTCAGAGCGGAACAACATGCGATGAAATCTTAACGGTGAACACTATGTTATGGAATTGGTTGGAATCTGGATTGGAACTATCGAAGCAGCTGGAATGTTTTGTTTAAATTAAATGAGTGTTTAATTTAAATTAAAACTAATCGTTGTTACAACAATCGGTGAGAACTTCTATTTGGATATTTATAGTAGAACTTATTTAATTAAGTTTAAAAAGTTGATTATATTCATTACCTGATTATAAGTTGGTTGTTTTTCATTTCTATGTTGCTTCGTGATTGATGGATGTTTATTACAGTTATCATTATTGTCTATGTTCGCATAAGTGTTATGTGTTATAACGATAATATTTTAATATTGTGATATGGATGATAGGTTGTTGTGGATGTTATTATGATTTTTCCACCTAACAACACATATGTGGAATTATCTGGGATTTGTTAAGTTTCATTTCATTTGGCAATTATAAATGAATATTTTACTCATTTAAGTAAGATTGGGTGTAAAAATAAAAGTTGGGAATTTTCATCCGAAATTGATCAAAAATGAAATTAAAGTGTTTTCGAACAACTTTTGTAAAGATGAAAACGGTTTTGAAAGGATTTGATTTGGAATTGGCTTGTTTAAATTTGAAATCGATTTCGAATAGTAAATTAAAAATTGAATTTCATTTTGACATACAAACGATGTTTTCATCTCGAATTGGTTACTCCGTTATTCTTGTATAATGTCTAATTTGATTTCTTCAAACTTTGGATTTCAAAAGATTAAGTTTTGAAAAATAATATATTTATTAATAGTATAACAATAGAATATTCAATTTTGGTTCATAATTGAATTTGAAGTTGGAATTTGAAAATATCATTTCTAAACTTGTCTATGAACCTTTTATAAAATTTATAAATATATTTAGAAGTTAATCCGACGAGTTTAAATTTATAAAATGGTCTGAATAGGGCTGGTCGCGCTGCGATAGTTCACAAATTTCAACCATTAACTTCAAACGGCTATAACTAATGAAATTTAAATCTGATTTACCTGAAATAAAAAATGTTTGCTTTCTAATGGTATTAGTTTTTAATTAAAAAATAAAATTTTAGTTTGATGTATGGTTTTCAATTTATGTTCAAATCAACTTTTAAATAAAATCGTTGTTTTGCAGTTCGATAACCATAATTGAAAATCGATATAAACGGTTTTATAAAACTTATTAAAAATATGGAAAAATTATAATAAAATACTTTAAAGAGGTTTGGGAAAGAAATAATAAGTGTTGAACCATAATTTAATTTTGTGTTTTTAGCCTAATTTACCGAATACGGTAAAATGACATTTTGGAAATCAAGGTTTGAATGAACTAAATTTTCAAATCCTAATTTATCAAACTTTTTGGAAATAATCGTCGGATATTCGAGGTTAATTCCATAGATAAAACTCATACTATTCGAAGAATTAAAACAGTGGATATACTGCTACCAATTCAGATAATTCACGCTCTAAGAAGCCTAGCCAAGGCTTGGCCCAGGACATGCCTTCTTTAGAAATCGGCCTGAGCCAGTTCCTACTAGCTTATTACTCACTCTGGAAGATTCCCTCACCCACTCAACCGAGAAAAACGCTCCAATAAAAGGCGCATGGACCGAGTATCTCGGATCTGCACAGAAACATCCAGTTGAGTCATTTAAACGCTTAGTCCGGATTTTAAGGCAATAAAGGCGGTCAACCATATCCGAACAAAGATCTACTTTTGATACACCACGTCTCGAGTGCCACGTAAGACGCTATTTCCGAGGATACTATTAATGAGCAGTGGAATGGATCCTACCGCCATAATTGTTACTAATGATCGAGCTCCACGTGTCCGAGTTCCGAAAAGGAGAAAGGGCATGTTAAGGCCCGCTCAGCCCATTACTTCACTTATAAATACCTCAAAGCTCAAAGAGTAAGAGGACCTTTGGACTTTAACTTCTTTTGGAACTCTTTGGAAGACTCCTTTTCGAAGGCTTTGTTCTTCCCACAAGACTTCCGACTTTCATGGCTAACTCAGAAAATAGCAATCCTGTCTTCTTTTTTCAAACAGAAAAAGCTTTGTACTTGTAATCAAAAGAAAACCAATACATATAAAGTGGACGTAGGCATAGTCTTTTGCCGAACCACTATAAAAATCTTATGCTTGTTCCCTCTTTACCTTTGCTTTTTTGCACTCTATAATCATTGCTCATGTGTCATTCACATGATTGAGGGTTGGTTGTCACTAGTGACCAACTTTTGACGTTAACACTTTGGCACGCTAGGAAGGGGAAGAGCACCGACATACCTTCCGATCGTCTGGTAGTTTCAATTCATGGCGGACAAGCGGAAGAAAAATGCAACATCTTCCCATCCCACAAATGTTGATGCAGTCGAGACAAACATTGTAGAAGCAAGTTTGGAAGCCGCTTCTCATGAAGATGTGTCCCGATATGTTACCCATGACGACTTGGAAAAGATTATGGATGAATTCAGAGGCCATATGACATCTTAGGGTAAACTCCTCGAACAACAGCAGCGGTTGATGGATCACCTAATCGGTCGAGCAGAGATGGGATTAAATGATTAAACATCAACTCCTCCACCGACCGGTACTGGGATAACAACTGATCTTCGGTCTGTACCCAACTAGGCCACTAATCTGATCCAACCTTTGCTTCCTCCTGGTTCGGCTCCGCCTCCCGAACGATCACAGCCAGGAGTATCGCTTCTAGCGACCAGCATAGTCGCAGCAGCGCAGATTCTCAGGAAGCCCGCGATCAAGATCTTGGTCGTTCGACCACTTTGCCTCCCTTATTTGGAATAGTTCAACCCCCTGGACCTATCGAGCAACTACCGGGCCTATCAGAAACAATGCCATTCCCAAGACAACCCGGAATCTTACCGCATACCAATCTAACCACTCTTCCCCTTCAGTGAAGAGCTGGCGCGGCCTTCCCTTCGAACCAGGGAGACCACTCCACCATACCGGTCCTCACGTAGGCAGAAGAAAATGCTACCGTAGACCCTTTTAACCTCGCTCCAACCGGGGGCAACCCCAAGCTCCAAAACTTCACATGCCATGCTAGATCGGCCTGGACCCTCTGTCATTGTTACAACTCAATCCAATACTCATTAGGTTCAAGAGGGGCCATCCTTCCCAGAACCACCTACCAGAGCTCATTCTCACCCTCACCTTCACTCAACTCTCGGAGGTCGAGCCCAGCCAATGGCCGCCTTTTCGAGCATGCTTTTGCCAGATCCTCGTACCGAAGTTCTTCCAAATGTAGAGATAATTCATATCAATGACTCCTCAGAGATGGAAACCAGCTTGCAAGCATCATCTGATGTTTCACTAGGGGCACCTCTTCTTAACAGGATATAGATAATGTTCACCGCAGCCCCTTCACCAAGGAAATCAAAAACTCCCGAAACCCTACGGACTTCAAGTTTCCCGCTATCGAGCCTTACAATGGTCGGACTGACCCGATCATTCACCTTGTGCGATGTATGCGACATATGGTGGTAGTTATGCATTAACCAATGTCATGATCAAGTGCTTTCCACTCTTTATCACAGATATAGACGACATGTGGTTTCAGCAGCTAACAACGGAGTCGATTGGCAGCTGGAACACACTGGACACCCGTTTCATCGAATAGTTTAGAGTGCATATCTCCTGACCAAAGAGTGCCATGTTCCTGTCCACCATCAAGTAGCGATCAAGGGAAACACTCTGATCCTTCCTCGAAAGGTTCAATGCGACCATAACATCAGTCGATTGACCTGAGCCATCGATGGTGCTTATGGTCGCCATTGCAGGAGTCGAGAATCGATCAGAATTTTCAATCTCTTTAACCAGAGATCCCCCAAGGATATAAAAGATTTCTATGCCAAGGCCAAGCGATTCCTCCGACAAGAAGACGCCAGCATTGAGATGGAGAGCCTCGAGGTCCTCGCCACCAAACAAGGAGGTCCATCCAACACCAACGGTCAGAATAAAGGAAGAAGAAAGGCTACAGAAAGAATGGACGCAACGTGCAGCCTCAAAATGAAAATAAGTATGACCAATATACCGAGCTCAACTCTTCTCTACTCAATATCTACCTTGACATACGAGGGTCCCTGCCTCTTCCAAGACCACCTCGATGAGAACCAACCTAGATGGAACTCGATTTCGGCTAACATTGCATATTCCACAACGTTGCTGGACATAGCACCAATGAATGCCGGCATCTGTGCGATCTCATCGAGGATTAAGTCAGGAGAGGAGAGCTTCCCGAATATATTAAGAAAAGCACCCTGGCCTTGCCGCCGCGATCTTCTGCCCAAGCTCCTCAGACCGGTCCTCGAGCCCCTAGAAACGGAAAGGACCCCGAGACTAGCACTCGCGGCATTATTATTAGTTAAGTTTAAATTTCTTTTCTGATGTATTCAATAAAACGGACACTTTGACGTACACATGTATGGGGTTAGGATCTAGCTTCTATGCATGCTCTGGAATCAACTGTTGTCCTCCTAGGATTTATTTTCATTTTCTTTGTAATAGTTCCTTAATGACTATGAACTTTCTTTTGCAAACATGGATTATGTTTGGACGATTTAAGCCGAGTATGGTTAATACTCGCCACCTCTTTAATCCGAGTATGGATTATACTCGCCTCCCTTTTCTGAACCAAGAGCGTTAATCGCTCGTTGGGCGTAATAATATTACATGGGTCGAGCATAAAAAACACTTGCCACAAGCTGAGTATGGTTAATACTCGCCACCTCTGTAAGCCGAGTACGGTTAATACTCGCCACCTCTGTAAGCCGAGTACGGTTAATACTTGACACCTCTGTAAGCCGAGTATGGTTAATACTCGCCACCCCTCAAAGCCAAGTGAAATAAATGTACACCCATGACTCTAGGTCAGGTATGTTCAATACTCGACCCATCGAGACTGAAGCCTTCTCCAGACCGAGAATGGTTCACTTTATCTTTTCAGTTACTAAATCTCATAAATTAAGTCAGTGATCCTCATATCGGCCTTAATACGGTTCCTGATGGTTGTCTGTTTTTGTAACAACCCGAATTCCGACAGACCGAATTTTTTTCAAGCTTTCAATCTATGGAACTCAGATTGGTTTGGTCTGGTATCCTGCAGAAAAGACAGAGACATAAAATATGTCGAAGCTCAGAAAACATCTCACAGCGGAATGGATAAAATATAATACAATCAAAGTATAGCCTTACCGTATTAATAATTCTGCCTAACCAGTAGCCAAAGCTATAATGTCTCTGCCACAAAGCTAACCTACGAGTATGTTATGAGGAGGGGGTCAGAACACGAGTTCTGGTGACTGGATTTAAATTATACACTTTGGATAATCCTACATATGTCGTTCAATCATATTTTCTTATTTATAAGGTTACTTGGGTTAACAGCACTCAAGGCTTACACACACATCGTACCCATTTACTTTCCAGTGGATTAACCTAATACAGTATATATGTAGCTACCCCCAATATTAAGGTACACCCCATGGTACCCCAGTCGCATGGTCTCTGCCATAATACCACCGAAATGAACGCAGTCCTTCATCCTATGCCGGAGTGACGTAAGGATCTCAACATAACAATGTTACATTCCACATATATCTATCATTACTATGCTACGTAAGCATACATACTGCCACCGTCGATCGAATCAGATTTCATATTGGAGTAATGCCCTCAAATCTATAATACACCACCTAGAGACGACATGCATGTATCTAGACTGTCCCACATACGTGTTATCAATTGTAGCTCGATGCCTTAACCGCACATCCTCTAATGTGCACTGAGATCTGTGGCAGGGCGATACAAGAAATACGGAACTCGATCGGGAGCTTTTCCATATCTGTACTGGTCCGTCTTTAATAGCCTCTATATACAAATATCCCTAGGGTCTATTTTCACGGTGGCTATTGCTCCACCTCGGCCCCTCCCTCAACTAGTAAAGACTACAAGAACTAAACGATTGACCCCTAGAAAAATAATCTGAACATCCATTTGGCGTCTTCCCTCAACCACCGTACCCCGATTGGTAAAGGTGAATGGTCTATTGGTTTTAGCTCTAGTCTTTTCGCAAATAATGCATAGGAATTCAAGAGACTACCGGATCCCCGCTATTAGCTGTAAAGTTCGTATAAACTATATATTTAATATAAACTATATATTATATATTCTAGTTCATTAAAATTAATATGCAAATTAATATTAATAATATATTTAATATATAAATAGAATAATATAATTTAATAGAATTTTATATCTCACTGGCTGCCGATGACGGGTATTCGATGATCTACTATCCTTGTTGGTCGTGACCCTTCGCCTCCCCTTTAAGGCGACCACCGAATCACCCTGGTGTCACCGTGTCATAGCATTCTGACTGCAATGCTACTCTTGCAGTCAAGGCCCACCCACCTAGTAGTTATGCGCAGACCCAACCTCTGCGAGCACAGACTAAACATATGTCACCACACAGAGGACTACTAGTAGCACCTTACGTATCTCAAGAACCCGCGTACTTCCCCTTCCAGTCCATCATAGCCGACAGAATAATCAGATGAATGTGCGCTCCCCTCGTGCCTTATAACACCACGATGTTCTACCCCGTTGGATTATTCACCCTCAAACGTGCAGACTGGTTGAAGCGCCTCACTTTAATAAGTTGTTAGACCCTATGTCTAATCATTCTTTTACGCGCTTGCCTTACCTCATTAGGTTTCCATTTAACTTGGTTATTCCCATTCATATTGAATTCTTAATCAAGTTACCAAGTTCCTCTTGCTTATTAATTTCAGTTATATAACTTAACCCATTTAAGTTTATTAATAAACCCACAACATGTTATTCTCTTGACTGTGGTCCAAGGTCTGTAACCCACAATCCCTTTTATATTCTTATTTAATTTCATCAGTACAATAACATGTTCTACTTAATATGTAATTAAGTATATCCCAATTCACATGTTTTCTGTTTAACATGTCAGTCATTATTTATGATTAAATATAACTTACTTCATAAGTTTTCCTCATTCTTTCTCATTTAATCATAATTCCATTTTACACCATTACTACAACTTATCGTTGTTTACTTATTAATATAGTTCTCTTAACTAAGGCCCATTAATAAGTTTCTCTACCCATTTATTATAACCTATGTCATAATTTCCTCTTGTCCCTAGGACAAGTCTAAACTTGTTATTCTTATCAGTGGGTTTCAGACATTCAAGTTTACAAATTACTTAATTTATAATTAAGTACAACTTATATTTCAAATATTTTCCCCCTTTTCTCAACTGGTTTCAGGTTTTCCTCATGTACTGATTACTTAATTTACAATTAAGTGTCCCTTATCTCATTTCACTAGTTATCACATTTCCTTGCTAGTTTATTATAACTTAAGTTATAATATTCACTTGTCCGTAGGACAAGTCTATCTATTATAAAACATTCTCCTTAATGTTAATTATTCATAATAGGTGATTATCATTCCCCATTTAAACCATTTTCTTTTACTGTTGTATTCCAGTATTCTTTATTCACTATAATATATGTTCCTTATTTTAATTAAGGAAAACACTTCATGCACCTTATCAGTTTGATTTATAGAAGGAATCAATTATTTATTTTCATAATGTATTCTCATCAAAATCCATGGTGGAAAATAATTTCTTTCCTTTTTCTTACTTTTTTCACTGTGGCTTGCTTGCAACCACGTTCTCATAAATAGGTCATTTAGGGAAATACATTACTTTTCCTTTATATCACACTAACTTAGTCCATTACATCCCTTCCTTTCTTATTTTCTGAGTTAGACATTTAATTACCATCATTGCCATTTATTCATATCTCATTATATACATATATTTATATATACATATACACCAAACCTCTCACATTAAGCCTACACTTGTGGACGCTGGATTTGCCGGGCGGGTCCGGGCAGATTTCTACCACAAATTGACTTAATCTCATGTCTTAGCACCATTACATGTTTTAATTATGCACTTAGCCCCCTCACGTTAGATTTACCACTTGTGAATGCTGGATATGCCAGGTAGTTCCGGGCAAGCTTCTATCACAAGTGCAATCTAACCTCATGTCTAAGAGAATTACAGTGTCAATTTACGATGAATCTAGGCATGTTCGTTCTATAACAATTATTCCTATTTCATGTAAATTTTAGGCATATTCTCCTTTTCATATGTTTAGGTAATTTAGTTTACATGTTGTCCAATTATGCCTATATTTTGTTGCATGTCCTTTTTAACATATGTTTAAGTCTATTTGACATGTAAACATTCAATCGGGTAATTATTCAAATCCAACAAGTTAAACATGTCATTTACTCAATAATATGCCGTAAGTGAACCATATATTATAACAACAATAGTCATTGCCCATATTCTAACAAGTTTATTGAACATGTAATCATTCCAACAGTTTAACTGATTCTACGTAAGAATTATTCTTATTAACATCCTAACTTGTTATAACGGTAATCCTTAATTAATTTGGCAATTTCACAATTAATAAAAAGAGGAATGCTAAACAATAACATATTATTGTCTAAAGGCTATAGCTTAAACCCACTCACCTTGTACACTTTCCTAATTCTAGATCTGATCCAATTTTAGCATCTATGGTTTTTCCCTTAATCGGATTCAAAACCTAACGACCATGGATTGACTATTTTCATTAAAAGAGAAAGGAAAAGAAAGAGGAAGGAATTTAAATAGATCGGATTTAGAATTTTACCTTACTTTTCATGATTCAGAATAATCTTTTATTAACGTCAATTATCTCTTCCAGATCTGGAATTTGAAATCTTCTTATTAATAATCTAAATTATCTGAATAGATTTGAGGAGAGAGAGAGTAATGGCAGAGCTTCAGCATAGCCTCAGAATTATGAGGTTAAGGGTTAGCTCCAGAGACTTATTTATAGGTGTATTATAGAAACCAAGACCCTCAAATTTGATTAAAAACCATCAGAAACGTCCACGTATCAAAGAAAACCTAATCTGCCAAAATCTGCCCTAGGGGGGTCCACCCCCCTTAGGGGGTCGACCCACGGGTCGACACCCTTGGGTGGGAAATCTGTTGCCTTCCCAAAATTCGAATTTTGAACCAAAATTTGAATTTTTGAAACCAATATTTGAATTTTTGAACCATATATATATATATATATATATATATATATTTCCTGCGCATGTTCAAACTTCAAACCTTAATAACTTCTTCATACGGTGTCCGATTTACACATACCAGTTTGTATATCTTGACCAGAATTTCGAGACGGACGCAATGGCACAATCCATTTTACTTAATTCTGAATATTAAATTAATTTATTCTTATTTTATTATCTTAAGTAAAAAATGCGGAGTGTTCCAGTTTTCTGACCTTAATACGATCCACTTCGATCGTCGGTTTTCCGGCCTTAATGCAACCATCAGAACCGTTGGACTTTCGGCCTTAATATGGTCCGGTGTGACCATAGCTATTCAAGAAATTATGCTTTGGATCATATTTCAGAACACACCTCCCTCTACCGATGAAGATGTATTCTGAGGAGCAAAGTGTTAACCATAATTTTTGGAAAAAGCTACCATGGATTAGATCGAAGCCTTATATCCAGAAATGTGCCCGTCAGCAATGTGCATTCAGCCAATTCGGATAATTCACGCTGCAAGAAGCCAAGCCAAGGCTCGGTCATGAACAAGCCTTCTTCAAACATTGGCCTGAGCCAGTTCCTACCAGCTGATAACTCACTCCGGAAGATTCACTCTACCAATCGACCGAGAAAATCGCTCCCATAAAAGGCGCATCGACTGAGTATCTCGTATATGCATGGAAACATCCATCTGAGTCATTCAAATGATCAATCCGACTTTTAAGGCAATGAAGGCGGTCAACCATATCCGAACAGAGCTCTACTTTTGATACACCTCATCTCGAGTGCCACATAAGCCGCTATTTCCAATGATACTATTAATGAGCAGTGGAATGGGTCCTAAAGCCACAATTGCTACTAATGATCGAGATCCACGTGTTCGAGCTCCAAAAAAGAGGAGGACCATGTGATGGCCTACTCAGCCCATTACTTCATCTATATATACCTCAAAGCTCAAAGAGGAAGAGGACCTTTGGACTTTAACTTCTTTTGGAACTCTTTGGAAGACCCCGTTTCAGAGGCTTTGTTCTTCCCACAAGACTTCCGACTCTCACGGCTAACTCAGAAAAAAGCCATCCTCTCTTCTTTCTTCAAATAGAAAAAGTTTTGTACTTGTAATCAAAAGAAAATCAATAAATATAAAGTGGACGTAGGCACAATCCTTTGTCGAACCACTATAAAAATCTTGTGCTGTTCCCTCTTTACCTTGTCTTCTTTCCACTTTATAATCATTGTTCGTGTCATTCACACGATTGGGGGTTAGCTGCCACTAGTGACCAACTTTTGACATCAACACTTTCCAAATCAAATATTTTCATATTAAGTCATTATATTATATATAATAGATTTCATCGATTTTCATTCAAAACGTATTTTATAAAACGTTTATAACCTCGTTTAGAAACGATTTCAACTTACACTTCAATTTTAAATCAAAATAGTACATCCCCTATTATTATAATATTGAAATAATAATATTTTTTAAATATCATATTTTGAAATCTAATTTTCTTGACGTTCATTACAAAAATAAATAAGATCGATAGAAATTCTGTTTGAGTTAAAACATTGTTTAATTTACTTAACTCAGCTTCATATTTTGAAATTACTATTAATCTCAAAATAAATTTGAAAAAACCATAATTAGATGAAAATTTATTCAAATCAATTCTTTTTAGTTATGAATACTTATCAGTATTTAATATTTTCGTGTCCATCCAAAATCGTACATCAAAATCATACTTTAATTCTTCACTGAATATCATATTAAAATATTTGTTTTTATTCTGGATTGAAAAGAGATTCAACCAATTACCATATCATTTTATTTATATGGATTTCATACATCATATGTATTCAACAATGGCTATAAACAACTATGAAAAATCCAATTCACATCCAGAGTGCATCTATAATCATATTAGCTTTAAATAATTAAATAACGCTTATAATGGTATGTCAATCAGCTGATTGACATACAAACTAAACAAAAGGAAGGTGTGTGAAAATTTTTCATCCCAAGTCCCGTGTAGAGTTTTCAACCAACAAATAATCAATTAATAAATTATTCATTCATTCCAATCGATATTACTTAAATAGGTGAACATGAACAAGTCATTCGACTTGTAAATGGATATTTACTCCGATTTCAACAACCATAAATAATTTAACATCGTTTTTACATGTTAATTGTTTCAAAATCACATTCAAATCATATCATATTCAATCATCCCTTCATCCATCAGGTTTGCAAACAATTTGTGATGTGAGCTACCATATACCATATTACAATTTGTAAAAATTTACCAAATAAAAATTAGCATAAGTAATCAATATATATTCAGTTATAGAATAAAATAACTGTAAAAATTAGTTGAGTGAGAGAGTTCTTACACTGATTGGTTTGATATGGCGTTAAAATAATTCATTTTAATAAAATTAAACAAGCATTTAATTTTATCAAAAATTCCAATAACTATCATTTCTGACCAAATCTGTCCCATTGCATAGATCTTGATTTTACGGTCCCAACGCATTTACCTACAATCGTCGAACCCAAACATCACACGTAATTTTCATGCACGCACGCTCTTCCAGGTGATTGCACCTCGATCAAGAAGCATCACACCAAAGCTCGTGGCGTCGCCACCCTATGCCTTCCATTCAGACGAACTCGCAGCCTCGAAGGACTAGGAAAACATGTTCAAAAACATCTTGTTCAAGATCCGATTCCTCACGAATTGATTCACCAAATATAATCATAGTTGTTGAAGTTTTAGGTCTTAGAGAGCTCTACCTTTTTTCTTTTGAAATCTTTTGAATTGGATTAAGTGATGGAGAGGAAAATTGGTGGGAAGAAAGGAGAGATTATGGCCATTGGAGAAAGGGTGGCAGCGCAGAACGTATTATATAATTAGGGTTAGGCGATTTTGCATTTATACCCTATATAAATTATTAATATTTAAATTTTAACGTTCCTTCATAGCGAAGTTTTGCGTCTGAACTCCAAATGAACCCCAATGACTTTCTCCTGTAACGACTCGACTTTTTGCCTGGTTTTCGCCAGTAGTTAAACCAACTTAAACCATTCATAAAGGTGTATTGTTGTGGGTACTAACATATATTAAACCAAATAACAGAACTTTTCATATCATAATACAATATTACATCAGAGTTACATGGAATATCAGAGTTACAACAGAATATACAGCGGAAGGGAAATACACTCTAAACGGAAGAAGCCATCGGAAGCTCCGACTCTTGCTTTAACTCAGAAGTGCTCCGGATCTTGCTTTGAGGATCTATAACTGCAAAACTAAACTACTAGCGATTTGTGTGGTAATTATTGGGCACCCAGAGTTTAGGAAGGAACAATAAAATCCGGGCCAGTCATGGGACTAGTGTGAGAACATAAAACAGTTATTTACTTTAGGGTTTATTTTAAAGTTGGGAAATTCACCGGACCGCCGCTAATGCAGAATGGGTTTACTCCATGTGAATTCCCATGCATATAAATAAGCAATGACCTTTGGAAAATGAATCTATCATAAGCTCATCCCACATCACACAATGCAAGCGCACACCATATGGGCTACTTATATCTTATGATAACCAAAAACGCTTTCATACGTGAAAATCCTCTTTTATATTATCAATAGTGCATGGTGTAGAAAACAATTTCGAAAATAAATGTATTAATCTTAGACGGCATAGTACCCTATCCTACTATGTCACCACATATATGTACAAATAAAACCGTAGGGGCACGTATTGGAGACTGTGTTTCCAACTTGATGATTCCTGTCACGAAAGATCATTCGGAATACAAACGAAGTGTAACACGGCTTTTTCATCCAGACATGGATACCAATAACAAATCGCAAGGTTGAACAACGGTTTTCATCCTGATATGGACCCCCGAACATACACTATTCCCAAATTCACAAGAGGTACCTCCGTCGCAACTATCAATCACAAAATCATGTATATATGTCAACAACCTAACCTCCAGTTTCTCATCATCTAGGGTGTGAGGCTTGTCGATGTCGCGGTATACTCAAAGCTTCGCTTAAATTAGCCATGCTTTCATCATCACTAGTTCATTCCATAACTTGAGTATGCCACATTGTCAATTCAAAACATATCACTAATTCAAATCCATGCATAACCTCTAAGCACGTAAAACTTAGAGACGTGAATAATTAATTGCCACAAATCCGATATGTATTAACAGGAATCAGTTCTACGCGGTCAATTAAGATGTCAGACACATAATCCATGCAAGTCCATTTTGGGTCCGAACGGAGTAAAATTCAAAAATCCTCAAATATATTCAGACCTCGTGCCACTTATCACCTCGTTTCAGGTGTACATCCCGATTCGAGACATCAGCATTCAATCCAAATAATCCCAAGATTCTCGGTCTTCATTTGTCACTTCAGAGATTTCAATAGCATCGTATTACTACTTGGAAAGGTTTCGGACTTAAATCTGATCCCGTTCTTTCCAAGTAATAAGCGTACTTAAAACAAAAGCTATGGACTATACTGGTTTCAATTTAAATCTCCTTCCCAATGTTTTGTCAAGTTATTTTAGGATAGATTAGATTTATTTCAAATTCCTTAAATCTCCTTATCATTTAAGATTAAATGTTCATTTTCAAATCTTAAATTTAGAAACACAATCCCTTTATTCGTTGTTTCCATAAGTCACCAACTTTGAATTTGGATTTAAGGTTTCATACACAAATATTCATCACATTAATTAAGATCTTCCAAAAAAATTCATGAACCTCCTTTTATAGTTTAAGTTGTAGTTCTCAAATTAGATCATTTTCATAAGAATGGTAAAACGCTCATAAGTATTATAGAATAGCTTGTTTAAACCAAACAGGATCGAGGTCATTTAATGGTTTGAATCCTTTGCTAATGAACAATGCTTGTTAAAGTTCTAAATTCCAAAGATTTATTTAAATTTCAAATTGGATTTGAAATAACCATCTCGTTCGTCGGATCAGTTAGGAG
The DNA here is from genome assembly GCA_030737875.1 of Allium sativum. Taxonomy (NCBI): domain Eukaryota; kingdom Viridiplantae; phylum Streptophyta; class Magnoliopsida; order Asparagales; family Amaryllidaceae; genus Allium; species Allium sativum. The sequence continues at coordinate 726,665,890 of CM060921.1, forward strand.
TAGCCAGGGAAAGCAGGAAACCGTATTTTCCAAACCCAAGCCTTAGACACTATCCTCTCTGTCACCCTAGAACATTCTGGTATATATATGTGTGTGTTATGGGAAGAAATCTCATTCAAATATATATATATATATATATATATATATATATATATATGTATGCATGCATATTCGATAATGGTTCAAAACATAAATTGTCCAATTCTTTTAAATTCTTAATCAAAGTTTTACAACTTTAAATAAACCGTAATTTAAATTTCCATTGGAAACTAGATATAGCATGCCAAATTGTTTAATTATTTAAACTAGCAAATGGTCCCTTTTCCTTTTTTTACTCATAATTAAAGTTCCCTTATCTTCAATTAAAATCGTGTTTCGAATTCCATTGGAAAAATATTATTAACAAATTTGAAAATTTATAAATGGTTTTTCATATTAATGGAACCAAGCGTATTTAATAAAGTTACATACTCAAATCAAATTTCCATACTCAAATCTTAAGCTTATAAGTAGATATGGAACTAAATGTATGTATATATATATATATATATATATATATATATAACCATCTAACACAAAATCGAATTTTTGGTAGATTTCAAATTTTTTTCAACCATAAGTATCCAAACAAGTTTTAAGCCATTCCCAAAATCACTTCATCATTATGGAAATATTTGTTTAATTATTTGTGAGTTAGATTCAAATTATTCAAAGATCTAAATTCGAAAATTAACTTTTAAAATTTTATTTTGTTAAAATAAATAATCATCGTTCATATGAGAAGGAGATTTAAATTGACTACCCATACATCTCAACAACCATGATGTGAGCTTCAACAAAATCAATACATATTAACACAACATTGCAAGATTTAAAACAACCATCAAATTTGTACGCAAGCGTCACAGTAAATAACGCTTAGTGTCTTAGTGTTCCTAACTTGCACAAACATTTGTTCCAATCATCACAACCATAGCAACCACATATAGGCAGTTGGTGTTCATTACTAATTAAAACTTACAGTTCCTACTCATTCTTAAAATAAATAAATTTAAATAATGTTCTCACCCAAAATTTCCTTCCAATCTCCGTCGTCAACCTTGTATCCTTTGCGCTCCGGCTTAGGAGTGATTACTTGCAAGATTTGCAACAATGCTCTACAGAACCGCATGTACGTAATATACATACACACACTCGCTCTATACTGAACAACTCTAGTATACTCCAAAGCAAAGACTAAGACCATGTCGTGACGGGCCGGGGGAAACAGAAGAGCAGAGGTGGTATTCAGATGAGTTGCTGACCAAACTAAGAGAGATAAAAGGTGGTGGACGGATATTAGTATATGCGAGGCTTGTTTAGGAGAAAAGGGATACTTTAGCAAAGCTTGAAAGAGGTAGAAAGTGATTTCTTTGCAAAAGAGGAGGAAAGCGAGAAGAGGTGGGCGGTATTGGCAACTCACGTTGGTGAACGGTGGTCGTGGCGGTGACTATTATGACAGAGAGGTGGAGGATGAGCAATGCGATGGTCTCTTATATGAAGGAGCTGGGTACCATACTTTGGGGGTAGAAGAGAAGGATGTTGTGGCTACTGTCTGAAGTGGAAATGCATGGGAGAAGCAGCAGTCGAAGTGGAGGTTGGATGGTGGAAAATTGACGCACCAGAGGTGGCGACAGGGAAGGTTCAGAAGTGTGGTGCTGCAAGTTAATAGAGACCGCGGTCTGACTTGCTGAATGGGAAAGGAAAAAGGGTGTGGTTTTATGGGGAAGGCGTAGGTCAGGAAAGGAGGAGGAGGTGGAGGTGGCGGCGCCGATACGTGCGGATTTGGCGGTGAGGGTGTTGGACAGTGGAGGTCGATGTGTGGCGGGGTGTGGCGCGGTGGAGGGATTGCAAAAAGGGAAGAGCGGAGAGGAGTGGAATTGTTAGCGTGGACAGCTGAGTAGAGGGAGGGAAGAGGAGGTAGTGCGATGGGATCTGGAGTTGCAGCTAGCGAAGGTGGCACCGGAAATGGTGGACTGAGGAGCGGTGGATGTTGTGAGGTGCGTAGATACAAGAAATGGTTTGTAAGAGGAAGACTATGCGAATGAAGAAAGAATAGAGAAAGGAGAGAAGTGTAGTGAAAAAAAACCATGTACTCATTTTATAAAATGGGAAAGGGGACAAGAATAGTGGAGATGAGAACACGTGGTATCGATTCCTGATGCTGTAGATAATTTATTTTTGTCTAGCCTTGGATTCTCTGAACATAGGAGATTTCAAAATCTTGGTTTACTATTCACAATCCTGGTACTAATATGGTAGGATTTTAAATCGGATTTTTATCAGATTCTTAGGGCGGGAATACTCAGGCTTAGTCTGGACTCGGTTATCATGTTGCTAGGAGCTGCTTTCAAAGTATGGCTCAAGTTCTTATCTCCACTATGGCTTTGTCTCTTTTTGGGGAATTATGCTTTTTATGTACTCTGATGGAACAAGACAGAAATTTTATATTTTTGTAATAGCTTTTATGTAGTTTCAGAATTGTGATATTTTGGACCATGATGTTATGATTTATGTTTGAAATAAAAATTTAAATTCCGTTGTTGCTTTTATATCTGTCTTGTAATATTTAAGTTTATGTTTACCTATAATGCTTCACGAAACTAAATGCATTCCCTTAGTGAGTGACATTAACGGACGTGGGGTATCACGCTTGGTATCAGAGCCGAAGGTTACCATATTAAATAAAAGTTTTTGAAAACTATTTTCAAAAAGGTTTTAAAGGAAAGCATTTTCAAAAGAAAAGTCTATTTTGAAAAACATATTCCCCAAAGCCATATGTAATATCTCTCGATTTTCCACTTGATTCTTTTTTCTTTTTGCCTGGGGAACCAGTCCTTCCTAAAAGGTGTCCCCATTACGGCATGGTTCCATAGGCATGTTAAGACTATATCACATGTCGAAGGGTAATGAAGTGCCTAACCTTCATCTTAGCCACAGTAGTTTCACCTGTAGCAAACTTTCTCGAGCTTTGTAAGTATTTCTGTACGATGGAGGTAGCTTTCGAGAGACTAGTTAGCTTGTTACACAAGGATGGTGAAAAAGGAGAATAAGTAAGTTTATACCAAGGAAACACACAAAATAAGAAGGTATGGCCCAAGAAAGGACAACAACAACAATAGAAGACGGGCGGAAAGAATGACAAGGCTAAGGATAAGAAGAAGTGCCATAGTTGTCGACGAGGTAGTCACTTGGCCAAGGGCTGCAGGAAAAGGAAGAATGCTTGCTTCGTTTGTGGAGAGGTTGGACATTATTCTAGGGACTGCCCAAGGAAGCAAGGACAAGGTCAAGGGCAGGAACTTCTGGAGGCAAGCGAATGCTCTCGTGGCTAGTGCTCCAAATCGAAGTAGGAAAATTTCTATGGAAGGTTTAATTTCTCTTTCAACTCAGCCTATTAGAACTCTTTTTGACTTTGAAGCTTCACATTCATTTATATCTAGTTCTTTAGTTGAATCTCTGCACTCAAATACTAGTATGGTAGTGGATCCCGTTGTTGTCTCAAACCCCATTAGTGGTTCGGCTCATTTGTCAATGATTTGTTGGGGTTTGAGAATATCTGTCTTAGGCGTCGAATTTGAGTGTGACGCATATGTTCTTGGGTTTACGGGCTATGGTTTACGTCTAGGGATGGATAGGCTAGCCATGCATGGTGCCATTATGGATTGTGAGAGGAGGGTCGTTAGACTGTTGACTTGCCAAGGGAGGACCCTCGAGATTTCTTGTGACCCGCAAGGGTCTGTCATGCTTAGCTTCCTAGAGTCACTTGACACATCTATTGATGATCTAAGATATGTTCCAGTAGTCCGTGAGTATCCTGATGTCATTGATGAGGTTCGGGGTTTACCTCCAAGGCACCAGATCGATTTACGCATTAATTTGGTGGACAATGCAAAGCCGGTTGCATTGCCCGTGCACCATATGGCTCCGAGAGAAAGGAGGGAGCTCAATAAACGAGTAGGGAACCTACTTGAGAAAGCATTTAGTCAGCAAAGCGTTTCTGAATGGGGTGCTCCCATGGTATTCACTACTAAGGCGTACAGCTTTGTTCGCATATGTGTGGATATTCATTGATGTTTTTCCTCACTTCTCATTTATCGAAGTGTCTGCACGATACAACAAAGATAGTTGAGCCGGACATGCGTGAGGAAGTAGAAGTAGAACGGGAGGCGACAACTAGGCGAGTTCCTACCCGTATACTTGGATCAGAGGTTAAGAAACTGCGCAACAGAGAGATTAGGTTAATAAGAGTGCAATGGGGAGAAGACAACGAGGATGCGACTTGGGAGACTGAAGATAAAATTCACGCTTCATACCCTTTCCTTTTTTGTACTGTGTTCTTAACTTCTTTTTCCAAAGCTTTTATTAGCACTTGCTTCTATCATTTGAGTATATCCTATCGATCGAATCGACGACCTTTAGGTAGAAAATCCCGTGATTGTAAACATGTGCTTGAGACATGTTATGTTGGATGGATGCAAGTGGTTGCTAGTGGTTGTTCGTGGATGCATATACCCACACATTAGGCACTAGATCGGCTTAATCACTCTCATACTGCATATGGATGTGTGTGCATTTTTCTTTCTTTTAATGGATGTAAATGGATGTATCATCATATGGATGTTGCATTTGGACGAATGATTGTTGTGCACACATACAGAACTTACCTATTATAATAGGATTATTTGCATACATGTTGGATTCATGACACTAACATACATTGCATTAAAGAGGTCGACTGAATCAGTAGACCGACTGATCTTTCGCATTAGTGTTGGGACATATACACACACCTTTGCATATGCTCATATAAATATTAGAAAATTTTAAGGACAATGGATGCATGTGATTAGTGGATGAGTAGATGGACGATGGATGGTAGGATACATACTTCCTAACTTGGAGATTTGAGGATGAAATCCTTTGAGTAGGGGAGAATGTAACACCCCGTATTTTTAATGAAATTAAAAATGTGCATATATGAACATAAATTCATACACTAAAAAAAAAAAGATTGGTTACATGCAACATAACTATGTTGCATGCACTAATTATGCATTGATAACAAAAAGAGGTAGTTTGTGTGTGCGAATTAATGCGACACGTAAATTAAAGAAAATGGTTTATTAGCATGAAAACATTAAAATAGAATATATATATATATATATCATATTTTTCACATTCTTTTCACAAAAATGGCAAACGAGCGAAAAGATCCTTCATCTTCAAAAATCTCGCCAAATATTTCCATAAATTCAAATCGAACTTCATCTAATTCTAAATCGGGTGCTGATTTTGAGATCGATTCAAAGTCTCTTAAGTATTTTAAACCTTTAGAAAAAAATTCTTATTCCAGAAGATGATTTCAATTCGTCAGGAGAAGTTTGGCATGATTCAATTGCATTACATCCAATAGATTTTAGATTATCAGTGGGGAAATTGAAGGAATACATTCGTAAAGTTTGCGAATGTTATGGTAATTTTATAGTTCATATAGTTGCGGGTATTCACTTTATAGTTCAATTTGAAGATTTATTAGATTTCTCTTCTGTTATAAAATCATCGACACATTCGTATTATGGAAATCTAATAGTGGTTGAGAAGTGGTATCCTAGTTATGAATTTGACAAGTTTATATTAGATAATGTCCAGATCCGGATTAGCCTACATAATCTAGATATGGAATTGTGGTCGATTAATGCTCTATCAAGAATTGCGATTTATATAGGAATTCTAATCTATATAGATGAGTATTAGTGGCTATTGATGTTGCTTCTGTTTTGTTTGAGAAAATACCTATTCAACTTCGTAATGGTGTTAAGAAGAGTATTATGGTTGAATATGAGTTCATTCCTCTGAGATGTGATAAATAATATGTTTGGGCACCAAAACTTAATTCACGGTATTGTAGAAGACCAAGCATGGGTTGCTAAGGAGAATGTTGAAGCTCCTACATCAGATTTGGAGTATAATGTTTCAGGTAGCAACATTGATATGCAGGAAAATGAAGCTTCTACATCAGAAATAAATCCAGATTTGCAGAATAAGGATTCAGATATGTAGAATAATGTTGCATCTTCAGTTAGTAACACTAATAACTTGGATTTCTCAAATCATTCATTGCCTGAAAATATTCTATCTAATGATAATAATCATGTTGCGGATTCGTTGAGTGAAGTTAATATAGAAGATGAACACCATGATGTATCAGATGGCATTAGCCCAAATAAGGACTATATGGCTCATCCTAAAGGCAAATCTTCCATTAAATTTGTTGCTCCTTCTAAATGGGAAACCAGAAGCTCAGTGAAGATTAAATGACATTAATGTGCTGGAATGTCAGAGGGATGAATTCTTCTTTTTGTTTGAAAGAAGTTTTATCTCTGCTGACAAAAACCAAATCAATTTTTGTTGGTTTGGTGGAGAACAAAATTAATGTACATAATTTAGGTGTGTTTTAAAATCTTTTGCCTTATAATTGGGATTGTTGGAAAACAATGGCTGAGTCGCGGACTAGGTCGCTTTCTTGAAGACGATTCGGCGATCTGGTCAGAGGTGCAAACCAGTTCGTTCCTTCGCCGCCGCCTCTAGGATAAAACAGCCTCTAAAAAGATAACCGATTTGCTTACACAACAAATCAGTGCTGATTCGCACTTTCAAAAATAATATTGCTTGATTTTTCTGAAAGAAAGATTTAATGGAGGAGGCTAGAAGAAAGTAGAATTCGATATATTTCTGTGTCTGTAGATAAAAAGTATATATAGAACAAGAATTAGGGTTTGGGAGAAAAAACCGGAGCAGAAAAAATTATCGGTGTAGAAAATAATTTTCCATAAAAAAAATGGTTCGAAAAATGCAAAGTTTTATGGCCAAAAATATAAGTGTCTACACCACAAAGCCCAAGCCCGAGCCCGAGCCCGAGCCCGAACCCGAGCCCGAACCCGAGCCCGAACCGGGCCGGGCCGGGTCGGGTCGAGTCGAGTTGGTCGGTCAGTCGCGCGCGTGTGTGGTGTTCATGATGCATGGTCTCCCTCCTCACAACAAAGCATGTATTGGGATCCCAAGGCCCCAACATGATTTCTTAGAAACAAGTAGGGATTATTCACACATAGGAGCCATTCATACACTTATTCAACATTTTTAATAATTCACTTAATGTTTGTAAAACATTTCCAATAATCCCCCATTTGAATTTTTAAAAATATTTTCGAGCAATTTCTAAAACCATAAGATTGTGCATAAACAAAGGTGTCATCTGACTTGAACCTTTGCATAGTGAGTAAGATTCAGTTTTTACTAAAGTGACACGTAGTCTTGAACTCTATTCCTGACATCAAACCACACATAACCTTTTCTATAGTGCAATCAATTAAGCGCGTGCATTTATGGCCATGCACATCTATCCTAGTTTAGTGAATGCTCTAGAAGTTTTGCCCAAAAACTACATAGGAAACGACCACATTTCCACATTCACAAAGGTGAGTCTATCAAGAGTACTCCTGAATGTAGGTACTCCACTCCAAATAGAGTATAGATCTCATTAAGAGTTTCTATTAACTCATCCTCTAATCACTTCAGGAATACATGCTTCTTGGTTTATTAAATAGCATGCTCAAGTCCTATCACTACACAACTTGTTTTTACCCATTGAACCTAGTTCTTGGGATCTCCAGTCATTTAGGTCGGGTTACCATTGTGCGTGACTCAACAATCTAAGGGCAATAGTCCCATTCTTTTAGAAGAATTGTGGACTTTGTCTCTTGACAGTCCTTTCGTCAAAGGATCTGCCAAATTTTCTTCACTACGTACGTAATCCACTCTAACGGTACCTGTGGAAAGCAGTTCTCTAACCGTGTTGTGCATACGATGTATTTGTCGTCTCTTACCGTTATAATAACGACTCTAAAATTTTGCAATAGCCGCGGTACTATCGCAATGTATCAACACAGCCGGTATCGGTTTTCCCATAAGGGAATCACAGCTAGCAGGTTTCTCAAATACTCTGCCTCTTCACTAGCTGTAGCTAGTGATATCATCTCAGACACCATAGTAGACTGAGACAAAATAGTCTGTTTCTTGGATTTCTAAGAAACAGCTCCTCCAGCGATGCTAAATATATAGCCACTAGTCGCTTTAGAATCATCAGATAAGGTATTCCAGTCTGCATCAGAATATCCTTCAAGTACAGCTGGAAACCTTTCATAATGTAATCCAAGGTTCATGGTTCGTTTAAGGTATCTCATCACCCTTTCAATAGCATGTCAGTGCTCTATACTAGGTCTACTGGTAAACCTGCACAATAATCCCACGATATAGGCAATGTCGGGTCTAGTACAATCAGTGTCATACCGAAGGCTTCTAATGATGCTCGCATAATCAGACTATCTTACACCTTCACCAGTGTTCTTAAATAACTTTACACTTTGATCATATGGTGTACTTGCAGGTTTACAGTCAAAGTAATTATATTTCTTTAGGATCTTCTCTATGTAATGAGATTGATCCAAAGAAATTCCCTTTTCTGACCTAGTAATTTTAATACCAAGGATTGCACTCACCTCACTTAGATCTTTCATATCAAAATTGGCACTTAATAAGGAATTGACGGAGTTTATGGCATGAATGTTTGACCCAAAAATGAGTAGGTCATCTACATAAAGGCATATAATAGTGCAAATGTCATTCTCATATTTGTAATAAATGCATTTGTCACTTTCATTAACTTTAAAACCATGTGAAATGATTAAGTTATCAAATTTTTCATGCCATTGTTTAGGTGCTTGTTTTAAACCATATAATGATTTATCTAATTTGCATACTTTATGTTCTTGACTATGTACCACAAATCCTTCAGGCTGGTCCATATATATTTCTTCGTCTAATTCACCATTCAAAAATGCAGTTTTCACATCCATTTGGTGTATTAACAAATTATGAATAGAGGCAAGTGAGACTAATACCCAAATGGATGTGATTTTAGTAACAGGTGAAAAAGTGTCGAAAAAATCTATGTTTTCTTTTTGTTTAAAACCTTTGGCTACTAGTCGTGCTTTATATTTATCAATAGTGCCATCAGGTTTTAATTTCTTTTTAAGTACCCATTTACATCCTGTAGACTTACAACCAGGAGGTAAATCTACCAAATGCCAAGTCTTATTGGATTCTAAAGAATCCATCTCATCATTTATAGCCTCTTGCCAGAAATCAGCATCTAAGAAAGATAAGGCCTCTTGGAGGTTTATGGGATCCTCCTCAATAGTAAAAGCACAAAAATCTGAACCAAAATTTTTTATGGTTCTTACTCTTTTATTTCTTCTAGGTTCAGCTTCAGAATTTTCATTAAGTTCTTTTCTAATAGGAAAACTCGAAGTGCCCCCACTATTCCTTAATTTAAAAGGAAATTTAGTTTCATAAAAATCAGCATCATTTGATTCAATTATATTATGTGCACTAAGGTCATAAAATTTGTATGCTTTGTTATTAATAGCATAGCCTATAAATACACATTCATATGCTCTACTAGCCAATTTTATTCTCTTAGGGTCTGGAATGCGAACATATGCTAAGCAACCCCAAGTTCTAAAATATGAGACATTGGGTTTATGATTCTTTAAAATTTCATAAGGCGAAATTTTATTCTTAGATTTGGGGATTCCATTCGGAACATAGCATACAGTCAACATAATATCCCCCAACAATGTTTTGCTGCACCAGAATTTAGTAATATGGCAACTACAAGTTCGGTAAATGTCCTATTTTTCCTTTCATCTTTACCGTTCATCTCAGGAGAATAGGGTGCAGTTCTTTCATGTACTATACCATGTTGTTTATAGAATTCCAGAATTGAAGTGGATTCATATTCTGTACCTCTATCACTACGAAGTCTCTTAATTTTCCTATTTGCTTGATTCTCAATCTCAGTTTTGAATGTTTTAAGCATGTCAAAAGCAACACTTTTATTTTTCATAAGGTATAAATATGTGAAATCAGAACAGTCATCAATAAAAGTGATAAAATAACGATGTCCTTATTTAGTCAAAGTACCATCAAGTTCACATATGTCAGAATGAATCAAGTCTAAGGGTTTAGAAACTCTATCAACAGATATATGAGGTTTCTTTGTGATTTTTTCTTGTGTACAGAATTCACATTTCTCAAGTTCAGATTCTGTCAATTTAGGAATCATATCTAGGGTTCTCATGTTGTGAATTAATCGTTTATTAACATGACATAATCTAGAGTGCCAAATATTAAAGTCACACAACATATAAGCAGAAGTTGTCACTTTATTAGTTTCAACATTCAGTTTAAACATACCCTCACAAGCATAACCCTTTCCCACAAAAGTTCCCTTATAAGTTAGGGTATACAAATCAGCCCCAACAACTTGAGTAAACCCAGCCTTATTAAGGAGAAAGCCAGACACCAAATTCTTTCTAATCTATGGAGTATGCATAACATCTTTCAGAACTATAGTCTTTCCAGAGGTAAACTTAATTTCCACATTGCCAATCCCTGCAACTTTAGTGGTGTGAGAATCTCCCAACAACACTTTCTGATTTTCAGCAGCCGTGTAAGTAGAGAACAAGCCACGATCATAGCAGACATGGCGAGAGGCACCAGTGTCTACCCACCAACCCTCTGATCCACTAACAAGGTGAATCTCAGTAATCATAGCCGTAAGAGGCTCTTCAGTCAGGTTATCCTGCGGTGCAGAGCTTGGCCTGTTCCGACACTTTCGTGCCATATGACCTGGTTTTCCACAGTTGTAGCATGGAAACAACTGTCCAGAATCATTCTTTTAGGCTGGTTTCTGCTGTCCTTTTGGGTTTCCTTGCGGATTCCCATTCTGTTTGTTGCGCCTGTTCTGATTCTTAAAAGATTTCTGATTCGGTTTCTGAACAGCGGGTATGGTCTTTTTAGTGTTGTTGTTATTGACAATCAACACCTCTTCTTTCTAGTCCTGTTTGCGTGCCTCCTCCTTAATACAGAGGCATGTGATCAAGCTTTCTAAGGAAAATTCCTTAGTCTTATGACGTAAAACATTTTTAAAATCTTTCAAGCCAGGGGGTAATTTGTCAATTATAACAGCAATTTGAAATTGTTCGTCCAGTGCCATAACTTCGGAGATGATCTCATGAGCTATTTTCTGTAGCTCACGAGACTGCATCTCAACTGATCGGTCATCAGTCATCTGATACTTTAGGTAGCAACTTACAGCATATTTCTTTTCCCTTGCCTCCTCTGTATCATACTTCTTTTTCAGTGCTTCCCAGATCTCCTTTGTTGTCTTCTCATTTGAGTTATAGTAATCATACAGATCATCGCTCAGTCCATTCAGAGTAAAGATCTTGCATAGATAATCTTGTTCAGTCCTGGTCTACAGTTGCTTTGACTTTTCAGTCCATGATGCCATCTTCGGTGCGTCAGCCTCGTCAGGTTTATCTGGTAGCTGCGGTTTTTCAGCAGTCGGCGCAGCCATAACCTTTCTGATCATGAGGAAGAACTCCATCTTCTGACGCCATCGCTTGAAATGCAAGCCTTCGAATTTGAATGGAGCAGCAGTCACGAGAGGGTTCTGGAAAGCAGAGGGTGGAGCAGCATCATCAACAGTTGAGTTGGAAGCCATTGTTTCAAAATCGTCTTCAATTTGTTGGAAAACAATGGCTGAGTCGTGGACTAGGTCGCTTTCTTGAAGACGATTCAGCGATCTGGTCAGAGGTGCAAACCAGTTCGTTCCTTCGCTGCCGCCTCTAGGATAAAACAGCCTCTAAAAAGATAACCGATTTGCTTGCAAAACAAATCAGTGTAGATTCGCACTTTCAAAAATAATATTGCTTGATTTTTCTGAAAGAAAGATTTAATGGCGGAGGCTAGAAGAAAGTAGAATTTGATATATTTCTGTGTTTGCAGATAAAAAGTATATATAGAACGAGAATAAGGGTTTGGGAGAAAAAATCGGATCTGCTAAAATTTCGGGGGACAAAGTTTTTACCGTTGCACAAAAAATTATCGGTGCAGCAAAAAATTTTCCATAAAAAAAATGGTTCGAAAACTGCAAAGTTTTATGGTCCAAAAATATAAGTGTCTACACCACAAAGCCCAAGCCTAAGCCCAAGCCCGAGCCCGAACCGGACCAGGCCGGGCTGGGTCGAGTTGAGTCGGTTGGTCGGTCGCGCGCGTGTTTGGTGTCCATGATGCATGGTCTCCCTCCTCACAAAAAAGCATGTACTGGGAGCCCAAGGCCCCAACATGATTTCTTAGAAACAAGTATAAATCCTTGCCTCTTCCATATAATCCCATTATGTGGGACTATTCACACATAGGAGCCATTCATACACTTATTCAACATTTTTAATAATTCACTTAATGTTTGTAAAACATTTCCAACAGGGATTTCTTTCCACATACCTCAACTAGCTTTTCGGGACGGATTCTTATTATTTGGAACACTTGGGTTTGGTCTTTGTCTTTCATCTCTTCTTCTAAGCAACATGTGATGGTAGAAGCTACAAATACTGGAGGTTTACATATTTTTATCTCCATTATATATGCAAGTAATCTTTCCATGAAAGACAGGAGCTATGGCAAAATATTATTCTTGAAGCCTCAATGTGTAATGGTGAATGGTTATTAATGGGGGATTTCAAAAATTCTACTTCACCTACAGATAAAAAAGGAGGGCTCTCTGTTCCTTTTCAGCATCTAAGAGTACTAAATAATTGTTTGTCGCAATCAGGATTAATAGAGATCAAAGCTGTAGGCTTCAATTATACATGGAGAAGACGAGGTGTGGCTAATCATATAGATAAAATATTTGTGAATCATTCTTGTTTGCAGAAATTCAATGATATTAAGGCTCTTTCTTTATCACAATTGTCAAGCGATCATAATCCTTTATTACTGGATTTAGTGCCTACTTCTATTAGTAAGGGTTTTCCTTTCAGATATTCGAATGAATGGAGATTTAAATCAGGTTACATGGACTGTATTGCGAGAGGTTTGAATGCTTTTTTTTGGGTTCTCCTAGCGATAGTTTTTTAGTTAAACTTCAAACTTGTAAGAGAGAGTTGAAGTTGTGTAACAAAATCAGACCCAGGGATGACAATTTGCTAATGGAAGCCGAAACTAGATTCAAAGAGAAAGAAGTTGCTTCGGATTTGGATCCTGAAAACTTAAATTTATATGAGGAAATGTTGGATGCAAAACATCATTTTATGGTTCAAAATAAATCAGATTTTGGAGTTACAGACAAAAAGCCAAAGTTTCATGGCTTCAAGATGGAGGTACTAACTCTAAATTCTTCCATTCTAAAATGTCATCTCAAAGATATCACAAAAATTTGAAGGTTTTAATTAATTGTAATGGTGATTTACGTTACAAACAAGAAGATGTAGCCGCAGAAGCTATTTCTTACTTTGACAATATGTTTAATGGACCTATTTGCAAGGAGTTCCCATTTTTTCAATCCCAGTATTATATTAATTAAAGCGGGCAACAGATTTACTTCAACCAATCTCTTTAGAGGAAGTTCAAAAGGATATATTTTCAATTCATGAAGATACGAGTCTAGGTCCTGATGGCTTCAATTTAAAAAAAATTCAGCTGCATTGGGAAGATATCTAGTTGGATTTGTTGCGAGTAGTTCAAGACATGTTTCTTTCTTCTAAAATACCAAAAGGTTGTAATCATGCCTTTATTACTCTTATTCCCAAAAATGATACACCTACTGATATTTCTCAGTTCCGACCAATTGCATGTTGCAATCTTTATTATAAAGTGTTTAGAAAAATTCTTTGCAATAGGATAAAATGGTTCCTTCCTCATATTATTTCTCCTAATCAATGTGCTTTCATCCCATCACGGTATATAGGAGGTAATATTTTGCTTGCTCATGAATTGATAAGAGATTTTAAGAAACCCGGGGTGAATAAATTTTGTGCAAATGTGGATTTGCATAAAGCTTACAGTAGGATTAATCGTGAATTCATATGCCATATTATGAAGATTATGGGTTTTCCTATACATTTTATAAGTGTCATATATGAATGCATTTCTACGCCAACTTTCTCTATTATGATTCAAGGGGTACCGAAGGTTTTCATTTATTCAAATAGGGAAATTCGATAAGGAGATCCTCTCTCGCCATATTTGTTTTCTATTGTAATGGAGTTCTTTTCCTTTTCCATGTCTGAAATGGTTGCTCAAAAAAGAGTTTTGCCTGTTCATTCTTTCAACCCTATAGTTTCTCATTTACTATATGTAGATGATCTTATGGTTTTTGGTAAATGTTCAATTTCAAGTGCAGCTTCTTTAAGATTAGTATTGGTGAAATTGGAGTTATTCAGTGGTTTAGCTGTTAGCACGTTAAAAATTAAGAACTATTTCAGTTCCTCGGCTTCATTAACTCATGATATTTTTGATATTCTTGGTTTTAATGTGGGTAGTCTTCCTATAAAGTGTCTGGGCGTTCCATTGTCAACTAACTACATTCACTATCAAGACTGCCAACAGCTTTTACATAGAATTTAGCTGAAGATCCAAGCTTGGGACGTTAATTATCTTAGTTTTGCAGGACAAGCTGGATTAATTTAGTCAGTAATAAATCCATCAGTTCTATATTGGATGTTCGTTTATCAATTGCCAGAGTTTACAATTGAAAAATTGAACATGTTGTGTGCTGATTTCTTTTGGGATGGTTCGAAACATAAAGTGAAATGGGAAATTTTGTGTACTCCAAAGAAGGAAGGTGGCATTGGTCTGAAGTCGTTCAAGGATCACAAGAAAGCTATTAGTATCAAACTAATGTGGAAGTTTTTGACTGAGGATTCTATGTGGAGCAAATGGATGGCAATGAAATATTATAGAGGTAAATTTTTTTGGAATATGAGTTTGATAATAACTCTTCATGTACATGAAAGGCAATATTACGGTTGAGATCACATGGAAAACAACTTTTTAATAAATTCATTTCGAATGGGAACTCAACATTGCTATGGCTTGAACCTTGGTTAAATTGTAGATGTATAGTTGATATACTTGGCATTTCTAGATTTAAAGTTTTGAATAGACATAATGAAATGGTCAATTGTATCATTCAAGATGGGAAAATATGTGCTAACATTCATCCTACAATCCGTGAAGTGAGACAGTTAGTGGAGAAAGTTGAAATAAATTGTGATAGGCAAAATGATTACTTTGTGTGGTGTGAAGTGGGAGAGTTTTGCTTTAAAAAAGCTTGGCAATTTGTTAGAGAGAAGCAATCAGTGAATCATGTTTTCAAAGTAATACGGCATTCAAAAAATGTGAGGAGGATGTCATTTATCACCTATTTAGCAGTATTAGATCAATTAAGTACAAAAGACAGATTTGTTAAGCATGGTGTGATTCACGAAAACAGATGTAATCTATGTGATTTAGAGGAAGAATCGGCAAAGCATTTTTTTTTGAATGCATATATTCGTCTTATATATGGGGTTATTTGAAAACGAAACTGGGTTTGAATTCTTACTCGATTAGGTCTATTGAAGAAGAAGGTAACTTGATTATGCAAGCCTTTCATGAAAAAGATAAAAAGCAAGATATTGGTTGTGCTGCTATTACTTATGCGATTTATCATATTCAGTGTGAAAGAAATAAGAGTCAGTTTTCAAATCAGGCTATTTCAAAGGAGGTGAAGCTGAAGATGATTGAAAAAGAAATCAATTATTTGATTAATGGGAATGGAAGCAAATTTATTGGTTTGGAGTTTAATGTCAATTTCTTGAGGAGATGGGCAGTGGAGCTTTTGGATACTGGTTAATGGTTGAAGTGCAGGCACATTTAAAGGTAGTGGAGAGGTGCTGGCGGGTTATACTTTTTTACAGTTTCTTATAAAGGTTTTGCTGTTATTTGACTATAATTGTGAACATTTAGTAGATCTTGATTGTATAGTTAATATATGAATTATATATGTACTCTTTTTCCTTGGTGTCGCACCCATTTATGTTGGGGGGGCACAAGGTTTTGATGAGGCATATATATATGAAGTATATGATTGGTTTTTCAAAATAAATTGAACCAATTTTCAAATATATATATATATTTAGAGGAAAGCAACACACACACAAATAAATGCAATAAGAAAAGAAAGAGGAAGCATTGTAATTAATATAATTAAAAGTCGAACAATGTAATGCATACAAAGAAAGAAGAAATAAAAGAAATCAATGCATGCAAAATAAAAAAGTCACATGCATAAGAACATTGAAGAGAGAAATAAAAGGAATAAAGTTGCATGAAATATTTGCAATGCATAGTTACATAAGGATATTAAAGAGAATATATATTTGATACATTAATGTTAAAAGTGATTGCATGCATAGGAATGATTAATATTAATATGATTGATTGCAATTAAAGAAAGGCATGCACAGATAAGGTTTAGAAAGAGAAAAGTTAATGAATTAATTGAAATATATGGAATACATACATTGAGAAGAAGATAAATGTAACAACCCGTATTTTTATAACATATTAAAACAAGAAATCAAGGAAGAATTAAATTTTAAAATCAGAATCAGGGGAAACAGGTTACGCCATTGCGTTCGTCTCGAAATTTTACATGAAATAGAGTCCGAGTTTTCGAAAATCGGAGTCCGGATGAAGAAGTTATGGCTTGTACAAGTTTTAGCAGTTTTCAGGCACGACTGGACCAGGGGGTCGACCATTGGGTCGACCTAACCCCCCCACGCCAGGTCAACCATAGGGTTGACCATAGGGTCGACCTACCCCCCAGGTCGACCATAGTGTCGACCTCCCCCCCTGTAGGTCGACCTGGTCGCCCTATTTTGACCCAGAACTCATTTTTGAAGCCTGAGACACCCTTAGACCTAACCTAATTCATATTAAATCATTCTTACACCATTATGCTACTGAACTCCCTCTTGAACCATGGCCTCCGCCCCTAAATTGAAGTACAAACATTCAAACTCAAATCAATTCAAAGAACAAAGCTTCAACAATGATTCAAGACAATAAATCAACAACGCCGCAACATTTATACAACAAATTCAGTTCCTAATTCACTAGCCATGCTCTGTAAGTTCTAGTTGTTTTTAGATTTAAACATTTAATTATAATGTGGCCATGGAATAAAGTGGAATTGGATTTAAGTATGTTTATCGATTCTGATTTATTTCTGTTGCTCCTTTAATCTTGTGTTTTGGGACTTGTCTATCTTTATGCTCATGACAAGTTTATGATCTACTCAGCTGTTTTCTTGATTCGTAATAATGTTATTATCAAGTTGTAATATTTATGCCTATGATGATGTTTTTCTCTGATCTCATTTTTATTCAATTTCTATCTTCCCCAATTTATTTTCTTTCATGAACCTTGGTCAATTTCGGACCTTTGCCTAAAATCGCGATTTGCATACGATATGTATACGGGGGAATTATGGGATTATTGCCTATATGAATATGATGTAATAATTGGCAACATGAAATTGGATATTATCATTGTATTTGCAAGTTTGGGCGTGATCTGTAAATTTTGGTATAATCTTGTTATGAAAAATTTGCATAAATATTATATACATGGAATTTGGCACAAATAAGATCTATGTAATGTAACATGAGATTTGGTATATATATATAACATGTAAATAATTTGGCATAAACATGTATTATGAACTTGGGCAACTGACATGTACTGTAATAAAAAGATTATAGTTTGGGATAACTACATCATGAATCATGATTTGGATTTATTGGGTATGGAACTTGATACATGTAATTTTGGCTAGAACTTGACATGGTAAAATGGCATAAAATTGGCATACATGTAAAACGACATAAATTGAGCATATGTAAATTTGGTACGAATTGGGCATATGTAAAATTTACATGTAATCTAGAACTTGGGCATATGTTAATTTTGTAAAATTTGGAGTTGAAACATATATGAAAATTTATGACTTAGTAAAGGTTTAATATGAACGCGCCTAAGTTGTGTTTTGGGTAGTTGGCATGTATTGTAAATAAAAGGCTATAACTTGGCATAACCTTATAGTGAATTACGATAATAATTTGGGAATACGTTTTGGGGCAAAAACGTGAATCATGAATATTTCTATATGTTAAACGCATGAACTGATATTGGGGTTTTGGGTGGAATACGACCATTAATGAACCTTTGACTCGAGGTTAGACTCAGTTTGTGGTGTAAATCTGCCCGGAACCGCCCGGCAAATCCAGTAGCCACAAAGTGTCAGTCTAATGTGAGAGGTCGAAGGTCGAATTGTAGGCGTAACGATTTATGACACGAGGTTAGACCCAGTTTGTGGTGTAAATCTTCCCGGAACCTCCCGACAAATCCAATGGCCACAAAATGCACGGTCTAATGTGAGAGGTCATGATTCGTTCGTCATAATGAATGAATTAAGGAATACTAACCATAATAAGATGTGGGTATGGTTAGAGGGTTAGGTGGGATGACATGGAAATTTGACATGTAAATGTGGACCTAACCGGTATGAGTTAAGAACATGTAAAACTTACAAATGTAGGCTTAACCAACATAATAGTTAATCAGACCAATGGGTGGGTTAAGTAATATGACTAGACTAATGACACTTAACCAATATAACATGACACGTGGCAGGGTTAAGTCAACTTGAACATATAGATAATACTTAACCAACTTAGCATGATACGTGGGCGGGTTAAGCCATGAATTATTTGAATATACTTAACCAATTGGACACGATGATTTGATAGAGTTAAGTCATGAACCGCTTGAATATACTTAACCAATTGGACACGATGATTTGATAGGGTTAAGTCATGAACCGCTTGAATATACTTAACCAATTGGACACGATGATTTGATAGGGTTAAGTCATGAACCGCTTTAATATACTTAACCAATTGGACACGATGATTTGATAGGGTTAAGTCATAAACCGCTTGAATATATTTAACCAAATTGACAGATGATTCGTAGGGCTAAGTCATGAACTTGGACGACAACACTTAGCCAATTTGACATGACACGTAGGCGGGTTAAGTCACGAACTTGAATGACAACACTTAACCAACTTGACATACTAGACTGATGGGGTTAAGTCTCGAATTTAAATGACAACACTTAACCTACTGAACGAAAACCCTTGTTACGCAGTCCTTTTCAGCAGTAACCCACTAGATGTATCACGGTACCCTGGAACTAGGCAGGGTGGGGCACGATTACTAGGCTGATTGTAAGCGACCAGAATGACGGCTGTGTGGGTGCGCCAGTGTAGGTTCTAACGGAGTGCGGGCGTGCACACACTCCGGAGCAGAAAAAGCAGACATTGGGCATCAGTAGGTTTACACTGTGCGTGCTTGATTCGTGTCGGTGGTTGGCACCCTATGGCTTGATACACCCTATGGTGGACCTAGCACAAGTGACTACATTTTGTGATTGGGCCGTATGACACAGACATATGAACGAGCTAGGACTTGTAGGGAGTCAATCGATTAATAGATCGTTATGTGGAAAAAGGGCGTTGTTCGTTAGGTAGCATATTCCCTAGTGGTCCTAGGTGGCATAAACCTTAATCGAATCTAGAAAACATTCAATAGGTAGCATAATCCCTAGTGGTCCTAGGTGGCATAAATCATAGTTGAACACACGATAGTCCATGATAAGGAAACCTAGCCAGAACAAGGGTGGCGGTCCAAACGATTTCAAGAATGGTGGCATCACGTTGAAGTAGTACAGAAATACGTGATGAAACCCGTACGATATACGGCAAGGGGCTGTATATATACATGGAAAGGATGATACGGGTTGGGGTACTAGTACAGTTGGTGCAGAGAACATAGGAAATCAAAGAAAATAGTGGAATGGTGAAGCTTAGAAATCTTGCGATGTTATACTTAATAGAAACCTTGCAATGTGATACTTGGTAGTAACCTTGTGATGATAGTCTTGATAGGAAGCATGGGATGTTATACTTGATTCATCGTGCCTGTAGCTTACCTTGTCATAATGCTTATGTTTACTTTCAGTTTATTCATGCCATATTATCTTCACCTGTTTTTATGCTGAAAGCCACTAGGACTTACTCAGTCTTTATGATTAACCCAGTTTGTTTCGCCTCTTTTTCTTCCGTTCCCCCCCTCCAAGGTTCGTAGGGTGGGAATACAACTTAGTTCGGATCTTACCAAGCTCCAAGGCTCTTTCATGTACTGCTTGGATTTCTCTTGGCTATGGCTTGCTTTGCTGCTTTATTGGGGAATGATTTATGACTATGGTTTTATGCTTCTTTACTATTGCAAGACAGATTTTGATGTAATGAATTTAATAGCATTTTGATGTAAAAGGCTTTAGACCTTTCTAGATTTTGAAGCGATGAAATTTGGTTCTTCTTCCGTTGTTTAATATGTTCTGTCTTGTGATATTTCTGTGTATGTTTACCTAGATAATGCTCCATCAAAGCTAGTGCATTCCCTTTGTGAGTGACCCTAGCGGAGGTGGGGTGTTACATTTGGTATCAAAGCAGAAGGTTACCAGACTGGGCAAAAGTTTATAAAACCTTTTGAAATTATTTTCAAAACCATTTACAAAGAAGCATTTTTCAAGAAAAGTTTCGTTTTACGAAAGGCATATTCCCCAAAGCCATATGCACTATCTTTTAGTTCTCTCCTTGAGTCTTTTCTCTCTTTCTTTTTCACCATAGTTTGTAGGCATACGACACATGTCGTAGGGCAAAGTAGTGTCCAACCTCCATCTGTAGCCGCAGTAGTTTTACTTGCGACTAATCTTATCTCAAGCTTTGTAGGGTTGCCGTGCGATGGAAGTAGCTTTCGAGAAACTTGTCAACAGGCTATACAAGGATAGTAAGAACGAGGATAAAGAACACAAGCCTAAAGATGAGAAACTTGTTGATAAGGCGTAATCCACGAAGGAGGAAAAGCTGAAAGGGAAGAGGTCAAAGTAAAAGAATAATAAAACCCACGACAAGAGAAAGTATCTTTAGTACGGTAAAAAGGGACATGTAGTTAAGTATTAGAGGACAAGGACAAGGGCAAAGAACAAAATCGTCGAGAGGGCAATTGTATCTCTCACTACTAGCATACCCTAGAGTGGTGGTAACGTTTTTGTTAAAGGTTTAGCTTTTCTTTTCTATCATCCCGTTAGAACTTTGTTTTTGTACATCGCATCCTTTTTAATTCTGCTTCGATAGTTGACTCTCTGCACCTTATTACTAGCGTAGTAGAGGATCCCATTTTTGTCTCAAATCCTGTTGGGGAATCAGCTTATTTATTCATGACTTGTTTGGATTTGAGAATGTCTATGCTAAGTTTTGAGTTTAGAAGTAAAGCTTATGTCTTTGGGCTATGGGTTGATTCTAGGGATGGAGTGGTTATCCAGAAATGGTACCATTCTCGAGTATGAAAAGAGGGTAGTTAGATTCTTGACTTGCCTTGGTAATGCCCTCGAAGTCTAGTGTAACCCTTAGGGTTCTGCCATGCTTAGTTACCTAGAATCTCTTGATAAATCTATTGATCCCGAGTAGTGTTCGCCACTAAGGTGGATGGTTCATTTCGCTTATGCATGAGTTATAGAAAATCACCTTAGTAAGTACCCTTGGCAACATGGTTGACATTTGTTTGTTTTCAAGAGATAGTTCTTCTGTGTGGAATATCTTATAGTGAGTAAACGAGATCCAGGATTCACTAGTGAATTTTGGAGAGCTTGCATGAAACCATGAGTACGCAGTTATGTTTGAGCTGAGTATACTAGAAGGAGGATAAGGTAAAAATGGGACGAGAGACAACAATGAAATGAGTTCCAACTCATATTTTGGAAACAAGAATTCAGAAGCTACGAAATTGTGAAGTTGAAGACGGTGAAAGCACAATGGAGTTAAGCTCAAGGAAATGTGACTCAGAAGATTGAAGACTAGATACGCGTATCATATTTTTTTTAAGAGTATATCCTTGATCCCTTTTTCCTGTAGAGCTATTTTGCATGCTATCTTTCAAGTATATCCTCTTGGTCCTATTCTCAATCCCATTTCTGTTATAAACCCCATAGGGAGGATGACTCGTCTATTAGTAATACATTTTGGGGCTTGAGGGTGTCCGTTGGGTTGACTAAACTCTTTGGGTTTTATAGGATACGAATTGGTTTTAGGAAGGGATTTCCTTGTGACCTAAAAGGATTCCATCATGCTTAGTTTCCTAGAATCATATATATTGATTGGGTTGAGTAATTCTTTGGGTGTCAGCCTGATGTTGATTTCAGTCTTCGGGGCTGGTGCTTAGGGTGTTCTTCTCCAAATCAGTATATATGTGACATAGATTTCCAGTTTTGGCATTGCCTAATGGGCACAAAGTTTTTACTTGCTTCTATCATTCGGTTATACCTTTAGGTAGGAACTAATGGATGTAAACATGTGTTTGAGACATGTTATGATTGATGGTTGCAAGTGGCTGCAAGTGGTTGCTCGTGATTGCATAACACACATTAGGCACTAGATCGGCTCAGACACATTTCCATATTGCATATGCATGAGTGTTTATACTTGTTTATGGATGAAATTGGATGTGTTATCATATGGATGATGCATATGGATGGATGTTTGTGCACACATATAGTGTTTATGTGACTAGGACTATTTGCATACATGTTGGACTCATTGCACTAAACATATTGCGCATTAAGAAGATCAATCAGGCCTGATAATTTGCATTAGATAAGGAACATATACACACACTTTCTACATATGTTCATACCGCATTAGAAATCTCTTAAGGACAATGAATGCCTGTGATTGATGATTGAGTAGATAGATGATTGGATGGTAGGACACATTCTTCTTAACTTGAAGAGTTTGGGGACGAAATCCTTTAAGGAGGGGAGAATGTAACAACCCGTATTTTTATAACATATTAAAACAAGAAATCAAGGCAGAATTAAATTTTAAAATCAGAACCAGGGGAAACAGGTTACGCCATTGTGTTCGTCTTGAAATTTTACATGAAATAGAGTCCGAGTTTTCGAAAATCGGAGTCCGGATGAAGAAGTTATGGCCTGTACAAGTTTCAGCAGTTTTCAGGCAGGACTGGACCAATGGGTCGATCATAGGGTCGACCTACCCCCCCTCCCCAGGTCGACCTACCCCCCAGGTCGACCATAGTGTCGACCTCCCCCCCCCCCCCCTTGCAGGTCGACCTGGTCGGCCTGTTTTGAACCAGAACTCATTTTTGAAGCCTGAGACGTGTTTTGACGGTCCGGGTTGATTCTAGGGTTAATCTAAGGGCCTAAACTAGTTGCTACACCTATAAAAACACCCTTAGACCTAACCTAATTCATATCAAATCATTCTTACACCATTATGCTGCTGAACTCCCTCTTGAACCATGGCCGCCGCACCCAAATTAAAGTACAAACATTCAAACTCAAATCAATTCAAAGAACAAAGCTTCGACAACGATTCAAGACAATAAATCAACAACGCCGCAACATTTGTACAACAAATTCAGTTCCTAATTCACTAGCCATGCTCTGTAAGTTCTAGTTGTTTTTAGATTTAAACATTTAATTATAATGTGGCCATGGAATAAAGTGGAATTGGATTTAAGTATGTTTATCGATTCTGATCTATTTCTATTGCTCCTTTAATCTTGTGTTTTGGGACTTGTCTATCTTTATGCTCATGACAATTTTATGATCTATTCAGCAGTTTTCTTGATTCGTAATGACGTTATCATCAAGTTGTAATATTTATGCCTATGATGATGTTTTCCTCTTATCTAACTTTTATTCAATTTCTATCTCCCCCAATTTATTTTCTTCCATGAACCTTGGTCAATTTCGGACCTTGGCCTAAAATCGCGATTTGCGTACGATATGTATATGGGGGAATTATGAGATTATTGCCTATATGAATATGATGTAATAATTGGCAACATGAAATTGGATATTATCATTGTATTTGCAAGTTTGGGCGTGATCTGTAAATTTTGGTATAATCTTGTTATGAAAAATTTGCATAAATATTATATACATGGAATTTGGCACAAATAGGATCTATGTAATGTAACATGAGATTTGGTATATATATATATATATATATATATATATATATATATATATATAACATGTAAATAATTTGGCATAAACATGTATTATGAACTTGGGCAACTAACATGTACTGTAATAAAAAGATTATAGTTTGGGATAACTACATCATGAATCATGATTTGGATTTATTGGGTATGAAACTTGATATATGTAATTTTGGATGGAACTTGACATGGTAAAATGGCATAAAATTGGCATACATGTAAAACGGCATAAATTGAACATATGTAAATTTGGTACGAATTGGGCATATGTAAAATTTACATGTAATCTAGAACTTGGGCATATGTCAATTTTGTAAAATTTAGAGTTGAAAGATATATGAAAATTTATGACTTGGTAAAGGTTTAATATGAACGCGCCTAAGTTGAGTTTTGGGTATTGGCATGTATTGTAAATAAAAGGCTATAACTTGGCATAACCTTATAGTGAATTACGATAATAATTTGGGAATACGTTTTGGGGAAAAACGTGAATCACGAATATTTCTATATGTTAAACGCATGAACTGATATTGGGGTTTTGGGTGGAATACGACCATTAATGAACCTTTGACACGAGGTTATACTCAGTTTGTGGTGTAAATCTGCCCGGAACCGCCCGACAAATCCAATAGCCACAAAGTGTCAGTCTAATGTGAGAGGTTGAAGGTCGAATTGTAGCCGTAACGATTTATGACATGAGGTTAGACCCAGTTTGTGGTGTAAATCTGCCCGGAACTGCCCGGCAGATCCAGTGGCCACAAAATGCACGGTCTAATGTGAGAGGTCATGATTCGTTCGTCATAATGAATGAATTAAGGAATACTAACCATAATAAGACGTGGGTATGGTTAGAGGGTTAGGTGGGATGACATGGAAATTTGACATGTAAATGTGGACCTAACCGGTATGAGTTAAGAACATGTAAAACTTACAAATCTAGGCTTAACCAACATAATAGTTAATCAGACCAATGGGTGGGTTAAGTAATATGACTAGACTAATGACACTTAACCAATATAACATGACACGTGGCAGGGTTAAGTCAACTTGAACATATAGATAATAATTAACCAACTTAGCATGATACGTGGGCGGGTTAAGCCATGAATTATTTGAATATACTTAACCAATTTGACACGATGATTTGATAGGGTTAAGTCATGAACCGCTTGAATATACTTAACCAATTGGACACGATGATTTGATAGGGTTAAGTCATGAACCGCTTGAATATACTTAACCAATTGGACACGATGATTTGATAGGGTTAAGTCATGAACCGCTTGAATATACTTAACCAATTGGACACGATGATTTGATAGGGTTAAGTCATAAACCGCTTGAATATATTTAACCAACTTGACAGATGATTCGTATGGCTAAGTCATGAACTTGAACGACAACACTTAGCCAATTTGACATGACAAGTAGGCGGGTTAAGTCACGAACTTGAATGACAACACTTAACCAACTTGACATGCTAGACTGATGGGTTTAAGTCTCGAATTTAAATGACAACACTTAACCTACTGAACAGAAACCCTAGTTACGTGGTCCTTTTCAGCAGTAACCCACTAGATGTATCACGGTACCCTGGAACTAGGCAGGGTGGGGTACGATTACTGGGTTGATTATAAGCGACCAGAACGACGACTGTGTGGGTGCGCCAGTGTAGGTTCTAACGGAGTGCGGGCGTGCACACACTTCGGAGCAGAAAAAGCAGGCATTTGGCATCAGTAGGTTTACACTGTGCGTGCTTGATTCGTATCGGTGGTTGGCACCCTAAGGCTTGATACACCCTATGGTGGACCTAGCACAGGTGACTACATTTCGTGATTGGGCCGTATGACACAGACACATGAACGAGCTATGACTTGTAGGGAGCCGATCGATTAATAGATCGTTACGTGGAAGAAGGGAGTTTTTCGTTAGGTAGCATAATCCCTAGTGGTCCTAGGTGGCATAAATCCTAGTTGAACACGCGAAAGTTCATGATAAGGAAACCTAGCCAGAACAAGGGTGGCGGTCCAAACGATTTCAAGAATGGTGGAACTACGTTGAAATAGTATAGGAATACGTGATGAAACCCTTACGATATACGGCAAGGAACTGTACATACACATGGAAAGGATGATACGGGTTGGGGTACTAGTACAGTTGGTGCAGAGAACACAGGAAATCAAAGAAAATAGTGGAATGGTGAAGCTTAGAAATCTTGCGATGTTATACTTAATAGAAACCTTGCAATGTGATACTTGGTAGGAACCTTGTGATGATACTCTTTATAGGAAGCATGGGATGTTATACTTGATTCATCGTGCCTGTAGCTTACCTTGTCATCATGCTTATGTTTACTTTCAGTTTATTCATGCCATATTATCTTCACCTGTTTTTATGCTGAAAGCCACTAGGACTTACTCAGTCTTTATGACTAACCCAGTTTGTTTCGCCTCTTTTTCTTCCGTTCCCCCCCCCCCAAGGTTCGTAGGGTGGGAATACAGCTTAGTTCGGATCTTACCAAGCTCCAAGGCTCTTTCATGTACTGCTTGGATTTCTCTTGGCTATGGCTTGCTTTGCTGCTTTATTGGGGAATGATTTATGACGATGGTTTTATGCTTCTTTACTATTGCAAGACAGATTTTGATGTAATGGATTTAATAGCATTTTGATGTAAAAGGCTTTAGACCTTTCTAGATTTTAAAGCAAGGAAATTTGGTTCTTCTTCCGCTGTTTAATATGTTCTGTCTTGTGATATTTCTGTGTATGTTTACCTAGATAATGCTCCACCAAAGCTAGTGCATTCACTTTATGAGTGACCCTAGCGGAGGTGGGGTGTTACAATAAATATGAATTAATAAATGCATGCAACAATTTAAATATAATATGTTAAATGGAGTAACATATCAGTGCAATCAAGGAAAAGAAACGTCATATGTGAATAACAAATGCATAAAAATTATGCATTGAATAGAAAGATAATATTTCATTAGAATAACACATGGGTGAATGCAGGGAGGAAATCTTAGAGGAAGTTAAAAATAGTTAAAAGACGGTTAATGCATTAAGGAGGAAGTTGTTTGCAATAAAAGTATGCAACCAAGGTAGAGTGAGCAATTAAATAATTGCAACCATAAATTAGTGCATATTGGCACATGGATAGCAATTGAAAAGGGAACGCTATAAATTGAGTGCATAAAGATTGAATGCATTAATGGTAAATTGCAATGAATTGATAAATTAAAGATAGAAGGTAAAATGCATTCAAAAAAATATATATGTACAAAGGGAAGTTTAATTGCACAAAAGAAATAATGACATTTATGGTGGAGCAATTAATAGAGAAAGCGGTTAAGTGTGAAAGCAGTTTAATTAAAAGAATTAAATGTGAAAAGGGTTTAATTAGAAGCAGTTTAATAAGTGTTTAATTGGGAGAATGTTTCAAAAAAGGAAAATTATATATTAATTGATTTGAGATAAAGAATTGTTTGCATAGAAATACTTTACATACGCATAAGAGATGAATGTGAATAAACATGATTTAAATTAATGATTGCACGCAAATAAAGAAGCATTCAGTGAACATGGACTGTTTTCTAGTCTAAATACATTGCTGAACGCCTATAAATAAGACTTTAAACTTAAGTTTTATTAATTGGAAAAATAATGGTGACGACGAGGCTCTGCTGCAACTTCAATTAAATTGCCTATTCTTCTCTAAAATCAAGTTTAAAAAGATTCAAGCCTTTCAACTATAGATATGAGATTCAACACCAACAATTTTCTTTTCTATCTTCTAAAATCCAAATGTAGCGAGTTAGTTGCTTTTAGAATTAAATGATTAATATAAACGTGGTATGACTATGATTTGGATTTGTTATAAATTGTAAATTTATGACATCCTTGGATCTTAAATATTATCATGTTAGATCTATCTTTTTAGATCTAATTTTCTTGCAGTTAATTTGTCATGTCACAATTGTGGATCTTAAACTATTATCATGCTAGATCTTTTTAGATCTAATTCGTTTGTGGTTAATTTATCATGTCATGCTAGATCTATCTTTTTAGATCTAATTCGTTTGTGGTTAATTTGTCATGTCATGATTGTGGATCTTAAATTATTATCATGATATATCTACCTTTATAGATATAATTTGCTTGTGGTTAATTTGTCATGTCACAATTGTGGATCTTAAATTATTATCATGCTAGATCTACCTTTATCGATCTAATTTGCATGTGGTTAATTTATCATGTCGCATCTACTTATGGATCTAATTATTGTTAGATCATTTGGTACTTATCATGTTGTGACTAATTTTGATCTTTCATTAATTGGACATGTGAATCCTTATTTATTCATGCCTATTATGACATCCTTAGTATGTTAGATCTAGTTTTATTATCACATGCTCACTAGATCTATTTTTATATGTCCACCGTATCACTATGCCAATTATATGTTTATATCACTTTTGTTAAAATAATCACTATTGTCATCTTTCCCTTTTATTGTTTATGCCTAGACTACTTTCTAGCCTAGACATAATGCCAAATATATGTGAATGCATTAGTTAGGGAACGGGGAAAAACATTAGAATTGGCATAACTTGAATGACGAATATGAATTTGGACATATAACCCATTATCAATATAATTGGGTAAATGGGCATGAACACCTATAAAGACATAGGTATAATTAACTGGTTAATAATTAAAATGCCTAGGATTACAGTAATTAGAAAAATGTAACTGCAGTTTTGACACGAGATTAGATTGCATTTGTGATGGAAGTCTTCCCGGACCCGACCGACATATCCAGCAACCGCAAATGTTGAATCTAATATGAGAGGTCTAAGTGCACAAATACGACATGGGCTAAGACACGACGTTAGGCCCAACTTATGGAAGAAGTCTACCCGGACCCGACCGGCATATCCAGCATTCATAGGTTGTAGGCCTAATGTGGGAGGTCTAGCCCATTGTAACCATAAATGGACATGGTAATGAATTGGAATACTTAACCTAGTTGGATCCATAGGGATTGTATGAACATGTTAACTTGAATAGGGGTTAAGTAAACTTGGTTGAAGCAGTGGGTGGGTCAAGTAAATCTTGTGGCGGTGGGTAATATTTTTATACATAGGCTCACAAACTTAACCTATTTTATACTTTGGGGTTATGCAACTTTGTTAAGTAAACTTGCTTGGAGCAATGAGGGTTAAGTAAATCTTGAGGCGGTAGGGGTAATATTTAAATATATAGGCCCGACAACTTAACCTGTTTTACATGTTGGACTATTTGGCGTAACCAATTGAAATCCTAGTAGTGGGGATGCAAGCCTGGGGCGAGCTTCTATCATCTTGTATGTGGGACCCATTTCATTTAGTAACTCATCTAGGTATCAAACGAGTACTCCGAAATAGGTTAGAGTAGGGGCATGCTTACTGGGCTGATTGTAAGAGATCCAAAACGAAGGGGCGGTGTCAACAACGCAGGAAACCAACGAAGTCATGTGCGTGCATGGGTCCGGCTTGCTGTGGGAATTAAGACGCTGTGACATCAGTAGATATGGTTGTGCACATCTTGAAAATGAAAGGTTGCCACTTTAGGAAGTGATATATCCTACTGTGGGGCCAACACAGGGTATCTACGGAGTAGGAAGTCGATCGATTAGGGTAGTAGTTAGGGTATGTCTTGACTTTGGTAAGTTTAGGAGTCCATTATTGGGGCTGCCTGTGGATTGTATGGGGTTAAAACCTCTCATCAAAAGTACGCCTAAGTCTACCATTTCATACATGTTGGTGATCATCTCATTCTGGATATACTAGTGGTAGTGCAGAGTAATCATTAAGGAAGTGTATACACCTATCCTGTTTACCTTGTCATACCTGCCTTATATGATGTTATCTTTCTTATCCATCTAATGTGCCTTTCATACTACTTTTACTTATTTACTTACTAAAAGTAACTAGACTCGCCAGACTTTATGTCTGACCCATTTTGTTTCCTCTTCTTTCTTCCGTTCCCCCCCAGATTCTCAGGGTGGGAATACTCAGGCTTAGCCTGGACTCGGTTATCATCTTGCTAGGAGCTGCTTTTGAAGTATTGCTCAAGTTATTATCTCCACTATGGATTTGTCTCTTTTTGGGAAATTATACTTTTTATGTACTCTGATGGAACAAGATAGAAAGTTTTATATTTCAGTAATGGCTTTTATGTAGTTTCAAATTTGTGATATTTTGGACCATGATGTTATGATTTATGTTTGAAATAAAAATTTAAATTATGTCGTTGCTTTTATATCTGTCTTGTAATATTTAAGTTCTTGTTTACCTATAACGCTTCACTAAACTCAATGCATTCCCTTAGTGAGTGACATTAACGTAAGAGGGGTGTCACACCCTTTGTCGAATTTAAGGGTGAAACTCAGTCACACCCCTGTCGAATTTCAGAAATAAATTTGGCAAAACCTTACCAAATTTTACCCATGTCCCCTCTTAATCGTTTTTGGAGTGGCATTAACAATACTCTTGTTTAACTTGGACATGAATTCATAATCTAACTTTGACAAATACAAATATCTATTCTTAATTAAAAATATTTAATAGTGAATAAAATAAACATTATCGTATTGGGATATCCATACGAACATAAACGATCTCACAACTAAATAGCTTTCATATGTTTGTATATCATTGTATGACTTCATGAACTCAATTCAGCTGTTGATTCGTTAA
The DNA here is from genome assembly GCA_030737875.1 of Allium sativum. Taxonomy (NCBI): domain Eukaryota; kingdom Viridiplantae; phylum Streptophyta; class Magnoliopsida; order Asparagales; family Amaryllidaceae; genus Allium; species Allium sativum. The sequence goes on from CM060921.1 coordinate 726,696,770, forward strand.
CCACCAACATTCAACCTTAAGTTAGTGGGTCCTCATTTGTTCCATATTCAAGCTCTAAAATCAAACAGATGAGACTAAAGTAGTCGTTCGTAGCAGAAATAAGCAATTCTACACTCAATTTGGATTCACTTATACAAGCTACTTTTTAGCTCTTTGAAAATCAAAGTCTATTTATTTTTATATTATAAAAACAAAAAATAGCGTATATAAGTCGATCTAACTAATTAATGAGTTGGATCAAAATAAATGAATCGATTTAGTTGTTTGCATTAAATCTGTTAGCCATCGGTTTTAATTAATGGTAGTGATTAGTTTCTTATATTTCTTTCAACTAAACATTCATTACTCACGCAACTCGCTCAATCGCTACAATTGCTATTTTGATTGTCTAGTCCATAAGTTTTTTATTTTGAATTGAATAAAAATGGGTTCTTCACATGAGTGAATGTCCAATAGCACAACGAGTATATATACTTTTAGATTCAAATAGTGTCATATCCGCATCCACATCCAAAATCATTTTCGGATATCGAATATTCGCATCCGCGTATACATACAGATACTGGATAAATATCTGCTCCGCCAGCGGTCAATAAATATATGAACATAAATAAAAAAATTAGCTTAATATTAAGTTTTCTCAACCTAATTGATTACTAAAATGCTAAAAATAAATAAATATGATAGTAATATATAATTTTGAGCTATTAGCATGCCTTTAGTAGGCTTTCATCTTTACAGAAAAATATATTAATATATTTAATTATGTTAAAATGCACATAATTTAAGCAATAATCATGAAAAAACGAACGGACAATTTTCGGACTCGGATGTAACTTCCCTGAATATCGTATATTTATTTGCTTTTTGGATGCGGATGCGGACAGATTTCAGATTTCCGGTTATCCATTAATAGCACTACGAGTATCAATTCAGCCGCTTTTTCAGCGAGTAGTGCTAGCACTCAACGTTCGGATATTCCATTTTCTATCACATACAGCTATTTTTTCCCTTTTCAACCATACCTTAAGTCAAATAATCAATACCTTCGAGTAAAATTCTTATCTCATATACCTCTTTCATCCTCAATTAAATACACATAAAAACATTTTCCTTGCACCAACCGTTATCCTTTCATGCCCCTAATGTAGCTCATGACATCTGTAACAACCCGTATTTAATATAACATGTTAAAACGAGAATCAAGGCAGAATTTAATTTTAAATTCTGAATCAAGTAGAACGGGCTATGCCATTGCGTTCGTCTCGGAAAAATACGCGAAGTAGAGTCCGAGTTTTCGAAAATCGGAGTCCGTATGACCCGTTAAAGGCCCAAAGAAGATTTCTGGGAATTTGAATTTCGGAAACAGTTTTGGAAATCAGATCTGGGGCTAGGCGGGAAGTTTCCCCGCCTAGGCCATGTCGACAGGGCTGTCGACAGGCCTGTTGACTTGGGCCCAGACCAAGTCGACAGGGGGTGGCCGGGGCAAGCTGCCTGGCGCACCTGCTTGTCTCACCTGGTCTTGTTCTTGGGCTGGTTCTGGAAGCTTCCGAGATCTGATGGTCCTAATCTATCCTAGGGTTAATCTAAGGGCCTAAAACTATCCTAATCTCTATAATAAGACCCTAAACCTAACCTAAATCCCTAAAAATCAAACCTAGCAACTAAGTGCTGCCAAAATCAATTTTGATCATGGCCTCCATCTCAAATCCCTAGAGCCTATGCACTCAAATCAAGTTCAAATCAAAAGGTGCAAGCTTGCTACACCAAATCAAGGCCGAATCAACATTTCTATGCGAGTTCCATGACGATTCTTCTACAAAGGAGGCACCTTTCTTAGCCAAGATGATTCATGCTTCTTTCCCTAGGCCTAACTATGTAAGTTCTAGCTACTTTTGGATCAAAACGGTATTTTTAATGTTGACATGGGATAAAATGAGATAAAACATAAGTATGCATGTATGTGAACCTAACTTTGTCCCTTTTCTATGATCTATGACCTTAGACTAAGATGTAGCAACTTAATCATGTCACTCATGTTATGTTTAGCCTAGTTTATCTTGCAAGTTTGGATCTTTGTCTATGGAAGATTTGTATGAACCTTTGGGAACCATTTGACTTGTGAAACATAGGCAAATACTTGACCTTGGGGCTTATGCATGCATATGAACACAAACCCCTTATGTTTCATGCATGTTTGTGGCAAAAACCTCCTTATGATATTATGCAAGTTTGTGGCCAAATCCTATATGATAGTATGCATGCTTATGGTCAATCCCTATATGACTCTATCATGCATGTTTTAAGGCCAAACCCCCTTATGACGCCAATGCATGTTTGGAGCCAATCCCTTTAGTGGCATTGTGCATGTTTAGGGGTCTACATGTAGCCATAGTATACCTACTATGTTGACTCGCTTTGCTTGCGTTGGGAAAACACGATTTTGGGTAGTTAGATAAACATGAACATGTCGCGAAATCTTAACTTGAATATGACATGTGTTTATACTTGAAAATATGACTTGAAAGATAACATGGAAGTTGACATGTAAGTATGCATAAAAAACATGAGCTTGGGAATTTACCTATTAAGTTAGGTCTACCCTTTGGGAATTTACCTATTAAGTTAGGTCTACCCAAATGCTTGAAAACTTGTAACATGTTTTGGAAACGTGATGAACTTAGAAAATATAAGTGTGGCCAACTCGAGGTTGGGTTGAGTTTGCAACATAAAACTACCCGGAACCGACCGGCCTAACTAGTAGTTGCAAACAATAGGACCCAATGTGAGAAGTTGGTCATGTCGCGCTTAAGACCCGAGGTTAGACTAGGTTGTGGTGTAAATCTACCCGGACCCGCCCGGCTTAACTAGTAACCACAACAAGGTCTAATGTGAGAGGTTAAGAGTGCATTAATTGAATTAATGCCACATGATAAGGTTAAGTAAATTTGACTAATGACACTTAACCGATATGACACGAATGGGTAGGTTAAGTGGGACCGGACTTGATTCCTTAATGACACTTAACCATGCAAGATGATTAGGAGATGGGGTTAAGTAATTTACACTTAACTAATCTGACTGGGTAATTAGATGGGGTTAAGTAATTAAGACTTAACTAACCCAACCACGGTAATTAGATGGGGTTAAGTAATCCACACTTAACTAATCTAAATACGGTAATTCGATGGGGTTAAGTTAAACACTTAACCAATTTAAACTTGGTAATTCAATGAGGTCAAGTAACCCATACTTAACCAACTTAACTTGGTAATTTAATGGGGTTAAGTTAAACACTTAACTAATTTAACACGATGATCTGATGAGGTTAAGTGACCTATACTTAACCAATCTAACTCGTTAATTTGATGAGGTTAAGTTAATCTATACTTAACCAATCTAACGTGAAAACATGATAAGGCTAAGTCACGAATCACTTGAATACGCTTGACCGATTTGATGACAAGGTCAAGTTAATTTATATAATTAACCAATCTAAAATGATAATTAGACGAGGTTAAGTTATGGATTGCTTAATATACTTAGCCAACTTGACACATGGTTTGTAGGGTTAAGTCTTGGACTTGGATACTTAGCCAATTTTGACATGGTTTGTAGACGGGCTAAGTTATGAACTTAAGTGACACTTAACCCATTGGATAAACCCTAATTCGGAGGATTAGGTAAATAACCATAGTTAACAAGGACTATGGAAATAAGGCTAAGTGGTAAACCTTAGTTAAGGGAAACTAAGTAATAATTCTTAGTCAAGGAAATTTGGACCATTTCTTAGATAGATTAGTAACCAGATACGTTAGGTCAACATTTAAGTATGCGTGTAGGAGCAGGCTATCTGATTTAGATAAAGGCTCCAACGAACTGGGTAACGAAGCAGCGGCTTCGGGGAACGTGAGGATATTCTTGGGATCCCTCTGTGAGCTGCCAGGTCATTATACAAGGCTCACGAGAGGTTGAGGTCTGCGGTAGAAGAACCAAGAATATGCCTTGGTTGCTATGCGAGCGACCTAAAGACTGGGGTGGATAGCAGTGAGTCGGCGAATACATAAGGTGCCCGAGATAGCAAGTTCGTCGATCATCTACCATCTTGAGTCAAGCGTGTACGTACGGAAAGGCAGGGAACACCCAACAGACCATAATTGCTATCTAATTATGGGTGAGGTAGGCCGTAGGATGTGGGCTGGCCGGAGTGTAGTTCTCATGCAAGATTTTCTCTTGTGTTGCCTTTCACTAGTTGAGGGAGGGGTCTCGTGGGACCATAGCCACGTGTAGAAAAGCAGACCTTAGCATCTGCATCGGCAGATAAATCTAAAGCTCCCGACCGAGTCCTGTATTTCTTGTTTTGGCCGGTGACAGGACTCGGATGGCACGATGTGATACATGTGCATCCAGTTATAGAAAAACGATTCACGATGAATGCGTGGGAAAAAGGGCGCGGTTGAGGGTTAGCGTAATCCCTAGTGGCCTAGGTGGTTTAACCCAAACCGAAATACGAAAGCGTGCAATAGGTAAGCGAAATCCCTAGTGGTGCTAGGTGGCGTAAGTCCTAGTAGTTCAAACGATGATTCATACGGAAGAGCCTAGCTAGAACAAGGGTGACAGTCCAAACGATTTCAAGGATAATACGACATGAGGAAGCCCGTACAAGGTACGGCAAAGGACTGAACTTATATAAATGGAAAGAAACGTATGATTTGAGTAACCTATATATGCGATATTAGGTTGACATGGACCATTACACGACTTTGAGCACGGGACATTCATGGTTAACACATGACGCGGGTAGGGATACTAGTACGAGAGGTGCAGAGCAAATATACATGTTAGAACTAGGAAGAATATACATAATAGATACCGTGGGATGTTAGACGGGGTAGATACCTTGGGATAATGTACTCGATAGAAATCTGACGATGTGATACCTTGACTTATCATAACACCGTAGTTTATCATGATACCTTAGTTTACCTTGCCGCAGTAGTTCAACTGGCTACCCTGGTTTATCTATCTTGTAGTTATCCTTATGTTTACTTTCAGTTTATGCATGTCATGTTACCTTTACCTGTTTTTATACTGGAAGTAAATAGGACTTACTCAGTCTTTTTGACTGACCCGTTTTGTTTCGCCTCTTTTCTTCCGTTCCCCCCCTCCCCCCAGGTTTCAGGGAGGAAACAATGCTGTTTAGTTCGGACTTCTTCTGCTTGAAGGTCATCATGGATGGCTTGGACTTCTCTTGGCTATGGCTACTTTACGGTTTTACTTGGGGAATAATTTATTAAAAAGTCTTTATGCTTCTTTACTATTGCAAGACAGGTTTTGATGTACTCTGATGTAAAAGGCTTTAGACCTTATGTATTCATGTTTATGAAAGTTTGATTTTACTTCCGCTATTTATATATATATATATGTTCTGTCTTGTGATATTTCTGTGCATGTTTACCAATAATGCCCCTCTAAAGCTAGTGCATTCCTTTGCGAGTGACCCTAGCGGAGGCGGGTGTTACATTTGGTATCAGAGCAGAAGGTTACCAGACTGGGCAAAAGTTTTTAAAGACCCTCTGAAAACTATTTGAAAATCGTTTACAAAGAAGCATTTTTCAAGAAAATTTTCTTTTAAAAGAAAAAGGCTATTCCCCAAAGGCCATTAGCATTATCCTTGTTTCCTTGATTGAATCTCTTTTCCTTTCTTTCCTCCATCTGTAGTCACAGTGGTTTTGACTGCGACTAGTCTTTCTAGCTGCGTAAGTGTTTCCCGTACGATGGAGGTGGTTCTCGAGAGACCATTGCAGAGTTATACAAGAAAGGATAGTGAGAAAGAGGATAAAGGATATGAGCTTATGGGTGAGCAACGTATTGGTATGGCTTAGTCCTCAAAGGAGGGAGAAAGATGAACAATGAAACCCATGACGAGAGGGTACCTTTGGCATAGTGAAACGGGGTAGATAGTTAAGTATCATGGGACAAGGACGAGATCATTGGGAGGGCAATAGTATGCTCTCATTTCTAGGGTACCTCAGAAGGAGGGTAACGATCTTGTCAAAAGTTTAGCTTTTCTTCTCCATCATCCCGTTAGGACTTCGTTGTTCGTATCATTTAAGTCTTCTTCGGTAGTTGAGTCTCTGCACCTTAAGTACTAGCATAGTAGAGGATCCCGTTTTTGTCTCAAGTCCTATTGGAAGATCGGTCCATTTACTCATGGCTTGTTTGGATTTGAGAATGTCTATATCAAGTGTTGAGCTTGGAAATAATGCTTATGTTTGTAAGTTGTGGATGGATTCTAGGAATGAAGTGGTTATCCAGTAAGGGGTGCCACTCTCGGTTTTGATAGGAGGGTAGTTAGACTCTTGACTAGCCTTGGTAATACCCTCGAAGTCTCGTGTAACCTTTTGGGTTCGGTCATGATTAGTTACCTAGAATCCCTTGATACCTTTATTGGAAATTTGAAGCCCGATCGAGTGGTGTTCGCCAATTAGACGGATGGTTTACTTCATTTATGCATGGGTTATAAAGATCACCCTAGTAAGTGCGCATGATAACCTGATTGACATCTGTTTACTTTCAAGAGAAAGTTTTTCTACGTGGAATACCTTAAGGTACAAGGTCCAGGATTCACTAGTGAATTTTGGAGGGCTCGCATGGAATAATGTGTACGCAGTCCTGTTTGCGCCAAGTATTCTAGAAGGAGAATAAGTGCAAGTGGAACGAGAGGCGACGAGGAAATGAGTTCCAACTCATGTTATGGAAACAGGAAATAAGAAGCTGTGAAATCGTGAAGAAAAAGGGGCGGTCAAGGCACGATGGAACTAAGCTCAAGGTAATGCGACTCAGGAGACTGAAGACTAAATACGTGCATGATATCTCTTTTGGGAATATATCCTCGATCCCTGTTTTCTGTTGAGCTTGCTTGTAGGCTATCTTTTATGGATATCCCCTCGGTCATGTTTCTGTTACAAACCCCGTAAGGAGTTTGTTTTGTTTATCCTCTCGATCTTATTTTGGGAACCTTAGGTAGAACGCTATGGATGTAAACATGTATTTGAAACATGTTATGGTTGATATGGTTGCAAATGGTTGCAAGTGGTTGCTCGTGGATGCGCGAATTTACATTAGATATTAGCTCGACTCGGTCACATTTCATATTGCATATGCACGAGTATTTATACTTGTTTATGGATGAAATTGAATGTGTTACCATGTGGACATTGCATATGGATGAATGTTTGTGCACGCATATAGTATATATATGACTAGGACTATTTGCATACATGTTGGATTCATGGCACTATACATATTTTGCATTAGAAAGACTATTCAGGCCTGATCATTAGCATTAGCTAAGGAACATGTACACACACGTTTTGCATATATTCATACAGCATTAGAAATCATCTAAGGACAATGGTTGCTTGTGGATGATGTTTTGAGTAGATGGATGATGGATGGTAGGATATGTTCTTCCTAACTTGGAGATTTCGGGGACGAAATCCTAAAAGGTGGGGAGAATGTAACAACCCGTATTTAATATAACATGTTAAAACGAGAATCAAGGCAGAATTTAATTTTAAATTCTGAATCAAGTAGAACGGGCTATTCCATTGTGTTCGTCTCGGAAAAATACGCGAAATAGAGTCCGAGTTTTCGAAAATCGGAGTCCGTATGACCCGTTAAAGGCCCAAAGAAGATTTCTGGGAATTTGAATTTCGGAAACAGTTTTGGAAATCAGATCTGGGGCTAGGCGGGAAGTTTCCCCGCCTAGGCCATGTCGACAGGCCTGTCGACTTGGGCCCAGACCAAGTCGACAGCCCTGTCGACTTGCCTGTCGACAGGGGGTGGCCGGGGCAAGCTGCCTGGCGCACCTGCTTGTCTCACCTGGTCTTGTTCTTGGGCTGGTTCTGGAAGCTTCCGAGATCTGATGGTCCTAATCTATCCTAGGGTTAATCTAAGGGCCTAAAACTATCCTAATCTCTATAAAAAGACCCTAAACCTAACCTAAATCCCTAAAAATCAAACCTAGCAACTAAGTGCTGCCAAAATCAATTTTGATCATGGCCTCCATCTCAAATCCCTAGAGCCTATGCACTCAAATCAAGTTCAAATCAAAAGGTGCAAGCTTGCTACACCAAATCAAGGCCGAATCAACATTTCTATGCGAGTTCCATGACGATTCTTCTACAAAGGAGGCACCTTTCTTAGCCAAGATGATTCATGCTTCTTTCCCTAGGCCTAACTATGTAAGTTCTAGCTACTTTTGGATCAAAACGGTATTTTTAATGTTGACATGGTATAAAATGAGATAAAACATAAGTATGCATGTATGTGAACCTAACTTTGTCCCTTTTCTATGATCTATGACCTTAGACTAAGATGTAGCAACTTAATCATGTCACTCATGTTATGTTTAGCCTAGTTTATCTTGCAAGTTTGGATCTTTGTCTATGGAAGATTTGTATGAACCTTTGGGAACCATTTGACTTGTGAAACATAGGCAAATACTTGACCTTGGGGCTTATGCATGCATATGAACACAAACCCCTTATGTTTCATGCATGTTTGTGGCAAAAACCTCCTTATGATATTATGCAAGTTTGTGGCCAAATCCTATATGATAGTATGCATGCTTATGGTCAATCCCTATATGACTCTATCATGCATGTTTTAAGGCCAAACCCCCTTATGACGCCAATGCATGTTTGGAGCCAATCCCTTTAGTGGCATCGTGCATGTTTAGGGGTCTACATGTAGCCATAGTATACCTACTATGTTGACTCGCTTTGCTTGCGTTGGGAAAACATGATTTTGGGTAGTTAGATAAACATGAACATGTCGCGAAATCTTAACTTGAATATGACATGTGTTTATACTTGAAAATATGACTTGAAAGATAACATGGAAGTTGACATGTAAGTATGCATAAAAAACATGAGCTTGGGAATTTACCTATTAAGTTAGGTCTACCCTTTGGGAATTTACCTATTAAGTTAGGTCTACCCAAATGCTTGAAAACTTGTAACATGTTTTGGAAACGTGATGAACTTAGATAATATAAGTGTGGCCAACTCGAGGTTGGGTTGAGTTTGCAACATAAAACTACCCGGAACCGACCGGCCTAACTAGTAGTTGCAAACAATAGGACCCAATGTGAGAAGTTGGTCATGTTGCGCTTAAGACCCGAGGTTAGACTAGGTTGTGGTGTAAATCTACCCGGACCCGCCCGGCTTAACTAGTAACCACAACAAGGTCTAATGTGAGAGGTTAAGAGTGCATTAATTGAATTAATGCCACATGATAAGGTTAAGTAAATTTGACTAATGACACTTAACCGATATGACACAAATGGGTAGGTTAAGTGGGACCGGACTTGATTCCTTAATGACACTTAACCATGCAAGATGATTAGGAGATGGGGTTAAGTAATTTACACTTAACTAATCCGACTGGGTAATTAGATGGGGTTAAGTAATTAAGACTTAACTAACCCAACCACGGTAATTAGATGGGGTTAAGTAATCCACACTTAACTAATCTAAATACGGTAATTCGATGGGGTTAAGTTAAACACTTAACCAATTTAAACTTGGTAATTCAATGAGGTCAAGTAACCCATACTTAACCAACTTAACTTGGTAATTTAATGGGGTTAAGTTAAACACTTAACTAATTTAACACGATGATCTGATGAGGTTAAGTGACCTATACTTAACCAATCTAACTCGTTAATTTGATGAGGTTAAGTTAATCTATACTTAACCAATCTAACGTGAAAACATGATAAGGCTATGTCACGAATCACTTGAATACGCTTGACCGATTTGATGACAAGGTCAAGTTAATTTATATAATTAACCAATCTAAAATGATAATTAGACGAGGTTAAGTTATGGATTGCTTAATATACTTAGCCAACTTGACACATGGTTTGTAGGGTTAAGTCTTGGACTTGGATACTTAGCCAATTTTGACATGGTTTGTAGACGGGCTAAGTTATGAACTTAAGTGACACTTAACCCATTGGATAAACCCTAATTCGGAGGATTAGGTAAATAACCATAGTTAACAAGGATTATGGAAATAAGGCTAAGTGGTAAACCTTAGTTAAGGGAAACTAAGTAATAATTCTTAGTCAAGGAAATTTGGACCATTTCTTAGATAGATTAGTAACCCGATACGTTAGGTCAACGTTTAAGTATGCGTGTAGGAGCAGGCTATCTGATTTAGATAAAGGCTCCAACGAACTGGGTAACGAAGCAGCGGCTTCGGGGAACGTGAGGATATTCTTGGGATCCCTCTGTGAGCTGCCAGGTCATTATACTAGGCTCACGAGAGGTTGAGGTCTGCGGTAGAAGAACCAAGAATATGCCTTGGTTGCTATGCGAGCGACCTAAAGACTGGGGTGGATAGCAGTGAGTCGGCGAATACATAAGGTGCCCGAGATAGCAAGTTCGTCGATCATCTACCATCTTGAGTCAAGCGTGTACGTACGGAAAGGTAGGGAACACCCAACAGACCATAATTGCTATCTAATTATGGGTGAGGTAGGCCGTAGGATGTGGGCTGGCCGGAGTGTAGTTCTCATGCAAGATTTTCTCTTGTATTGCCTTTCACTAGTTGAGGGAGGGGTCTCGTGGGACCATAGCCACGTGTAGAAAAGCAGACCTTAGCATCTGCATCGGTAGATAAATCTAAAGCTCCCGACCGAGTCCTGTATTTCTTGTTTTGGCCGGTGACAGGACTCGGATGGCACGATGTGATACATGTGCATCCAGTTATAGAAAAACGATTCACGATGAATGCGTGGGAAAAAGGGCGCGGTTGAGGGTTAGCGTAATCCCTAGTGGCCTAGGTGGTTTAACCCAAACCGAAATACGAAAGCGTGCAATAGGTAAGCGAAATCCCTAGTGGTGCTAGGTGGCGTAAGTCCTAGTAGTTCAAACGATGATTCATACGGAAGAGCCTAGCTAGAACAAGGGTGACAGTCCAAACGATTTCAAGGATAATACGACATGAGGAAGCCCGTACGAGGTACGGCAAAGGACTGAACTTATATACATGGAAAGAAACGTATGATTTGAGTAACCTATATATGCGATATTAGGTTGACATGGACCATTACACGACTTTGAGCACGGGACATTCATGGTTAACACATGACGCGGGTAGGGATACTAGTACGAGAGGTGCAGAGCAAATATACATGTTAGAACTAGGAAGAATATACATAATAGATACCGTGGGATGTTAGACGGGGTAGATACCTTGGGATAATGTACTCGATAGAAATCTGACGATGTGATACCTTGACTTATCATAACACCGTAGTTTATCATGATACCTTAGTTTACCTTGCCGCAGTAGTTCAACCGGCTACCCTGGTTTATCTATCTTGTAGTTATCCTTATGTTTACTTTCAGTTTATGCATGTCATGTTACCTTTACCTGTTTTTATACTGGAAGTAAATAGGACTTACTCAGTCTTTTTGACTGACCCGTTTTGTTTCGCCTCTTTTCTTCCATTCCCCCCCCCCCCCAGGTTTCAGGGAGGAAACAATGCTGTTTAGTTCGGACTTCTTCTGCTTGAAGGTCATCATGGATGGCTTGGACTTCTCTTGGCTATGGCTACTTTACGGTTTTACTTGGGGAATAATTTATTAAAAAGTCTTTATGCTTCTTTACTATTGCAAGACAGGTTTTGATGTACTCTGATGTAAAAGGCTTTAGACCTTATGTATTCATGTTTATGAAAGTTTGATTTTACTTCCGCTATTTATATATATATGTTCTGTCTTGTGATATTTCTGTGCATGTTTACCAATAATGCCCCTCTAAAGCTAGTGCATTCCTTTGCGAGTGACCCTAGCGGAGGCGGGTGTTACAACATCATCTAAGATGAGTTGTTAATAAGGCAAGTTACATAAAATATAACTTGAAAAGTAGGCATGCAATGCATGCAACATTATTAAAGAGATAAACATTATTTAAACAATATGCATGGAAATACAATACAAACTCATGACCCATATAATGCTATAAACATGTAGCAAACCAATATAAAAGAAAATGAACAACTATGACACATTCACCATTGTTCCCTCCAACTGCATAGGTTGTTAATGCACCAATAATAGTTGCTAAGACACCATTTAACAATATCTGAAGTTCAAGTGGATTACCAGATTTTCCTTTCTGCATTGTTGTTATTCTATGTATTCCTCTCGTATAGATTTTCACACTGATGTTATTTTAATTTAGATTATCATATAGGGAAACTTTATGTGAAGCACATTTATATCGTCACTCCCTACTTATTTACTAGTTTTATATTTTGTAAGACACTATAAATGTTCATAATTTGCAGATTTATCTTAGCATCACTTTTGATAACATATGGTTTTTCTTTCCCTCTAGCTATGGCCCAAATGGCTCATACCATTAACATTTAGACAACATGTTTGCAAAAATACGTCTGAAAGGCTCAATAGTGAAATTAGCACTTGATATGTCCTTTCCTATAATTAAAAATAATGGAAAACATGTTCATATATGAAACAGGGCATCCCAACACTCAAAATGATAATTTTTGCATTAAACGTGTTATACCATTGAGAAATATTAAATCAATGATGTTCTGTAATAAATAAAAAATGCTCAATCATTAAAATATACAATATCGGTCATGGTCTTACCATTGCCCCATTAGCCTTGCACATGAAGTTTTGATGGCTAATCATAATAGCTTCATTGATATGGGGTGAACCATGATATATATAAAAAATTATTCACTTTACCTACCTCTTGTGGTTATCATTATCAATTTTAAGATGTGAATATAATGAAATGATCTGATTGTTATCTTATTTATGGAAAAATCTATTTAGGACCAGTATACATTTATATTTTTAAATATATTAATGGATATATTAATGGCATATTGCTGACATATTTCTCACATTAAGATAATCATTAAATATTTGAGAAAATTGCATACCCACCCTCTAACCGTCTTTCCAGATCCAACGGAGGGTTTGACATAATGTCACCAGGGCCGGACCAAAGCTTTTAGTTGCCATAACCAAGAAAAAAAACAAAAAAATAGCTGCAAAATGTTATTGCAATAATTGAGCATTGAACCCACGTCAATTTAGATTTACTATGAGCAGCTTACTTCCCGTTGAGTTGTTGCCCTATTAGTTTAAATATCAATATATTTAAAAGTACACTGATCATTTTGTTGCCTTCCTCCACTACCTCTGGTGGTGCTGCCTTAGGCGGCGGTTATATTAAGAAACATGTTAAACAATATGTTTTTGAATTTGTTTCATTGACGTCCATAAATGTCAAGTTTGAGTGTTGACCATGTCACCTTTAATCTTTTAGTGCGTGACTAACAAACTGAGCTAACATGTTGGAACTATTAATTGATAGTAGTTTTGTGCTTTCTGTAGCAAAGAAAAGGTTTATTTTGTTTCACCGTACATTTATTTTATTTGGATGTTGTTTTTTGCTAGAATCAATATGGTTGACATGAAATTTTATATTATTAGCAAATCAATGTATCGCATTATGCTAATCCTATTTAGATTTACTATTCTGACATTTCTATTTATATTGAGTTTTCAAGGGTTAAACTTGTAATTTATAAGTTTGTGGGGAAGATTGACACAAACCGCTGAAAATCAAGGAAACAATACAAAAATAATCTTATAAGTTGTATCCATTGTCAGCAACAGTGCTTTACATAAATTATAGTCAACAAACACATTATATCATATAGTATCATTGCAAATCAAGCTAAAAAATATAGGAAACATGCATACAATTTCGTTGACTACATCCCATTTTGTAAGACACAATATGCAAGCTTTAAACATGTAATAAAGCCATGCATATAGTCTGAAATTTGGATGAAAATTTACATCTTACTTGTCTCGATGAAATCTAATTTTAATTCTCTAAGCATTATTTACTTGAATTCTCTTTATCAAAACCATATCATTTTTTACTTACGGAATTTAGTTATTGTCAAAATTCTAGTAGACTACAAAAATTGCCATGGTTTGATACTCAACATATTGGTATTAATTTAAATGATTTTGTCTCTAATTTCTTCTTAAGACCCAATAAATACAAATAACGTGGTATCAAGAATCAAGTCCCAAATATTATAAAGACAACAAATATTTGTCTCAATGAAACTTAAGACCAGCCAATTTGTCTTAACTTTGTTACTAAGCATAATACTCTCTAATACTCTCTAGAGACATAAATATTGTCTCAAATGCATGCAGTAAGACCATGAATATGGTGATAAAGATGTCTCAAATCTACATATTAACAACATACCGAATACAACAGCTTTGTCTCAAATCCCCGTATTAACAACAAATGAATCCGCACATGCTAAAATGATAAACAAATCCAAATGCTCTCAGAATAGCACACAGTACAGCAGGTTACATATAACATGAAAAAGAACTCTCAGAATAGCACACAGTACAGCAGGACGCAGGCTACATATAATATGAAAAAGAAAATGGAACCTAATATTCAAATCACATGTACAGCAGAATATGACATAAACATGCAAACAGCAGAATATGACATAAACATGCAAAAAGATGTATGACTAAAACCGAAAACAACAAGTAAGATACAAAAAACTGAAACACACTTAACTAAAACAAAGATACAATAAAGGAATCCCTATAACAGAATACAAAGTACAACATAATTCACTGAAATACAAACAACCATGTCCTAGTGTTCACATCAAAAGCCAAAACAAAAACAGAACATTAAACATGTAAAAGAAAAACAGTTTCAGTCTATGTTGTCATTAAGAGATTGCTGAAACGCACCATGATCGGGTGTTGCTCGATATTGTCCAGGTTGCATATTATACACATTTGTAATAGGTCCAAGTAGCTGTGTAAACGGCCCAGGCTGCTGTGAAAAGTTTCCAAAAGTTTGCTGGCAAGACAAAGGAGTAGATTGGAAGCTTGCAGGTGTTTGGTGATACGGAACAGACGGTTCCATAAACTGAAACGAAGAATGCGGAAATTGTCCGGATAGTTGAGGAATTTGATTAGCATTTTGGAAAAACGAAAATTGTGGGAATGTTTGTTGTGGCTGTGGTGGTGCAACTGTTTGTTGTGGTTGTTGTGGTTGTGGTGGTGCAACTATTTGTTGTGGTTGTTGTGGCTGTGGTGGTGCAATTGTTTGTTGTGGTTGTTGTGACTGTGGTGGTGCAACTGAACCATATTTGCTAGCGATTGCCAGTTCTACTTCTTTTTCGATCAATTTTTTGATCTCCGGTGTCAACATGATATTTGTAGATGAATTGGATTGTGTAGAGCAAGTGATATTATCTGCTAAAATAGAAGATTTAGATCCTTTATTTACCAGACTACTCGTATCGATGTATGGTGCTCCGTATACTCTGCCTCTTATTTGTCCCCCGGACGCCTCTGCCCAAAGTTGTGGATTCCATTCTGCTGGATCCTCGTTTAACTCCGCTTTCTTTTTCAAATATGTTTCCTGAAAGTAAAAAAAAAACATGATTATATGAGATTATTATTGCATGCAAGCTGAAATAAATGAAAGCAGAAAATAGTACATGTTCAGATTATTATTGTAACATCATCAGTTGGTTTATACTTTTACACAAAGTTCAACACAAATATATATATACTTAGAAGTTCACTATATTTGCTGATCATCCGTTACATTTGAACTGCTCCGGCCAAAGAGCAACTAAAATAAAAAATGAACAATCTTTTTCTTCGTTTAAGTTCATGTCCAAAACACATCTTAATTAATTAATGCTCAGTTGAAAAAATAGGTCACTGATGTTAATCAGGGTTGTTAAAACAATCCATATTTGTTCTTAATTAATCAATGCTCAGTTGAAAAAAGGACAAGTTATTTTTCACTTAATGCAAGAAATTAGTTAAATTCCATAAGAAATTAGTTTGATGTAATTGTTTTAATGTTACTGTTTAGTTAAATGCCACAAGAAATTAGTTTGATGTCATTGGCAGTATATATGAATTTAAACTTCACATTTAATGACTAATTAATAAGTTAATAACATATGACTAATAAGTTAATAACATACATATTCATATGTTAACAAACATTAGAAGTACAATAATAGTGCTATAGGCAGAAAAATAAGGTAGCGTTCTTTTTTAAACTTGGACAATTCGAATCCACATCGACGTCCGTGTCGAACGCGTCGAAAGCGTTCGATGGACCAAACCATCCATTCAAATTGAACTAGGTTTTTTGGCCCACTCGTTCCTCGTCCTTTGCCTTATCCTTCCCTTTTCACGTGTTAAAAGAACACATCTTCATTTACGAACTTACCCCTTCTTCATACCCTTCAATAATCCTTTTTCATTTGCCTCTTTCGGTTCAAAATAGCACACCTAAAGCAACAGAATCAAAACGTAATCTAAATTTATCTTGCTACATGCTAAGTCATCGTATATAAAGTGTTTTTATTTTCCTTTTGTCCTTTTTATCTTTTTATTTGTTTCAAAAAAAAAACTTTCCTTTTTTTCATATTCGAAGTAAAGAAGAAATTTTCAAATAACCAACAATCTTCTCCAAAACGTTACGGCGTGTATCAACGATCAAAGCCCAGTCGATTCCAACCACATAATTAAATAATTATACCTTTTTTTTTTCTCTTCACTTTACTCCCATGCTTAATTCGAAACTTGAAATTGAAAATAAAAGAATTTAAAGTATGTGCATCTAGGATCAATATCCTCATCCCCCCATCAACCAAGCTGGATGCATGCCAGCAAGAAAAAAGGACAAGCATATTTTACTCTTTTGCTCACGCAAGAATTTAATTACACAAGCCTAGTATTTACCCCTTTTGTGTGCACTTTTATTTGGATGCAAGTACACAGTTACTTTTCTATGTGCATTAGAATTTATCCCCAAAAGTATATTTACCCCTTTTGTGTGCATTAAAACGTCAGTTTGTATTTGTTAAAATGCAATAATCTGTCTTAATGTGCGTTATTCACTTATTTTGATTCACACTTTGATCGGTTGTATATGCCATAGTCTGATGTAACTATTTTTTTGTGTGAGTAATTCATCCACTGGCTTACTATATTTGCTTCAATTTTCAGACTGATCTAGCAAACCTTCAAAAGAAGAAAGATGAGGAAAATGTGAGAGTTATTTTCAATATTTAGTTTGCGCAGAGCATAAATTAACTTTATGCGCATAACGATGATTGTATTTATGCATTTGGTATAAATTAACATGTAACTGAGTAAACCAGTCATAAATTTTCTGATCTGAACATGTAAATTAACCTTCAAAAGAATTTACATAAATTAACATAAAATAAGTTTTCAATTTGTTGTTGTTGTTGTTCTTTTTATGAGTTTGGGCATGTAACTGAGTAATTCAAGTTACATGTAAATTAACCTTCAAAGGAATTTGGTTCCAACTCATTTCTGGTAATTTACTCAGATTTACAGTTTGAAATTGATTGCATGAGCTGCAGTCGCAATGATCAAGTTTTGGTCCTTATGAAATATATTATTATTCAAGCATAAAATAAGAACTTCATGGTTTTATGGCTATCACATAATTTCTGCCAAGTTGATGACTTTCAAGCTTTACAAAAATAAATTAGAAGCTTCAAGATTCAAGTGGAAGACGATAACAACCTTTATTCATGTTTAGCAACATTTTATGATAGAGAGAAAATCTTATAAGTTATTTATGTAACTTGAACTGTTGAGGCAATTTAACACTAGCAATGCTATATTGATCAGATATGAGCAAATAATTGCAGATCAAAGTCTACAGGGAAAAAATCGATGCTGAATTTATGATTGTGATCTTGTTCGCGATACCCTTTATTCATAATTTCTGTTCACCTATTTTCTTTAATTTGTATTTTTAATTGACTTATGTGGAGCTAATAAGTTGAAACTTGCTTATTCTTTCTTATCAACTTTAACTAAGAGCTTTGGAGAATTGCTTATAAGTTGTCAAAAGTATTTTTAAGTAGCTCACTAGAATTTATGCATTTGATACTTCTTATAAGATGGTAAAGCTAAGTAGCCGAGAACTTAAAATTAATGAAGTAAATGGTAAAATAAAGCCGTTGTTTCAAACAGCGTACCACATTTCAGTATGCGCCATCATTTTTACATGGATGTATTCAATGATTTAATCTGATATATATTTATAACTTGTATGTAATTGTAGTGGAACATCAAATTACAGCCAATGCTTTTACTACGATTATTAAATCAAAGTTTACATGAAGTAATTATTCAAAACATTTTTAAGAAGGATTATAATATGATTCAAAATTCCATCCGCACACCAGAATTTTGGCGATTCATCCGGATTTTAGGTAGGAGTTAGACTAATATGTTGATAAAAAATATATTATAACAGGTTAATGGCTTATATATGTTGATAAAAATTATAATATGGATTTCGTTTTCGGTATTATTTCTTTAAACTAGTTACACCGGAATTATGGCATACAAATATTCTTCGTGTCCATGCTTCATCTAAAAACTGTGAAACCAAGGTAACCAAATCTAATTATTCTTTTTAGCTGCTGCTGTATTCAATGGCAGATTTTAATACCCTAACACTTGTAACTTAAAGTGAATTCGATGAATCAGTAAAAGATAGTCGGCAATTAATTTTCTAACAGAAAAACTTACATAAAATTTTTTTGATTTGTTGTCAACAAATGCGCTGCTTGGCATCAAGGATTCTTTCACTTTGTTTTTTCCTTTCTCTCTTTTAGTATGCCAGTAACGGAAACCATCAGCAAATGATACGGATTGTCCTGTCTCGAGTTCCTTCAAAATTGGATATTAAAAACAATTAGTATAACTAGTAAGCATGTGTAAACGTTTAACACATGTTAGTATAACTGGTAAGCATGCATAAATATTTAATACATGTAAACATGCATAACTGAATCAAAGTTAAATCCACATAACTTTGTACAGGTAATTAAAGTTCAAATTAAGATCACATTATGAAATCCAAGAGGAAGTCAACAAATATTTTTTGCACTAATAAAAAGAGGGAATAGCTTGTAATTTTCAGTTGTTTATGTATGTCAATATTCTTATGCACTGCCTTTTTGTTTATAAAAAACTAATTTTAATGAAACATGTCGTTATTTTCATATTATGAGCATGAAAAGTAATATTGGCTTACCACTTGTGCATTGTGTGACACAATAGACACCGAACCAGCACTATGACGCGTGTGAGTCCCTTCTTTTGGTGTCAAACGATTCATTCTCATCTTGTTTCCTTTATCATCATACGTACGCTTATGCCATTCCATATCAATCATTTGATTCCAAATATTTTTTTGAATCCAACTTGGTGGCGTATCTCGACAGTTGATCATCCTATTAGTTTGTCTCAACAGTTTTGCCTCTTTTCGTGCACGATACAATTTCTTTTTTAGGATAGAGGATGCTGATTTGGTCCAAATCTCATAAACTTTTTGTTCAAAATCAGCATCATATGTGTATGCCCGCTATACATTGAAATGTATTGAAAATAAATTTCAGTAGAAAAATCAGTAATTTAAATCACAAGAGCATAAACATACCTTGAACTCATTAAACAGTATTGTTCTTTTTTCATGAGGCACTTTAGAAAACGTATACCATGGTTCCGTAAACCGCAAGTTCCAAATTCTTCCAATAAGACGCGAGGCGGATTTGTTTGTAAATCTAAACAACATATTGAAATACATGATAGGATATTCGTAAGACGAAAAATATAAAGGGAGCGTTATTGATTCTTACTAATTTCCTGTCCATTCAAGTGGTCTTTTTTGTGTAATAGGGTCGATTGGAGTGTCATATCCTCCAACTGGAATATAGTTCCCCTTACGTGCATTTGGATCGTCGCCCTCTCCCCCTCCCTCTTCGCCCTCCGTACTATCCTCTTCAATTCCTAATTGACCGTCTCTCATCTCTTGTTGTACTTCTTCATGTCCCTCTTCGTCTCTTTCATCCACAACTTCTAGTCTCTCCTCACATATGTCAGGCATTGCATTTGTGCTTGTGTTCAACACAGAGTGTCTTGGCATGTTATCCGCATGTTCGGATTGTGTTGAATTAGTATTTGTCATCTTTCTTATAAGACTTCGTAAAGCTGAACCTGTCATTATATCTCAACTACACATAAATTTGATTATTTGAGGGAAAATTTTCGAAAGTCTAGTACTATTATAGAAGTAGAAAAATGATCAGCAATATATTAATAGCTATCTAAAAATGGTCAACAATATATTAATAACTATCTAAATATTTTGTGCAAACATATTATGTATGACAAATAGTTGAATAAAATATAGACATTTACCTGTAGTTAACCTAGAAAGTGAACCCCTTTATATTGAAGTCGAACGTTTTCTTAGTTCTTCGGTGAGCTTCAAATCCACCTGAGAAAACTGAAATTAAAAAATAGTCAAACAATTGCAATATAATGTACAGATAAAAAAAATCTTAACCGCATACTATATTGAAGAGCTAAATAAACTTGATCACAAATTAATATGAAAGTGATACTTTGTAATATGCATTCCACTGTAATATTAGTAAAAAATGAATACATACCAACAAGGTTGAATTCTAGGGATGTGCATGACCATATATAATGTGAACTCAAATGTTAGGATAAAATAACTGCATACATTATTATTGCATTCAAAAACAAAATTGCAAAGTTTGACATTTTTTTATTAGATTCTAACAAAATACAAAATGACACTCATGACATCATCCAATTTTGTTCTCAAACTAAAAAAGAGAATAGTCATCTTCAATATCAACTTCTTCATCCCTTTCTACCACATCATCGTCACTCTCTCCAAATTCATCATCGTTGTCGTCATCAACTTCTATATCCTCTTCTGATTCATCGCTTTCATCATTATTTTCCATTGCATGCTCTAGTTCTTCGTTATCAACATCGTCATAATGGTCAAATGTTATTGGTTGATCAAGACTGTCGTCAAGGTGAACAGCAGATTGTTGACACATCTCATCTACTTGATCCACATCTGCATCCTCCTCCAAGTTGGGTACATTAAGTGCAAAACGACTTCTCGCGGCAGTTTTAATAACTACTAACCATTCACTTGATGTATCAGATTGACAAGTGAAATAAACTTGTTGGCATTGTTGAGCAAACACAAACACGTCATCTGTTCGAAGTCTGGAATTTTTCTTCAGTTCAATCAATCCGTTTGTATAGTGCACTCTTATTCCATCTCTTGTTACCGTATCAAACCAGTCACAATTGAATAAAAATATTTCATTTTTGTCTCCAAGATATGTCAGCTTAATAACTTCTTTAATCATCCCGTAATAATCACTTTCCAAATCATCATAACAACTTCCTTTCACACATACACCACTATTCATTGTTTTTTTGTTCTTTCCATAGCGCATTGTATGAAATTTGAAACCATTTACGAAAAATCCATTGTAACACTCGACTATAAAATTTGGCCCTTGTGCAAGCAAATATAACTGATGCTCAATGCCATCAAGATGAAATGGAACCTATCAAATAAAAGTAAAAAATTATTCTTAACATCAACAATTAAAAATTCACAAACTATAAGAAATAATTTATTTTTCCATCTAGACAATAAACTTACATTTGATTTTAACCAATCAGGAAATAATGTTTCCAACAACGTATCAATGAAATTTTCGTCTTTATGGGGATGTTGTCCTCGTAGTTCTTCTTTGCACTTGCTATATATACGAAATAATTTTGTTAAAATAATTATGCAACAATATATTTAGTTATAATACAATTTAGCATTGCTTACATCATTAAATCCTTGAATTCAAGGCAATTGAATAACACGTATTTATGTGCAGCAACGTGTTCTTTTTCGGTGAGTTTCCTTTTAGTGAACGCATTTGATAATACTCTGCCTGGATGTCGAAAAATTGATAATCGTTCATCAGGTGCAATTTCTCCACCATCATCATTTCTTGGTGCTTGATTCCATATTGTTTCAACGTTTGGACCAAAATAACATGATGTAAAATTTGAAATCTCATCAATAAGGTATGCTTCAGCTATCGAACCTTCTACATGCGCCTTATTACCCACTTTCTTTTTTAAATAAAACAAGTACCTACATAATTTACTAATGGTTGAAATTTGATCGATAACAAATAAAAATACTAATTAACCATACCTTTCAAAAGGGTACATCCATCGGTACTGAACAGGACCGCCTACTTTAGCTTCATAAGGAAGATGAATGGATAAATGCTCCATAGGATCAAAAAAAGAAGGAGGAAATATTTTTTCAAGTTTACAAATTATTTCAACAATATTTTTTTCTAGTGAATTCATAATTTCAACACTGAGATTTTTTGCACAAAGATCACGGAAGAAATTACTAAGTTCAATCAAAGTTTCCCATATTTTTGGGTAAAAACGGACGAAATGCAATGGGAAGAAGTCTTTGCATGAACACATGACAATCATGACTCTTAAACCCGCTGATTTTATTTTCCGATTCATTCACGCATCTTTGAATGTTTGAGGCATAACCATCGGGGAAACTTAAACTTTTTACCCACTTACAAACCATTTTCTGTTCATTTTTCGAGAGACAATAAGGTGCTTTGGGTTTGTAATAATGACCATTTGGACGTTGAATTATGCTCATCCAACGTGATTTGCTGCAGATTTTTTCAAGATCAAGTCTAGATTTTAGATTATCTTTCGTCTTGTCAGTGTCCATTAATGTTTGGAATACATTGTCAAAAAAGTTCTTTTCAACATGCATAACATCTAAATTATGACGAATCAAATTTGAATCCCAATAAGGAAGATCCCAAAAAATACTCTTATGTACCCAATTGTGTGATTCTCCGAAGCCTGCTATTTTTTGACTTCCACTTTTGAATCCAAATACAACATTAGGCAGGCTAGACACTATATTTTTCATCTCCGCACCAGAACGTCGCATGGGTGGTATATCATTTTCAATGTTATTCCTTCTAAACTTGTCCCTTTGTCTTCTATATGAATGATCCAAAGGCAAGAACTGTCGATGACAATCAAAAAAACATGCTTTTCCACCGTATTCAAGAGTGAAGGACTTTATTCTCGCCATACAATAAGGGCACGCTAATCTTCCATGAGTGCTCCAACCAGACAACATACCATATGCAGGAAAATCACTAATAGTCCATAGCAAAGCCGCTCTTAGAGTAAAGTTATCCTTTTTATACACATCATACGCTAGAACACCATTCCATAGATCTAGTAGTTCATCAATCAATGGTCGTAGAAAAACATCTAGATTCTTTCCAGGGTTTCTAGGTCCTGGAATAATCGTGTTTAGAAATAAAAACGGTTGTTTCATGCATTTCCAAGGTGGTAAATTATAAACTGTTAAAATCACCGGCCAACATGAATAAACTTTTGCAGAAACTCCAAATGGGCTAAAACCATCGGTGCATAAGCCTAATCGAACATTTCGTTTAGAAGAAGCAAACTCTGGATGTCGACGGTCAAAATTCTTCCATGCCTCACCGTCAACTGGATGAGCCATTGTACCATCACTAGATTGATTGTAATAGTGCCAAGTCATATCTTTAGCATGATTTGGTGACATGTATAACCTTTTCAATCTTGGGATGATTGGAAAGTAACGAAGTTGTTTTTCAGGAATATTTTTCATGTTGTTTTGACAAGGTTTATAACGAGAACTTCTACAAATATCACAAGAAATCTTTGCACTATTTTCTTTGTAATACAACATGCAGAAATTGGGACAAACATCAATTTTCTCATAACCAAGCCCAAGAGGTTTCAACAATCGTTTGGCTTCATAAAAATTATGAACTAGCTTATGCCCATCTGGCAACATATTACCAATCAACGTACTCATATCTTTAAAACTTGCCTCGGTCAAACCTCTTCGAGATTTAAGGGCCATCATCTTTGCACATGCAGATAATTTTGTTTCTTTTTTGCATCCATCCCATAAGGGTTCATCAGCGGCTTTTAATATGTCTAAAAAATTTTGAGCTTCGAGATTGGGTGGTTGTTCTTCTGTATTGTGATCAACACCCATTGCATCTAAGACCATATCCATGTATGGGTTCTCATCATTCAAATCACTATCTTGTGATTTAGACATTGTTGGCTCGTTAACTTCTTCCTCTCCATGAAAAATCCAAGTAGAATAAAGTGGAACAAAACCTTTTAGTAGTAAATGCTTAGTGATTTCTTCTTTCACTTGAAATTTTTCATTTTTGCACATAGAACATGGGCATCTAATTGTTTCTCCATATTCTACGTGTAGAAATGCAAACTCAACAAACTTGTTAACGCCATCGACAAACTCTAGATTTATATATCCATCTTGTAGTCTACGATACATCCATGATCGATCGCTCATTTTGATATCAATCCTATAACAACAAAATTGGTTTTGTATGAGACAAAGGACAATGCTAATTTAAAATTACAAATGATATCCAAAGTGTTGAATTGAACATATCACCCTTAACTGTTATATTAACAATAACAATACATAGAAACTAAAAGTAAGAAACATACATCATTTTCATGTACTTATTCATTAAACCACTAAACATAATCTATATTGATAATTTTCAAACAAATCAGTTGAGTAAGTATAATTAATTATGTACACCTGTTCTTGTTTATTTATAGTAAGTATATTTTTCACTTTGCTTTAGCAAGTATTTGTTTTCCACACCTTTTATGGTTTGATACCAATATGTGCATGTGTGCGAATTAATGATAATATATGATTATGTAGGTTTGATGGGCCCTTTTTATATGTGGTTTCACCTTGATTCTATGTTTTCAATTAAATATACATATTTGCTATCATTTCCAGAAATATAACTAGCTTATGATCTTTTACAGTTTATTTATTTCATGATTTTTTTTTCTTTTCACTTTCATTTCCTAAAAATAATAATGAGCTAATTCTTTTCAAATTACTAGTTTTCCTGTTCTATTTTGATTAACCTCAAAATAGCTAAGCAATTGTCCTTCTAGGTAATGTTCTCCAAACCTCTTTTTTTTTCAACATATAAATTATAAAACAATCAAGTGCTGGATCTGAAAATGTTTTACAAATGAATAAGATCTGAAATGTTTAAACAAATGAATAATTTAAACAAAAAGAAAATTTTAATAGCAAAGGAATCTTTTTTCCCCTGATAATAAAATTACTAATTTAAATTGACCATTACACACAGATTGCAATTCTACAGCAGTACAAACATGATAATTCCACTTCAATGATGCTTCTCAAGCTTGCAGCCGATATCCATGACTTAATTTCAGCAAAAGACAAAAACATTTTTATCCGAGGACAACGTTTTCTTTGCAGAGGATGATCCAACAATTCTATCCAACCGAAAGCGATCAAAGCTTTATACTTTGAACCTTAGAGTTTATAAGTAAAAAATTGCTCTATGATCTTACAACACTATCACTGGATCAAACGTTGGTTATGTTCAGAAAATTTCAAGTGTTTCAGATTTTAGGCAGAAAATTAAATGCTTGAAATGAAGGGCAAAAAAGCAAAAGCTTAAGCGAGGGATGTAATAACAAGTATTTGAACGAGTAGTCACTTTGGTTAGGACTAGATAGACAAGATAAGTGGAGAAATTAACAAGGTAAACGGTAGGAAATGTTTACTGTAAGCTCTTAGTTGCTATTGATAGCTAGGAACTTAAATGATTGGTGTGCAAACCTATTTCCTATTGATGCTATGTACTCCATTTACTGGAAGACACCTTTATGCACTGAATTATAGGTGTTAGTGTATTTCATACATTTGTATAGCTGAAACTTAGCTGCAATGTACTCCCTCCCCTTCCTATTATGTTACATAGTGTAGTATGGTTCTCTTCAGACCTCAGAGTCGATTGGAGTCCAAACATTACATGCATCAGCTATAAATCGACAGAGAGAACGAGTTATACCTTAGAGTAAACTTATTTTCAATTTATGGATTTCACCATATGATCTTATTTACGTCACATTGTAGGTTGCCAAAAGCCAGCCTCCAAACCTCTGTTTATATTTTATCTGCCATCTATAACCTGATTTAGAGTCTATTTCTAGTGCACTTATTGGTAGAACATCTTAGTATTTATTGATTACTTACAATTTTCAACTTTGGATCAGAAATGCTTTCAGTGAAATTATGTGAGATCATAAATAGATTGCGTAAATTAGTATCCAGATACTGGAATATAATTTGCAGGCTTGTGTTCACATAAATATTATTTGAGGTGTCATCTCATTTATATTTTACAAGATTGTGTGTTTATATTATATGTTCTTTTATTTTTGTTTATTTTAGTATATACTAGCAACCATTTACGCACCCTTTATACACTTGTATTCTAAAATACTCACGTAATTTACTTTTGCAGCTTATGAATCCCTAAACTCTAAAGCTTAATAAATAATTTTGGCATGCAGGGATATGCTTGCCAATTCAATCCTTTTCAAAACAAGTCTTATATAACATATCCTCTGGCGGTTACAGCAAACGAAATGAAACATGTAAGTATTATATTTGTTGATCAAGTAATATTTACAAAGTACTTCAAACATGTTTCATGTACTGTAGGTTGTTACTTCTATGAAAAAAAGAAAAAAAAACTTCTAAAATGGTCCTCTTACCTAGCCACATATGTTCTAGTGATTCGGCAAATGGAATCGCAGGTGATTAAATATACTCTAAATTTGGATAGGGTGAATATTATGTTGGAGGAAACTAAAAAGGTGATATAAATTAATATTAACTATATCGTGCTTTAATGACTGACAATAAAAGATTAGCTATCCAAATGTAAAGTCCCCCTAATAGCCTTCTGAATAGCTTATACCAACAAAAAGTTTCTTAAAAGATTAGCTATCCAAATGTAAAGTCCCCTTAATAGCCTTCTAAATAGTCTTTACCAACAAATACTTTTCGATAAAAACGTTATGTACATATTTATTTGCAACTAATTTCCAATGTATTGTCATCGTTTTCATCATTTTTAAGTAAAAAACTTTTACTATTTATAGATTAGATCATCAGCCTAAGTTCCAGGATGTTAAGACACATAATTTTAATCAAAAATAAATTCAACTTTAATTCACCTCATTTTAAAATACAAAAAGGTATTTTGTTTCTAGTAAGCAACAAACAGTTGACTCGGACTTTATCACGGATCAGTCAATATAATTAAGAGTACTTTTATAAGTTATAAAACAATATGTTTACAAATATGAGTTAAATTTTTTGTACTTCATACTCACTTTCATTCTCATATAAATAGACAACTACTGCAGATTTCAGAAAAACTGACTCACTGTCATGAGTAATACACCAAAATTTGCAGTAGTTTATTTGTAATCAAATCTTCAATAAAATGGGACAAAATCAGTAGCAATGCGCATGAATCTTAAACATGCCAGATCTAAGTAAGAAATCCCAAAGAATATAAATAACGTTAACTTGAACATGCATTTAGGCTTTACCATTATTGTCACGACGTATATTTAAAAAGCAATGGAAATGAAGAGTACAATGGTATGGTATATATTTAGAGGAAATGTGAAACAAAGAATGTATATAAATATATCTAAAAGTATAGTATATATTTAGAGGAAATGTGAAACAAAGGATGTATATAAATATATCTTAAATTAGATACAACTGACACGGTTATTAATATTATACCAAGGATGGTTAGGAAAAATTTGTAAAGCAAAGGTGTAGCCACCACTCAAATTGGTTACTGTACATAAATTCAATAAAGAACTATTAGGCATGAAGCTTGTCTACTCAAAATTTTGGATTCGTGGACATTATAATGCTAAATTTTGCAGACAGAGTTCATAAAAAAAACATAAACTGAGGCTAAATTTTGCAATAAAAACAAATTAGGGTAGGAATCAAAATCTACTTGTTAATAATGCCAAAAAAAGGTCTGCGGTAACATCGATGTTGTGTTTGATGGGTATTTCTCAATCAAAGATGACCAAAGAAAAATTTAACCCAAATAAAATAAAAAATATACATGAAGTAAATCAAAAGAAAATCAAAGAATCCATACGCTACTGAATTTAAATTCATCGCACTCCACAAATCATGAAATAGCAATGCCAGTGAGTCATTGTCCCAAGCACCCTTGAACTATAAAATTAGAAAAGCGCATAATTAGGAACCTGAAAGAGCTACGGATAATTTTTCAATTTAATTGAAGCCAAAGTGAAGAGGAGAGAAGCGTGAGTGCAATAATAAAGGAGAGAACAGTCAATACTGGTAATTCCTTGGTATCTTCAAAAACTGGAATCATGTAGGCTTTCACAAAGTAGAAGCAGTTTCAAAGAGGGGAAAAGCTTTCTTATGTAAGTAATAGATGGGTATTATTTATACACTTAAATGGCAAAAAAACTTACATGCCTTTATAAGCAGAAAGTGTTTTATTTCCATAATTGGTTTGCCTCTGTAACCATTATGTTAAGTACAAATTATGAACCCGAACGGTCTTTTATATGCCAGTAAATTAAAACTATCCTAGGGAAGTATCTAGAAATTATTGTATAAAGGGAGAGGAACATAGGTGCTTCGATATAAAATAAAATAAAATCTAAACAGAATAACAAGGAGAAATTTAATGACCAAAACCTTTCTAAAACTGCTCATATATCCCAATGAGGACAAATCTTTTTTTTTTATATAATAATTGTTGTATCTAGTTGAAAGGAGGCAGGAATCAACAATTCAAAACAACAAAGCAATTCAATGCAACCAAAGGATTCAGATGGTGGTGATTTTATCAAATCAAGATTAAACAACATCGGATTCAAATGCTACAAAAACACCTCACTGCAATGCATGTTTTATACCGCACCATTGATTTCAAAACTTAGGAACGTCAACTGTTGCAGGCATTCCATCACCAATCAAAATTTTTGCATTTTGAATGCATTGAAAATTAACAGTTATGTGATCAGTTTATATATACATGAATTACCTAATAGTTAAGACGAATTTTGAAACAGAACAACTTTAATGCTTGAACGCTGGCCATTATAATTCTTACAATAAATCAAAAGCAACACAAGTATTGGAATACAAAATTATCACATATATACTAACTGGTTTTGCACCATAAGTTCCACACCTCAAAGTAAACTCGGATGTCTATATGAACTGCAACATAGAGAGATAAGGATTGTAGATCGGATAAATAGCAAAATAAATTTCAAAATTACATACCTCGTTCTCCACGCTTCACAGTCGAGCATCCGTGGCTCCGATTTTCCCCTTTTTCATTTTTTTTAAATGAAAAACAACGTATCTGCCAATCGCAGTCCCCGTTAAATTAATCTCGATGGTGTATCAAAAGAACTAACCGAAATTCATGTTAATACATAATTAAATCGGAGAAAACTAACCTTTATTATCTTCGAATGATCTTCGTCTTGACCAGGTACGAGATATATATCAGCTATATGTCGAAATCTGAGGCTTTGAAAAGATGAAATCAGCCGGCAGATTTTGAGTGGAGAAAAAAAAGCAATTTAGGGTTTTTTGTATTTGAGAGAGGAAAAGATTACGTGTTTGCGGAAGCGGTGGAGAATAAGGCGATAGAAAAGGTGAGTGAGAAAAGTGGCTGATGCGTTATTTTGTGACTTTCTTGTCACGTTTATTTTAATAATTGCATAATAATCTGAGACATAGTTAATTTGTGCCTAACCAGTCCTCCTATAGAGACAAAAAATATTGTGGTTTCAAATTTTTGTCTTAATTTAATCTTTTTGTTGTACATATTCAATTTATGGTCCAAGCACAAAGACATTCGTCCAATACCATTTGATCAGACGCAAATAGAAGAGGAGAAATTAGTCTCAATTATGGAGGATCAAGCCGCCAAGGATTTGGGTTTCAACATTTTTAGCGCTACTGATTTTGTTTCAATTCCATTTTCCTCTAACCGATTTCTCCGATTAGCCAATATTCCATTTCCAAATTTTAGATTACGATTTTTCTGGTGATAATGGCGATTTTGTGTTGGGTTTGGGTTTTCTTACACTAAGGAATAAGATTCGTGAATACTGGTGTTAACTGATGTTATTCATGCATGCTGCTCGCTTAATAATGCAGTATAAATTTAATCTCCTTGGCAAATTCTACTACTTAGGCCAGGTTCAGTTCTATGAGTTTGGAATTATGTAGCAATATGTTTTGTCGATTGAGTCTCGATGCCTCGAATCGAAGAGTTATGTGTGTCATTGAATCAGATTCATGATAAAAGCTTGGAAGTTCCTATGGTTGTGAAGTTTAAACAGAGAATTATGGGTTTTTCTGATTACTATCTGGAATATTTATGTTAGATGTTAGACTTGGTTTCAGGTTGGTTGTTCTACATACTTATCACTAGTTATTTCTACAAGTATGTCATCTGTTATATGATTTGGTTTTTTTCAACCTGAAAGAATTTTCCAAGCAAAAAGATGGTAATATTAGATGATGTGGCGACTGTCTTAACTGGCGTGAGTTACAGTTTGAATTTTGGTATTGGACTGGATAGCATAATCTTGGGCTGGAAAATTCTGAAGGTATAATGGTGATCTGGTATTCTACTTCAAACTAATTAGAATCATGCTCTCAGATTCATATGTACATACAATGTTTGAATGATGTTGGTAGTATGCAATTCTCCTGGAATTTACGCTATGGTAGAATTAAACCAATCTTAAGTCCTTTATGCAACTGATGAGCAAATTCATGTTAACCAATTTATGAATTTCATTGTAAGTGTGATAGTAGAAGTTGGTATATTGGGATGGTTTCCTAGATTTTTCAGTGTTGCACAAAGATACTACTTGTTATGGATGTGGTGAAGTGGGTTGATCATGCATAAGTGGAGCACATGGCTCGAGTGCGGTGCATCGGGTCACGCGATGTGGGATAGAGGCCTCATCATAGGCCTATTTTATGTTATTTAGCTTTAAATTTAGTTGTATTTCCTATTTCTTTTTTGTTTTACGCTTTTGTTTGTTTTAGTTTGTAACGAGTAGTATGCTAACCTAACTTTTGTACTGTTTTTATTAGGTAATAAAAGAAAACCAATTTTCAAAAAAAAAAAGATTATATACAAAAAATTTAAATTAATTTCTAAGTGCAAAAACCGTCATTTTAGAATTTCTCATAAAATTTCATAATTTTACAAATTGACTTTCTAATTTTCTATATTCTCATACAAAAAGATTCAAAGATGAAATTATTAGGATTACAAGATGGTCAAAATAAATATAGGTCCGTTTATTAAATATTTTTTTAAAAAAAAAATTGAAGCAACAGAAAAGTTTCAAACCTAAAAAATTTATTTTATAAAAATATTTTTGTTCAATAAAGCTATTGCTTTGAGATAAATTATAGAAATACATAAATGAAGGAATTAAATACCTGTTGCTTTACAAAACAATTTTCATTTAGTGTAATGAAGTCACGAGGTCTTTCCAAATCAAATTAACAGAATTTTACAAATCTTCCATACATAAAGAAATCTAGGAATAAACCCATAAATGCATGGTAAAAATTTAAATAATGACAAAACAACAAAATCCATCAAAAATCATAATTTGTGCCAAATAAATAAATTCTATATTTTAACTTTTTCATTTATCGATACAATGTATTTAAGGATTTCATGACAGCTTCAATGTTCATGAGGCTATATGAAATTTCATAAAACTTTGATATCCACACAAGGAGATGACATGCGTATTTTGAATCAATGGTCGACATATGGATAAAATCATAATATCATCGTTTATTATTAGCAAATTGGTACACGCAACTCAACAATATACGAATCACAATGCACATCTAGTGTTCACTAATACTGATGTTTTTTTATTGTCGGTTTAATTTTAGAAATATAATAAATCAAATAACCAACATGATTTGATTTAAAAGATATAAGAATTAAGTAATTTATAAGCATTATAAACACTGACTTTTACAACATGAATCAGAAACCATCCAGCACGAACAAGTAAGACATGAACATAACAAATGAATCCAACATCACAACATCTAAAGTCGACCACTGTATGGATGGATAGGCTGTTGTTTTGGTAAGGTGGAGTGTTGGTTGTGGAGTGAGTTGTTATACGTAGTGAGGGCGACGAGGCTTGTTCTGTGGCCGCTCATGGTCTGATGAGAGGGATGGCGGTTATAACGACACTGATGTTGTTTGTAGGGTGCACGGCCTAGGCTGGCGGGTTGGTGCAGGTTAACAGGTAAATATGATTTATATGAGAAGGGACCCTCAATATTTGGGTTTATCTAAAAACACCTCAAACTCTGAATTTATATGGGACGACACATAAAACTTTGGATTAATGGTGTCAATTTATCCTAATTTTATTTAAATAAGAATTTACTTCTACTTAAAATCATAATTTAAAATTGATAAAATTCGGATTGTTACAACCAAGCTACTTCTTTCTTCGTGGCCTTATTGGGCTTCTTCATGATTTTACTAGTTAGGTCGATGATCTATTCACAATAGTTGTTTAACTTAGACATGAATTCATACTCTAACTTTCACAAATACAAATATCTGTTCTTAATTAAAAATATTGAATAGTTGTTTAACTTGGACAAATACAAATATCCATTCTCAATAGTTGCTTAACTTGGACATGAATTCATAGTCTAACTTTGGCAAATACAAATATCTGTTTTATATTAAAAATATTGAACAGTGAATAAAATAAACATTGTCGTATTGGGAATTCATACAAACACAAATGATCTCACAGCTAAAGATTTTTTCTGTCTTTATGTGTCTTTGTATAACTTCATGAACTCAACTCAGCTGTTTATTCCTTAGCAATCAACATTCAACTTAAGTCAATGGCTTGTCATTTGCTCCATATTCAAGCCTTAAAATCAAATAGATGAGACTACGGTAATGGTTCATAGCAGAAATATGCAATTTTATGCTTTATTTGGATTCACTTATACAAGCTACATTTTAGCTCTTTGAAAATCAAAATCTATTTATTTGATATTATAAAAAATTGTTCGCAGCATTAGCCCAGCGGAAAAGACTTATGTCGAGGTAACAACGATGCGAGTTTGAAACTATGAATAACATAGTAAAATGGTTTATCATGTGCATACGCTACGATTAGCCACTTATGTGGTATCCGCGGACCAGACTAGGTGCATTAAGAGGGAGGGGGTTAAGGCTCCGGTCAGTTTCCCCCTGAACAAATTCAACAAAAAAAAATTGTAAAAACAAAAAATAACGTATATAAGTCATCCAAAACATGGCATCGATGAATAGATAATCCAACTAATTAGTGGGTTGGAGCAAACGAATTGACTTAGTTGTTTGCATTAAATATGCCAGACATTGGTTGTAAATAATGGCAGTGATTAGTTTCTTATCTTCCTTTCATCCAAACATTCAATACTCAAGCAACACGCTCAATCGCTATAGTTTCTATTTTGATTGGCCGGTCCATAAGTTTTTTATTTTGAATTAAATAAAAGATGGGTTCTTCAAATGAGTGAATGTCAAATAGCACAACGAGTATCTGGGGCTGTCAACGGTTACTTTCGGATGCAGCGCGCCAGATCCACATCCTCATTCAAATTCACTTTCAGACATCGGATACTCGCATCCACAAGTACAGACAAATATCGAATAATTACGGGTTCTTCCAGCGATTGATAAATAAATGAACATAAATAATTTTTTTGCTTGATATTAAGTTTTCTCGACCTAAATGATCACTAAAATGCTAAAAATAAATAAATACGATAATAAGATATAATTTTGAGCTATTAGCATGCATTTAGTAGACTTTCAACTTTACAAAATATTAATTAGTATATTTAATTATGTTAAAATACACACAATTTAACCAATAATCATTAAAAAAGCAAACGAATAATTTTCAGATTTGGATGTAACTATATCCGCTTCCGTTTTGTAACAACCCGGAAGTTTGACAATAAATAGTTATTTAATTAGAAGATCAAAAATAAGAATTTCTGCAAACGATGGAATTTGACCACAAAACTTTAACGGTGGTATTCCTCTTGGAATTCTGGTCAACTTTCATATTTGAAGTTTCGCGAACGGAGTCCGTATGAAAAAATCACGGAAGAATTACGAAAAATGGATGGAAATAAATAAACAGTATAATTAATATATAAAAAACCGTATATAACTGGCCCTTAATGGGCTGATCTGCCAAAGGGGAGTTGACAGCTCCAAGTGAGGGTGTAGACCGCTCTGCGCCTGCACAACCCAGTATTGGCTAGGTTTTGAGGGGTATTCTTGTTATATTTTATAAAACGAACGGACGGATGTTATATAAAATGAATCCAACGTTGCAAGGCCATTTCCACCAAGAGGGGTAGAGCCTCATTCTTTTTCCACTTAAATCTGCAGAGGCAGCGGAGCCTTGCCATTTTTTTCTCTCTCTCTCCTAACCTAAATTCTAAAATAAAAATATATTAGTACATATCAGATCCAATTCATATGAAATTGAGAGGGCAAGCAGATCTAATGGAAAGGAATGCAAAGTGACTCTCCAAATCATATTCTTCGCTATCTTCCCTTTTTATTACATTTCTACAAATCTAGACTTTTCCCCTTTCTAGACAAATTGTAGATTTACAAGAATTTGGGGATTGTAAGCCTAAGGGTTCAAAACAATTGAATTTGGAGGCTATAAGGTGAGTGGGAAATTTACAATTTACAGTTATGATTACTTATCTACTTCGTTTGAATTGGATTTATGTTTTTATGCCTATGCCTATCAGATCTGGTAAATAAATTGTGGTAATTAGATTGACACCCACCAGATTCAGTTATAAAAAGTGTTAAAACTTGTGAACTGTACATTGTGGCTATGCATAAAATGAATTGTAGTATTTCATAAACTTGTTTACACCAATTCCTACAGTTATGTCATATGTGATGACCCCAAACTTCCACAAGTGAAAGCAAGGAGAAATCGTATGGAATACAACATAAATATAATATAACAAGTCATAGAAAACAACATAGCATAGGAAATCCATATAGTAACAACATCATAGCAGCGGATATATAATATCATCAGCAATAGAAAATCCGCAGTCACAGAATCTAAGTTATTACAACAAGTTTTTCAGAAAATGACATAAGTTCCAACTCCAAATTAAATAACATGAAATGGAAATAAGTCTGATGTCTGAAATAAAAGGAAAAATGCGATAAAGCAAAAGATAGAGGGTCTTCGAAGCTCCAAGTCATCACCTCTTCACCCAAGCAAACTCCAAGAGAGAGAATATAAGCTGCTCCAAAGAAAGCTCCAAGTAAAGAGTAAACCTGTCTACTTGGCTGCCCGTGTGGAAGAGAGGGCACCCAAGTTTGCAAAAAGGTGAAACAAACGATGGGTCAGTCGTGGGACTGTTGTGAGAATTCTTAACTAACTTAACTTATACAAAATAAGGCAAATCCAAAGACCACGCCGCTAACGCGGAACGGGTTGTACCAATGGATTGCCGTGCATAACTACAGTGTCAGTACAGATAAATAAAACGTAACACAACGCAATATCTTTTGAAAAATGGAACCACTATAAGACTCAGGTCCCATCACACAATGCAACGCACACCAACAGGATAGAGTTTTAACTTATGGTGGTTAAACATGCTAAATACGCCAAATACGAAACTAATACTATTATTAGGGTGTATATGTTTTAAAACAATTCAAAGCAATGTATTAATCCTAGGAAGCATAGGTACCATATATTATGCCTCCGTACTAGTAATACAATCAAATTCGTAGAGGTCGTATTGGAAATTTGGATTTCCATCATGAGTCCAGGCTAGGGAGGAGCTCCTTACCGATTCGAGACACTCTAGTTAATGCCCCAGGATCCCCCGCAGTGAACCCTTGGAAATGGCAGGGTCGGTCCTCACATACAGCTTAGAGGATTAGTTATTCCTAAGCACACGTTCCCCCGGTCCTATAGGACCTATCCGAGGTGCCTCATTTCATCATCCCCAAAAGTAAAATGACTACTAACTAGAAAGAAACGTGCTACTTTCCCTGCGTTCCCTTCCCCCTTTTTAGACTCAACCGGTGTGTGAGGCTCGTGAAGTCATGTATACCATACCACAAGGTTCTGCTTTTCAACAAGAAACTTTGATTCTTTTTATCTTAGCATGCCACACCGTCACTCCATACCGTACCATCGACCGTCTGTCAATATATAAACGGGTGTTAAGTAGAGAATGAATTCTCTACCACCAACATTTATATATTAACAGAAAATCGACAACATGATATTTAATGGGGTACGATGTCAGACACACCATCCATTTACACCCATGCTCTGGGTCTGAGCGAGGGTCAAACCCATGAAACCAACGCGTACGTTTGGGCAATTACCCCGACTCTTGAATCGGGAGCTACCCAATTCAGAGTCTTGATCGTTGTCCATTCGAGGGAAGATTTACGGTCTTCATACGCCGTCTTCATATTTAGATTCTTGAAATCGTACAATCATTTGGAATGGGATGAACCCGGACTTTCCAAATAATCTCGCATTCATAATTTTGAGAAAA
Organism: Allium sativum; assembly: GCA_030737875.1. Taxonomy (NCBI): domain Eukaryota; kingdom Viridiplantae; phylum Streptophyta; class Magnoliopsida; order Asparagales; family Amaryllidaceae; genus Allium; species Allium sativum. The sequence goes on from CM060921.1 coordinate 726,733,499, forward strand.
ACACATTTCATGTCGTTATGTTGTTTTATAACGATTAATCCTTGCCTTAATTAATTAATATAATTAATTTCTTTATTTAACGACGCTTCAGGTCAAGGGCGACTCTGGCGCTGTTTTCCATCAATTTTGATTTTCACTTTTCTCAAAATCTAACCGTTGGATTTTAACGTAGCTTATATCTTGGAAAGATTTTTCCAAGACGGTCCTAGCGGTTTTAGTTTTGGGAAAATCTGACGGTCGGATCTTCCGGTATAACCGTTTAAAGGTTCGTTTTCAAAACGCGAACTACCGCGCTCGATTCGTTATATTTTAATTATATATATATATATATATATATATATAGTTCGTTTAACTCATCGTCCTTACATACGCCTTCCTTCTTCTCTTATCTTTTACTTTTCTACTTACATGACAATGTAGTTTAGGATTAGACGATGAATCATTCCTTTAATTCATTTTCATTTTATACTTTCTATAATATTATGATTTCAATTACATATAAAATATTTGTTCTCTTTTTTTTTAAAGTGCATTCCTAGTTTTAATTACATCTAAAATGTAAATTTATTTTACAATGAAAATTCTCATTTTATATACATTAAAAATAATGTACATTTATCCTACGACATAAATTTCTTTTTATATACATTATAAATAATGTACATCTATCCTACGACATAATTTCTTTTTAATTTACATTAAAAAAAAATGATGTCAACCTCCCTACGATGAAAATTCTCTTTTTAATTTACATTAAAAATGATGTCAACTTTCCTACGATGAAAATTCTCTCTTTTTAATTTACATTAAAAATGATGTCAACTTACCTACGATGAAAATTCTCTTTTTAATTTACATTAAAAATGATGTCAACTTTCCTACGATGAAAATTCTCTTTTTAATTTACATTATAAATAATGTCAACTTTCCTACGATGAAAATTCTCTTTTTAATTTACATTATAAATAATGTCAACTTTCCTACGATGAAAATTCTCTTTTTAATTTACATTATAAATAATGTCAACTTTCCTACGATGAAAATTCTCTTTTTAATTTACATTATAAATAATGTCAACTTTCCTACGATGAAAATTCTCTTTTTAATTTACATTAAAAATAATGTCAACTTTCCTACGATGAAAATTCTCTTTTTAATTTACATTATAAATAATGTCAACTTTCCTACAATGAAAATTCTCTTTTTAATTTACATTAAACAAAATGTTAACTTCTCACATCATGTAAATTTCATATTTTAACATTGAACAAAATGTCAATTTCTTACCATGTAAATTTCATATCTTTATATTACAATATAAATTCAATCTTTTTATTGCAATATAAATTTTCTCTTTTTATACACATGTAAATTCAATCTTTTTATTGCAATGTTAATTTTCTCTTTTTATACACATGTAAATTCAATCTTTTCTTTTTATATAACATTAAAATAATGTTAATAAATCATACGGTGTATTTTTTATTTTAACATTAAATAAAAATGTCAATCTAACATACGGTGAAAATTTTCTAACATTAACATGAAAAATACATGTCCATGAATCATACGATGTAAATTTTCTAACATAAACATTAACAAAATAAATGTCCATGAATCATACGGTGTATATTTTCAGCCTATAAGTTTGATCAACCCAAATCCTGACACAAGCGATAACATGTGATAGTGATAATCAAATTTCTTTGATGATAAATTTAATCAATCCAATCCTAACACAAGCGATAACATATGAGTAGTGACCATTTTATGTCCTTTTATTTTAAATTGAAAATTTGATCAATTTAATATCAATACAAAGTGATAACGTGATATGGTATAAGCATGAAAATCAAATGGATCTATACTAGCTACTCAATCATAGAACAAAGCATCACCAATCATGACCAAACAAACAGATCTGAATCATTCTTCGTACTTGAATAGTTAATTTTATTAAATTTTAAATAAAGGAACTCTCACCTTGATTGGATTAGAATATTAATAAATCCAAAAAAAATTCAGAATGCTTCAATCAATTATAGCAGACCCCACTCGTTGTCACGGACCTAACGGTTCTGAAATTTTCAGAATCGGAGTTCATACGCATTAGTTATCAATGTTTTAAACATACTGACTTTTAACAACTGCTGCAGTCACGCTTAAAAGCGTCGCAAATTCTGAAATAAAAATTACCTTTGAATTTTCAGTTTTGTTCAAAATTTCAATTCCAGTTTTCTCCTGATTTGCTGAACGGTTTTGGGTGTCGTTTGTTGGACGAGGACCGGGGAGGAGAGATCTATGCGCGCTGGGAAGGGGGTGGCGCTCGGCGGCTTCAGGTGGGCCCGGATTGCGTGCGACGGCGGCGGTTTCTCGGGCTCGGGGCGGCTGCGACGATGGTCGAGGGCGGGTGAAACTGGTACCAGATCGAAGGTCTCGGTTTTCTCTTAGAAACGGGTATGGGTTTGATGAATTCCGTGGAGTATTGAGGGGGAATTTCGAGTTAGAAATTTCGAATAGAAATGGGTTACGGCGGCCACAAATTGAACGGGGAAGAAGCACTATACGTACCGTATACAGGGGTATTTATACTAGTATTTAGGGTATTATTTTTATTATTTAATTAATTAATTAATTCTAAAAATTACTGTTTTCACATAATATCTCCGATTCGCGCTCAACGACTGTCGAACTTAATGTTTTGACGTCTTCTGAACGCGATGGCGCTATCGCCAAGGTCCAATTCTGAAGTTACAGTATGTTTTTCTTTTATTTTCAAATACAAATCATTTATTTTAAATTCGAACATACGTTTTAATTTCCTGCGGCCACATACCAACTCAGAAAAATCCATAAAAATTATTTTTGGCTATGTTCTGACGATACGGTCCTAACAGAGTCAATTTCGTCGAATTCTGAGACCGTTCGAAAAATGGCTATTTTCAAGTCGTTCAATTTCAACTGTATTTGAACAAACACAGTTTCTTTCGCCACGCTCACATATTAAATCGAAAAATTCTAAAAATTGAAACCTAGCCATATTATGACATTCCAGATCCAACGAAAGTGGTTTCGTCGAATTCCGAGGTCGTTTGCAACATGACCATTTTTAACTGTTTCAGAGTTATTTAAAATTGGAAATTTTAAATTTGGACTAAAAATTCAACAAAATTTCCAGAAATAAAATTTTCAAACTGGTTCAGATTTCCGGGTCATTACAATCTCCCCTCCTTAAGAACTTTTCGTCCTCGAAAAGGAAAAGGAAAACAGAAGAGTAGGAACCAATATAGAGAACACTGAAATGATTAAGCGTACCTCAAAACAAAATTTAATCTGAGATATCCACTCTGCATTTGGGATAGGCCTGCTTGAAACTCTCTTCAGTTTCCCAAGTGCAGTCCCTAGGATTGCCACTGCACTTTTACTAGGTTGATTCTTTTATTCCTCAGAGCTTGGGTTTCCTTGCCAATAATCTTTATCGGCTCTTTTCTCACTGTTAGACTCGGAGTAATATCCAAATCCTGCTGTGATGCTTCCTCCACAACTAGATCCGGATCATGGACATGCCTTCGAAGTTGAGATACATGAAATACATCGTGAACTCCAGGCAACCAGTCGGGCATCTGAATTCTGTAAGCTAGGGTGCCAATCCTCTCAAGAATAGGGAAAGGGCCTATGAATTTCGGTGCAAGTTTTCCTGACTTCCCAAACCGAATCACACCTCTTAGTGGAGAAACCTTCAAGTACACATGGTCCCCAACAGAGAATTGTAAGTCTCTTCTACGCTTGTCTGCATAGCTTTTCTGTCGGCTTTGCGCAGCCAGTAATCGCTTCTAAATTTTATCAACTTTGTCTGAAGCTTCTCGGACGATGTTTGGACCCAAAACAAGGCGATCTCCCTTTTCAATCCAACAGGCTGGCGATCTACATGGCTTATCATATAAGGCTTCGAATGGAGACATCTTCAAACTTGCTTGATAGCTATTGTTATATAAGAATTCAACTAAATGCAAGTGATCCTCCCAAGAACCTCCATAATCGAGTATGCAAGCCCGCAACAAATCTTCAAGAATGCGATTCACCCTCTCAGTTTGGCCATCTGTCTGTGGGTGGTATGCGGTACTAAGGTTTAACTTCGTTCCCAACTCATTTTGGAATGCTTCCCAAAACTTGCTAGTGAAGATAGGATCACAGTCGCTAACAATACAGCTAGGAACTCTGTTTAACACGAAAGATTTTCTTTGATTAGACATGAAAATTTTCATTTAGAAAACGATGAAAAGGAAAGATTTAGTTTTATTACCCATATAGCCTGACTATTTCTTTGAAATAAATCTGTGCCAGACTTTGAGCAGTTCTGGTGGACTTGACAGGTATGAAATGAGCGACCTTGGTGAAGCGGTCCACGATCACCCAAATGCTGTCATTCCCTTTCCTAGTACGGGGCAAACCATCTATAAAATCCATAGAGACTTGGTCCTACTTCCCTTCTGGTACCGGCAATGGTTGCAACAATCCTGCAGGCTTTTGTTGATCGCTCTTAACTCGCTGGCATGTAGGACATCTACTCACATAATTGGATATATCCCTCTTCATATCTTTCCACCAAAAAGTGCGCTTTAGATCATGATACATCTTGTTCACGCCTGGGTGGATGGAAAGCTTTGATTTGTGCCCTTCATTTAAAACTTCCCTGATGAGCTCTGGGATTTTTGGAACATAGATCCTCCCCTGCAATCTAAGGACTCCCTTTTGATCTATTTGGAAGCTCGTGCTTTCACCTTCTTGAACTCTCTTGATCATTCTTTGGATAAACTTATCCTCCTTTTGGAGGGTAGAAATTTTATCAATCAAAGAAGTGGTAACGATGAAGCTTGCGACCATGACAGCCTTTCTACTGAGCGCGTCTGCCACAACATTGGCTTTCCCCGGCGTATACATGATGTCGAGATCATATGCCGCAAGAAATTCTAGCCACCTTAGCTGCCTTAAATTCAAGTCCTTTTGATCGAAGAGATATTTCAAAGATTGATGGTCTGTGAATAATTTGAATTTTTCGCCCAAGAGATAATTCCTCCAAATTCTTAAAGCAAAGACTATGGCCAACAGCTCTAGGTCATGGACACGATAATTTTTCTCATGTGGCTTTAGTTGACGGCTTGCATACGCAACAACTTTGCCCCTTTGCATCAATACTGCGCCAAGACCACCATTTTGAGAAGCATTGGTATAGGCGGCTAAATCTTGGTTGCCATCGATGATGGTCAGCACGGGAGCAGTGGTCAAACTCACCTTTAGCTTCTGGAAGGACTCCTCACACTCTGCCGTCCAAATGAACTTGGTATGTTTCTTGGTGAGCTGTGTTAAAGGGCCAGATAGCTTGGAAAAGTTTTTGACGAACTTTCTGTAATATCCAGCCAACCCTAGGAAGCTTCTTACTTCAGTGGGTGTAGTCGGCTGCTTCCAATCTTGAATGGCGGAAATTTTGCTTGGGTCCACAGCAATTCCTTCTTTTGACACAACATGGCCCAAGAATTTTACCTCTTCTTGCCAAAATGTGCATTTTGAAAATTTTGCTTTTAGAACATTTCTTTGCAGAATCTCTAGCACTTCTCTTAGATACCCTTCATGCTCCTCCTTGGTTTTAGAAAAGATTAAGATATCATCAATGAAGACTAGGACGAATTTATTCAAGACCTCTCGGAAGACCCTATTCATCAAGTCAACAAAATAGGCTGGGGCATTGCACAGACCGAACGACATGACCAACCATTCATAGAATTAGTCAGGACCTCTGAAAGCGGTCAAAGGGATGCATTCTTCGGCTATGCGGAGTTGGTGGAAACCTATGGCTAGGTCCATCTTCGAAAACACCTTGGCTCCATTTAAATTGTCCATCAAATCATCTATTCGAGGCAAGGGGTATTTGTTCTTCAAGGTTTGTTTATTTAGGTCACGGTAATCCACACAGAGCCTTAGAGTGCCGTCAGGTTTGGGGACAAACACCACAGCTGCACCCCAATTGGAAAAGCTAGGCCGGATTAATCCCTTCTTCAAGAGTTGTTTGGTTTGGGTACTCAACTCTTCTTTTTCTTTAGGGGTCATCCTTCGTATAGCATGAACTACAGGCCTTGCATTAGGGACAAGATCAATTCTGAAATCGATTTCCCTTCGCGGCGGTAAACTATCTACTTCTTCAAATACGTCCGCGTAATTCTTGACAATAGGAATATTCTCTGAAGAGATGGGCGTGACTTCTAAAGAAGACCAAAAAGCTTTCCTATCAGACTTTGAGCCATGGCAAGGTATAGCAACGGTATTTCCGAAACCTGGTTTCGCCTTTACTACTCTTTCTGAGCATAGAACTTTAGCGTCATATTTTGTTAGCCAATCAAGACCAAGGATAATATCAAATTCGGAAAAATCCATGATGATCAAGTTAAATGGAAATTTGAAACGAGAGTAGGATACTGGCACTTTACAGAATAAGTCTAGAGAGATAGAGTCTCCTACAGGATTATGAACATTAATTGGCTCTTTAAGGCTTCTTTGTTTTAGTTTCAACTTTTTAACAGCGCTGCTAGAAATGAAATTCCTCGATGCACCTATGTCAAACAAAGCAGTAACAAGAATATTTTTAATAGAAACAGTACCATCCAGAACACCAGGCTTACCTCCCTCAGTAGGTGCGGAGGAAGATGGTGTACCTGCTCCCTCATAGACATGTGCAATCTGGGCTCCTTTCAACAGTGGGCAATTGGCCTTGATATGACCCTTTTTGTGGCAGTTGTAGCAATCTTTGCTGTCATCACCTCTGGCCTTCTTCTGACCCCTGCAGTCTTTGCTATAATGCCCGAACTTCTGACAGTTGTAGCACTGGACCTTGGATATGTCATATGTCTTAGCAGCTCCAGAATTACTGCCTTCAGCTTTCTTCTCTGGTTGCTTCCTTTTGTTGTTGTTGTTGGCTAAGCTCCTCTCTCTGTCCTGCTGAGAACCCTTCTTGTCATTCTCTTCATAACAGCAAGCGAACTCCACCATCTTATTGAAGGAAAGGTCGATGTGGGCAGTGACTCTATCAGTATATTTCCTCGCAAGCCCATTTATGAATCTCTTGTTCTTCTGAAAGTCATCTCGAATCAGTTCAGGGGCATAACGGGAAAGGTCCTCAAATCTACGAACATACTCTGAAATGGACTTGTCGCCTTGCTTCAAATTGGCGAACTCGTCGTGTAGCCTTTCTACCTCCTGCCTCGGAAAGTATTTGTCGTTGAAAATCTCCTTAAATCTACCCCAAGACATATTATCTTCATTGCCTCCAATGTTGACCACCTCCCACCAGTTTTGCGCTTCACCTTGAAGATGCCATGCTGTAGTGAATCTCTTTCTCTGATCATCTAGCCCCAGTCCTCCAAATATCTTTTCACAATTCTTCAGCCACGCCTGAGCTTGTACCACGGTCTCTGAACCGGTGAATGGAACTCCACCCAAGTTCTTGAACTTCTTTGCCACCTTATCCAAGTCAAAGGGTGGCGGCGGCGGTGGTGGTTGTTGTTGGACAGTGGGCTCCTCAGTTTCAGTGGTATTTTGCCTTCTCCTAGCGGCCCTAGCAGCTCTAGCAGCAGCGGTATTCATTTTCTAAGTTAATTCTGTACGATCAAGAGAAGAGTCAGAACAATTTTAATGATGATTTTAAGAAGTGAAAAGATAAAAGGATAGATAAAAGATGGTGATAAAGCGACTGACTATTGTGTATTCATGTGAAATGTTCGCCGTAGAATATTGTGATTCTACGTAAACGAGTTACTATAAATATGTTATATTCCGTTTTGTAAACAAAAACTCTGATACCAACTGTGATGACCCCAAACTTCCACAAGTGAAAGCAAGGAGAAATCGTATGGAATACAACATAAATATAATATAACAAGTCACAGAAAACAACATAGCATAGGAAATCCATATAGTAACAACATCATAGCAGCGGATATATAATGTCATCAGCAATAGAAATCCGCAGTCACAGAATCTAAGTTATTACAACAAGTTTTTCAGAAAATGACATAAGTTCCAACTCCAAATTAAACAACATGAAATGGAAATAAGTCTGATGTCTGAAATAAAAGGAAAAATGCGATAAAGCAAAAGATAGAGGGTCTTCGAAGCTCCAAGTCATCACCTCTTCACCCAAGCAAACTCCAAGAGAGAGAATATAAGCTGCTCCAAAGAAAGCTCCAAGTAAAGAGTAAACCTGTCTACTTGGCTGCCCGTGTGGAAGAGAGGGCACCCAAGTTTGCAAAAAGGTGAAACAAACGATGGGTCAGTCGTGGGACTGGTGTGAGAATTCTTAACTAACTTAACTTATACAAAATAAGGCAAATCCAAAGACCACGCCGCTAACGCGGAACGAGTTGTACCAATGGATTGTCGTGCATAACTACAGTGTCAGTACAGGTAAATAAAACGTAACACAACGCAATGTCTTTTGAAAAATGGAACCACCATAAGACTCAGGTCCCATCACACAATGCAACGCACACCAAGAGGATAGAGTTTTACCTTATGATGGTTAAACATGCTAAATACGCCAAATACGAAACTAATACTATTATTAGGGTGTATATGTTTTAAAACAATTCAAAGCAATGTATTAATCCTAGGAAGCATAGGTACCATATATTATGCCTCCGTACTAGTAATACAATCAAATTCGTAGAGGTCGTATTGGAAATTTGGATTTCCATCATGAGTCCAGGCTAGGGAGGAGCTCCTTACCGATTCGAGACACTCTAGTTAATGCCCCAAGATCCCCCGCAGTGAACCCTTGGAAATGGCAGGGTCGGTCCTCACATACAGCTTAGAGGATTAGTTATTCCTAAGCACACGTTCCCCGGTCCTATGGACCTATCCGAGGCGCCTCATTTCATCATCCCCAAAAGTAAAATGACTACTAACTAGAAAGAAACGTGCTACTTTCCCTGCGTTCCCTTCCCCCTTTTTAGACTCAATCGGTGTGTGAGGCTCGTGAAATCATGTATACCATACCACAAGGTTCTTCTTTTCAACAAGAAACCTTGATTCTTTTTATCTTAGCATGCCACACCGTCACTCCATACCGTACCATCGACCGTCTGTCAATATATAAACGGGTGTTAAGTAGAGAATGGATTCTCTACCACCAACATTTATATATTAACAGAAAATCGACAACATGATATTTAATGGGGTACGATGTCAGACACACCATCCATTTACACCCATGCTCTAGGTCTGAGCGAGGGTCAAACCCGTGAAACCAACGCGTACGTTTGGGCAATTACCCCGACTCTTGAATCGGGAGCTACCCAATTCAGAGTCTTGATCGTTGTCCATTCGAGGGAAGATTTACTGTCTTCATACGCCGTCTTCATATTTAGATTCTTGAAATCGTACAATCATTTGGAATGGGATGAACCCGGACTTTCCAAATGATCTCGCATTCATAATTTTGAGAAAAACACATTTCATGTCGTTATGTTGTTTTATAACGATTAATCCTTGCCTTAATTATTTAATATAATTAATTTCTTTATTTAACGACGCTTCAGGTCAAGGGCGACTCTGGCGCTGTTTTCCATCAATTTTGATTTTCACTTTTCTCAAAATCTAACCGTTGGATTTTAACGTAGCTTATATCGTTGGAAAGATTTTTCCAAGACGGTCCTAGCGGTTTCAGTTTTGGGAAAATCTGACGGTCGGATCTTCCGGTATAACCGTTTAAAGGTTCATTTTCAAAACGCGAACTACCGCGCTCGATTCGTTATATTTTAATTATATATATAAATATATATATAAAAATAATTCGTTTAACTCATCGTCCTTACATACGCCTTCCTTCTTCTCTTATCTTTTACTTTTCTACTTACATGACAATGTAGTTTAGGATTAGACGATGAATCATTCCTTTAATTCATTTTCATTTTATACTTTCTATAATATTATGATTTCAATTACATATAAAATATTTGTTCTCTCTTTTTTTTAAGTGCATTCCTAGTTTTAATTGCATCTAAAATGTAAATTTATTTTACGATGAAAATTCTCATTTTATATACATTAAAAATAATGTACATTTATCCTACGACATAAATTTCTTTTTATATACATTATAAATAATGTACATCTATCCTACGACATAATTTCTTTTTAATTTACATAAAAAAAAAATGATGTCAACCTCCCTACGATGAAAATTCTCTTTTTAATTTACATTAAAAATGATGTCAACTTTCCTACGATGAAAATTCTCTCTTTTTAATTTACATTAAAAATGATGTCAACTTTCCTACGATGAAAATTCTCTTTTTAATTTACATTATAAATGATGTCAACTTTCCTACGATGAAAATTCTCTTTTTAATTTACATTATAAATAATGTCAACTTTCCTACGATGAAAATTCTCTTTTTAATTTACATTATAAATAATGTCAACTTTCCTACGATGAAAATTCTCTTTTTAATTTACATTATAAATAATGTCAACTTTCCTACGATGAAAATTCTCTTTTTAATTTACATTATAAATAATGTCAACTTTCCTACGATGAAAATTCTCTTTTTAATTTACGTTAAAAATAATGTCAACTTTCCTACGATGAAAATTCTCTTTTTAATTTACATTAAACAAAATGTTAACTTCTCACATCATGTAAATTTCATATTTTAACATTGAACAAAATGTCAATTTCTTACCATGTAAATTTCATATCTTTATATTACAATATAAATTCAATCTTTTTATTGCAATATAAATTTTCTCTTTTTATACACATGTAAATTCAATCTTCTTATTGCAATGCAAATTTTCTCTTTTTATACACATGTAAATTCAATCTTTTCTTTTTTATATAACATTAAAATAATGTTAATAAATCATACGGTGTATTTTTTTATTTTAACATTAAATAAAAATGTCAATCTAACATACGGTGAAAATTTTCTAACATTAACATGAAAAATACATGTCCATGAATCATACGATGTAAATTTCCTAACATAAACATTAACAAAATAAATGTCCATGAATCATACGGTGTATATTTTCAGCCTATAAGTTTGATCAACCCAAATCCTGACACAAGCGATAATATGTGATAGTGATAATCAAATTTCTTTGATGATTAATTTAATCAATCCAATCCTAACACAAGCGATAACATATGAGTAGTGACCATTTTATGTCCTTTTATTTTAAATTGAAAATTTGATCAATTTAATATCAATACAAAGTGATAACGTGATATGGTATAAGCATGAAAATCAAATGGATCTATACTAGCTACTCAATCATAGAACAAAGCATCACCAATCATGACCAAACAAACAGATCTGAATCATTCTTTGTACTTGAATAGTTAATTTTATTAAATTTTAAATAAAGGAACTCTCACCTTGATTGGATTAGAATATTAATAAATCCAAAAAAAAATTCAGAATGCTTCAATCAATTACAGCAGACCCCACTCGTTGTCACGGACCTAACGGTTCTGAAATTTTCAGAATCGGAGTTCATACGCATTAGTTATCAATGTTTTAAACATACTGACTTTTAACAACTACTGCAGTCACGCTTAAAAGCGTCGCAAATTCTGAAATAAAAATTACCTTTGAATTTTCAGTTTTGTTCAAAATTTCAATTCCAGTTTTCTCCTGATTTGCTGAACGGTTTTGGGTGTCGTTTGTTGGACGAGGACCGGGGAGGAGAGATCTATGCGCGTCGGGAAGGGGGTGGCGCTCGGCGGCTTCAGGTAGGCCCGGATTGCGTGCGACGGCGGCGGTTTCTCGGGCTCGGGGCGGGTGCGACGATGGTCGAGGGCGGGTGAAACTGGTACGGGATCGAAGGTCTCGGTTTTCTCTTAGAAACGGGTATGGGTTTGATGAATTCCGTGGAGTATTGTGGGGGAATTTCGAGTTTGAAATTTCGAATAGAAATGGGTTACGGCGGCCACAAATTGAACGGGGAAGAAGCAGTATACGTACCGTATACAGGGGTATTTATACTAGTATTTAGGGTTTTATTTTTATTATTTAATTAATTAATTAATTCTAGAAATTACTGTTTTCACATACGATCTCCGATTCGCGCTCAACGACTGTCGAACTTAATGTTTTGACGTCTTCTGAACGCGATGGCGCTATCGCCAAGGTCCAATTCTGAAGTTGCAGTATGTTTTTCTTTTATTTTCAAATATAAATCATTTATTTTAAATTCGAACATACGTTTTAATTTCCTGCGGCCACATACCAACTCAGAAAAATCCAAAAAAACTATTTTTGGCTATGTTCTGACGATACGGTCCTAACAGAGTCAATTTCGTCGAATTCTGAGACCGTTCGAAAAATGGCTATTTTCAAGTCGTTCAATTTCAACTGTATTTGAACAAACACAGTTTCTTTCGCCACGCTCACATATTAAATCGAAAAATTCTAAAAATTGAAACCTAGCCATATTATGACATTCCGGATCCAACGAAAGTGGTTTCGTCGAATTCCGATGTCGTTTGCAACATGGCCATTTTTAACTGTTTCAGAGTTATTTAAAATTGGAAATTTTAAATTTGGACTAAAAATTCAACAAAATTTCCAGAAATAAAATTTTCAAACTGGTTCAGATTTCCGGGTCATTACATCATATGTTGCAACTATGCTATATAATGTATTGTGGACAATGTATAACACTGTAGATCTGGAAATCAGTCCCATTAAATACAAATTATATGTAGTTATACTCTTGATATTTAGTTCAGTGTTAATATAAATGAAATTGGCAAATTATGTGAATTTGAAAAGATATGATTGTTAAATTATGAGATTGTAATTTTACCTATTTGTATTCAATAGTGTTGTGGTTTGGCTTAATTATTGTAAATATGACATTTTGTTCTTTTTGAACAAAAAGATGTCATTTTGAATTCACAAGAGATATGACAAAAAGATTAAAAAGGAAAAGTGGTGCAACGTACGTATAAATATAAAAATAAATATTTGTACGTAATTTGCATCGACTGTTCTAAAAATATATTTATTTCTTATGAATTTGAATTGTGTCTATTCCATAAATTTGGCATAAGTTACAATAATTACCACTAACGGCATTTTTGTAAGATTTGGAACATTTTGACAATATTGAATGTAAAAAGGAATGTTTAGTTATTGATTAAACCAAATCATGTAAATAAAAAAAATTATATATAACTACGCTGACTGTACGGAAATATAAAATAAAAATATATACATATTATCCATCCAAATTAGTGTAAAACAATAAAATATACATTGTATTAAATGTTTGAAGGTTTGAATGTTTGTATAGTATTCATTTATGGAAACATATAATGTAAATTGTATTCCATATTAAATGAATATAATTGTGGTGACAATTTGTAGCAATCAATATAATTAATTGCTATAAATTGGACAACAAATCAATAAATTACAATTTTAACCAAATGTTAAATGAGGAAAGTGAATATGATAGCATAAGGGTTACAATTCCTAAAATTTATTTAGGATAATTGTTGTACACCCCAATTAGGAAATTTGAATTATAATTGCATTTAGACACGTGGTTAAGCTCACTTGTGGTATAAGCCTGCCAGGAATCGACCGACAAATCCAACAACCACAAGTAGTCAGCTTAATGTGAGGGGTCTAATGCATAATAATAAATTTACTAAGGCATGAGGTTAAGTTCACTTGTGGTAGAAGTCTGCCCGGAACCGGCCGACAAATACAACATATACAAGTAGTCAATTTAATGTGAGAGACCTAGTGCATATATATACACACACACACACACACACAAAATAACCGATAAACAAATAAAATAATAAATCAAAGAATAAGAATAGTAATTGACTGTTGGGGTACAACAATTAAATATATTCGGGAGTCATAAAATAAGGACATTCCATTGTAATTAATTCCTTAGGAAAACTATGGCCATTAGGCACGTAAATGGCATTAATTGAAATCAATGGTAATTAAAGATAAATGGTTGCCTTAGGAAAATATGACCGTTATGGTTATAGAGGGCAATAAACAAAGAAAGGTGAAGTAAATGGGTGTCATATAGGGATAAATGGATATTGATTTTTGTTTAAATACTAATTCCAATTAAGGAGGTTATCAAATAAATACTATAGGGTAAAAAAAATATAACCTTCCTTATTTATAGTAATTAATATAGAACTTATAAATGAAAATAAAGTTGGACTTAATAGGTTAATAATGTAAGATATTATTAACCATATGAAGCCGTGACGAAAATGAATGGCTAATGAGATAATGGTATTTCTGTATAGAAGGACTAAGAGAAAATGACTTAATAACATAGCCCACCGTATCCTAACTAGGGAAGGTATAAAAGGCTAATGGGGTACGAACTAATAACCTTTGCGTATAGTCCGCTTCCTGGGTCCTAAAAAGCTAAGAGACTAGGGTTGAAGAGTCCACTGGGGAATGGGTCTTTCAGGTTAGGGCTCTTAAATGATAGGTGTGTGTGGGCCTACCCAAACCTGGAAACTAAAACGTCAGATACGGCTACCTATCCTACAGAAGTAATAAGCAACTAAGGAGGTTATATAATTAGGTCAGCTAGATGGTATAGCAAACGATAAAATACCTTCTCTCACCTAATGCGGGGCAAGGGTATATTTGTGAATGACGGAAGCCTTAACTAGTAGGGCCCGTAGCTAGTGCTTTCTAATTCTGATAACATTGAATATATTATCGAGAGTTAATAAGTGACCAATAGGTCTGCCTAGGGTCTTAAGCGATCAGGGAGAATACATCCTATCTATCATTAGTAGTGAGGCAATAAATGATGAAGGATAAGCGAATGAAAGTATATAGATATAGAAACCCTTTAATTATGGGCCCGCTCTCGATTAAATAACCAGTTATGTTCTGATATAAAGGCTTCACAAAAATATGTGTAAACGTCTTATCTCGGTATTTTTCTTTGGAAAATACCACTTTGGGAAGGGTAGTAAAGTCGTTTCTAAACATTTACTAGGTTGGGCTAGAATCACTAACCTAGTTAGGCATACATCTTGGGTTAAACCAAACGGGATACATCTATATATTATAATCAGTGTTGTAAATTTCTTAGTCACCAGAACTTGTTGTTCTAACCCCCACTCATGATTACAACCTTTCAGGTTTCATAGAGAAGGTCAGGGATCTCACAAGTGTTTAGGTTTGGCTTTCGATTCTCGTTTTCTCTCATACTCGGTATGGCAAAGTGACTTACTTTGAAAAAGGTAGTTACTTGAGTTAATACTTATAATCCTATTTTGTTTCCGCTGTGAGTTTTCTTTTATTGTACTTTGATTATGCTCATGCTTATTTATTGCAGGTACCAGATATACACGCCCCATGCCTGGATGTGTTTAAGTTTCGATTTTTTGTCGAAATTTGGACATAGAAAAGTGTGGAATGTTACATTTGATATCAAAGCTTAGGTTAAACGATCAGAGATACAAGTTAAACTGGGAATCGTGAGAGAACAAATTTCAATTTTATTTTTTGTTTTTCTTCATCTTTCTTATTGGTTAATTTAGGTATCCTTTGACGACCCTACTAGTATCAATTCAGCCTCTTTTTTAGCGAGCAGTGCTAGCATTCCACGTTAGGATATTCCATTTTCTATCGCACACTGCTATTTTGTCCCTTTCCGACCATATGGCAAGACAAATAGTCAATAACTTCAAGCAAAATTCTTATGTCATATACCTCTTTTATCCTCATTTCAATACACACAAGACCCGTCTTCCTTGCATCAACGGTTATCCTCTCATTCCCCTCAAATAACTCATGACATTAACTAAGCTGAGTTGTTTACAATGCAAGTTTACATAGAGCGTAACTTGAAAATTAGACATACAACGTATGCAACATTATTAAAAAGGAAAATTTTATTTAAACAATATGCATGGAATTACAGCATAAACTCATGACCCATATAATGCTATAAACATGTAGTACACCAATAAAAAAATTGAACAAATATGACACATTCACCATTGTTCCCTCGAGCTTCATAGTTTGTTAATGCACCATTAGTTTCTAAGGTACCGTTTAACAAAGTTTGAAGTTCAAGCGGATTATGAGATTTTTCTTTATGCATTGTTGTTATCGTATGAATTCTCCCGTACAGATTTTCCACATTGATGTTATTATAATTTAGATTGTCATATGGGGAAAATTTGGGTGAAACACATTTACATCATCATTTCCTACTTTTTTTACTAGTTCTATATTTTGTAACATGGTATTAATGTTCATAATCTGCTGATTTATCTTTGTATCATCTCTAGGTATGGTCCAAATGGCTCATACCATTAGCATTTTCATATCTTATTTGCAAAATATGTTTGAATGGATCAATATGTGAAATCATCATTCGATATGTCCTTTCCTATAATTACAAATAATGGGAAACATGTTAATATATGAAACAGGGAATCCCAAAACTCCAAGTGATAATTTATGCATTAAACATGTTATACCATTGAGAATTATTAAATCAATGATGTTTTGTAATAAATAGAAAACGCGCAGTTCATTCATTAAAATATACAATACTCGTCATGGTGTTACCATTGCCCCATTAGCCTTGCACTTGAAGTTTTGATGACTAACTATAATAGCTTCATGTATATGGCGTGAACCATAATATATAAATTTTGTTTTATTCACTTCACCTACCTCTTGTGGTTATCTTTATCAATTCTAAGATGTGAATATAATGGAATGATCTGATTGTTAATTCACGTATGGAAAACCAAATTAGGACCAGTTTATATTTATATTTTTAAATATATTAATGGATATATTAATGGCATATTGATGACATATTTCGTACATCATGATTGCACTAAATCATTAAATATTGGAGAAAATTACATACCCACCCTCTAACCATCTTTCTAGATCTAGTGGAGGATATGGCATAATGTCACCAGGGTCGGCCCAAAGCTTTTAGTTGTCCTTGACAAGAGAAAAGATAGCTGCAAAATGTTATTGCAGCAACTGACTGAGCGTTGAACCCACGTCAATTTAGATTTACTACAAGTAGCTTACCTCCCAACCACACTCAACTTTATTGAAATGTAGCCTTATTTTAAATATCAATATATTTAAAAGTACACCGCACTACACCAGAAAATTCTTTTGGTAGCGTTGAAAAAACGCTACTATAACTTGTAGCAGCATTTTAGAGAACGCTGCGATACGACATGCAACTAAAAATCTGATTTTTTTTTTTTTGTTGCGTTGCAGCAAACGCTACCAAAAATCAACATATTGTAGCGTTTTTAACAGGAACTAAAGTGTTTTCTGTATACGCAGCTATATTAATTTTTATATTACTTTAAATTCATTTTTGTAGCATTTTTAAAACGCTACTAAAAGTTATTGGTTGTTTAACATATTTTAATGCTGGTATTTACGATTAATTACTTCTACCATTTCCAATAACCACTTACATAATATCCATTTTAAAATAAGTGACCAATCACATGATTTTCATAGTCAAACTAATAATTCAATCACATAATTAACATGTACAAACAAACAATCAATCATATCATTATCTTACTCAATAATTTAAAAAACACACTAATCACATAATCAAATTTAATATCCATAATCAGTTCGATTGCAGTTTTAAAAAATATGTCACATACAACAAGCATTCACAAACAAGTTTATACAAATAGTACTAACAAAATATGACAACATATATAACAATTAAAGCCTTGTTCATTGCTTGATTACCAATGATTCTTTGTACATGTCTTTTTGGTGCGTCTTTCAGACCCTAGAGAGCAAAAAACGATGACATTAGTAGAATTATGATAACAGGTATCTAATTATCATACTAAATCATAGCAGGTATTTTAATTTTTAACAGTTAAAAAAATCACTTAATGGATGAAAAAAAGGAAGAATCTTATACGGAAGGTAATAGGCAGATAACTCTTGCAGAAGTTCCTGTAGCTACTTGCTGTGACAATGAACGGAACTGAGGTTTATGCAAAATTTAGTATGACAAAAAAAAAATTGAAACTGGACAAAAATCAGTCAAGACTACACGATAAATTATTATTTTTAAAAAAGTAGCAGACATTGTGGAAAAAAAATAGCAAACATAGTGAAATAAATACAAATTCTGATTTATTTTAAATTAATTTTTTTTTAGCGGACATGGTGAAATTTTTGTCTAAGAAACTTAATACATGTTACAAGGTAAACTTATAATTTATCCGATACACCTTATGGTTTATTTTTTGTTTATTATTTGAACTCAATATAGGCAACCACAACAAAAAAAAAATTTACAGTACTTGTTTGCTATATTACTTAATATTATCGTACACTAATAAAAATTCTTAAGGCAAGTGGTCATTAATCAAATGTTAGTGTATGTCATGTTTCTATACAATAAGGCAACTAAAATAACACCAGTTATTTTCCAAGTTATTTCGAGTTTTATTACAACAATCTAGCATACAGTATGAGCGAATGACACTCAGTTAAACAATGTAGAAGAAAGTACCTAATTAACAAAATCATGGTTAAGAATAAAATGCCATTTCAAAAGAAAGTTACCTTTATCAATTTCAAAAGGCAAACAAGAAAGTGACCTTGGAATGCTTCTTCCATCAAATGCAGTTTTTGCACTACTGTCTTTGCATTTGTGAACTGATTTTTTTTCCTACTGTGCCATTGATCCCTGCAAAATAGTAGAACATGAACATTGATGAATTTACCTGTCAATGATGCAAAATCTAAAAATGTTTGTTTTAGCTCTTTTTCCATTTTCTTTTTTAGGGTTTAGGATGAAGGGTTGTTGAGCAACTAGCTACTTATCTATTTCAGAGACAATTTAGAACTAACAACATTTCATATGTGACAACAAATTATTAAAATGTGTGATATTTCAAAATATGCATGTGTTTTTTTGAATACTTGGATAATAGTTCATAGACAACTTGATTTCCATAATCTTTTGGAAGAATATTTCAGAAGTGGTGACATGTAGATTTCCATAATCTTCTGGAAGAATATTTCAGAAGTGGTGACATGAATGTAAACTACATATCGGTCATGCAGGATTAAATCAAGAGCATGGCCTCTGGCTACAACCGGCTCCAGAAATGTTCTTGTACAAGGCCACCTACCAAAAATTCACGTACACGCATTTTTTTAAGCACTGTATGTATAAAAATGAAAGGAAGATCTACAACTAACTCATACCTGCTTCAAGGTTCGAAATTCCGGTTTCCGTTTCCGTTCCGGTCACATAAAAAAAATTAAAATTTCGGTCCCATTTTGGTATTTCCGGATTTTCCGGTTTAATTCCGGTGCTTTTTTTTTATAAATACGCAATTTCCTTTTAACGATGTTTATGGATTCGTCGCTATTTGAAACATTTGAGATAAAAATAGTTAGATTAATAATTACTAAAATTCTTTATTTAAAATGAACAAGAACTTAATCCTTCTAAGGTCCCATCTTTATTAAACTTATATGACTTTAAAAAATAGTTTACCAAATTCTGGAAAAAGTGATATGATGATGAATTCAAATAAACCAACTGCAATTAAATATGTTATAAAATTTCATTGTATCAGTAATAGTTAATAACATTGTAGAAATGAGTAGACACGTGACCAAAATATCACAAAAGCAAATACCACTTCATATCGTGAAAAGGACATCTTCCCCAAACCAGATTCAGTTTTTTACGCATAGTAAAACAAAAATTGGAGCAGCAGGGAAATAGAGAAAGAAGTGGTGCCAACCCTCCGATTTGCGAAATCCAAAGAAAGAGAAGCTTAAGCTGATGATGCAGCCTGCAGAAAACAGAATCCAATCAATATAGCTACTGCTTCTTTTCTTTTTTAACATCTTTTTCATTCTTCATGGCCGGAACCGGATTTTAGCCCTATTTCCATTTCGGAGCTGACTGGAACCGGGACGGGCGTGGTTTCGGCCGGATTCTCAAACCATGACCTGCTTCCCTTTATAATATCACTGCCAATGGTCGTTTTAAAATCGAAGATGTCCCCTCCTGTTTACGGTTGCAAAGGCATCAATCATATAAAATAAGGCCCATTTGTAAAAATGAATATTTATTTTCATCATGAATTCCCACAACTTCAGCGCATCTCGAGCAGTATTGAAACCAAAAGAAATGAGGTGAATTTTTGTTTATTTTCTACTCCTCGCGCTACAACAGTATTTATTTGAGCGTGAAGAGGAAGAAGAAACGGTAATTTGAACCATTTTATTTTTTAAGCATGAATCTATAAACGGTTTTTTTAAAACCGAAATGGTTTTAAAAACTATATTTATATCCTCAAACATGCTTTCTTTTCCTGTTTAGTGCTAAATACAGGTTTCCGAAACCCGTTTTGATATATATTTCTTTTGTTATAACAATCCGATAGTTTCAACAATCCACTATAGGTACCAGAATTGTGAACCTAACAAACTAAAAGTAAGTTATAAAGCTGAAACATTTTTTTTATGATACGAGTGAAAATGATTCACAGCGGAAGTAAACTTTTATCGCTAGCTAGTACCTTCAGTCAATGTTTTCATAGAGAAGTATTTTGCCTTCAGTCGCCTGGCATAATCGGATTCATGTTTGTTTAGCTTCTTTTTACAGCTATTATCTACATCCCTGTCATGATAAGAAGTTATTATGAATTTATAAATTATAACTGCCAACAACCACCCTTGCACCAGAATATAAGAAGAAACACAAAGTATAACATTATATTCATGATTATTTATTCCTACATGTAAGGAGGAAACAAGAATCCACTTCCTAGTTACATGAAGATCACAACTCAGCAAACCTTTATAAATCAGCTTGCACGACAGAATCTGTTGGCTTTACAAGCCTAATAAGTTGAAAGAAGATAAATGGAGTTTCTAACCAATGACAAAAGCAGACTTTTGCTTTGCAATGGAATGTAAAAACGGTCGAATATACGAATATGATTTTTTTTAACTGCATACATAATCTGGACAATGTTGTGTATGCTCTAGAATAACATAGTCCAAGAAAGTTGCACTGATGTATATGTACAGTAGAATTTTGGCTGTTTATCTGACAGCTTCAAACTGAAATAAACTTTTCATAACTTATAACCAATTAAACACAGATCCTGATTTTAATACTTGAACACTTAATATAACTAATAAACAATCAACATACCAAAGATCTTAATATACTAACTAAACAATCAACATACCAAAGCACTTAATATACTAATAAAACAATCAACGTACTATTTAAAAACCAAAATACTGATCAGACAATCATAATTCATATTTGAGTATAAACAATGGTCAAAATGTTGTCTAATTCAATTCAAATTGCAGATTAAATGGCAGAAACTATTGAATAGGTATGAGGTATGACCAACAATGCTAATATTGATAGGTTATCACATAGATTTTCTCTAACTACCCATACTTTTTCAATGATACTTTACCCATTCAATATTTTTTTCATTCAAAATTAATTTGTTCAAATTAAAATAATAAAAATGATAAGCATACAACACTTAGATTCAAATTGTGATGGTTCGTACTTCTAAATTCAATCTGACGGATGCTGTTATCCATGCTTGATGCTTACAAGACAAGGATCAAAATACGAGCTATGGTTCAAAATGCAATTTATTTGATTTGCAGACCTGAAGTAATAAATAATTGTGGATGTGTTTCTAAGAAGGGACATGATCATTCTTTTAGAATGACACATTCGGATAGGGTTAGGCAGTTCAAGGTCAAATCAGTCCATTTTTTCTTTGTTTCTTTTCATTTTCTTGGGTTGGACAACTGCCCATTTGACCCACAATATAGCTTCATTAGTACCTCTAACATCCAACAATGTATGCTTATGGCAAATATATCCAATTTTACAATACACAAAGGAAGCAAATAGTGAAACCATATAAGATGAAGGAAAGAGCAAACACATTATGTGCATCGTATTAAGGTCAAAATTGATGAGTGGTAAGAATGATCATGTGGCCACCGGAAGTTATGATACTTATCAAGTGAATAAGAGTGATACTGTGGTTACCAGCATAAGTGTGTGAATGGTGATTACATATTATGTCCATCCAAGCAAAATGAGTGTTGTAGTGCAAACAAAATTTTCTAGGCAAGTACATGCTGGCAATTATCCCTTATCAGCAGATTCTATATAAGCAGTTAAGAGTATAACATGGTGAAAGATAAAAACTAATAACCATAGCTACTTTAGGTGATAAAAAAATGTATTAAATAATAAAAATATAATTTGTATAGCAAATTTCATGTAACCTGTTAGGCACACAGTAATGGACCTCAATGTTTGAAACCTGTGCTCTCCCCCAATGTTCATGCTTTTGAGACTTGTGCTCTCCCCAAGTGTTCAATCAAATTCAACCCTGTATAACATGGCGAGTGGTAAGGATTCCCATTGGTTGTTGAATTTGAATTCAATAGCACACAAAATATACTGTTTCTGATGGGGCGCACGGGGGGGGGGGGGGGGGGGGCTGCCCCCTGGACCCCCGCGACCTGACCGGGCAGGTCGAACCCCGTTAGCGGGGGCGTTGCCCCCGCACCCCCCCTCCGTAGGGGATCATATTTGACAAAGGTTTTGGAAAAACTTTTAATATTTTTGACCCGTATTTCGATTCTAATGCCAATTGTTACCAAGACCATCATTCGATGAAACCATATGACGTTATGCCATGTTTATTTCAACTCGTGAGATTTAATTTGAACAAAGCCCATTGCAGTTTAATAATCGAGTTAGAGAATTTATAGCTAACTGTAATATTATAGATTAAAATAAAGTGTACATTACAGCAAAAATGAAGCCATTTTTTGTGGATGATAACGCATTCCAAGATAAGATCCAAATTTTCATGTCCAAAAATTAACTATGATGTCCAAAATAGGACATTTTTTCCATGCAGTAGTGGAATAAAACTTGCGTATCAATATGGTATACCAATGTAGTATATAGCTACAACTATATAGTACACAAATTACTCTATCAAAACAAAACTTACAGCAAGGCTGCTATGTTTATCAAAGACAACCTAGTGAGAACCAGCTCGCCTACAGCAAGTCCACTAGTTTTATCACATGATTCTAGTATGCATTTGGAGGAAACAATGCTGTGATCTTTAATATTGCAGATTACGCTATAAGAATGAAAGAAAATGATATGAAAATAGGCAAGGAGGAAATTTCATCTGTGCCACAAACTACGGGAAGTGCACTTATCGTTCACATGGAATTGAATTTTGATGAGTTATTTAAAGATGATAAAGTGGAAATTTTATCTCCTAGAAGTTCACAAACTCGATTAGTAAAATTGCCCCTAAATATATGATATCAGAAAGGCTAATTTGGTGTAAGATTATAGTGCTGCATCAGTAGTTGTAACCGGATGATACTACAAATCATTAAATAAATTATTATGTAATATGGTTCAACTGAGATTCTGAGATGATATTCCAAAACAATACAAACCAAGCTTATGTTTTGGATTAGAAAAAAATGTGGGAACCTTGCTAATAACGTACTTAAATCGACATGTTTCTTCTTCAACCATTGATAATAATGGTATCAAATGAATGTAAGAACAATATAAAAATCGTAATCATATAAGAAATACAATAAATAATAAATGAATAAGTTGTTAAATAAATTAAAAAATATATTTATTTTCATAATTTTGAACTCCTGCATTTTAATGTTATGGTTTCTAATCAAAAATCAGTAGAAAATAAATATTTCAACTAAGATGAATAGGGCAATATAAAGGCCATAAAAAGGGAGGAACATCATACCCTTCATATGCAGAGACCCTATGGTGCCAAATAATAGTATTACTCCAACATTTGCAGATGTAGCTCTTTGTATTGACAATGCAAGATGGGATGGTGCTCCCTTTCTTATGGTAGCAAGAAAAGCACTACATAAAAAGGGGTAAATTTTGTTTGGTTATATGTTTATCTCAAACTTTTCTCATATTATCCAAAAAAAAGATTTTAAAAAAACCCAAAAAAAAAAAACAGAAAACAAAATGACTTAACTAGGTATACCTAAATAACAGAAGCTTAACTTCTAGTAAAATACAAAGTGACATGTGGGTATTACAACAAAGAGAACAACTTAAAACTAGTCTAGTTGTACTCTCAAAGTTACAAACCAAACATTAGAATGGTGTTAGTTTTCATATAATTTGAAATAGAAACTTATACCTTATTCCAGTTCAGAAATAAGGAAAACTCTTTTCTTTCTCTATGATTATGTTACCTATTGAGTGAATTGAAGAAGCAGCTACACTAATCTCATTTTCTTTCTCCACAATATCCTCCCCCTTATTTATGTCTCTATTAATTCCAAATTGTACATTTTAGAAAATTGAATTTATGCCAAGTATTAAAAATGCAGTTGATATAATTAAAAGTAAAGAAAAAATATAATATATTTTAAGAATTCATCTTATTGTTACAAGCAAACTTAGAATTACCATCAACTAAAATATTATGGTGTAGGAATAAAATACATTTTGAATTTAATAATGATCGGAGCTCTTCTGCAAGTAAGACTGCACGGTTAGCACTGAAATTTTTTAGTCCTCCTTCTTGAACGCATATGACATATCTTGGATTTATCAAGCCAGCCCTGCTGGAAAGGAATGAAAAAAAAAAGCAATCAGTGATGCATGTCTTCGACTGCATATAGCATCCTTGATAGTTTGAAAAGTTGCAATTTACAAGTCTAAAAAGCATCAAACTACAAGTGTTTTGCAACCTAACTACCGTGAAAATCATAACTAATTACTGAAACATTAATCGATAAATTACTAAAATTTACCTTCCTACATTACCTAAGATCTAAAAAGCTTTTCTAAACTCCAGCATCCCTAGAGTTCCTATAACCAAACTTGGATTATAAATTGGTAGCGATGTAACAAACTTGTTTCTACAACTGTTTTAGGATACGTAATACAAATATCCACAGCTAGTTGATGTATTGCCGAGGTCTTCAAGAAAAGTGGCAAAAAATAATAATTATCAACAGGGTAAAAGAAGCCAATAGTTATCCACAGCTAGTTGATGTATTCCTAGAGCGCATTTTTTTATTTTTTTCTTTCTCATTGGAAAGTGTCAAATGATTGGTAGCTAACATATTCTTTTATCTCCTGTTATGTTAATATATTATATTCTATAATTTTCCATTTGGATTGAATAGTCAGAATAGAAGCCAATAGTTATGCTAGTTAGTACTATTAAAGGGGGGAAACATGGTAAACAAAAAGAACCAAATATACTGAACTCTAAAATAATACAACATCTAGTAGAGTAGAAAACATATACAATTATCAGTACATACAGTATTTCAGAAACACATATGAGATACAGATGGACTTGCAAAACCACAAAATTTTGGTGCACGACTTTATTTTTTCATTAGTTTCGGCCCAAGAACAATTGATTAGAAGGTGGACTTTTCACTTTATAAATCGAAATTTATATACTACGAATCCTGACAATATTTCATCTATACCGAGCTAACATGCCTTCAATTTAGTTTCCTACAATGAAATCATCACTTTCTCTACAAATTTCAACCATGTCGGCGGTGTGGCCACCAGGTTCATTTCCGATTCATTCTCCATAAATTTGGTTTGGGGCAAAATCGGGTTAAGATCGGTGATATTGAGCCAAGAAGATGAAGACGAGGAGTGGAAAATAAAGGAGAACTTGTTCCTAGAAAAAGGTGGGAAATGTCTATTGAGGCGGTGCGAAAATGAAACAAGTGCAGGAACTAAAAAGCGAGAAGAGGGAAATGGAAGTGGCGGCAAATGAAAGTTAGGGTTAAGAAAAAAAAGTGAGAAGAGGGTAATGGAAAATCGAGACGTGAGAAAATGAAATAAGCGCGGGATCTAGTACAGACCAAGAGCCGAAAATTGGACTCAAGTTCAATTCTGGTTGCGTATCTTCGTGGATGGAGAAGCGGAGATGCTATACAGATGCATTTTGATAATGAACGTTGCTATATATCATAAGAAATACATAATTTTCTTGTAGTGCCGGTCATTTTGCTGTCCTCCTCCTATGACGACCCCAAACCTCCGATCCACAGTGGCAAGGGTAATCTTTGGAATATAACACATAAACAAATAATAGCATAACAAATATATATAAATACACCAGATAATGTACAATAAATACACTGGATAAACATAATCATCAAAGTTACACAGTATACAGGATCATACTTAGTACAAAATACAGTTCAGCTTTACATAAAATGCCTACAGCGGAATCAAAACATAATATGTACAACAGCAGCTGAACAGCATAAAAAGAAAGAAATGATAGAATCCATCTTCAGCTCCATAGCTATCCAGAAAGAGCCTGCTAAAACCAAAATACAAGGTTGCCCATGTAGAAATAGAGGCACCGGAGTTTGCAAGTGAAACAAACTACGAGTTAGTAATGAGACTAGTATGAGAAATCTACTTAACTTATTTTAATAATAAGGCCAATTATAGGACCACGCCGCTAACGTGAAATGGGTTTACTCCATTGGATTGCCAGTGCTTTGAAACAAGTAAATCGTTTAAACATCACAGTGCTTTTTACAAAAATAAAGCCATTATAAGACTCAGTTCCCATCACACAATGCAACGCAAACCGGAGGATTGAGTTTTACCTTATAATGGCCAGAATATGCTTGATACGAATAAAACAAAAAGCATTTGATATTATTACTAGTGTTTATATATTTTTAAAACAATTTCAATCATAAGTATCAATCATAGACGGCATAAGTTCCCCATACCACTATGTCGCCATATATAGGTATAAAATCAAAACCTTATGATGTCGTATTTGGAAATTGGATTTCCGTCATGAACCAAGGCAAGGGATCGTCCTTATCGCTTCGAGACAATAAAGCCCATGTCTCAGGATCAAAACGCATCGACCCTTGGATCTTCAGGGCCGGTCCACACGGAGTGGATTAAAGTGCCTGAACACTCCGTTTCCCCTCCCTATGGGGCGTAAATCTGGTCTGTATAAAGACCATCCATCAGCTGCGTAGATACCGACATAACCGAGGCGCCTCGCTATCCATCATCCACATAAGTAAAATGCCCGGGCGTGTAAAACCCACAACACCACTCCTAGCTAAAAGGAAATGCATGTCCTCCCTGCAGTCCTCTCCCGTTTCTGGTTCATCTTAGGGTGTGAGGCTCACGTATCAACGCTAAACACAAAGCTAGCTATATTAAAGCCATGCTTTGATCATCAACCACAAGGCTCTTCTTTTCAACAAAAACCTTGATCACGACATCTCAGCATGCTACGTTGTCAAGATACAACGTCAGACACACATCCATTTACAAGTTCGTTTTGGGTCTGAATGAAACTGTAGGCACTTTATTCCTTTCCCGTATGTCCAATACAGGAGAGAGGCCATCACACATTCGGTCGATCTCCAAGAACGTCTGGACGACCGCCACTTATTACCTTGTCTTGGGATGCCTCCCAATAAAGACATCAGCAATCATCCAAATGATGTGAAGACCTCCGATCTTCAACCACCATCTTCATCGTCGATCTCTAATCGTCGACCAATTATTTGAAATGAGATTTAACCCGGCCTTTTCAAATAATTCACCTATATTTAGAATTCAAATCAATTCGTTTCCATGGTTAAATTATTTGACATCCACAATTCAATTCATTAATGTAATTTTCACATCAAACACATTCAACCATCAAATATCTAATAAACCAGATAAACTCGGTTTATTTCCATTCTATATCGTTTATAATATTTAAAAAAGATTTATCGCTATTTTTATTTATTTGAAAATAGTTAATTTATTCAAACGACGCTTCAGGCCATAACGCGGCCATGGCGTTGTTTTCCTTTAGATCTGATTTACATATATCTGGAAATCTAACTGTTGGATCTTTACAAATTCTATATCATTGGAAAGATTTTTTTCAAAGCGGACCCAATGGTTCCAGTTTTGGGAAAATCCGACAGTCAGATCACCCGGTACAATCGTTTGAAGTTACGATTTCAAAATACGAACTGCAACATCGTTATTCGATTTATTTTAATTCTATTTATATATATAAATATAATCCGTTCTGGCGTTGTTTTTATTCAGATTTGAATTAAACATTTTGCCTAATCTGACCGTTGGATCTTTGCAAAGTTCGTATCGTTGGAAAGGTATTTCCAAAGCGAACCCATCGGTTTCGATTTCGGGATAATCTGGTGGTCGGATCTCCCGGTACAATCGTTTAAAATCACGATTTCAAAACATGAACTGTAGCTTCATTATTCGATTTATTTTAATTATATATATATATATATATATGTATATAAATATAATCCGTTCTTCGATTTCCAAACCATTTTCATTTCATATATTTGATAAAAATAATATTTTTACCTAACAAATATTTATATCAACACATGACTATTTTTAACACTTCATATATATAACAAAAATGTGATTTTTATTGTTAAAACAATTTATTTCAAACATGGATATTTTTAGCGATTCATACATATTGTTAAAATGTGATCTTTTTGGTTAAAACAATTTATTTCAAACATGAATATTTTTAGCGATTCGTATATACTATAAAAATGTAATTTTTATTGTTAAAACAATTTATTTAAAAAATGAATATTTTATATACTTCATATACATGATAAAAATATGATTTTTATCTTTCAAATATTTTATTCGTCATATGAATGTTTTTCCAACACATGAATATAAATCAAACACATGACTATTTCAGAAAATTTCGGCAGCATAATAGCAAGGGGTTTAAAACCGGCACCGTCCCGAGTACGGCTCCTCGCACTACCTTACGCCTCGCAGCATTCCCTAAGAGGCTTATCCTTATAATCTAAATATTTCGATCATTTTCTTATCACAATGAATATTTCCACAAACTATTCCAACTTTGTTTCAACCACAAACAATCATTAGCAACCATTCGCATTTATCAACCAAATTTCACGTCAACCAAAATCCAAACAATCACAATCAATATATTGTCCATGGTCTGTGGACAAGGGGAGTGTGTGTGTGTGTGTGTGTGTGTGTGTGTGTGTATATATAGATATAGATATAGATATATAAATATATTTCGATTTTATTTCAATATCATTTCAATTCCATTCAACGCACATATGATTTTTACAATGTACATATAATTTATACATCGCACTTACAACTTATACAATGCTTATACACGAGGTGTACAATGCTTATATAACTTATACATCGATTGTATAATTTATACATCGCCATTCCATATCGTTTATAATTTAGAAATCTCACTTTGGGTTTCACTCCTCCAAAAATTGTAGGAAGCTCCAAAAATTCTCCAGTCTCTTCTAGAATGTAGAAGACATCCACACGAGTCCAATGTCTCTTGTTTCACTGGATTTCGACCACATAGAAAAAAGATATGATTTTTATTATAAAATTATAATTCGTAGCACTTTAAAGTGTTGTTAACCATTTAAATTTATGAAGGCCGTACCTTTCTGAATTTGTTCGAAACTAGGTTTCGATTTATCTCCGAATCCATGTAGTGTGGTGACGATTGGAGGGTACCACCTTGGAGAGCTTGGAGAGGCACTCAGGCGCGTGGGGGAATGGGCCCACTTGGTGGCGGCTGTAGAGCGCGGCGGTGCCTCGAAGTCCGGATCTTTAGGGAGGTGATTCTCGAGGTACGGTGAACGATAGGGGGTGTACCAGGTATTGATTTGCAAAGGAGGAGATGTTCTTCAAAAAGTTAAACTGGGTCGTGGTGTTTTGGTGAAGGGATCGGCTGGAAATTGGCTAGGAAGAACGGAGCAGTTTTCCGCCTTCTATCAGCGTCGGGAAGAGAGAAAGTGATTTTCTTTCTTTTTTTTATAAAAAAATATGATTGGCCCGTGCTATATATAATTCCAAAAATATCCGTTTCTCCAAATGAACTCCAATCCAAACCCAACAACTGTCATCCCCAGCTAAATACCCCTATTCCGGACACAATGGAATATGTTTCGTAGGCCCATTCATCTGTTTCTGTCAGTTTTTCTTCAAATTAAAATGTAAAACATTCAAATATGGATTTGAACGTACATTTCAATTTGCCAAGGCCACATACTGATCCCAAAAATTTCAGAAAAATAAATCTAGCTAATTTTGGACGATATGGCCCCAACAAAACTAGCTTTGTCGAATTTGGAGACCGTTTGAAAAATGGCCATTTTTTGGTCGATCCAAATTGACTGAAATCAACCAAACACATTTTCTTTTTCCATGCTCACATATTAACTCCAAAAATTATACAATTTGGAATCTAGCAATAATTCGACATCCCGATTCCAACAAAAGTGGTTTCGTTGAAAACGGAGGTCATTTGCAAAATGCCTATTTTTAAGGGCTATATAAGCTCCATAGCGACCTTTCTGAAAATTTATTTGGCCATAACGTTTGATTCACACTATGAAATTTCGATTTTTCAGATTCGGTAGAAAGATATTCATAAACAGATTTAAATTTTGTTGGTTTCACTAAAATCCAATTTATTTTGAATCCTGTACAGTCAGTCAAAGTTCGAATTCTAATTTTCAAACTACCGCGCCATTTCAGGCTTTGTTTTATAATTAAAATAAATATATTCGCCATAATTTCGATCCAAACAAATTTTTGGTCGTTATTATTTAAAATATTCAAAATTCACTAAAATAGCCAAATTAAAATTTTTAAATTGGTTCTGATTTTCCGGGTTGTTACAATCTCCCCCACTTAAAATCTTTTCATCCCAAAAAGGAATGAAGCTGAAAGTTGTTTAATTAACCAACTCAACTTTCATTTTGGCTTTCATTCTCCAACTTTTCAGTTTCTAAGAATTTTCTAATTCTTCAAAAATTTGGCTAACACCCTAAATTTTTGAAAAATTTCGCCATAACCGCCTTTGTACGGGGAGGGGTTTGGAAAATTATTGGGCCGTATTAGGTACCTAATAAATCCTAAAAAGCATACACATATTTATAGTGATATATTGCGTTGTCCACATGGGAGTGTGTATAGATTATAACTCCAGAGAATAAATTCTCGTCACCCTATAAATGGTTTTTTATGCCTTAATGACTAGAGAGACGTGTTTATTGTCACCTCCAGACCCGTGTAGGGTTTTTATTAATCTGGCAATTTACCGTTACATTTTATATAGTCCATATCAGTCATCGTACCAACCTGTAATATAGTCATCTCCATACAAGCCTCTCGCTCGTATGGTAAATCTTCAACCTTGTCACACAAGCTCCAAACGCTTATGTGGTATATAATAAAGTATGATATCTTCACGAAGTATGCCATGTAGTGTAGTTCAAAATTAATTGTTGCTATCCTACGGTGACGTTTATTATTTCACACAGAACAACCAGCACTCCGCGTCCAATGGCATTCACAGGAGTTGATATAATAATAAAATTGCGCATCCGACTCACTAAGGTTTACCTATTTGTCGGGAACGCAAATAAATTCTTTACTTAACAGCAAATCCATTTACCTATTCAAACATATATAATGTATATGCATATATTTCAATCAATTTCAAATCAGTTTAATATTTGATTCAATTTGCATAAATTTACCTTTCATTCTATTATGGGTTTTAGTATTCCAATATTTTGATTAATCAAATTCCTAATCACACATTACAAACAGCAATAACTTTATTGATTAACTTTTCAAAAATATAATAATTAATTCATATACTCTGTTAAAATCATTCAGACTATATAATTAAAAATTTCACATCCTTGAAAAGAAAACAACAACCAAGTAGAAAACAATACGGAAATGCAAAATATGGTAAATGTACCTTGCACCAGAGTTAACCAGAGATATCCACTCTACAATCAGGATAGGCTTGCTTAATGCTCTCCTTAGTTTCCCAAGTACAGTCTCGCGGATCTCCACTCCATTGAACTTTGACTAAGTGAACCTTCTTGTTCCTCAGCTTTAGTTTCTTTGCCAATAATCTTTATCGGCTCTCTTCTCACAGCTAATTCTGGAGTAATTCCCAAGTCTTGTTGCGCGGCTTCTTCCACGACCAAGTCTGGATCATGTATATGCTTTCGAAGTTGAGATACGTGAAACACATCATGCATTCCAGGCAACCAGTCTATCAATTGAACTCTATAAGCGAGAGTTCCAATCTGTTCGAGCATAGGAAATGGACCAATAAATCTGGGCGCCAACTTCCCTGTTTTACCAAATCGGACTACTCCTCTCATTGGAGAAACCCTCAAATACACATAGTCACCAAAAGAAAAAGATAAATCTCTTCTTCTTGAATCTACATAGCTCTTCTGTCAGCTTTGAGCGGCTAGTAATCGTTTTTTAATGAAATCGACTTTATCCGTAGCATCATGAATAATATCTAGTCCCAATACAAGTCTATTGCCAGGTTCTACCCAACAAGCGGGAGATCTGCACGGTCTACCATACAATGCTTCGAATGGTGACATTTTCAGGCTCACTTAGTAGCTGTTGTTGTATGAGAACCAGCCAAATGCAAGTGGTCTTCCCATGATCCGCCAAAATCAATAACACATGCCCGCAATAAATCTTCTAGGATACGATTCACCCTCCCAGTTATACCATCTGTTTGAGGATGATAAGCAGTGCTCAGATTCAATTTTGTTTTCAATTCTTCTTGGAATGCTTCCCTTTAGGATTTTGAATTAGATGCGGGGGCAAAACGAGAAAGTTCATTGAATTTCTTATGATATTCCGGAATGGTCGTATCTCCTTGAATCAGATAGTAGAATTCATCACTTAACCGCTCAGTTGCTTCTGAAGGAATAAATCTTTCACTGAAAATTTCTTTAAATCTATCCCAGGTAATATTACCTTCTGTATTATTCTTAATAACAGTTTCCCACCAGATTAAAGCTTCGTCTTTTGAGTGCCCATGATGCCAGTAATCTTTTCTGATCATCTCTCAGTTTTGAACCTTCAAAAATTTTCTCAGCAGAGTGCATCCATGCTTGTGTTTGAATAATAGATTCATTGCCTAAGAACGGTACTCTACCCAGATTTCGATACTTAATTAATAGCGGTTCAATATCTTGTTCTGACCTACCTCTTCTACTTTTGCCACTCATTTTTTCTATGTCTGCAAATAGAATACAAAGTGTCAGGCCAACAGAAAAGGTATTTTAAAGCATAGAGACATATATTTAAATGTTTAAGCATCTTTCAGGGTGTATTTCATTCTGTTATACTCATTCTAGGATATTACTGATCCTATCTGAAATGACTAATCCATCTTAGAACACTACTGGTTCTATTTTTGACGAGTTCGTTAATATGTTATATTCCAGAACTAAGCTTAACCAAAGCTCTGATACCACGTTGTGATGACCCCAAACCCCTGATCCATGGTGGCAAGGGTAATCTTTGGAATATAACACATAAACAAATAACAGCAGAACAAAAATATATAAATACACCAGATAATGTACAATAAATACACTGGATAAACATAATCAACAAATTTACACAGTATACAGGACCATACTTAGTACAAAATACAGTTCAGCTTTACATAAAATGTATACAGCGGAATCAAAACATAATATGTACAACAGGAGCTGAACACCATAAAAAGAAAGAAATGATAGAATCCATCTTCAGCTTCATAGCTATCCAGAAAGTGTCTTCTGAAACCTAAATACAAGGCTGCCCATGTAGAAATAGGGGCACCCGAGTTTGCAAGTGAAACAAACTATGAGTCAGTCATGAGACTGGTATGAGAAATTTACTTAACTTATTTTAATAATAAGGCCAATCACAGGACCATGCCGCTAACGCGGAACGGGTTTACTCCATTGGATTGCCAGTGCTTTGAAATAAGTAAATCATTTAAACATCGCAATCCTTTTTATAAAAATGAAGCCATTATAAGACTCAGTTCCCATCACACAATGCAACGCAAACCGGAGGATAGAGTTTTACCTTATCATGGACAAAATATGCTTGATACGAATAAAACAAAAAGCTTTTGATATTATTACTAGTGTTTATATGTTTTTAAAATAATTTCAATCATAAGTATCAATCATAGATGACATAAGTGCCTTATACAACTATGTCGCCATATATAAGTATAAAATCAAAACCGCATGATGTCGTATTTGGAAATTGGATTTCCATCATGAACTAAGGCAAGGGATCGTCCTTACCACTTCGAGACAATCTAGCCCATGTCTTAGGATTAGAACGCATCGACCCTTGGATCTTCAGGGCCGGTCCACACGGAGCGGATTAAAGTGCCTAAACACTGCGTTTCTCCGCCTTATGGGGCATAAATCTGGTCTGTATAAAGACCATCCATCGGCTCCTCAAAGACTGACATAACTGAGGCGCCTCGCTATCCATCATCCACATAAGTAAAATGCCCGGGCATGTAAAACCCAAAACACCACTCCTGGCTAGAAGGAAACACATGTCCTCCCTGCATTCCTCTCACGTTTGTGGTTCATCCCGGGGTGTGAGGCTCGCGAATCAATGCTAAACACAAAGCTAGCTGTATTAAAGCCTTGTTTTGATCATCAACCACAAGGTTCTGCTTTTCCATAAAAACCTTGATCACTGGATCTCAACATGCCACATTCTCAAGATACAACGTCAGACACACATCCATTTACATGTCTGTTCTGGGTCTGAACGAAACCGGAGGCACCTAATTCCTTTCCCGTATGTCCAATACAGGAGAGAGACCCTCGCACATCCGGTCGATCTCCAAGTACGTCTGGACGACCACCACTTATTACCTTGTCTTGGGATGCCTCCCAATCAAGACATCAATAATCATCACAATGATGTGGAGACCTCCGGTCTTCAACCACCGTCTTCATCATCGATCTCTAATCGTCGACCAATTACTTGAAATGAGATTTAACTCGGTCTTTTCAAATAATTCACGTATATTCAGAATTCAAATCAATTCCATGGTCAAATTATTTGATATCCATAATTTAGCTCATTAATGTAATTTTCATGTCAAACACATTCAAACATCAAATATCCAATAACCCAAATAAATTCCGTTTATTTCCATTCCATATCGTTTATAATATTTTATAACGATTTATTGCTATTTTCATTTATTTAAAAATATCCAATTTATTCAAATGATGCTTCAGGCCATAACGTGGCCATGGCACTGTTTTCCTTCAGATTTGAATTACACATATCTGAACCAAACCATTGGATCTTTACAAATTTTATATCATTGGAAATATCTTTTCAAACCGGACCCAACGGTTCCAGTTTTGGGAAAATCCAACGGTCGGATCTCCCGGTACAATTGTTTGAGGTTACGATTTCAAAATAAGAACTGCAGCATCGTTATTTGGTTTATTTTAATTCTATATATATATATATATATATATATATATATAATCCATTCTGGCCCTGTTTTTATTCATATTTGAATTAAACATCACCCAATCTAACCGTTGGATCTTTGCAAATTTGGTATCGTTGGAAAGATATTTCCAAAGCGAACCCAATGATTTGGATTTCGGGAAAATCCAGTGGTCGGATTTCCCGGTATAATCGTTTAAAATCACGATTTCAAAACATGAACTGTAGCTTCGTTATTCGATTTATTTTAATTATATATATATATATATGAATATAATCCGTTCTTCGATTTCCAAACAATTTTCATTTCATATACTTGATAAAAATAATATTTTTACCTAACAAATATTTATTTCAACACATGACTATTTTTAACACTTCACATATATAACAAAAAATGTTGTTTTTATTGTTAAAACAATTTATTTCAAACATGATTATTTTTAGCGATTCATATATATTATAAAAATGTGATTTTTATTGTTAAAACAATTTATTTCAGACATGAATATTTTTAGCGATTCGTATATATTATAAAAATGTGATTTTTATTGTTAAAACAATTTATTTCAAAAACGAGTATTTTATATACTTCACATACATGATAAAAATATGACTTTTTATCTTTTAAATATTTTATTCGTCATATGAATGTTTTGCCAACACATGAATATATTTCAATACATGAATATAAATCAAACACATGAATATTTCAGAAAATTTCGGCAGCATAACCGCAGGGGGTTTAAAACTGCCATCGTCCCGAGTACGGCTCTTCGCACTACCTTACGCCTCACAGCGTTCCCTAAGGGGCTTATCCTTATAATCTAAATATTTCGATCATTTTCTTATCACAATGAATATTTCCACAAACTATTCCAACTTTGTTTCAACCACAAACAATCATTAGCAACCATTCGCATTTATCAACCAAATTTCACGTCAACCAAAATCCAAACAATCACAATCAATATATTGTCCATGGTCTGTGGACAAGGGGAGTATATATATATATATATACATATATAAATATATTTCGATTTTATTTCAATATCATTTCAATTCCATTC
Organism: Allium sativum; assembly: GCA_030737875.1. Lineage (NCBI taxonomy): Eukaryota > Viridiplantae > Streptophyta > Magnoliopsida > Asparagales > Amaryllidaceae > Allium > Allium sativum. The sequence continues at coordinate 726,770,128 of CM060921.1, forward strand.
AACGCACATATGATTTTTACAATGTACATATAATTTATACATCGCACTTACAACTTATACAACGCTTATACACGAGGTGTAAAATGCTTATATAACTTATACATCGATTGTATAATTTATACATCGCCATTCCATATCGTTTATAATTTAGAAATCTCACTTTGGGTTTCACTCCTCCAAAAATTGTAGGAAACTCCAAAAATTCTCCAGTCTCTTCTAGAATGTAGAAGACGTCCACACGAGTCCACAAACAATTCCAACTTTATTTCAACCACAAACAATCATTATCAACCATTCGCATTTATCAACCAAATTCCACGTCAACCAAATTCCAAACAATCACAACCAATATATCGTCCATGGTCTGCGGATGAGGGGAGTGTGTGTGTGTGTGTGTGTGTCTATATATATATATATATATATATATATATATACACACACACACGCATAAATATATTTCGATTTAATTTCAATATCCTTTCAATTCCATTCAATGCACATATGATTTTTACAACGTATATATAACTTATACATTGCACATACAACTTATACAACGCTTATACATGAGGTGTACAATGCTTATATAACTTATACATCGATTATATAATTTATACATCACCATTCCATATCGTTTATAATTTAGAAATCTCACTTTGGGTTCCACTCCTCCAAAAATTGTAGGAAGCTCCAAAATTTCTCCGGTCTCTTCTAGAATGTAGAAGACGTCCACATGAGTCCAATGTCTCTTGTTTCACTGGATTTCATGTAATAACCCGAAAATCTGGGCCAGTTTAAAAATTTTATTTTGGCCAATTTAGTGAATTTTGATTATTTAAAATGAATTATTTTAAATAATAACGACGAGAAATTTATTTTGAATATAATTCGAACGTATATATTCGTTCGAATCGACGATAGAATATAAATAAATATTTATATTTATAAAAGGAATTGAAAATGGCGCGGTAGTTCGATAATTCGATTTCAAACTTCAATGAATGTACCGGGTGCAAAATAAACCGGATTTTAATGAAACCAAAAATAATGGAATCTAATTGTGACTACCTTTCCAATGAACCCGAAAAATTGAAATTTCATAGCGGGAATCAAAAGATACGTCCAGTTGAAAATTCTGAATAGTCGCTGTGGAATTCAGGCCCTTAAAAATGTAAATTTTGCAAACGACCTCGGATTTCGGCGAAACCACTTTTGTTGGGTCCATTATGTAAAGTTATTGCTAGATTCCAAATTTCATAATTTTTCGAATCAATATGTGATCGTGGCAAAGTAAAACGCGTTTGACCAGTTTTAGTTGATTTTAATCGACTGGAAAATGGTCATTTTTCAAACGGTCTCAGAATTCGACGAAACTAGTTTTGTTAGGACCGTATCGTCAATACGAAGCTAGAAAATATTTGTCTGGAATTTTTAGAGTTCGTATGTGACCCCGGTAAATTGAAATGCGCGTTCAAATTCAATATATAGAGTTATATGTTGATTTTGACGAAAATTGATCGAAATGACCGAATCAACCTGCGATACATATCCCATTGTGTTCGGAATGGGGGTAAAACGCTATGGACGACAGGCGGTGGGTCTTGTTTCGAAGTCGAAATAAAAAGTCAACATTTTAGAAATTTAAAATAATTAAACCCCCGTATTCTCTACATATGTAAAAATCGAATTTTTACTTTGTTATTCAATATATAAAAATCCAATCTTTACTTTGCTATTCAATATATAAAAATCGAAATTTTACTTTGTTATTCAATATATAAAAATCGAATTTTTCCTTTGCTATTCAATATATAAAAATCGAATTTTTACTTTGCTATTCAATATATAAAAATTCGATTTTTATATATGGGGGTTTAATTATTTTAAGTTTCTAAAATGTTGACTTTTTATTTCGACTTCAAAACAAGACCCACTGCCTGTTGTCCATAGCGTTTTACCCCCATTCCAAACACAATGGGATATGTATCGCAGGTTGATTCGATCATTTCGATCAGTTTTCGTCAAAATCAACATATAACTCTATATATTGAATTTGAACGCGTATTTCAATTTACCGGGGTCACATACGAACTCTAAAAATTCCAAATAAATATTTTCTAGATTCGTATTGACGATACGGTCCTAACTAAACTAGTTTCATCGAATTCTGAGACCGTTTGGAAAATGGTCATTTTCCAGTCGATTAAAATCAACTAAAACTGGTCAAACGCGTTTTCCTTTGCCACGCTCACATATTGATTCAAAAAATTATGAAATTTGGAATCTAGCAATAACTTTACATCACGGACCCAACAAAAGTGGTTTCGTCGAAATCCGAGGTCGTTTGCAAAATTTCCATTTTTAAGGACCTGAATTCCACAACGACTATTCAGAATTTTCAACTGGACATATCTTTTGATTCCCGCTATGAAATTTCAATTTTTCGGGTTCGTTGGAAAGGTAGTTACAATTAGATTCCATTATTTTTGGTTTCATTAAAATCCGGTTTATTTTGCACCAGGTACATTCAATTGAAGTTTGAAATCGAATTATCGAACTACCGCGCCATTTTCAATTCCTTTTATAAATATAAATAATTATTTATATTCTATCGTCGATTCGAACGAATATATACGTTCGAATTATATTCAAAATAAATTTCTCATCATTATTATTTAAAATAATTCATTTTAAATAATCAAAATTCACTAAATTGGCCAAATAAAAATTTTAAACTGGCCCAGATTTTCGGGTTATTACATTTCAACCACATAGCAAAAAGATATGATTTTTATTGTAAAATCATAATTCATAGTGATTTAAAGTGTTATTAACCATTTAAATTTATAAAGGCCGTACCTTTCTGAATTTGTTCGAAACTAGGTTTCGATTTATCTCGGAATCCGTGCAGCGTGGTGACGATCGAAGGGTACCACCTCAGAGAGCTTGGAGAGGTGCTCAGGCGCGTGGCGGTGCGGGCCCACTCGCTGGCGCCTGTAGACAGCGGCGGCGCCTCGAAGTTCGGATCTTCAGGGAGGTGATTCTCGAGGTATAGTGAACGATAGGGGGTGTACTTGGTATTGATTTGAAGAGGAGGATAAGTTCTTCAAGAAGTTCAACTGGGGCGAGGTGTTTTGGTAAAGGGTTCGGGCGGAAATTGGCCAGGAACAATGGAGCAGTTTTGTGCCTTCTATCGGCATCGGGGAGAGAGAAAGTGATTTTCTTTCTTTTTTTATAAAAAAATATGATTGGCCCGCGCTATACATAATTCCAAAAATATCTGTTTCTCCAAACGAACTCCAATCCAAACCCAACGACTGTCATCCCCAGCCAATTACCCCCATTCCAGACACAATGGAATATGTTTCATAGGCCCATTCGACTGTTTCAGTCAGTTTTTCTTCAAATTAAAATATAAAACATTCAAATATGGATTTGAACGTACATTTCAATTTGCCAGGGCCACATACTGATCCCAAAAATTCCAGGAAAATAAATCTAGTTATGTTTGGACGATATGGTCCCAACAAAACTAGTTTCGTCGAATTTGGAGACAGTTTGAAAAATGGCCATTTTCTGGTCGATCCAAATTGACTGAAATCAACTAAACACATTTTCTTTTGCTACGCTCACATATTAACTCCAAAAATTATGGAATTTGGAATCTTGTCCAACAAAAGTGGTTTCGTCGGAAACGGAGGTCGTTTGCAAAATGCATATTTTCAAGGGCTATATAAACTCCATAGCGACCTTTCTGTAAATTCATTTGGCCATAACTTTTGATTCCCGCTATGAAATTTCGATTTTTCAGATTTGTTAGAAAGATATTCATAAACAGATTTAAATATTTTTGGTTTCACTAAAATCCGATTTATTTTGAATCCTGTACAGTCAGTCAAAGGTTGAATTCAAATTTTCAAACTACCGCGCCATTTTAGGCTTTGTTTTATAATTAAAATAAATATATTCGCCATAACTTTGATCCAAACAAATTTTTGGTCGTTATTATTTAAAATAATTTATTTTAAATATTCAAAATTCACTAAAATAGCCAAATTAAAAATTTTAAATTGGCTCTGATTTTCCGGGTTGTTACACCTCCACTACCTCTAGTGGTGCTTCCCTAGGCTGCGGTCTCGATCGCCTACCCCTTGCGCCGAGCCTGAATGTCACCATAGTGATTTGGGAATGTTTAATGGAAAATAATGTCCTTCATTAATTGGCATTGCTAAGGCATCAAAAATAGACGTGTTACAATGGAAAAACTGAATTTTGATGATGAGGAAGCTAGATTATATTAAGAAACACGTTGAATAATTTTTTTAATATGTCTCATTGACGTCCATAAATATCAAGTTTGAGTGTTAAGACTATCACCTTTAATCTTCTACTGCGTGACTAACAAACTGGATAACATGTTGGAACTATTAATTGATATCTATAGAAAAGCAAAGGCTTATTTTGTTTCGCCGTACATTTATTTTATTTCGCCGTGGTTTCTGCTAGAATCAATATGGTTGACATGAACTTTTAAATTATAAGAAAATCAATGTGTTGCATCATGCTAATCCTATTTAGATTTAATATTCTAGCATTGCCCTTTATATTGAGTTTTCAAGGGGTAAACTTGTAACTTATAACTTTGTAGGGAAGATTGAAACAAACCGCTGAAAAACAGGAAAACAATACAAAAATAATCTTCTAAACTATATCCATTGTCAACAGCAATGCTTTACATAAATTATAATCAACAATAACACACTATATCATATAGTACCATTGCAAATCAAGCTAAAAAATATAGGAAACATGCATACAATTTCATTGAGTACATCCCATTTCGTAAGACATAATATGCAAAGCTTCAAAAAATGTATTAGAGCCATGCATATGGTATGAAATTTGGATGAAAATTTGTGTCTTACTTATTTTCGATGAAATCTAATTTTAATTCTCTAAGCATTATTTACTTGAATTCTATTCATCAAAACTATATCATTTTGGACTTATGGAATTTGGTTATAGTCAAAGTTCCAATATCGTACATATTCAATTTATGGTCAAAGCACAAAGACATTCGTTCAATACTAAAAATTATGATCAATTTGAGGATCAGGATTAGAGATTTTGCACTTGTTTTGAATTCAGTTGATCATGACACTAAATTTCCTGATTGAGTAAACGAAACCTCTCTTGATTAATGCTTCTCCTTGATGGATATCATACCAATGATTCAACTATAGTTAAGTTGGTCTTTCATATTGAAGGTCAACAATATTCTCAAGTCGAGAGAACTATATAAATTAATCACGTTCTGTAGTTGACTTAAGTTTTGTTAACCCATAAAAACACTGCCGAGTGAGTTATCCAGTAAATATTATTATGTAATCCTTGGTATGCCTAACAGTCATATATAGCACACTGCCCAAAATTTGGACAATGCAATATGTTATATTCCTTACGGATGTCCTAAAATCAAATCTTAATGTATTTTAACTACCATTATTCAAAACGACGTACTTGTTATAGCATGATACATGACTAATGATTACAAGTATTTTTAATTACTATCACAGTCAGAATCACTCTATTTTTGGATTTTTAGGTAAAACATCTGTTGTAGCAAAATTCGACTTCAAATACCAAACTTAAAACCAAGCGAAAGATAGTATTGTCGAAAAGCTTGAAAAAACAATCGATCACAATGTCTCAACAACCAAAACAACATAACCAATCCAAATTTTACTACCACAATCACAAGCAATCAAAATTAACCAACTAGATTTATAGTGGTTGCACTAATGATTTATTAGCGTACATCGACATTAAAGAGAAATTTTTATCACCACAATATGAAGAGAAAAAGAGATTGGTGAAAACCAATAATCACTTTAGAATTGAGTATGTGGCGAATAAAATAGATGAAATAAAACTAGGTTAAGACTATGATTTCCTTGAGATGGACCCTCGAAAAAGTTAGAAATGCTATTCTTTTGAGTCTGAAAATAGCTTATATAGGAAGATTTTCATCATGACAAATTATATTTTTGCCCCTAGGAACATTCAACAAACTTGTCCAACAAAACAGACTTTTCATGTCCTAGACTTCTGACTTATATTTCCAAAAGTTTGGCAAAGGAATCCATTCCTATGCCCAAGGCAACCACACATTTGGATCTGGAACCAAACATCTGGTTCTAGTCTCGTGAAAGTGCATATCTGAGAACCAAACATATGGTTCTGAGGACTATATGTCTGGTTCTAAGCTTGAGCTCGGTTTTACACAGATCCAGACATCTGGCTTATATGCCAGACATTTAGATCAGCTCAGCCTCTTCGAACAAGCTCCCAGCTTCTTCTATGTGATAACTCGAGCCACCAAGCTTGGAGCCATTTTCGTCAGTTGCAAGCTGTTCCTGACTACTTCAATCTACCACACGGTGTCGCCATAGAATTTAACACTCCAACTCGAAACTATAACCATCTCTAAACTCCAATACACCGAACAACACAAACTCTACCTTCAACCAATCAAATGATTACTTCCTTTATGAGCTCCTACAAAACCACCGCCTATTGCACTACATGAATGAGCTCCGACGAAGCCACCACCAGGTAACGAAGTGTTGAAACTATCTAAGACAAAAACCAATCTCATCAAAGGACAAAGTACTCAAAATTGTAAACTGGTACTTACCAAGAGGATAGAATTACAATCTCTTACTGATACTCCTCTTCATAATCAAACTAACCACTCTTCCCAATCATGCCACTGCGCAGAAGCTAGCACTTCAATAGGCAAACTAAATTCTATCAATGCTAGAACTTCCCTAAAAGCAATGCTTTAGTGAAAATATCCGCTGCATTATCCGTGCACCTTCCAAAGATATATTGGCTTACCTTTATCTATGTCTTCATGATATGTCTCTTTCACCTCAATATGTTGAATGCCAAAATTTTCTTCCAAATTAATAACACTTTGGCTATTACACTGAATATCGACACAACCATACTCGAATCACAACTCATACGTCAGTCAGCTCAAATAAAGTGCTTTCTTTGTCATGTCCATGGTGATTATCTACTCCACCTCCACAGCGGATGAAGAAAATATAGTTTGCAATCTCTATCTCTAACTGATGGCCATACCACCAAGCACAATATAACAATCCTGATTTTTTATATAGGAAAATTTAATTTATAAAATATTTAAAATGAATTATTTTAAGATTTAATGATCTGAAATTTATTTAAAAAAGAATTTTAATGTTAAATTATTTATAAAAAGGGAATATTAAGTTTAAAATTTGAATAAGTTTATTTTGAGGCTATGTAATATTCTATTTGAATATATATAATGATAATAATTTTCTTCCTATGGATTTGATTTTTTTGAAGTTAATTTATATTTTATCGATGTAATTTAATATTGGAAAAATAGTCATTTTGCAAATGAACTCAGATTTCGACAAAACTAGTTTCATCGAATCCAGAACATTAAAATATTATAAAGTTTCAAATTTCGTGTGAATGGGAGTTAGTATGTGAGCGTATGCAATTTAAACGTGTGTCGAAAAATGATTCAAAAATAATAATAATGTATAATTTGATTTTGAGAAGAAAAAAATGAAAACAATTGAATTGGCCTCCGATATATATTTCATTGTGTCAGGAATATGGGTATTTGGTTAGGAACGGTAGTCATTGGGTTTTGTTTAGAGTTCTTGAAGTTTTAAACATTAAACTTGATTAAAATAATAATTAAACTGCCATATATAATCCTTAAACTAAGGCAACCCTAACCCAATTTCTCCTTCAGCTGGCCTTAGTTTTCAATGGCCGAAATTTCCACTTCTTTTTCCCTTATCATCTCACAATCCATCCACTTCTAGGAAAAACTTCAAACATGAATGTTGTAGCCCTCTTCCCCCTCGTCAAATCCTTACGGGGTGCTCGTCGATTGGAGCAACGAGGTGGCGTGAATCTAAGTTTGAACGAAGGCGGTTCGGTTCGTATTCCATGATTTACGAGATGATAGCATTTTTAGAAAAAATTGTCAACTGGAATATTGTTCGTAATGTCGAGACGGGGCTGGTGATGAAGTTTCATGACCATCGGAGGTCGGAGGCGGTGCTAGCGACAGTTTAGGCATTTCAGGTTTTGGTGGATTTCCTGGCAATGGTAAAGGTCAAACTAATCTTAACTGATTTAGTTAATGACAGCGATTAGTCGTTAATTAAGTTTATTAATTAATCCATGTTTAACTTAGTTTAATTAAAAGTGGTTAAAAACATGAAACGACAATTACAGCTTCAAACGTTAACCGGTCAGAGCGGAACGACATGCGATGAAATCTTAGCGGCAAACACTACGTTATGGAATTGGTTGGAATCTGGATTGAAACTATCGAAGTAGCTGGAATGTTTTGTTTAAATTAAATGAGTGTTTAATTTAAATTAAAACTAATAGTTGTTACAACAATCGGTGAGAACTTCCATTTGGATATTTATAGTAGAACTTATTTAATTAAGTTTAAAAAGTTGATTATATCCATTACCTGATTATATGTTGGTTGTTTATTATTTCTATGGTTGCTTTGTGATTAATGGATGTTTATTACAGTTATCATTATTGTCTATGTTCGCATAAGTGTTGTGTGTTATAACAATAATATTTTAATACTGTGATATGGATGATAGGTTATTGTGGATGTTATTATGATTTTTCCACCTAACAACACATATGTGGAATTATCTGGGATTTGTTAAGTTTCATTTCATTTGGCAATTATAAATGAACATTTCACTCATTTAAGTAAGATTTGGTGTAAAAATAAAAGTTGGGGATTTTCATCCGAAATTGATCATAAATGAAATTAAAGTGTTTTCGAACAACTTTTGTAAAGATGAAAACGGTTTTGAAAGGATTTGATTTGGAATTGGCTTGTTTAAATTTGAAATCAATTTCAAATAGTAAATTCAAAATTGAATTTCATTTTGACATACAAACGATGTTTTCATCTCAAATCGATTACTCCGTTGTTCTTGTATAATGTCTAATTTGATTTCTTCAAACTTTGAATTTCAAAAGATTAAGTTTTGAAAAATAATATATTTATTAATAGTTGGTTCATAATTGAATTTGAAGTTGGGATTTGAAAATATAATTTCTAAACCAGTCTGTGAACCTTTTATAAAATTTATAAATATATTTAGAAGTTAATCTGACGAGTTTAAATTTATAATATGGTCTGAATAGGGCTGGTCGCACTGCGATAGTTCATAAATTTCTACCATTAACTTCAAACGGTTATAACTAATGAAATTTAAATCTGATTTACCTGAAATAAATTTTTTTTTCTTTCTAATGGTATTAGTTTTCAATTAAAAAAATAAAATTTCAGTTTGATGTATGGTTTTCAATTTATGTTCAAATCAACTTTTAAATAAAATCGTTGTTTTGTAGTTCGATGACCGTAATTGAAAATCGATATAAACGGTTTTATAAAACTTATTAAAAGTATGGAAAAATTATAATAAAATACTTTAAAGAGGTTTGGGAAAGAAATAATAAGTGTTGAACTATAATTTAGTTTTGTGTTTTTTAGCCTAATTTACCGAATACGGTAAAATGCCATTTTGGAAATTTAGGTTTGAATGAACTAAATTTTCAAATCCTATGTTACCAAACTTCTTAGAAATAATCGTCGGATATTCGGGGTTAATTCCATAGATAAAACTCATACTATTCGAGGATTTAAAATAGTGGATATACCACTACCAATTCAGATAATTCACGCTCCAAGAAGCCCAGCCAAGGCTCGGCCCAGGACAGGCCTTCTTCAGAAATCGGCTCGAGCTAGTTCCAACCAGCTTATAACTCACTCTGGAAGATTCTCTCACCCAGTCAACGGAGAAAATCGCTCCAATAAAAGGCGCATGGACCGAGTATCTCGGATCTGCATTGAAACATCCAGTTGAGACATTTAAACGCTCAGTCCGGCTTTTAAGGCACTAAAGGCGGTCAACCATATCAAAGCAAAGCTCTACTTTTGATACACCTCGTCTCGAGTGCCACGTAAGACGCTATTTCCGAGGATACTATTAATGAGCAGTGGAATGGGTCCTACCGCCGTAATTGTTACCAATGATCGAGCTCCACGTGTCCGAGTTCCGAAAAGGAGAAAGGCCACGTTAATACCCGCTCGGCCCATTACTTCACCTATAAATACCTCAAAGATAAAAGAGGAAGAGGACCTTTGGACTTTAACTTCTTTTGGAACTCTTTGCAAGACCACTTTTTGGAGGCTTTTTTCTTTCCACAAGACTTCCGACTTTCATGGCTAACTCAGAAAATAGCCATCCTGTCTTCTTTTTTCAAACAGAAAAAGCTTTGTACTTGTAATCAAAAGAAAATCAATACAAATAAAGTGGACATAGGCACAGTCTTTTGCCGAACCACTATAAAAATCTTGTGCTTGTTCCCTCTTTACCTTTGCTTTTTTGCACTCTATAATCATTGTTCGTGAGTCATTCACACGATTGAGGGCTGGTTGTCACTAGTGACCAACTTTTGACGTCAACACTTAGGCACGCTAGGAAGGGGAAGAGCACCGACATACCTTCCGATCGTCTGGTAGTTTCAATCCATGGCGAACAAGCGGAAGAAAAATGCAACATCTTCCCATCCCACAAATGTCGATGCAGCAGAGACAAACACTGTAAAAGCAAGTTTGGAAGCCTCTTCTCATGAAGATGTGTCCCGATATGTTACCCATGATGACTTGGAAAAGATTATGGATGAATTCAGAGGCCATATGACATCTTAGGGTAAACTCCTCGAACAACAGCAGCAGTTAATGGATCACCTTCTCGGTCGAGCAGAGATGGGATTAAACGATTAAACATCAACTCCTCCCTCGATCAAGACTGGGATAACAACTGGTCTTCGATCTGTACCCAACTAGGCCACTGATCTGATCCAACCTTTGCTTCCTCCTTGTTCGGCTCCTCCTCCCGAACGATCACAACCAGGAGTATCGCTTCTAGCGACCAGCATAGCTGCAGCAGCGCAGATTCTCAGGAAGCCCGTGATCAATATCTAGGTCGTTCGACCACTTTGCCTCCCCTATTTGGAATAGTTCAACCCCCTGGACCTATCGAGCAACTACCGGGCCTATCAGAAACAATGCCATTCCCAAGACAACCCGGAATCTTACCGCAGACCAATCTAACCACTCTTCCCCTTCAGCGAAGAGCTGGCGCGGCCTTCCCTTCGAACCAGGGAGACCACTCCACCATTCCGGTCCTCACGTAGGCGGAAGAAAATGCTATCGTAGACCCTTCTAACCTCGCTCCAACTGGGGGAAACCCCAAGCTCCGAACATCACATGCCATGCTAGATCGGCCTGGACCCTCTGTCATGGTTACAACTCGATCCAATACTCATCAGGTTCAAGAAGGGCCATCCTTCCCAGAACCACCTACCGGATCTCATCCTCACCCTCACCTTCACTCAACTCTCGGAGGCCAAGCCCAGCCAATGGCCACCTTTTAGAGCATGCTTTTGCCAGATCCTCATACCAGAGTTCTTCCAAACGTAGAGTTAATTCATGGCAATGACTCCTCGGAGATGGAAACCAGCTTGCAAGCATCATCTGATGTTTCACTAGGGGCACCTCTTCTCAGCAGGATATAGATAATGTTCACCGCAGCCCCTTCACCAAGGAAATCAAAAACTCCCGAAACCCTCCGGACTTCAAGTTTCCAGCTATCGAGCCTTACAACGGTCGGACTGACCCAACCATTCACCTTGTGCGATATATGCGACATATGGTGGTAGTTAGCGCATTAACCAATGTCATGATCAAGTGCTTTCCACTCTTTATCACAGATATAGCTGGCATGTGGTTTCGGCAGCTAACAACGGAGTCGATTGGCAGCTGGAACACGTTGGACACTTGTTTCATTGAACAGTTTAGAGTACATATCTCCTGACCAAAGAGTGCCATGTTCCTGTCCACCATCAAGTAGCGATCAGGGGAAACACTCTGATCCTTCCTCGAAACGTTCAACACGACCGTAGCATCAGTCGATTGACCTAAGCCATCGATGGTGCTTATGGTCGTCATTGTAGGAGTCCAGAATCGATCAGAATTTTCAATCTGTTTAACCAGAGATCCCGCAAGGATATAAAAGATTTCTATGCCGAGGCCGAGCGGTTCCTCCAACAAGAAGACGCCCGCATTGAGATGGAGAGCCTCGAGGTCCTCGCCACCAAACAAGGAGGTCCATCCAACACCAACGGTCAGAATAAAGGAAGAAGAAAGGCCCTAGAAAAGAATGGATGCAACATGCGGCCTCGAAATGAAAATAAGTACGACTAATACACCAAGCTCAACTCTTCTGTGCTCAATATCTACCTTGACATACGAGGGTCCCTGCCTCTTCCAAGACCACCTCGATGAGAACTAACCTAGTTGGAACTCAATTTCGGCTAACATTGCATATTCCACAAAGTAGCTGGATATAGCACCAATGAATGCCAGCATCTGTGCGATCTCATCGAGGATCAAGTCAGGAGAGGAAAGCTTCCCAAATATATTAAGAAAAGCACTCCGGCCTTGCCGCCGCGATTTTCTACCCAAGCTCCTCAGACCGGTCCTCGAGCCCCTAGAAATGGAAAGGACCCTGAGACTAGCACTCGCAACATTATTATTAATTAAGTTTAAATTTCTTTTCTGATGTATTAAATAAAACGGACACTTTGACGTACACATGTATTGGGTTAGGATTTAGCTTCTATGCATGCTCTAGAATAAACTGTTGTCCTCTTAGGATTTATTTTCATTATCTTTGTAATAGTTCCTTAATGAATATGAACTTTCTTTTGCAAACATGGATTATGTTTAGACGATTTAAGCCGAGTATGGTTAATACTCGCCACCTCTTTAATCCGAGTATGGATTATACTTGCCTCCCTTTTCTGAACCAAGAGCGTTAATCGCTCGCTGGGCATAATAATCTTACATGACTCGAGCATAAAAAACACTTGCCACAAGCCGAGTATGGTTAATACTCGCCACCTCTGTAAGCCGAGTACGGTTAATACTCGCCACCTCTGTAAGCCGAGTATGGTTAATACTCGCTACCTCTGTAAGACGAGTATGGTTAATACTTTCCACCCTTCAAAGCCAAGTGAAATAAATGCACACCCATGACTCTAGGTCAGGTATGTTCAATATTCGACCCATCGAGACTGAAGCCTTCTCCAGACCGAGAATGGTTCACTTTATCTTTGCAGTTACTAAATCTCATAACTGAAGTCAGTGATCCTCATATCGGCCTTAATACAGTTCCTGATGGTTGTCTGTTTTTGTAACAACCCGAATTCCAACAAGCCGAATTTTTTTCAAAATTTCAATCTATGGAACTCAGATTGGTTTGGTCTGGTATCCTGTAGAAAAGACAGAGACATAAAATATGTCAAAGCTCAGAAAACATCTCACAGCGGAATGGATAAAATATAATACTATCAAAGTATAGCCTTACCGTATTAATAATACTGCCTAACCAGTTGCCAAAGCTATAATGTCTCTGCCACAAAGCTAACCTACGAGTATGTTATGAGGAGGGGGTCAGAACACGAGTTCTGGTGACTGGATTTAAACTATACACTTTGGATGATCCTATATATGCGTTCAATCATATTTTCTTATTTATTAGGTTACTTAGGTTAACAACACTCAAGGCTTACACACTCATCGTACCCATTTACTTCCCAGTGGATTAACCTAATACAGTACATATGTAGCTACCCCCAATATTAAGGTACACCCCATGGTACCCCACTCGCACGGTCTCTGCCATAATACCACTGAAATGAACGCAGTCCCTCATCCTATGCCGGAGTGACGTATGGATCTCAACATAACAATGTTACATTCCACATATATCTATCATTACTATGCTACGTAAGCATACAGACTGCCACCGTCGATCGAATGAGATTTCATATTGGAGTAATGCCCTCAAATCTATGACACACCACCCAGAGATGACATGCATGTATCTAGACTGTCCCACATACGTGTTATCAATTGTAGATCGATGCCTTAACCGCACATCCTCTAATGTGCACTGAGATCCGTGGCAGGGCGATACAAGAAACACGGAACTCGATCGGGAGCTTTTCCATATCTGTACAGGTCCGCTTTTAATAGCCTATATATACAAATATCCCTAGGGTCTATTTTCACGGTGGCTATTGCTCCACCTCGGCCCCTCCCTCAACTAGTAAAGACTACAAGAGCTAGACGACTGGCCCCTAGAAAAAACAATCTAAACATCCATTTGGCGTCTTCCCTCAACCACCATACCCCGATTGGTAAAGGTGAATGGTCTATTGGTTTTAGCTCTAGTCTTTTCGCAAATAATGCATAGGAATTCAAGAGACTACCGGATCCCCGTTATTAGCTGTAAAGTTCGTATGAACTATATATTTAATATAAACTATATATTATATATTCTAGTTCATTAAAATTAATATGAAAATTACTATTAATAATATATTTAATAAATAAATAGAATAATATGACTTAATATAATTTTATATCTCACTGACTACCGATGACGGGTATCCGATGATCTACTATCCTTGTTGGTCGTAACCCTTTGCCTCCCCGTTAAGGCGACCACCGAACCACCCTGGTGTCACCGCGTCACAGCGTTCTGACTGCAATGCTACTCTTGCAGTCAAGGCCCACCCACCTAGTAGTTATGCGCAGACCCAACCTCTGCGAGCACAGACTAAACATCTGTCACCGCACAGAGGACTACTAGTAGCACCTTACGTATCTCAGGAACCCGCATACTTCCCCTTCCAGTCCATCAGAGCTGACGTAATAATCAGATGAATGTGCGCTCCCCTAGTACCTTATAACACCACGATGTTCTACCCCGTTGAGTTATTCACCCTCAAACGTGCGGACTAGTCGAAGCGCCTCACTTTAATAAGTTGTTAGACCCTATGTCTAATCATTCTTTTACGCACTTGCCTTACCGCATTAGGTTTCCATTTAACTTGGTTATTCCCATTCATATTGAATTCTTAATCAAGTTACTAAGTTCCTCTTGCTTAATAATTTTAGTTATATAACTTAACCCATTTAAGTTTATTAATAAACCCACAACATGTTATTCTCTTGATTGTGGTCCAAGGTCTGTAGTCCACAATCCCTTTTGTATTCTTGTTTAATTTAATCATTACAACAACATGCTCTACTTAATATGTAATTAAGTATATCCCAATTCACATGTTTTATGTTTAGCATGTCAGTCATTATTTACGATTAAATATAACTTACTTCATAAGTTTTCCTCATTCTTTCTCATTTAATCATAATTCCATTTTACACCGTTACTACAACTTATCGTTGTTTACTTATTAACTTAGTTCTCTTAACTACGGCACATTAATAAGTTTCTCTACCCATTTATTATAACCTATGTCATAATTTCCTCTTGTCCCTACGACAAGTCTAAACTTGTTATTCTTATCAGTGGGTTTCAGACATCCAAGTTTATAAATTATTTAATTTATAATTAAGTACAACTTATATTTCAAATATTTTTCCCCTTTTCTCAACTGGTTTCAGGTTTTCCTCATGTACTAATTACTTAATTTACAATTAAGTGTCCCTTATCTCATTTCACCAGTTATCACGTTTCCTTGCTATTTTATTATAACCTAAGTTATAATCTTCATTTGTCCGTAGGACAAGTCTATCTATTATAAAACATTCTCCTTAATGTTTATTATCCATAATAGGTGATTATCATTCCCCATTTAAACCATTTTCTTTTACTGTTGTATTCCAGTATTCTTTATTCACTATAATATATGTTCCTTATTTTAATTAAGGAGAACACTTCATGCACCTTATCAGTTTGATTTATAGAAGGAGTCAATGATTTATTTTCATAATGTATTCCCATCAAAATCCGTGGTGGCAAATAATTTCTTTCCTTTTTCTTACTTTTTTCAATGTGGCTTGCTTGCAACCACGTTCTCAGAAATAGGTCATTTAGGGAAATACATCACTTTTCCTTTATATCACACTAACTTAGTCCATTACATCCCTTCCTTTCTTATTTTCCAAGTTAGACATTTAATTACCATCATTGCCATTTATTCATATCTCATTATATACATATATTTATATATACATATACACCAGACCTCTCACATTAAGCCTACACTTGTGGATGCTGGATTTGTCGGGCGGGTCCGGGCAGACTTCTACCACAAGTTGACTTAACCTCGTGTCTTAGCACCATTACATGTTTTAATTATGCACTTAGCCCCCTCACATTAGATTTACCACTTGTGAATGCTGGATATGCTAGGAGGTTCCGGGCAAGCTTCTATCACAAGTGCAATCTAACCTCATGTCTAAAGCATTACAGTGTCAAATTACGATGAATCTTGGCATGTTCGTTCTTTAACAATTATTCCTATTTCATGTAAATTTTAGGAATATTCTCCTTTTCATATGTTTAGTCTAATCTAATTTACATGTCGTCCAATTATGCCTATATTTTGTTGCATGTCCTTTTTAACATATGTTTAAGTCTATTTGACATGTAAACATTCAATCAGGTAATTATTCAAATCCAACAAGTTAAACATGTTGTTTACTCAATAATATGCCGTAAGTGAACCATATAATTATAACAGCAATAGTCGTTGCCCATATTCTAACAAGTTTATTCAACATGTATTCATTCCAACATTTTAACTGATTCAGCGTAAGAATTATTCTTATTAACATCTCAACTTGTTATAATGGTAATCCTTAATTAATCTGCCAATTTCAAAATTAATAAAAAGAGGAATGCTAAACGATAACATATTATTATCTAAAGGCTATAGCTTAAACCCACTCACCTTGTACACTTCCCCAATTCTAGATCTAATCCAATTTAAGCATCCATGGTTTTTCCCTTAGTTGGATTCAAAACCTAATGACCATGGATTGACTATTTTCATTAAAAGAGAAAAGAAAAAGGAAGGAATTTGAATAGATCGGATTTAGAAGTTTACCTTACTTTTCATGATTCAGAATAATTTTTTATTAACGCCAATTATCTCTTCCAGATCTTGAATTTAAAATCTTCTTATTAATAATCTAAATTTTCTGAATAGATTTGAGGAGAGAAAGAGTAATGGCAGAGCTTCAGCATAGCCTCAGAATTATGAGGTTAAGAGTTAGCCCCAGAGACTTATTTATAGGTGTATCAGAGAAACCAGAACCCTCAGATTTGATTAAAAACCATCAGAAAAGTCCACGTATCAAAGAAAACCCAATCTGCTAAAATCTGCCTTAGGGGGGTCCACCCCCTTAGGGGGTCAACCCACGGGTCGACACCCTTGGGCGGGAAATCTGCTGCCTTCCCAAAATTCGAATTTTGAACCAAAATTTGAATTTCTGAAGCCTATTTTGAATTTATGAACCTAATATATATATATATATATATATATATATATATATTTCCTGTGCATGTTCAAACTTCAAACCTTAATAACTTCTTCATACAGTGTCCGATTTACGCAAACCAGGTGTATATCTTGACCAGAATTTCGAGGCGGACGCAATGGCACAGTCCATTTTACTTAATTGTAAATATTAAATTAATTTATTCTTATTTTATTATCTTAAGTTAAAAATACGGGGTGTTCCAGTTTTCTGACCTTAATACAATCCATATCGATCGTCGGTTTTCCGACCTTAATGCAACCATCAGAACCGTTGGACTTTCGGCCTTAACATGGTCCAGTGTGACCATAGCTATTCAAGCAATTATGCTTTGGATCATATTTCAGAACACAACTCCCTCTACCGATGAAGATGTATTCTGAGGGGCAAAGTGTTAACCATAATTTTTGGAAAAAGCTACCATGGATTAGATCGAAGCCCTATATCCAGAAATGTGCCCTTCAGCAATGCGCAATCAGCCAATTCGGATAATTCACACTGCAAGAAGTCGAGCCAAGGCTCGGTCATGAACAAGCCTTCTTTAGACATTGGCCTGAGCTAGTTCCTACTAGCTGATAACTCACTTCGGAAGATTCGCACTACCAATCGATCGAGAAAATCGCTCCCATAAAAGGCGCATCGACTGAGTATCTCGGATATGCATGGAAACATCCAGCTGAGTCATTCAAATGATCAATGCGACTTTTAAGACAATGAAGGCGGTGAACCATATCCGAACAGAGCTCTACTTTTGATACACCTCATCTCGAGTGCCACATAAGCCGCTATTTCCGATGATACTATTAATGAGAAGTGGAATGGGTCCTAAAGCCACGATTGCTACTAATGATTGAGCTCCTCGTGTTCGAGCTCCGAAAAAGAGGAGGACCACATGATGGCCTGCTCAGCCCATTAATTCATCTATAAATACCTCAAAGCTCAAAGAGGAAGAGGACCTCTGGACTTTAACTTCTTTTGGAACTCTTTGGAAGACCCCTTTTCGGAGGCTTTGTTCTTCCCACAGAACTTCAGACTCTCACGGCTAACTCAGAAAATAGCCATCCTCTCTTCTTTCTTCAAATAGAAAAAGTTTTGTACTTGTAATCAAAAGAAAATCAATACATATAAAGTGGATGTAGACACAGTCTTTTGTCGAACCACTATAAAAATATTGTGTGTGTTCCCTCTTTACCTTGTCTTCTTTGCACTTTATAATCATTGTTCGTGTGTCATTCACACGATTGGGGGTTAGCTGCCTTTAATGACCAACTTTTGACATCAACACTTTACTAATCAAATATTTTCATATTAAGTCATTATATTATATATAATAGATTTCATCGATTTCCATTCAAAACGTATTTTATAAAACGTTTATAACCTCGTTTAGAAATGATTTCAACTTACACTTCAATTTTAAATCAAAATAGTACATCCCCTATTATTATAATATTGAAATAATAATATTTTCGAAATATCAGATTTTGAAATCCAATTTTCTTGACGTTCATTACCAAAATAAATAAGATCGATAGAAATTCTGTTTGAGTTAAAACATTGTTTAATTTACTTAACTCAGCTTCATATTTTGAAATTACTATTAAGCTCAAAATAAATTTGAAAAAACCCTAATTAGATGAAAATTTATTCAAAACAATTCTTTTTAGTTATGAATATTCATCAGTATTTAATATTTTCATGTTCGTCCAAAATCGTACATCAAAATCATACTTTAATTCTTCACTGAATATTATATTAAAATATTTGTTTTTATTCTGGATTGAAAAGAGATTCAACCAATTACCATATAATTTTATTTATATGGATTTCATACATCATATGTATTCAACAAGGGCTATAAACAACTATTAAAAATCCAATTCACATTCAGAGTGCATCTATAATCATATAAGATTTAAATATTTAAATAACGCTTATAATGGTATGTCAATCAACTGATTGACATACAAACTAAACAAAAGGAACGTGTGCGAAAAATTATCATCCTAAGACCCGTGTAGAGTTTTCAACCAACAAATAATCAATGAATAAATTATTTATTCATTCCAATCGATGTTACTTAAATAGGTGAACATAAACAAGTCATTCGACTTGTAAATGGATATTTAATCCGATTTCAACAACCACAAATAATTTAACATCGTTTTTACATGTTAATTATTTCAAAATCATATTCAAATCATACCATATTCAATCATCACTTCATCCATCAGGTTTGCAAACAATTTGTGATGTGAGCTACTATATACCATATTACAATTTGTAAAAATTAACCAAATAAAAATTAGCATAAGTAATCAGTATATATTCAGTTATAGAATAAAATAACTGTAAAAATTAGTTGAGTGAGAGAGTTCTTACATTGATTGGTTTGATTTGGCGTTAAAATAATTCATTTTAATAAAATTAAACAAGCATTTAATTTTATCAAAAATTCCAATAACTATCATTTCTGACCAAATCTGTCCCATTGCATAGATCTTGATTTTACGGTCCCAACGCATTTACCTACAACAACCGTCGAAGCCAAACATCACACCTAATTTTCACACACGCATGCTCTTCCAGGTGATCGAACCTCGATCAAGAAGAACCACACCAAAGCTCGTGGCATCGCCTCCCTACGCCTTCCATTTAGGCGAACTCGCAGCCTCGAAGGACTGGGAAAACATGTTCAAAAACATCTTGTTCGAAATCCGATTCCTCACGAATTTATTCACCAAATATAATCATATTCGTTGAAGTTTTAGGTCTTAGGGAGCTCTACCTTTTTTCTTTTGAAATCTTTTGAATTGGATTAAGTGATGGAGAAGAAAATCGGTGGGAAGAAAGGAGAGATTATGGCCATTGGAGAATGGGTGGCGGCGCAGAACGTATTATATAATTAGGGTTAGGCGGTTTTGCATTTATACACTATATAAATTATTAATATTTAAATTTTAACGTTCCTTCGTAGAGAAGTTTTGCGTCTGAACTCCAATTGAACCCCAATGCCTTTCTCCTGTAATGACTCGTCTTTTTGCCTGGTTTTCGCTAGTAGTTAAACCAACTTAAACCGTTCATAAAGGTGTATTGTTATGGGTACTAACATATATTAAACCAAATAACAGAACATTTCATATCATAATACAATATTACATCAGGGTTACATGGAATATCAGAGTTACAACAGAATATACAGCGAAAGGGAAATATACTCTAAACGGAAGAAGCCATCGGAAGCTCTGATTCTTGCTTTAACTCAAAAGTGCTCTGGAACTTGCTTTGAGGATCTATAACTGCAAAACTAAACTACTGGAGGTCCCTGTGGTAATTAGTGGGCACCCAGAGTTTAGGAAGGAACAATAAAATCCAAGCCAGTCATGGGACTGGTGTGAGAACATAAAACAATTATTTGCTTTAGGGTTTATTTTAAAGTTGGAAAATTCACCAAACCACTGCTAATGAGGAATAGGTTTACTCCATGTGAATGCCCGTGCATATAAATAAGCAATGACCTTTGAAAAATGAAGCAATCATAAGCTCATCCCACATCACACAATGCAAGCGCACACCAGACGGGCTACTTATATCTTATGATAACCAAAAACGCTTTCTTACGTGAAAATCCTCTTTTATATTATTAATAGTGCATAGTGTAGAAAACAATTTCGAAAATAAATGTATTAATCTTAGACGGCATAGTACCCCATCCTACTATGTCACCACATATATGTACAAATAAAACCCTAGGGGCATGTATTGGAGACTGGGTTTCCAACTTGATGATTCTTGTCACGAAAGATTATTCGGAATACAAACGAAGTGTAACACGGCTTTTTCATCCAGACATGGATACCAACTACAAATCGCAAGGTAGAACAACGGTTTTCGTCCAGGCACAGACCCCCAAACATACACTATTCCCAAATTCTCAAGAGGTACCTCTGTCGCAACTATCAATCACAAAATCATGTATATATGTCAACAACCTAACCTCCAGTTTTTCATAATCTGGGGTGTAAGGCTTGTCGATGTCGCGGTATACTCAAAGCTAGGCTTAAATAAGCCATGCTTTCATCATCACTAGCTCGTTCCATAACTTGAGTATGCCACATTGTCAATTCAAAACATATCACTAATTCAAACCCATACATAACCTCTAAGCATGTAAAACTTAGAGACGTGAATAATTAATTGCCACAAATCCGGTATGTATTAACAGGAATCCGTGCTACGCGGTCAGTTACGATGTCAGACACACAATCCATGCAAGTCCATTCTGGGTCCGAACGGAGTAAAATTAAAAAATCCTCAAATATATTCAGACCTCGTGCCACTTATCACCTCGTTTCAGGTGTACATCCGGATTCGAGACATCAGCATTCAATCCAAATAATCCAAAGATTCTCCATCTTCATTTGTCACTTCAGAGATTTCAATAGCATCGTATTACTACTTGGAAAGGTTTTCGGACTTAAATCCGATCCCATTCTTTCCAAGTAATAAGTGTACTTAAAACAAAAGCTATAGACTATACCGGTTTCAATTTAAATCTCCTTCCCAATGTTTTGTCAAGTTATTTTAGGATAGATTAGATTTATTTAAAATTCCTTAAATCTCCTTATCATTTAAGATTAAATGTTTATTTTCTAATCTTAAATTTAGAAACATAATCCCTTTATTCGTTGTTTCCGTAAGTCGCCAACTCTAAATTTGGATTTAAGGTTTCATACACAAATATTCACCACATTAATTAAGATCTTCCAAAAAAATTCATGAACCTCCTTTTTATAGTTTAAGTAGTAGTTCTCAAATTAGATCATTTTCATTAGAATGGTAAAACGCTCATAAGTATTATAGAATAGCTTGTTTAAACCAAACAGGGTTGACGTCATTTAATGGTTTGAATCCTTTGATAAAGAACAATGCTTGTTAAAGTTCTAAATTCCAAAGATTTATTTTAATTTCAAATTGGATTTGAAATAACCATTTCGTTCGTTGGATCAGTTAGGAGTAGCCAGGGAGAGCAGGAAACCGTATTTTCCAAACCAAAGCCTTAGACACTATCCTCTTTGTCACCCTAGAACATTCTGGTATATATATGTGTGTGTTATGGGAAGAAATCTCGTTCATATATATATATATATATATGTATATATATATATATATGTATGTATGTATGTATGTATGTATGTATGCATATTCGATAACGGTTCAAAACATAAATTGTCCAATTCTTTGAAATTTGTAATCAATGTTTTACAACTTTAAATAAACTATAATTTAAATTTCCATTGGAAACTAGATATAGCATGCCAAAGTTGTTTAATTGTTTAAACTAGCAAATGGTCCCTTTTCCTTTTTTTTACTCATAATTAAAGTTCCTTTAACTTCAATTAAAACCGAGTTTCAAATTCCATTGGAAAAATAATATTAACAAATTTGAAAAATTATAAATGGTTTTTCAAATTAATGGAACCAAGCGTATTTAATAAAGTTACATACTCAAATCAAATTTCCATACTCAAATCTTAAGCTTATAAGTAG
The DNA here is from genome assembly GCA_030737875.1 of Allium sativum. NCBI lineage: Eukaryota > Viridiplantae > Streptophyta > Magnoliopsida > Asparagales > Amaryllidaceae > Allium > Allium sativum. Next base: position 726,793,211 of record CM060921.1, read on the forward strand.
ATACGGAACTAAATGTTTATATATATATATATATATATATATATATATATATATATGTTTGTGTGTGTGTGTGTGTATAACCATCTAACACAAAATCGAATTTTTGGTAGATTTCAATTTTTTTTTTCAACCATAAGTATCCAAACAAGTTTTAAGCCATTCCCAAAATCATTTCATCATTATGGAAATATTGGTTTAATTATTTGTGAGTTAGATTCAAATTATTCAAAGATCTAAATTCAAAAATTAACTTTTAAATTTTTATTTTGTTAAAATTAATAATCATCGTTCATATGAGAAGGAAATTTAAATTGACTACCCATACATCTCCACAACCATGATGTGAGCTACAACAAAATCAATACATATAAACACAACATTGCAAGATTTAAAACAACCATCAAATTTGTACGCAAGCATCACGGTAAATAACGCTAAGTGTTTTAGTGTTCCTAACTTACACAAACATCTATTCCAATCATCACAACCATAGCAACCACACATAGGCAGTTGGTGTTCATTACTAATTATAACTTACGGTTCCTACTCATTTTTAAAATAAATAAATTTAAATAATGTTCTCACCCAAAATTGCTTTCCAATCTCCGTCGTCAACCTTGTACCCTTTGCGCTGCGGCTTAGGAGTGATTACTTGTCAGATTTACAACAATGCTCTGTAGAACCGCATGTACGTAATATACATACACACATTCACTCTATACTGAACCACTCTCGTATACTCCAAAGCGAAGACTAAGACCATGTCGTGACGGACCGGGGGAAACAGAAGAGCAGAGGTGATGAGTTGCTGACCAAACTAAGAGAGAGAAAAGGTAGTGGACGGATATCAGTATATGCGAGGCTTGATTAGGAGAAAGGGGAGACTTTGGCAAAGCTTGAAAGAGGTAGAAAGTGAGTTCTTTGCAAAAGAGGAGGAGAGCGAGAGGAGGTGGGCGGTATTGGCAACTCACGTTGGTGAACGGTGGTCGTGGCGGTGACTATTATGACAGAGAGGTGGCGAATGAGCAATGCGATGGTCTCTTATATGAAGGAGCTGGGTACCATACTTTGGGGTAGAAGAGAAGAACGTTGCGACTACTATCTGAAGTGGAAATGCATGGGAGAAGCAGCGGTCGAAGTGGAGGTTGGATGGTGGCAAATTGACGCACCAGAGGTGGCGACAGGGAAGGTTCAGATGTGTGGTGGTGCAAGTTAATAGAGAGCGCGGTCTGACTTGTTGAGTGGGAAAGGAAAAAGGGTGTGGTTTTATGGGGAAGGCGCAGGTCAGGAAAGGAGGAGGAGGTGGCGGTGCCGATACATGCGGATCTGGCGGTGAGGGTGTTGGACAGTGGAGGTCGATGTGTGGCGGAGTGTGGCGCGCTGGAGGGATTGCAAAAAGGGAAGAGCGGAGAGGAGTGGACTTGTTAGCATGGACAGCTGAGTAAAGAGAGGGAAGAGGAGGTAGTGCGATGGGATCTGGAGTTGCAGCTAGCGGAGGTGGCGCCGGAAATGGTGGAGTGAGGAGCGGTGGATGTTGTGAGGTGCGGAGATACAGGAAATGGTTTGTAAGAGGAAGACTATGAGAATGAAGAAAGAATAGAGAAAGGAGAGAAGTGTGGTGAACAGAAACCGTGTACTCATCTATTTAATAATAGTAAAACAGAAGAATTTCAAGCTCTCTCCTTAATTCTCTCAATTCTCTCAATTCCCCTTAATTCTCTCAATTCTCTTAATTCTCCTTAATTTTCTAAAGAGATTTTTATTAAATCAAAATAATACAAATATTTTCAAATTGAAGCTTGAACTATCCCTGCATATTTCCCTAAAACTTTGGGTATTTAAACGCTGCAACATGCTATCAAACCCGGTTTAAAGTCGGCTTGACATATTCCTGCGTATTTAATTATCCAAAAACCCATGGAGTTCTATTTTTAAACCTACGTATAAGTTAAAAAAAAATGCCGACTTTCCAGCCTAGATTTTTTTTCCAAGTACTGCCTCATCCTGGTGTAGAAATATTCCAACCTTATCATAGGTATATGACATTCTAGAAAAATCCCCTGGATTCACCACTCAGTATAATCATTCGCATTCATCACTCTTTCAACTTCAAGCTTTCTTACTACTCAGCTAGCACTCTCAATCTCATATCCACTGCTACTTTCCGTCAACCTTACTTCATGTAGCTTCTTTATTTAGCTGGAGGTATACTATGTTGTATTAGGCAGCAAGAAAGGGAACACGACAAAATTTTCTTCATGCTTAATGGTCCTTAGGCACGGTTTAAATTATTAAGCTTGAGGTATGTTGAGACTTTTTGATATTAAGCTGAAAGCCTGGAAATGTTATTTAAGCAATGATAGTCCTGAGACCATAATTTACTGTTTGTTATATCCATTGCTATTCATGTATCTCCTCTAAATATTCTTTGTTTAAAGTCTATAGTAAGCTAAGTAAAAACTTATTTTCTTTGTTTAAAGTCTGTTTTCAACCAAGTACAAAATTTATGGATGCAAACATACTTGCTGACAGCTTCGCTAGCAGATCATTTTACTATGTTTCTATTTCATATGTATCAGACAGAAAACTCATGGTATCTGCTTTTGTTGAATAGCATGCAAAATGCTTGAATATATTTTATTTTATCCTATTTTATTTGTATAGCGTGCACATTAATAAGTCAAAACTTGGATTACTTTTCTTGGAGGCTTAACAATGTGTGTGTGTGTGTATATATATATATATATATATATATATATATAAGAGTGTGTGTGTGTATACACCACACACACACACTTAACATACATACATTAACAGGCATGGTATAAAGATTCCAAAGGTACAAAATATATGGTTATGGATTGAATTTATAATTCTGGTGAATTAACATTGACATCGAGTTACAAGTAATTTGAGAACATTTGAATCATTCTGTGCAAACCCAGAACTGAGAAAGTAATTTGACTGTAGGCTGATTGATACACAGAAACGGGGTGGACCGGTTTCAGATGCTGGTCTTCGTGTTTCGAAAGCATTGGCTAAAGGAAGCATACAACAATTCATTTGAGACATAGGCACAATGTGGTTACAGGAACAGAAAGCTTTATGCAGTTACTGTCCATTGTAATTGGGAATATAAAACCCGTATTTTAAAAAAGCTGTCTATCACGAGGCTTGCTTCAAAAATACGTTGTAGGTGGAGAAGCACATAACTGAATATGGACCTTGCTACATGTGAATTTACGGCTTTGCTTTTCAAAAATCCGTCATTGGATGTTATATTGACGAAGCATATGTATGGCTTACTCCCATATTGTCTAAACTTACAGACTTCAAAGAGTAAAAGATTTAATATATAGCTCTTTTACATATTTAACTACTTATTTGGATATATAAGTAACAACTTCATTTTCAAGAAAAGGTAACAGCTTAATATTTATGTTTATTGTATTTAACCATATAGTGCCAGATTCCATCCATAAGTAAGAATGGAGTTAAAAAATATATATTTATTGACAGTTTAAATAATTAAATTTTAAAATATTACTTTTATGTTCAAGTATGTGATCATGCAACCATGTGATAAATTTTCTACAATATAGCTAAACTGAATCTTGAACATCAAGAACTTGAATTATCATGAATTCACAAATAAGAAAGATTGCTTCCCTCAGCATAGACCATCGAATATAATGAAGAAGGTGCGTTAATTTTTTTTTAATTCAGTTTGTTATACTAATTTAATGCGACTTTATATCACTCAGCAATTGCCAGTGAAATTGCTGGTCTGCAGAATCTTACATTACAGATTCAGGAATACATGGGTCATTAATTATGCCAACAATTGGTAATCTGTCACAGCTTTTAGCCTGTGTTATTAGTTGCAGCTTTTATATATTCTTTATTGACGAGAAAGATTTTTTTAAAACCTTATGAATATAGCTGAATGGAAACACATGTTTAAGTTTTCTTCTAAATTTGTTTAAATATATCTTTATTTTCTTTATTTTTAACTTATATTTATACATCTAAGTTTTAGTAGAATCAATTTATGAAGGTCCAATATAACAAATAGAAGTAAATTATTAGTTACCATCTCTGAGATGTAAGTAATATTTCTACAATTAGATTATATCCGTAAATACCGTGTTTGTCGATACGTCAAGATTTCTTAAACTTTATTACCTTTAAGGCATGTGCACATAAAATATTCCTAACTGATAGTCCTTTTAATTAGCTTTTACATTTATGATTTATATGTGGCAGTCATAATGGTGGAGGGCACAATCATATCCTGATAACAATATTTGAGAAGTTGATTTTTGGTATTGAAGACGACATAAAAAATGCAAATTTAACAGCAACTGCAGTTGGATTTAGAAAGCCATGCTTTATATATATATGTATATATATACATATACATACACACACATACATACATACATATAAATCTCTGTTTCATGGGATAACAGAATTTATGAGATTTTATAACACATATAGATAATTATGTCATTTAATGTCTAATATAATACATTTGTAACATTATGCCTTTGAGGATGCTGGTTCTAAAAATTTGTTAACTTTCCTTTTTGTAAATTGTTTATTAAATAAAAATTTTATGCCTTTGATGAAGCCTTTTCAAATGCCTTTTATAATTTTACCAAAATATTTATTGATGTACCTAAACCTTCTGTATAGGCTGTCCCAGCGGTTTTCAAGTTGAAACCAGGCAGGTATGAAGTGGAGCTTTTCGTTACCTCTATGCATAAGATATCAATATCTGTATTTGATGAATGCTTTGATATAATCCGTCTTTCATGCACTGGAGATATTTTCGATTTATTGTATTTGACGAGAGTATCATCGTTTGATTCCAGATGTCATTTCAACGTTTGTACAATGGTGATTGTGTTACTCCATTGGTTATGGTATGTTGTAAACGTTGTAATTGTGTTTGCTGGCTTATATTTAAAATGGTAAAATATATTTATCATGCATGACATTATAAAATTCTACATTTAACTAAAAAGTACCAATGTTAAAATTATCATAGTTAATTACAAAACTCACCCTAATTTCTCATATGTTTTACATTTTAGTTCTTATGTTTAAATTAATTACGCAATCTTAAGTTTGAAATAATAAGATAATGTAATTAAGCAATATTCATTAGTTCGGATGACAATATGAAAAATTCAATAAAATACTCTTTTAGTTTTGAAATATCCATACATTTTTTCTCAAAAAACATGCTTAAAAACATTGTCACTTTTAGTTTCACCCAATCTATGAATAACTAAAGTAGTTTTTGCATATAAAAGTGCATTTGTGCAAAAGAAAATAATGTTTATAGAAACATGAGACTAAGTACAAATTTAATTTTTGAAATAAAACAGAAAATAATAGCAAAAAATATTAGAAAAAGTATCAACAATTCTGTCATGCATTACAAAAATTTGTTTTTTTACAACAAAAACCTTAATTTTAACCTTTTACCGAGCTATCTCAATTATCTTCTAATATTTTATATTTAACTTCATACAATATAGTTAATCAAACATCGTAAAACTTTAATTAAATTTAATGAACTATTAGTTGTTGATGTGTTAAATAAATCATTAAACAAAATGAGATTTTCAACATTTGCACAATATATTCATATTAAATAAAGGGTACAAAATTCATTTGGATATACAACTACGTCAATCACATAACATAATTGTATACGCAAACAATAATGACAAGTTTAATTTATGATTCATCTGTATCGATACGTTAATGCATTCTACTGTAAAATTCTTATTTTAACTAAACTACATACCTTCTGAAATTTTTATAGTTGCTTCAGGAAACCGCCTCAATATCGCATAATTTTGTATATTTACATCATATATTTTCAGTTAATCACATAGATGTTGATTTTAAATTATTCGAATAATTTAATTAATAATCATTTACTAATTTATCTAATAAATCCTTAAATGCGATGGTTTCAATATGTACATCATATTCATATATATATCAAAATAAGGGAAAGTTTATAGAGATACAAAATTTTGGTATAATTGGTGACACGGTTAATCTCCATCATTAGATTACCCCCCTGAATTATACCTCTCCATATAAGGATAAAAAGATCCAACGGCTCAGATCTCTTGTGTTACCAACTATAATTTTGTGTCCAAACAGTCGCTCTCTTAAAAAAAAATCAAGTGAATTTTTCATTTTAATATAAAGATATATAATTTGGATATCGTATATGGTATACATGAGTACGTAACATTGATAAAGATAAATTATCATTCATTTATCTCAATAAATTTATCTACATTGCAGAATTATGTTTTTAACTTTAAATATCCATATTTTCGTATTTCTATAGTTATGTGCAACTTCATCGTCTTTTTACTAAATTTTTATGTTTAGATCCAATGTATTTTAATTGCTTATGAAATCTCGAACTTAAATAGTCTATATAACAGTCATATATGTGTAGGCTTACATATTAACAAAAATCACAATAAAAAATTTGTGTTTAACTACGTAGATGTATAGATCACATGCATACATTTATGTAAATAAAAAATAATAATAAAGTTAATTGGTAAATTAACTATCATCGTTTATGTACATAAACAATAAATTTATTGCACACTGCGTTATATATAAAAAAAATTGACTTCAAATAACTCTACAATAAGACATATATGATTTTGTTATAAAATCCTTCTCAATTTATTCAGATTGTTTACACTTGAGATAATATATTTTAACTAATTACATAATTTCAGAATTAACATATTTTTAATAGAAAAAATAATATTTTTTAATATATCTAAAATAATTAGAATATGTTAGTTTTAGCATAAACACTTATCCACAGTAGTAAGAATAATAAAATTATTTTTTACTCCAAACAAGTAAAAGTTACATAATACATACCTTATATATACAACAACAACAATAATAATTTATAGTTTTTTTTTTCAGAATTATCATATGTTTTATAATAAAGTTCCAATTTTAACAATAAAATTCTAAATATTATATTTTATAACATTATCGTGTGGTGCAACGCACGGGTTACACACTATTTTATAAAATGGGAAAGGGGACAAGAATAGTGGAGATAAGAATAATGGAGATGAGAACACGTGGTATCGATTCCTAATACTGTAAATAATTTATTTTTGTACAGCCTTGTATTCTCTGAACATAGGAGATTTCAAAATCTTGGTTTACTGTCCACATTCTTGGTACTAATATGGTAGGATTTTAAATCGGATTTTTACCGGATATTGTTGTCCCCATATCTCTTTAAAGGAGGAAAATTTGATTTATTCTTGGCATGCGATGTGTGAACGTTAGGCTAACCCCTGGGCTGACGAACAACATTATAAATTTAACCATTCTGGACCATAAACTAAATTCAAATGGTAATGAAAAGAAATATGCGGATTTATTGCCCAATTTATTTCTTCCTTTTTATGGCGGATTTATATGAATATGGTTTAGCTTTCCATTTTGATTTCATGTATTTTTTCAAAGTTCACTCTTTGTTTTAATCGCATTAACGAAACTATAAATAATACTGTAATAAATTTAGACTCAATGGTTAAAGAAAAATCTATCACAATTAAATTTTCAACTTATAAATTGAAATTAATTTAATTGTTTTATTACACCATTTACTTAACGCTTTGATTTGAAATGAATTTATCTCAACTATATTCTATTTGCAATAAAATCGTCTACTCAAAATCAAAAACTTGTTTCTTCAATTAAATTTGAATTTATTTCAAAGTTAATTTTCTATTTTCATTGTGCCATTTATACTTAATAGTTTAATTGGAAATAAACAAATCTTAAAGATATTTTATTATGCAAAATAAATTCTTTAATCAAAATAAGTCATTTCTCAAATTTATTTCAAACTTGATTTTGGTTCGTATGTCAAGTCTTAAATGTTCCAACGGCTCACTATTTATTAGTATCATAAATTTTGACAAACGTTAATATTGGCGCACTATTCACAATGCGCTTTGTTTTTAAAATGAATAACAATCCAAATTCAAAACTGAAAACTAAATATAGATATTAATTTTAAATGCTAAATCTTGATTTAAGCTAATGATTATGTTTACAAATGTAATTTTATTTCTAAGAGTGATACGTCCAAATTAAATGTGCAGATTCCATTTTGAATCTCAAATAAAAGCATACACTTTTCCTGAGCCTAAATTACGCGATTAATATTAGAAATAAATTAATAATGGTGACAACTCTTGTTTTGTATAATGTTCATATAAAGTTCAACCGAAGAACGTTAAAGTCCAAATCAGTAAGTAATGTAAATTTGGCTCTAAATGATTACAAATCCAAGGAAATAATTTGTTTAAGTTTTGTCAAATAGATAAAATCCCATATATAAATATTTACTTTATGTTGAATCTTAATTTAATTTATATTCTAAATCTCAAAATTTCTAGGTCGTTACATCTCCCCTAACCAAATATCCCTATTACGAACACATTGGAATATGTTTTGTAAGCTGATTCAATTGTTTTAATCGGTTCTTATCAACATTAAAAATATAAATCAATATAACTTTAAATATTGAATTTGAACTTACGCTTTAATTTTCCACGGCTACATACCAACTCCAAAAACTACAAAATTTAAAATCTCGCTATGTTTCACAAATACGGTTCTAACAAAACTAATTTCGTCGAATTTGGCGACTATTTGAAAAAGGCCTTTTAACTAGCTTTTATTAAATTCAACTGAAATTGAACACGCATTTAAATTTACTATGCTTACATAATATTTCCAATTGATTTGAAATTATAAACTTGACAATTAATTTGACGTTCCAGATCCAAGAAAATTAGTTTCGTTAAAGACAGAGGTCGTTTGCAAACTGGCTATTTTTTAGGCCTATGTAATATTATAATATTAATAAATTCCAAATTTATACAATTTAATAATAAACTAATTATTATTATCGCATATATCCAAATGAAATGACATACAGCTGTAAAATAAGCATACTTGAGTTTATAACTAGATATTAAAAATTTCTAATCAAACGGTGTCGTTTTACATGAAAATCCTTTTATTTAATTTAATAAATCATTATAAATGATTTCATAGCAACTATTTGAAATTTTAACTTGGTCATAACTTACAATTTATACGATGAAATCTCGATTTCTCACATTCATTATAAAGAAATAATTAATTAGATCGTAACGTTTCTTGTTTTTACAGAAATCAGACTTATATCACATTTTGTACATTCATTTAAAATTCAAAACTAAATTTTCAAACTACTACGACTTTATGCGTTCGTTTTATAATTATATTATAAATTATATGTTAAAACTCATTTTAAATAAATTCTATGTCGTTTACTCTCAAAATAAATCATATAAAATATTTAATTTCCATTAAAATCAATCAAAAATAAATTTTAAATTGGTTCCAAAATTCAGGGTTGTTACAATCCCAATCACTAAAAACTTTCTGTCCTCGAAAAGGAAGGCAGAGTCGAATGTCGTTTACTTAACCAACTCAGCCTTCGTTCTAGCTCAAGTTCTTCAGCATTTCAGTTTCTAAAAACTTTCCAATTTCTCAAAATTTGGCTAGCACCCTGAATTTTCTAAAAATTTCGCTATAACCTCCTTTGTATGAATTGATCGGTACAACTACAATTTGCCCCTCTAGGACCTCACCAATCAAAAAGAAAAACTAAAAGCCAAGTTGCTCACTATATCACCAAACCCAATCAATACAATAAATATGTACCTTTTTATCAGGCATATAATTTTATTCCTCTTCTTAGCTCTCGTAACCTATCCAATATATATATATATATATATATATATATATATATATATATATATATAATTTCAACTAACTTCCAAATCAATTTACTTCTACATTAAGTTTGATTTGGTTAATTTACCTTTAATTTTCATAGTGGTTTTATTATTCCAATATTTTATTTGTTACATCAATTATCACACATCACAACTAGAAATCAATCGGTTAATTACAATTTTCAAACATATATCTTTTATGTACTTAAAATCATCTTTTCAATGCCAAATCACAAACAATAAACTCTAACTATGTTTTTGGTCCTCACACCAGTCAATCAGAATCATATAGATATCTCACTTTCGAAACTCGAAAATAAATACCGATGATTTCATGATCATCACCAGAATCACCTAGGGTGACTAGAGTGTGATTCTATATCTACCCAGTATATTTGAGACTTCGTGTACACGTGGATCAGAAGTATATGCAAAGTCTTCTTATAATCGATAGTCAAAACTCAAAATTAAATAAAATACTCAAATTCTTATTACATTAAGATTTAATTTTCAAAACTAATTCATTTTTATAAATAACACTCTTCAAACTCATTCTAGGGCATTAATAACCCCATCTCTAACGAGTCATTATTATAGGATGTAACTAGTCCTATCTCTGATGAATTTTCTTGTTCCATTCTAATGTGTCGTACTCTTGGAGCTGTGTAAACCAAAGTTCTGATACCATATGTAACTACCAGAAAATTTCCCCCTTCGAATCGACCATAAACCGCATGGGTCTGATCCAAAAGACAGAAATCCGTGCATTGTCATGAGAACACGACACATCAAAACATAAACAAGAGAACATTTCACTGCTAATACAAAAATTTACATTAGAGTACAAATAATAACGCACAGCGAAAAAATATCATAGATTAATAAATTACTGAAGCAACAAAATTTAATATACAAAAGTAGAACCAGAGGAAGACTACAAAATAACCCAGAGCTAGCTTCATCCATAATCTAGGATCCTATTGAACAAATATCTTCAAAACCAAAACTACTAGGTGCCCGTGTGGAAATTATGGGCATCCAGAGTTTAGGTGAAAATAACAAACTCCAAGTCAGTCATGGGACTCGTATAAGAACCAAAATTATTATTATCTTTATTTCAGGTTGGTGTTGGCCTACTTTGTGTGTTGGCCACACAAAGTTTAGACAATTATTTATAAGTAACGTAGTCAGATGGAGTAGATGAAGGAATCTCGGGTCGAAGAGGAAACTCATACATCACGAGATGCTGAGCGAGGCCGGGTCGGATCGGAAGAGCCATGACCCGTTCTTCACACACACAATAGACTTGGGTCCATAACACAAGCCTCGGGTCAGGTTGAGGGACCATATCCGACCCGACCAACATTCGAAGACACTAGAATAGGTTCACATGATAGGATTGGAGTACCCCTATGTTGGATCCGCTTCGTATCTCCTGTGTTAAAGAAGTCATGTTACAACCGTCATGGACCGAATCTTGTGCCTAAAAAAGCGGATCGATAACCGGTACCTATCCAAGAACTTGATGCATTATTCCCACTATTCCACTGACAAATCCTAGATTCAAGGGACTGGGGCCACGTCACTACCATAACCGCCTACGTTCTCTTCCTGTAAATACACAAACTTGCCATTTTGAATGATCTTTGGGCTCTACATACTCAATCTCCACCATTGTTATATTCTCTCATTTTTATTCAGATTGTACTCCAGATTTTTGAGTATAACTCTTTAAATTATGAGCAATGATTGATTGTACTTGTGAGATCAAGTGATTTTCTACATTGTACTTGTGATCTATCGATCAATCGAAGAGCCATAAATTCGACGTAGACTCATTAATGCCGAACCACTATAAATTGTGTGTGTCGATTGCTTTTTACTCGTTTTTAGATCATTATTCTCTATAATTCCTAATAAATTAGGTGTTAGTACCATTTTTGGTCTAACATTTTGGTGCTTTCACTAAGAACATCGAATTCTCAGCTTTTAGGATTGTCATTCTAATATTTGGATCTTCAAGTCTGAAGAGATTGTCCGCATTTCTATCATTTTTGAAGTTTTCATTGATTTCAACGGGTTTAGATTCCATGGGTCCAAAGAAAAACAAAGGCCAACAAGCTTCTCAGGTGAATGAAGTAAATGAAGATCAGCGAAGAGGCGCGCAAATGCTCGCCACAGCAGGCTCGCAGGGGACCGGGTTGGGTCCGACCCGAAGGCGTAGCAGCACAACGACCCGGGGATGACACTGTGACCCAATCCGAAGACCCGAATATGGCTAGTGACATTAGTCCTACCCGACCCGCAGAGCAGTTCCCAACTCTATCCATAGTTAACACTCCTGCCCGAGCCAACCTCAATGCTTCAAATCAAGCTAGTGCAAGGACTTCAACACTCGCTGCTACTACCAGCAATCAACCTCATGCATCTGCTCTTGTCTCCCAGAAGGATTTTGCGAGTTTGCTTGCTTGATGGAGAAAACCAATGAGGTTTTAGAGGCTCAGAGATGTGATAGTGCCGAGATCCAAGAAAACATGAATGCAATGAAGAGACAGTTGGATGAACTTCGAAGGCACATAACACCTTCTCCAACTCATCATATTGCAGCAGATTACTCATCCGCTTCTGAGGAAAATGAAAGGCACCAACGTCAGAGAAGGCCTTATGAGAGAGCAGAGAAACTAGAGCAAATCCGGTTTGGCTCATTGGGATATCACGAAGACGCAGCTCGTTTCCTAGGACCTAATGACCCTAGTCTTGATGAACCAATGTTGCTATTGATGTAGGGATCTCCTGTCCTTTCCAGGGATCCAAATATCACTAATCCTACCTAGGGTTAACTCCTTCAACCCACGTGTCCCGTGAATGACTGGGATCGTAAAGGTCAAGGGAACTCTGCTCCCACAAGAAACTGGAGGACATCACCTAACGTAGGAGTTGGAAGTGCCAGAAGAGCAAGAAGTGCTGAACTTGAGCCTACATTAACCAATGCTAAAGTGGAAGCTATGGTACATCAAATTATGGCTGATAGCAGGGTTTACACTAATGAAGATTAAGGCATTTATCACAGTCACACGCCTTTCACCGATGACATATCCTAAGGCGATTCAATCTGCCTCCCTTGGTCCGATATAAAGGAGGAACTGGCCCTAGGCAGCATATGATGAGATGTTCCTTGTAAATGAACGTCATAGCAGTCCCTGATGCTGTGAAATGCAAAGCTTTGCCAATATACCTTGAAGATTTTGCAATAATGTGGTTTACCCGGCTTTCGCCTCGATCGATTTCTAGTTTCAAGGAACTAAGCGAGAGTTTCCTGAATCAGCTTTGTCTTCACGCCCAGAAATCCAAGAGTGTCATCGAGTTCTCTATCATCAAGCAAGCTCTGGGGCAAACTCTGAATCATATTTGGATCGTTACAATCTGGCGGTTAAGGAAGTGAGCAACCCACACGAACAAACTATTTTGATGGCACTAATAGACGGAGTCGATAAAGACATTGAATTCGGGAGGTACTTGGCCGAAAAACCTCCGTTAACTAGAGAGTTGTTTTAAGAGTAGGCTAACGTTCGTCTACGACGAGAAGAGATATATGCCAACCGAAAAAGAAAATCCGATGATACCCCGAGGGAAGATATCCAAAGCAAAGTCACCATCAAGCAATCCGATGATAGTATAGGGCAAGTTGAAGTGAATGTCGGCAACAAGAGTGAAGGAAGTGGTCGACAAAGTGACGACGACAACAAGAGAAGCCGAAATCGGAGAAACTATCCCAAAAAGAGACCTCGATTTCAGCCTTTCGAGAATTACAAGCCATTGAAAGACACCTTGGAGAATATATATCTTGAAACCTTCAATGTTATTCAATACAAAAAGCCTCCATCGAGAGATTCGACTAAAAAGGAGCGTGAGACCGAGAAGTTCTTTCAGTTTCATGAGACTTACAGCCACTCTCCGAATGAGTGTTGCCACTTAAGAGATGTTATGCAAAAGTTGCTTCGAGCAGGGAAGTTGGATGAATACAAGGTTGCCCCTAGAGACCGAAGGCAAGGAGAATCAACTCAAAATCAGAACCAACCTACCCTTAAATCTATTGCCCAGCGTAAAGGAAAGGGGATAGTCGTTAATACCATGGTCGGAGGACCGCATCCAGCCGGATTCAGTAACAGAGCCATAGAGTAGTACATCAATGCAGCTAAACATCCAAAAGTGGGAGAATGTAGTTCCCTTGAGGATACTGCTCCCGCGAAGCAGTAGAAGACGATGTTAGATGATGTTATATTTCAAGCCATAGAGTGTGGGAATTGAGACATCGAACCGTTGGTAATAACTACTACCATCGCCCAACAACAGTATGAAAAGTCCTTGTGGATTGCAGAAGTTTCGTCAACATCTTGTTTAAGAAAGCACTTAATCAAATGAAGTTGGAAGCTAAAGGTTTAAAGCCATGCAGTAGATGGATACATGGCATTAATGGTTCAACAAAGACTCCGATTGGAGTAGTGGATATTTGTAGAGCTTAGGGAAGGAGACCACCGAAGAGTACGGATCCTCCCATTTGTGGTAATGAATATTGACTTGCCTTACAATGCCTTTTTATACCGACCGACCCTCGCAGAGTTCAGGGTCTATATTTCACCCTGGTGCTTATTACTAAAATTCCCAACCGAATCCGGAGTGGGAATGGTCTGCGGTGACCAAGTTATCGGAAGAGCTTGTTGGAAGAATGGAAGATGGTACGCAATGGAGACAGCGTAGAGTCCAAGAATACCTCCCCTTCTGCGAAGGAGGCCTCGACATAGCAAGTAAAGAAGATATTTTCTAAGGAGTCGCCTGACGATCTGCCCAAAGACATAGACCCCATAAAGGATGAAGATACGGGATGCCGAAGGGTGGTACCTAATGAAACAACTGTAGATATTCTGATCATTGACAATGACCCGACAAATGTTTTGAAGATTGGATCTCAATTGAACCCCTTCCGGATATGGAACTGACTGATTTTCTACAGGAGAATATGGATGTATTCGCTTGGCCGCATGTTGATATGTATGGGATTTCACCATTAATTATGAGTCCTTTGCTAATCATAAACCCAAAGTTTCCTCCTGTGAAGCAAAAAAGGCGTATGTTGGGCCCGGGGAGAACGAATGCCATGAAAAAAGAAGTAGAGAAGTTGAGAGATAATGGATTCATTAGAGATGCTGCATATCCTGACTAGACATTGAACCCTATACTTATTAAGAAAGCTAATGGGTAGTGAAGTACATGCATTAATTTTTAGGATTTGAACAATTCTTGCCCAAAGGAAAACTTCCCGTTGCCAACAATCGATTAGCTGGTGGACTCAACAGCGAGACTTGAACTTCTCACTTTCATTGATGCATATTCGGGTTACAACCAGATTCCCATACACGTGCCAGATTAAGAACATATCGGTTTTATCACTCATCTCGGATTGTATTGTTAAAAGGTAATGCATTTCAGATTGAAGAATGCCAGAGCAACGTACCAGCACTTAGTGAATCGTATGTTCTACAATCAAATTGGGAAATCCACGGAAGTTTATATAGACGATATGCTTATAAAATCGAAATGGTCGTCCGATCATACAATTGACTTGGCAGAGATGTTCGATATCCTCCGATGTTATGGGATGAAGCTTAAATCGTTGAAGTATTCTTTTGG
Source organism: Allium sativum (assembly GCA_030737875.1). NCBI lineage: Eukaryota > Viridiplantae > Streptophyta > Magnoliopsida > Asparagales > Amaryllidaceae > Allium > Allium sativum. The sequence goes on from CM060921.1 coordinate 726,808,780, forward strand.
GGTCGCATCAGGAAAGTTTCTTAGCTTTATCATCAGCTCAGAGGAATCGAAATCAATCCCGATCATATTGCAGCAATCAAGAACATCAGTAAGCCGTGAAAGATCAGAGATGTCCCGAGCCTGGTAGGGAAGGCCGTAGCGTTAAGCAGATTCATTTCCAATGCCACAGACAAATGCATTCCTTTCTTCGATCTGATAAAGCGAGGGTAGCGAAACTTCGAGTGGGCCCCAGATTGCGTTTAAGCTTTCCTAAACTTGCTGATTCACTTAGAAAAGCCCCCCATATTGTCTAATCTAGTGGATCATGAAGATTTATTCATATACTTAGCAGTATCGCCGCATGCAATTAATTCAACACTAGTTCGCGAGGAGGATAAAGTTCAGACACTGGTGACTATGTGAGCAAGAAATTGGCGGTAGCAGAACACAAAGCTTGCTTACAACTTGTTGATTGCCTCTAGAAAGCTTCGTCACTAATTCCAACCTCATCTAATTATTATATACACTGATCAACCACTCTGACAGGTCCTGCAGCAACCTGAAGCATCCAGAAGACTGATCAAATGAAACATCGAGCTAAGCTAGTTTGATCTCAATTTCCTCCCCAGAAAATCCATATTGGGGCAACCATTAGCCGACTTCATCGCTAAGTTCACATTTCTCGAAGAAGATATGATAGATGAAGAACTAGGTCCCTCAGAACAGAAGCTGAAACTTATCACCTGGAAGTCGTATATAGATGGAACCAAGAATGATTGACGGTCCAGCATCGGAGTTTTACTGATAACTCCTGAAGGACGGTCGATTCACTGTGCTCTACTATTTGAATTTTTCGCTACTTATAATGATTCCGAGTACGAGGACATGATAGCCGTGTTGGAACTCGCTAAGAAGTTGGGAGTAGCGGCGTTAAACATTTTTTGTGACTCTAAAATTATTGCTTGTCAGGTTTGGAAGGAATTCAAGACAAAGGGACCACGATTTATAGCTTACCTAGAAAGGGTATAGGAGCTATTAGACCACTTAGAGTATTACAACATATCCTACATTACGCGAACAGAGAATCAGAAGGCAGATAAGTTAGCTAAGTTAGCAAGCTCCGATATTACAGAAGAAATGGAGATGGTTCCAATTGAGACACTAGAAACTCTAAGTATTGATCAGATGAAGTTGATCCGGTGTTGGAGACCGAACTAGAAGGAGAGTCATGGATGACATTGATAAGGAACTTCTTGCAGAATGGAACGCTTCCAACGAAAAAGAGTAAAAGATGTGCCATTGTTTGGAAATCTTCAAGATATGTCTTGAAGAGTGAAGTTCTTTACCGACAAGGATTTTCATTACCCCTCCTCCGGTGTATAGCACATGATGTCGTCAAACGTGTGTTGAGAGAAGTGCACGAAGGAAAATGTGGAGATCACACCGGAGGTCAGACGTTGGCAAAAAGGATACTATGGTATGACTACTTCTGGCCTATCGTAAATCGAGACACAACTGATTATTCATGATGATCCGACAGGTGCCATTAATTCGCAAAAATTCCCAGAGCACGTCCCAGCCAACTCAATTTGATGGTGAGCCCATGGTCATTTTTCGTATGGGTAACTGACATCATCGAAAGCCTTCCAATCGCCAAAGGCGGGGCTAAGTACGCAATTGTGGTCGTGGATTACATTACAAAATGGGCAGAAGCTAAGCCATTGACTACGACCACAACAAAGCGATAACGGAACCCAATTCAATAGAACCAAATTCAGAGATTTCTGCCAAAAATACAGCATCAAGAAGAGATACACCGCTGTAGCATACCCGCAATCGAATGGGCATGTCGAAGCAGTAAAAAAAAATCAAGTCCATTCTGAAGAAGCGATTAAAGAAGGCGAAAGCCATGTGGGTCAATGAATTACCCTTAGCATTATAGGCTCACAGAACGACCTACAAATCAGCAACTGGCCATAGTCCCTTCTCTCTTTCATTCGGATCAGAAGCGGTCATTCCAGTGGAATTGGAAGCCCCTCTCACTGAATAAGACATTATGATTCGATGACGAACAAAGCGCTCCTCCTTGAAACCTTGGACATGATTGAGGAAAAGAGAGATTAAGCGGACTTACGTGCCTCGAGGCACGTACATCCGGTTGCTCGATACTACAACAGGAAGGTTTGACCTCGAACATGTAAACCTGGAAACCTGGTTTTGAAGCGCGACTTCTTGACCCCTGTTTTTCTGGGCCTAAAATAGAAAGGACCATATGTCATCCAATGAAAACTTGATAAAGAAGCTTTCAAGCTAACCACCGCTGATGGCGACGAAATCCCCAGAGCAAGGAATGCCCAGCATCTGCAACACTACCTGACTTGAGTTGTAATTATTCTTTTGTTTTGTAAAATATGTAAAAAGGCACAACTTGCATAGAACAATCTAGTTGATATAGAAAAGGAATATAAAGTCGACGTAGGCTAAGATTTGGCCGAACCACTATAAAAATATCGCCTGTCATTTATTTTTCCGCATTTATTTTCTCATGCTCTGTGATTGTTTTGATCGTTGACTTTATATAATGACATAATTGGTTGGTGTCAGACTTTCAAAAAAGGGATAAATCACCATTTTTAGTGAAGCTCGCTCATTAACCGCTTGAGTAAGCAAACTTGGATGCAAGGTCATTTTGACACCCCACGTCCGTTAATGTTACTCTTTATCAGAATACATTAAGTTCAGTGAAGTGTTATAGGTAAACAAATAAAATCTCACAAGGCAAATGCATAAACCAACAGCGGAAATTTAAAACTGTATTTTTCAACAGAAAACATTGTAGTCTCAAATCCAGTTACAACATCAGACTAAAATACTGGAACCAAATACATCAAATAAAAACTTCTGTCTTGCTCTAAAAACCATCAGCGTGCATAAATAAAAAAATCATAATCCCCATAAGTAGCCATATCAAAGTAGACAAATAGTTAAAGCAATAAATCAAAGCAGATCCATATCTAAGCAGAAACAGAAGAGAGAGAAAGTCCTAATCATGCCTGTGGGTTCCCGTCTTGGGAACCCGGGGGGAGGAGAAGGAAAGAGAGAAAAGGAAACAAATTGGCGAGTCCAGTGACTTTTAACATATAAAGAAGTAAAAGTATCAAGACAGTTAAATAAACTGGATGAGAGATAACAATAACATATAACAGCCACTGGTTGGGCCTGTCAACCAGACTATTATATTTATATTATTATGCTTATCGATTGTGTATCCTCGTGCTGCACAACCGTCTTCCTCAAAAAAACAATAACATATAACAGGTATAAACATGATGGACATGATAAACAGAATAAACAAGATAAACTATGTTTCTCAATTACTTTCTCGGCACCAATACTAGTATACCGAATTAAGTGTTTTCCAATTACTTAACAGAATACTATAACAGCCAACTCCAAATCATGGGTACAGTAGTTCCTCTCATCAACCTTCAACTATCTACTACCATAGTGTAACACCCCGCGTCCGTTAATGCCACTCACTAAGGGAATGCATTAAGTTTCGTAAAGCATTCAGATAAACAGACATAGAATATTATAAGACATATATAAATTTTTTGCAGCGGAAATAAACAACTTTATTAAATCACCAAAATACCTTGTTTAATAATACCATAAGTCATAAAACTATTACAATGAAATACTTCTGTCTTGCATTATCAGAGTACATAGGTATTTAAAAGAAAAACATTATTCCCTGGTTAAAAGAGCAAGCCAAAGAAGAGACAGAGACTCGAGCCATACTTCAAAATTAGCTCCTAGAAGATGATATCCAAATCCTGACTAAGCTTGGGTGTTTCCTCCCTGAGAACTCGAGGGGGAGGGTGGGAGGAAAGGGGGAACGGAAAAGAGAAGGAAAAACAAAAGGGGTCAGAAATAAAGTCTTGCGAGTCTAGTAACTTTTAGCCAGTAAATAAATAAAGGTAATCATGACAGGCATAAAGTGGATAAGAGAGATCACTATACAATTGGCAGGTGTGACAAGGCAAATAAGGTAAGGTATATACATGCTTCACTAATGACTAATCTGCACTATCACTAGTATAATTTAAAATGAGATGATCCCTTCCACTATACGTTGGTAGACTTACGGCATACATCCAAGTATACCCTAACCACTACCCTAATTGATCGGCTATCTACTCTTTAGATATCCTATGCTAGCCCCACAGTAGAGGGTATCACTTTCCTAAAGTGGCAACCCAAGATGTACACAGGCTTATCTACTGGTGTCACGGTCGTCTTGTCCACCTCTGCCCGGCCCATGCACGCACATGTCCCTGGTCGGTTTGCGCCGCTCCCACTATCCGTCTCGTTTGAATCTCTTACAATCAATCAGTAAGTATGCCCCTTCTCCGCCTAGTACGGAGTTCTCAACTCTGATACAACTACGTGTTACTGACTGAAATGTGTCCCGCACAATATGATACAAGTTATCCCTTTGTATTGTATCCCCACTAGGTTTTCCACTGACTATGTATAACCTAAAGGGTAATCTTTAATTACATAGCCCTATACTAGTTATGTATACCCTAAAGGGTGATCTTTAATTACATAACTCCCACACAATATGATACGAGCTCTCCCCTTTGTCTTGTATCCCCACTAGGCTTTCCACTGACTATGTATACCCTAAAGGGTGATCTTTAATTACATAGCCCTATACCCGTTATGTATACCCTAAATGGTGATCTTTAATTACATAACTCTATAATGGTTAAGTTTGTGGGCCTATATATACAAATATTACCCACCAACCCAAGATGTACTTAACCCTCCCACTGATTCAAGCATGTTTATTTAATGGTTAAGTTTGTGGGCCTATATATACTAATATTACCCACCTACCCAAAATTTACTTAACCCTCCCACTTTACTTAATCAAGTTTACTTAACCTCAACTTAAGTCTAAGGTCACATAATCCCTATGGATTATATTTGGTTAAGTAGTCTAATTCATTACCATGTCCATTTATGGTTTATAATGGGCTAGACCTCCCACATTAGGCCTACAACATGTGGATGTTGGATATGCCGATCGGTTCCGGGCAGTCTTATTCCACAGTTGGGCTTAACCTCGTGTCTTAACCCGATTCGTGTTTACATACTTAGACCTCCCACATTAGGTTCAACATTAGTTGTTGTTGGATATGCCGGTCGAATCCGAGCAGACTTCCGCCACTAATGTAACTTAACCACGTGTCATAAGTACGATTACAATTCCTAAGTATAATTATGAACATTCCATTTTTAATTAATTTACCAATTAATTAATCCTTTCCTTTTATAGGTGTCAATATTTATTTTGCAACAATAATTTGAATTACATATCCATAAATGGTCATATTCAAATTATGCCATTTTTACCCATATTTTCCTATGCCATTATAGGTGATTATTTCTATGTTTCCCTATTCGAATTATATGCTCATTTTATATAAATATTATATAAACTATGCCAGCTTATGTCTCAAGTTAATTACTTGGTTACTAACCAATTTACGCCAATTACAAATCCCTTTTTTCCCCGTTTCCTAACTAACATGATCGCATGTATTTTGGCGTCATTGAGGCTACAAAGTAGCCATGCCATAACAATAAAAAGGGAGTGACAAAGGTGATAGTTTCAGCATAGTTTTGGCATAAGCATGACAACAAGGTGAATGGACATGTAATCATCATAACAAGATGAACACAGAACTAATGAACTTGTGGCAACTACAATGTCAAAGTGAACATAACATGGTCTAAACTTGTCATTTAGATGTCTAACAAAATTAGGGTGACATAGTAGCATGATTAGATATAAAAGGTGGCATCACATATCAAGTTTACAATATATTGTGATTACTACAACATAACAAGTGAAAGGTGATTAGCATAAAGGATTAGATCTGAATTAACAAGTTCGCATTTACCATAATATAGTTGCAAGTCAAGATCTACATCGTCAGCATAATAGAATGCCAATAATCATATTGGATCCAGGGATAATGACATAATAAACTTGCATAAGTTCATGATTTACAACATATACCCAATTCATAGTCTACCACAATTCACATTTATCTATTTAAACCTAAAAGTGACTAGAACTCACAGAAAAAGAACAGATCTTGAATTCTGGGATCTGATTTCTGAATTTGTTAAGCTTAACCCTTAATGTAGACTTTGATCTTTATCTTTAATCTTGAATTTGATTTGTTATGGTGGAGGCTAGATTAGTTTAGGATTCCGCAGCATATAGGCTCATGAATGAATTTAGTTTAGCTTAGGGTTTAGGTTAGATGTGTGTTTATATAGATATGTAGGATTTATTAGAGCCTTAGGGTTAGGTTAGGTTCCATCTAAACCCTTCAAATCCGAAATACACATCACTCAGCCAATAACAAGTCGCGACATAGCCCTAAAACCCAAAAAATCGTCACTTACCAATAAAAATGCACCATGTGTGCAACATGATGCACAACAGCAGGGGTGTTGGCACCCACATGTCATATATATATATATATATATATATATATATCTTTTTTATTTTTATTTTTATTATTATATATATATATTTATTTATTTTTCTTCATTTCACCGCATTAACTTATTACATGCAATTTTATTGTCATTATTTAATTTCTCTCTCAAATATATCTATGCATACAATATATATACATATTTCCACATTATTTATTTTATTAAAAATGCGGGGTGTTACACATAACATACCACCCTTCCCTCCTACATCAAGATAGCACCGAGCCCTATACCACAAGCATCAGTATACACTGTGAACAAAACCGAGGCTGTTGTCAGAGCCCTATTTAATCGCTGAAAAGCATCCTCACAATCAATACTCCAAGAAAAGGTCATATTCTTCTTCGCCGGTTTGGTGAGTAGGGCTGATATATTTGCGATGTTCTTGATAAACTTCCTATAGTACACACTAAACCAAGAAAACTTCTCACCTCCATTGCATTCTTTGGAACCTTCCCATCTTGAACTGTGACTACTTTCGCAGGATCCACCGATATCCCATCCTTGGAGACCACATGCCCTAGAAATCTTACCTTCTTTCCCTAGGAGCCATGTGGCGCACGGGCAATGCAACTGGCCTAGCATTATCCACCAAGTATATCCGGAAATCAATCTCATGCCTCGGAGGTAAGCCCTTAACCTCATCAAAAATATTCGGATACTCATAGGCTATGAGTATAGAACACAATCATCGACAGAAGCATCAAGTGATTCTAGGAAACTAAACACGACATACCCCCTTGGGTCGTAGGAAATCTTGAGAGTTCGCCCACCGCAAGTCAGAAGTCTAACGACCCTCCTCTCACAGTCTATGATGACACCATACATGAATAGCCAATCCATCACTAGAATCAGGCCATAGTCCATAAAACTAAGCACATACATGTTGCACTCGAACTCGACGCCCAACACAGATATCCTCAAACCCTGACATATCGTAGACATATGAGCCGTGCCCCCAATGGGGTTTGAGACAATAACGGGATAAGAAACAATACTAGTACTAAGGTGTAAAGACTTAACCACAGAATTAGATATAAAAGAATGAGAAGCGCCATAATAAAAAAGAGTCCTAATTGGATGATCGGAAAAGGAAACCAAACCTTCAATAGAAACTTTCCTACCTCTATCCGTTCCACTAGCCTCGAGTGAATGCACCTGCCCTCCAGAAGGTCCCGCCCTTTTGCCAATGTCCTTGCTTCTTCAGGCATTCCTTACTGTAGCGTCCAGTTCCTCCACAGTTGAAACAAGCATTCTTCCTTTTTCTACAATCCTTGACCAGATGTTCCAAGCTCCCACAACTACGACATTTCCTCTTGTTCTGAGCTTTGTTGTTCTTTCCACCTTTCTTTTATTGTTCTTTCTTGGGCCACATTTTCTTGTTTTGCGTCTCATCGGTCTTGACCTCTTTCTTCTCATCCTTACGTTCTTCGTGCATCAATACCATGTCAACAAGTCTTTCAAAAGTTGCTCCCATAGGTATATGAAATAACGCCAATGCTTGGAGAGGTTGATTCAACCCTCTCACAAAACTTAAAGCTTTCTTGTGCGGGATATTCACCAGTTCCGGACCAAACCTTGCCAACTGATTGAACTTATTGACATGCTCTTTAACATACATACTCCTTTGCTTAAGTGCATAGAATCTCTCCATCTGCATACTCTCTTCCACCTGAGAAAGAAACTTCGTCTCAAACCATCATCAGAAATCAGACCAAGTATCAAATGGACGCTCTACTTATGTCACTTCCCACTAAGACAAAGCCTCATCCTTAAGCTGCTATGCAACCAACTATATCTTTCTACTGTCATCGACCTCAAAAAGTCCAAACAATTTCTCTGCCTCTCACAACCAATTCCATGCTTCAATAAAGCTTTCAGTTCAACAAAATGGTTTCCCTCCCATAATACAGAAGTCCTTGCATATCCTAGAGAATTTATCTACTTACGAAGGTGGAGGAATAGTGATTGCTGCTGGGGGGCTTCTCCTTGGCCCCGGCAGGTGTCGTAGCCTCAAGATAGCTACAGAACCAAGCTGGTATCTGAACACGCTCGGGAAGATTTGATTCCCCATACATGCTGAAAAGAAAAGAAAACGTGATTCAAACAGAGAATCAAAAGATATTCTATATGTCCTTGGGGAATATGTTTTTCAAAAATAGACTTTTCTTTGAAATACTTTGTTTTTGAAAACAATTTTTCAAAACTTTTATCTGATCTTGTAACCATCATCTTTGATACCAAATGTGACACCCTACGTCCGTTAATGCCACTTTTTATCAGAATGCATTAAGTTTCATGAAGTGTTATAGGTAAACAAAAACAAAATCTCACAGGACAGATATATAAAATAGCAGCGGAAATTTTAAACTTTATTTTTCAATAGAAAACATCGTCGTCTCAAATCTAATTACAACATCAGACTAAAATACTGGAACCAAATACATCAAATAAAACCATTTGTCCTGCTCTAAAAACCATCAGAGTGCATAAATGAAAAATCATAATCCCCATAGGTAGCCATATCAAAGTAGACAAATAGTTGAAGCGATATATCAAAGCAGATCCAAATCCAAGCAGAAATAAAAGAGAGAGAAAGTCCTAATAACGCCTGAGCGTTTCCACCCTGAGAACCCAGGGAAGGAAAGGGAGAAAAGGAAACAAAACGGTTTAGACATAAAGTCTGGCGAGTTCAGTGATGTTTAGCATATAAAGAAGTAAAATATTAAGACAGTTAAATAAATTTGATGAGAGATAACAGTAACATATAACAGGTATAAACATGATGGACAGGATAAACAGAACAAATAGGATAAACTATGCTTCTTAATTACTTTCTATGCACCAATACTATTATACCAAATTAAGTGTTTTCTATTTACTTAACAGAACAAAACGATCCCAAACAGAAATACCATGGTAGACTTAGGTGTACTTCTAGTAATAGGTTTTACCCCAGATAGAGATTACAGGTACCCTAACAGAAATAACGGGTGTTACCCCAAATAGAAATAATGGGTACCTAAACAGGCAGGACTAGATGTACCCTAATTACTACCCTCAAGCGATCGGCTCCCTAACACGTAAATACCCTGTGTCGACCCCACAGTAGGTTATATTAATTTCTAATGTGGAAACCAACAGAAGAGCACTGACTTATATACAAGTGTTACAGCGGCTTATTTTACTAGGCATGACGGATCCATGCATGCACATGAACCCATTGGAACGCGCCATCAAATACCCCTTCCCAGATGAACCTCTTATAATTAGCCCAGTAAGCGTGCCCTGACCCCAACGTAGTGCGGGGTCCCCGTTTGATACCAGAATGGGTTACTGACTAATATGGGTCCTACACCACAGATGACACAAGTCAACCCCTAAACTTGTGTCCCCAATCAACTAGGATATCCACAGGTTATGTCTTATGTCATAACCCCCACAAATATAGCAGTTAAGTTTCATAGGTTAATAGTGTTCATATAACCCCAACATATTAAATAGGTTTACTTAACCCTATAGATTTAACAGGTTACACAGGTGATATACAGTTTCATTAACATGTTCCACTTAATATTTGAATTTAGCCAACAGATTTACCTGTTCATACACCCCAAATTTCAGTCATATTCCACAGTACAAGATATTCCCCAAATTTCTCTCCTTTATTTTCATTTCCAAACATTCCCTAATTGTCCCAATTTTGTTCATACGTATGTCTCTTACGAGATTGGCCTAGGCTCGAAGGTAGCCTAGGCTTATAAAAATAAAAAGGGAATGAGAGAGGGATAAAAACAGAAATAAGCATACAATAGCATAAATGGGCATATAATAAAAATTGAACAACAAAATAGGCGTATGGAAAATTACATGTAATTATAGCGTGACTGTTTAGGTATGCATCAACTTCTTAGCAGGCATAAGCTCAGATCTGGTTTGCTAACATGTCAAAGTTATTGTTAAATTTTTATATCTTAAAGTAACATGAACTCACAGAGATTCGATTGGAGTATAAGAAATGTCTCTGACGTTTGTATAGGCTGTTGTTGTAGAAGATAGTCTAACTCAATCCAAGCTGAGGTAGCGTCTCCTTGTCTCAATTGTTTTAGGTGTAGGAAAACAATAGAAATGTTGGCCTTCACATAGAGTATCTTCAACTAACATGAAAAACGAACAAGTCCAGGTTTAGAAAATGAACCTGCATAGATCTGGTGTGGGTCGACACCTGGATCGACCGTAGGGTCGACACACCCTTGTGTGGGTCAACCAATAGGTCGACCCCCTTGGGGCGTGGGTCGACCCCTAACGGTTCTTATACCCACGTTTGATCTCCTGCTTTGTTGTTTTGCATTATTTTGAATTCTGGTTTGATTTATTTATATATATCCTCCTTATATGTATACAAACTTCTAACCTTTATATCTTCTTCATACGATGTCTGTTTTACAAAAACTCGAAGTCTATCAGATCCAGAATTCTAAGACGAATGCAATGGTATAGTCCATCTTACTTAATTCCCAATATTTAATTAAGTATTCTGTAGTTTATTTTTATTAATGTTCTTTAAAATTATGGGGTGTTATAGCAAATCAAAGTTTGATAGGCTAACTTCAAGCTTAATACCAACACCGAGTACGTCGGTGACTTTCACTTTGTGAACCAAAGTAAGGATACGACGTAAAAATACCTCCCTCTCTCCATCCCACGATTCGATGGGATTTAGAGGTAGAACCTGGGCAAATGTGATACAATTGCTTGCATGCCAATCTCCTTACGCCAGTGTGAAGCGCGGAGTACGAATTAAGATCGAGTGCGAGAATGACACTCGAACCAATGGAATCCCACTCTTAGAAATAGAGTTTAGAAGGAAAGCTGGGGCGAATGGTATGATCGTTCGCCTGACTAACTCAAACTCTCTTGATCCGAGAGTGAGTATAAAAGTAGATGTGACTGATGCCCCATGATTAGAGACTGCCTTAACTAAACTCTATCTTGGGCATATGATAGGAGAGTATAAAGGCAATGAGACCTAGCGCCGAAGAAAAAGGGTTCCTACCCCACTGAAGGACTGGGAGGAAGATTGAGAGTTGAGTCCGCACTACCCCACCGAGGGATGGGGGACAATATAACGTCAATTCTAACCAATCCCGAATAAACCTGGCTAGACACTTTATTCGAGATTGATTGGTGGGCATACACATATCACACCATTACGATAATTAAAATGTGACATCTTATTTATTGCTTATTTTGGTAATCGTTCCTCCTTAATTAGAAATTTTGATTTTTTATTTGCAGAGATGCTGAGTACGAATCCTGGTTTGATATGTGCTACAATTTATTGTTTGTTCCTTAGCATAATAATGTTAATAATGTTTTGCTCACAGTTACATTTGATTGAAATATATAATTAACTTGCAAACATTTGATATTGCAGGGAAATTACTTTATCAACAATGTGCAGATTTACACAGACAACTAGTCAAAAACGCGAGGGTCGCACTTGCAACAACAACCGCAGGCCAATGGAAAGCAAAAAAGAGAAATCAAAATCAAAGCTTTAGTTGGACATAAGAGAATGTTTGGTTTTCTTGGCATCTTTCATCTTCTGCCACGCCTCCTTTTCATCATCAGTGAGAATACGCTTTTTTCCCCTTTTTGGTGGAAGAAAGATCTTTTGGGTTGACAAATGACTTGGAAGCCAGCTCCCTAGTAATCGACCGAGTTCAAATGTTAATTGTTATTTTGCCACCAGGAGGGACCATTTGAAGGGGATTAACCGAGATGGGCTCTTCTTTCTTGGCCTCCAGGAGTGACTCGGATCTAGCTTTCACATCAGTAAGCGTCATGTTTTCAGTCTCATCTGTTGCTCCGGTGATGGTGACATCCACATCCTCCTCGTCCTCCTTGCTCTCCATATCCTTTAAAGCATCAATGATTTCCCCGTCTTTGGTAACTTCACTAGAGAGCTCTATGGCCTTGTTAGCAACCTCCTTCTGTTTTTTTTCGGTCTCCTCAGCAGATTTGTTACCTAGAGAACACGAAGCAATAGTTATTAACTGTGGAGAAAACATAGGCCTTTCAATTGTCTACTCCACAACACAACGACATGCTATGATAGCCTTGATAAATTGCGGTGAAAATGTGGAGATACCTTCAGTGGACTTGTCTCCAGGAGTAGCTCCTTCCTCGATATGAGATAGGAGAGGAACCTTGAAGATTGTTGGATGTTCGGGATCATATTCTTCTGTTTTTGCAGCTCCAGGCATAATGGAAGAGGAACTGGAACCACCATTGATGGTTTCCTTTCCCATGGCTTGGCGTTTCTCCTCTTCCACGGCCTCCTGAATTAATTTACGCCCCTCAGCTAAGCACTCTGGTTCCTCGCATCTCAAATATGTCTTCATTAGCTACACCTCGTCGATGGTGTCAACCTTTGATCGTTTTTTCTCGTCTTCAACAATTTGATCACATACATTAAAAAGAGTTATCGGGTAATTCTGGATCCAAGATATATCATGAGTCCAAAGCACCTAAGCAAAGAAAGATATCGTGAGACCCCCCATATTCATCTAACTCCTTCCGGACTTCAATAAGCTGTGCATTAGAGCTGGAAGCGGATTTAAGAGCAACATTAGCATTCCCTTCAGTAAGTACTACCCTCGGCTCGACCTCTGATAGTCTGGGCTCCAAACTAGCAATTTTCTTTTCTAACTCTACCTTTTCTTATTCGAAATGAAGATTCATCCCAGTGCTCTCTGATTTGGTATTCTCAACTTGTGTTTTCAAGGACGTGCGCTTCTGACTGTGAAAATCGAGCTCGGCATAGTAGCACTGCTGTAATTCCTCATGTTGTTTCTTATAGTTATCAACGTCACGCTGCACGAGCAAGATTGGCCTATGTAACCTCGAGCCCTTTCTCTATGTTTTCTATAGCCTTCATGTCATATTCAGCCATTCGCTTCATGTTATCAATAACCGCCAACAGATTGCGAATGATATTGGAAAGATTTCGGGCGTACTTACGCATTTACTTGTATTTTTTATCCACAAAGTCTATTTAAGCTTTGATTTCTTCCACCCATTCCGAAGATACCGGCTTAAGGGCCGGAACAAAATGCATGTTCTCGAAATGATGATCTGGGAATTGCTTCCTCAAAATCTTTAGTCTGCCCTCATTTTTAGAATTAAGTATAAAGTGTCTCATTGTGGTGATGTTGATGTTCCGACGTTTGGCAGACATAATCACCGCGCTACTCTTACTCCTATCCTTACCAAGATCTTTTGCCTTGTCTTTGGGATCAGAGTGTTTCCTCGATGGTTTCTCTTGGGGGAGAGAGTCTTTTGGGGGGAACTAGAGCTTTAGGAGGGTATTTATCTCCCCTAGATTGGTTGTGATAACCCTTATACTTCTGCAAATCGGGGCGGGCCAGAGAGCGAGAACGGGAAGATCGATGGTGCTGAGATTGATAAGTCCTTCTGTCATCTCTCCCGCGGCTTTCTCGTCGATCGTGTTTAATATCAAAGTCGTACCTGAGAATGCTTGCATGAACGTCCCTAAGATTATACCTTTGGCAAATCATCCTTCCTGCAAATCAATAAAGATTGAGATTAAATCCAAGAAGTGATGTAACACATAAAAGCTATGATATGCAATGTCAGTGTCGTATGTGTCCTAAGTGACCCCTCAATGGACCGAAGCCTAGAGTAAGGCTTGTCTGTGTGGTCTCCACAATCTTTACAAAAGGTAGGGAAGAAGTAATCTGTGCCAATATCTTCGGAAGTTTAAATTTTGTCGGGCAAGGGAAGCTGAGCCAATTCCGAGAATATGGACTCCTCGAATTAAGGGTCATATGCAAGAGACTTGGTTGGGGACGGTGTCTATGGAGAAAGTTTCCTTTTCGAAACAGAAATGTCTTTCGGATCAGCGTCCTAGAGCTCTTTCCCATTTTCCATACTCGTAACTTCCTCATCTTGGATTTTCATCAGAGAAGGAGTCTTTAGAAGAGTAGACGGATCTTGTTCGGGAGTCAGTTCTTTACCCCTCGACGGCGATACTTCACGAGGACCCGAATGTTTATGGCCTTTTGAACTCTCTCCTTACTAAATAGAAGTTTTAACTTTCCCCTCCACAGGGGGCATACTTCTAGTTTCAATGGGCAAAGAAAGAGCTGGAACTGGCGGCACGAGTGCATGAGCATGACCTCATATCCTAGACTTCGGTTTCCACTTAGGAGATGATGTTAGTGTAGAAATTCATTAACAAGACACTTCCTAAAGTTTAAGAAGTCTGGATTACCATTTAGCAAGCAGTTCAAATGGTCAAAGTATATTTGGTCTTCTTCTTTCCTCGGATTCTTGACTGCGGATTAATAAGAAAGTTAGTTCTTTCATTATAACTGCAATAACAAAAGTGTTGGAATCTAAAGCTTACTAAATTGAAGCCATCTTCTCGCACATCTGGTCTGGTGTTTAATATAGAACCACTCAGGCTTCACTTCACCCAAATTGTAATATTCTTCATTAGGAATCTTCATTTTTGGCATAGATTCATTATAGAGGAAAGAAGGAGTCTCTGTCGAATGATGCTTCAAGTGATAATATAAGTTCACATCTTCAAAAGCGGGTTCCGTACCCAAAATCTCCATATATAGTATATGCAAAGTGTATAAATAGGAGTATACGATAGGTTGAAGCTGCATTGGGGCGATCCACACTTTTCTTAGAAAATCAATCACAAATGGAGGAAATGGAGGGATAACCCGTATATAACACATCAATCGATTGATCGCCATGTACCCCTCCGTAGGATTGTGGGGTTTGTCTGCTTCACTTGCTGCTCTAACTACCTCCACAAAGATTCCATACTTCAGACATATATGCCTAAGTCTAACTTTGTCGGTTGTTGAAGCCACAGAATCACTTGGTGCCTTTAGGAGTGTTTCACTCTCAAACTGATTAGGGGCCGACTGTCTCCTACTTCTCCTTCATCTTCCTTATCTACTGAGACTTCTTCTCTAGATGATATTTCACTCTCGCGAATTTCTACCTTGAAATCTGAGCTAGTGCTATCCCACAATGGATCTTACGTTGATGAGATATCACCGATATTGAGGCGCTGGATGATTCTGAAGTCGCACTTTTTCTGATAATCTTGCTGAGCGTCTTCTAGACATGTTTGATGTATTATACAAAAGATATCAAGGATTATAGTCTGGTTTCTTGTGTCCCACAAATGTGTGTGTGCTAGTATGTACTAGTGTGTGCAATGATGAAATGAGAAGACATAAAATAAGCAAAAAAAAAAAAAAAACAAGCAATTAATTGGTGTGCGTTTAATAGTCGAGCAGTCATATGTTCATTAAGTACAGAATGTCCATCTTAGAGGGGGCTCTATCCTAATGTCCACGATTTTATAAGTCGTGATTGATATTGGTGAAGTTATATGGAAGCATGAATCACAATTTCGTGTTGTCAAGGTCCTCATTTTGATCAAGTTCAACGCAGTGTAGAAATACATGTAGTTTATATTGGAAGCTCGCGGGTCGGATCGAGATTTTTGGTAGGGTGCTACCAGATCAGAGCAGGGTCAGTTTGAATTGCCAAAGCAGGTCGGAGAAGCTCGAGTCGACTCGATCTCCCCTGCAATTATCTGCTCCGTCCACGTATATATCTCTAACTCTAAGTTGACATCACCCAATCCAATACGTTTAAGCGAAAGAGGTTTCTCCCTCTTGTGTTGTCTCAAGAGAGTGATTCCTTATTTCTCTCCCAACTCATTCAAACCTTCGAATCCGAGCCCAAAATCGCATCTCAGCTTTCTATAGGGCAGTTTTTGTTATTATCGCATCCTCCTAAAGGCGAACGGTGTCACCAACGATAGTGGCGACCTCGAAATCAACGACGATGGAGTCGTTGTAAGAAGACCACAAAGGTTGATGCGAGATTAGCATTTGGTTCGCTTGTAGATTGAATTTAAATAAGAAACCGATTATGTATTTCTACCTAAGTGTTTGGTAGGCGATTGATCAGATCTTCAATGGAGAAGAAAATTAGGGTTGGCGACAATAAGCATGGAGGAAGATGGAAATAATGTGAAAGGGAAGGGCTGCATAAATTTGTATACGATGATGGAAGGACAGTTGGTATTCTTTGATTAGATGGCCTAGCCCGATCCAGTTTACGGTGCAAACAATAGAAAAGGAACAAGCCATAGCAGGTAAGATTTGGTTCAAATATCTGTAACAACCCGTAAAATCTGGGCCAGTTTAAAATTTTTATTTTGGCAATTTTAGCGAATTTTGAATATTTAAAATGAATTATTTTAAATAATAATGACGAGAAATTTATTTTGAATAGAATTAGAACGTATATATTTATATAGATCGTCGTTAGAATATAAATAATTATATATAATTATAAAAAGGAATTGAAAATGGCGCGGTAGTTCGATAATTTGATTTCAAATTTCAATTGAATGTACCGGGTGCAAAATAAACCAGATTTTAGTGAAACCAAAAATAATAGGATTTAATTGATAATATCTTTCCAACGAATCTGAAAAATTCAAATTTCATAGCGGGAATCAAACGATATGTCTAGTTGAAAATTTTGAATAATCGCAATGAAAGTCAGGCCCTTGAAAATAGGCATTTTGCAAACGACCTCGGATTTCGATGAAAACACTTTTGTTGGATCCGTGATGTCAAATTATTGCTAGATTCCAAATTTCATAATTTTTCGAATCAATATGTGAGCGTGGCAGAGGAAACCGCGTTTGACCAGTTTCAGTTGATTTTAATCAACTGGAAAATGACCATTTTTCCAACAGTCTCAGAATTTGACGAAATTAGTTTTGTTAGGACCGTATCGTCAATACGAAGCTAGAAAATATTTTTCGGGAATTTTTAGAGTTAGTATGTGGCCCTGGTAAATTGAAATGTACGTTTAAAATTCAATATAATGATTTAAATATTAATTTAAACGAAAACTGATCGTAACAGCCGAGTTGGGTTACGAAACATATCCCATTGTGTTCGAAATGGGGGTGTTTAGCTAGGGGCGACAGTCGTTGGGTTCAAATTGGAGTTCGTGACATTAAACAAGAATTAAATGAATTAAATAATATATATATATATATACACTCCATACCCTAAACCCTAGTCAGAAGTCAACCCCGTGGTCAAACCTAATATCACGCCCCCGCTTTCTATGAACGACGTAAATCGTTCCAAAAAAAAAGAATCCCAAATCGATCTCCTCCAAATCGAACTACTCCCTCATTGTTGAACGCAAATCAAGGAGCTTCACGAGCTCTCCATTTCTACACCGCTGGGATCAAATTTAAGGGAGGATGGAGCTCGAAATTGTTGCTCGAACGCGCAGCAGTCGCACGCGGATTTCGACGCCTCTAGGGCTTCGAGCTGCGCGCCGTCAAGGGTGTAGGGGGGCGACGCTGCAGGCTACGGCGTGGAGTTTCCTGATCAACGCAGAGTGTCTTCGATGGGCGTGCGCAAGCAAACCCTAGGTGCGGCTCCCTTTGAAAACGTCCAGAACTGAATAACAATGAGCATTCTTCTTTTCTTTAATTACTCTAATTAATTTTGTAAATAAAATAGCATTGTTTTTAAATCTAAATAAAAATTTCCTATTATTTCACCAGTTCTGTAAATCGGTAATGGCGACGTCATGGCGATCGCTTTTCGAAAATTCAAAACACGCTTTTTCTTCTCTCAAATCGTCTCTCTCCTCTCAAATCTCTTCTTTACACGTTGACCAAGATGATAACGTTAAAAACGTTTCTGCTAATCCATCTTTTAAGGATATTCTGCTCAGGCCAGCTGTAAAGCGAAATCCAGATCCGATTTTTTTAAATAATAAAAGACCTTTGTCAAAACCGTCTCCTCGCATCCTCCACAGCTATAATGAAAATCTCAATAATATCAAATCAAAAAATGGCTGCTTCAGATGTGGATCGACAGATCACTGGGCGAGATCATGTCGAAATCCAGTTATTTGTTTTAAATGCCATAAGACAGGGCACAAGGGTTTCAATTGCAAATCTTTTCGTTCTCCACCCCCAAAAATGGCTGAAAGATCCAGAAAACAAATTTCCGCTAATCGCTACCAAAATTCTTTTGATTGGGCTCGATCGATGGTAATCATCTCTATTGTGAGTGGATCTTTCTCGATACGGCAAATTGAGGAGATTTTGAAAGCCAGATATGGCCGTCGTGCCCCATCCTGGGACTGGAACGTCAAGCGAATGGGTGATGTCTTTGTTGTTCGGTTCCCACAGCATCTGCTGACAGTAAACTTCCAATACAACTTCAATTTTACCATGGGGAGAATTAACCTGAGGAGGTGGAGTCCACGTTTCGGCAGTGTCTCGAGGGAGAAGGAAACCTTTTGGATCCTCTTGAAAAATGCCCCGCTAGTATGTCGTAAACTTGACGTCCTCCAAACAGCTCTGGAAGATTATGGAGACGTGGAGAGAGTCCAGTACGGTGCAATTCATGATGTGGATTATACTTGTTTGCGTGCCAAATTTACGAAGGAGGTGGGCACCCCATTGCCGGATTCAGTGGCAATTCCAATCGAAGGTTTTTCCCATGTTGTGCAGATTGAAAGATGCGAGGAAGATTCGCCGCCGAAAATCAATGTTCCTCTTTTCAAGCAGAGGGTGTTTACAACCGATGGAGAGGGGAAGCTTAAAGTTTTGAGTAGCAAGGATGGGGGTGCCAAAATGCATGTGGAGGAAGTTATTGCTTCGGTGGCAGATTCGGCTATTGAAGGAGAAGGGGATGTTTTCGCAAGAAGGAATAATGATAATTATGTGGTTGGATTTGATGATGGAGTGGCAGTAGAGGTTGACGAGGTTGGCAACATTGTGGGAGTGGGTGCAAACTCCAGAGAGATCATCGCCGTCAACGAAAATGATGGAGTAGGTTTGCAAGATCTTGGGGAGGGAGGCAACATGCAAGGCGCCAGGGAGGCGGTGGATGAACAAGTCATGGACAACGAATCACAAGACTTAAATTTGGCTGGGGATTTGGCGCTGGCCCCAACCAGCTCAGGGGAATGCTCGGCTACAAGTGGTAAAGGCAAGCGTGCAATGGATCATGGTGTGGTCATGCTACGTCGCAGCGCACGTGGGATGGGTCATCCTTTGGCAGGTAGCATTTTTGTTCCTGCTATACTTAATACTTTGTCTAGTGATCAACTTCATGATATTGCAAGTAAATCTGGTTTTGTGTTAAATGATGATGTGATAAGTGATATTAAGAATAAAGAAAATGAGAGGGTTAATTGTTCAACATGATTATTGTCACTTGGAATGTTAGAGGCCTAGGAACTTTTGATAAGTGCCTTAGGGTTAAAAATTACCTCAAGTCTGTAAAACCTGACATCATTATGCTTCAAGAGACTAAGCTTGAGAATCCTGAACCATTTATTTTCAAATGTCTGGGGTGGGGTGTCATTGATGAATGGGCCTTTATACCCGCTGTGGGAACCTCGGGTGGCATTTTTACTGGCTGGAATAGTAATTCTTGGTTGCTTAAGCAAGAAATCAAACAAACTTACTGTCTGCATTTGGCCCTGGAATGTAAATCTACAAATGTACTTTACTTCTTTTCTAATGTTTATGGACCCAATACAAGACGAGAAAGAATGACTTTATGGGCCGAGGGTTTGGACTTTTATAAACTCATGTATGGTCCCTGGGTAATTGGCGGCGACTTTAATGTTACAAGATTTATGTCTGAACGTAATGTAGTGAAAAACGCTGGCTTGGGCGACATGAACGATTTTAGTGACTTTGTTGGAAACTGTGGCCTTATTGACCTACCCATGACTAACAGAAAATATACGTGGACTGACGGTAGGACCCCTCCTACTTTAGTTTGACTCGATCGTTTCTTCATTAATTCTGGTTTTGATGACTTGCACCCCCTAACTCTTCAAAGAGGTCTTACTTCCCTTATTTCTGATCACTGCCCGGTTGTTCTTAACACTAACGTCGATTATAGAAGGAAATCTTTTTTTAAGTTCGAAAATATGTGGTGTATTGAACCAAATTTTGATGTGATGTTGCGCCAGAAGTGGGTAGAGTTTCGCAACTTTGGTGATGCAGCTAGCAATTTTTGTAGGAAAATGAGACTTTTGCGTAAATTTTTAGCCAAATGGAATAGAGAAGTCTTTGGAAACATCAGAGTTAAGAAGCAAAGACTTGAATCTGAGATTATGGAGCTTAATGTGCTTGAGGAAGGGCGTAATCTAAGTGAGGTCGAGCGTGCCTTGTTAAAATCTAAAGAAAAGGAGCTTCTAACGGTGATTGATCAAGAAGAGATTTTTTGGAAACAGAGGTCGAGAACTCAGTGGCTTAAGCTTGGTGATAGTAACACAAGTTATTTCCACAAAGTAGCGAACGGTAGACGGCGTACTAACACAATATGTAGCATTTGGAAAGACGGAGTTGAAATTTGTGATCATCAAAGGATAGAGGAGGTTTTTACTGAATTTTATAAGGGAATCTTTGGTGAACGCATTGAGAATCGTGTGAATGTTGATTGGAAGATGCTGTATCCTTCGTCTGTTGATCTTAGTGGCATTGATACGGAGTTCTCAGAAGAGGAAATCGTCGCGGCTTTAAACGAAATGCCTGGTGATAAAGCCCCTGGCCCTGATGGTTTTCCAAATTTCTTCTATAAGAAATATTGGGATGTGATTAAACAGGATGTTATTAACATATTTAAAGAATTTCATTCTGGTTCCTTGAGATTGGACATGTTGGGATACGCTAATGTAGTTTTGATCCCTACGAAAGGAGGAAATGTCTCGGCTGCGGATTTTCGACCTGTTAGTCTCTTGAATAGTAGTTTCAAATTGATCACTAAGGTTCTCGCAAACAGACTGAAAGCGAAGATGGACAACCTGATTGATGTTTCGCAGACAGCATTTATTAGAGGAAGATTCATTCTTGATGGTGCGGCACTTGTCCAGGAAGTTATCTCCCATAGTGATAGACATAATGTGCCTTGCGCAATCCTGAAGCTGGACTTCGCTAAGGCCTTTGACACAGTTGACTGGAGGTTTATCATGGATCTTCTTAGCGCGAGAGGCTTTCCGTGTAAATGGCTAAACTGGATTCATTGCATTTTAACTTCAAGCAGATCCAATATTTGTGTGAATGGAGTGGCTGGCAAAACTATTGTATCCAAGCGAGGGCTGCGCCAGGGTGACCCACTTTCCCCACTCCTCTTTGACTTGGCTGCCGATGTCTTTTGTCGGATCCTTCAGGTGGCAAGTTCTAATGAGATTATTCAAAGCTTTGGGCGTGATCACATCATTGGGGGTATTAATTCTCTACAATATGCTGATGACACTATTATTTTTTGCAACCCTGATTGCACGAATATTGCCTCTTTAAAATTTTTGCTTTATGCTTTTGAAAGTTTATCTGGCTTAAAGATTAATTTTCATAAGAGCAGTGTTTACACTTTGGGTTGTAGCGTTGATGTGAACAGGAAATGCGCTGAAATGCTCAACTGCATGGCGGATTCTTTCCCTCTCAAATACCTTGGAGCTTACATCCGTCCAAAGAGATTGATGAAGAGTGATTGGCAATATGTGATTGATAAAGTGGACAGGCGATTAGCGAGGTGGAAAGGAAATTGTCTATCAAAGGCTGGACGTTTGGTGCTGGTGAACTCTGTTCTGGCGGCTATCCCTTTGTACTGGCTCTCTTTTTATTCGTGTCCGGGTTGGGTTGTTCAGAAGATTGATGCTGTTCGTCGGAATTTTTTCTGGACCGGTACGAAGGACACGCGCAAAGCCTGTTGTCTAGTGTCGTGGGATCAGGTGTGCAAGTCCAAAGATCAAGGAGGTTTGGGTGTCATCAACTTGAAAAATATGAACTCTGCACTACTTTGTAAATGGCTTTGGATTATGCTTACCGAAAAGAAAGTTCTCTGGAAGGAGTGGATCTTAAACACTTGCTATGGTGGTAGATTTGACTGGAATGCGGACGTTTCCCATTGCTCAACATTCTGGCGTGGTGTTATGGCAAATGTTCACTGGATGAAGATTGGGACTGAGATTGTAGTTAAAAACGACCGAAGCGTCTCTTTCTGGTATGACTGTTGGTTGCTTCCTATCCCTTTGCGTAATGAATTTGCCGATCTGTTTGCTATTGCATGCAACAAAAGTGCTTCAGTCTGTGCAATGTTTAATGCGAATTCTGCCAACTTTAAATGGAACCTGTCCTTCAGTCGTATTGTAGCTGGTAATGCTCTGCTTCAACTTTGTGGCCTAATTCGTTTGTTAGAAGATGTACACCTTCATAGCAATGAGGAGCATGACTTTGTGTGGAAGATTGGTGGTAACTTTTGCGTGAGTGCACTTTATAAGTTGATGAACTTCGCAGGAAGAAAGTACGATGGATTCATGAGAATGTGGAGTTTTAAGGCCGTACCTGCTAAGGTCAGGATACATATGTGGATGATCATGCACAACAAGCTCAATACAGTGAAAAGATTACGGCTAAAAGGTGTTCATGTTACTGGGGGATGTGTTTTCTGCACTGACGATGACGAGGATTATCAGCATCTTTTTGTTGATTGCGATTTCGCCTTTTACGTGTGGACGAAGTGTTTAGTTAGCCTTAATATCTGCTTAGACTGGTCTTACTTCACTTCTGACCAATTTCTTTTCTGGAATAGCACTATTATTACATTACCTGACACTGACATGCGCCATATGTTTGCTCTTTTGAACTTTGCTTATGTTTGGATCCTCTGGCATGAACGCAACTCACGAAAGTTTAAATGCAAAATGAAACAGCCCAACTCAGTTATTTTTCGCATACTTAATTTTGTTTCTCTTTGGTCAGGCAAGGAAGAAATCAGGTTTGTTGACACAATCGGAGCTAGAGTGATGGACAGGGCCCGTGGTAGCAGAGCTTGATGTTGCCATGTTTCACTTTACTGGGCTTGCATGCTGTTTTTTGTTGTAGTTTCATAAAATTTTTGGGCTCTATGTAAACATGCCTGCGTGCATGTATTTTGATTGTACATATTTATGTAAATATATGTAACTATTGTAACTAGTAGATAGCTCTATGTATGCTGAACACGTTGTACTTGTTTTATGCTTAATGAATGAATGAAGGCGTGAATCTAGCGATTCACTACCTTTTTGCATCAAAAAAAAAATAGAAATAGCTTACATTTATTTTCAGTTTTTAAAAGATATAAAGCTTTGCGAATTAAAAGTATATTTTTATTTATTTATTTATAAGTAGCATGATTTAAAATAAATAAATAAATAAGTTTGTTTGAAATGTTGTTTTGAATAAAAGAAAAAGAAAAGAAAGGATAAATAGCATAGAATGAAAATAAAATTTTTAATATGGTAGAAGATGGTTTTTATGTTAAAAGATTTGATCTTTATGTGTGAAAAGAATTGAAATTTATATATGTTAGTAAGTAGTAAAAATGTGATTTTTATAGCGATGAAATAAAAATTCGATTTTTATATATGAAGTGGAAATATAAAAATATAATTTCTATATAGAAAGAAGCGTGGTAAAAACATATGAAGTAGAAATAAAAATGTGATTTTTATCTATATAGTAGCGTTGTAAAAATAGAATTTTTATTTATATATGCAGCGAATTAAAAATATGATTTTTTATATACATAGCTACAATATAAAAATATGATTTTTATATATGTAGTGGCTACGGGCAGCGAAAGTGACAAAAGGCGAGCACGAAGAAGATGTTCTACATATGAAGAGTCGCGGCGTTGGATTTAGCTTTTGGTGAGAACTCCTCACTTTTATTTTAATTTTCTAGTTAATATATATACTAGGATGCAGACGGTGCTTAGCAGCACCCGACACCCATCGTCCACAGACCATGGACGGCTTGTTTGTTAGATTGATATTGTTGTGAAAATTTGATTGTGTGATGTGGAACGAAATAAAATATTTTATAGTGGAAAATATTCTATAGTTAAAAATATAATTTTTAACGTGTTGAAATGAAATAAATATTTATAAACTAATCGGACGATTTGTTTATATACACTGATTTGACTGATATTGATTGGGACGATAAATTTTACACATCGCCCAACTGCACAAATAAAATCTGTGTTTGATTGTTTGAAACCCCACACGGGTGTTGGGATGATATTTGGCGTACACTAATCCCAATTATTTAATTGTATGTCGATCGATTGGTCGACAGACTGTGTAAGCGTTGATTATACATATTTAATGCTTATGCAGTTGTGTCATGCACTTTGGATGATGGTTGATTATTTATGGTTGCTATTATATACATGTGTTGTATGGAATCCATATAATTAACATTATATGGTAATTGATTGGGCCTCTTTCCAATTGTGAAAATAAAGAATATTTTAAAATAAAGATTAACGTGTTGACAGTACTCATTTGTTGGGATTAGTCATGTGGTGAAAGAAATATAGATTCATGTGTTGAATAGGATAAATATTCATTTGTTGAATAGAATAACGAAGTTATTGGAAAATATAAAGCCGTGTTGATTAGAGATGCGCTATTTTGACGCGAACGATATAGATATCGATTATATTCGTTTTTAAATGAATATTTAGAAAGAGAATAAAAATATATATTCGAATTGAATAGAATAGAAATTGAAGTCGAATTGAATAGAATAGAAATTGAAGTCGAATTGAATAAAATAGAAATTGAATTCGAATTGAATAAAATAGAAATTGAATTCGAATTGAATAGAATAGAAATTGAAGTCGAATTGAATAGAATAAAAATTGAAGTCGAATTGAATAGAATAGAAATTGAAGTCGAATTGAATAGAAATTGAAGTCGAATTGAATAAAATAGAAATTGAATTCGAATTGAATAGAATAGATATTGAAGTCGAATTGAATAGAATAGAAATTGAATTCGAATTGAATAGAAACGAATTCGAATTGAATATAAAACGAATTCGAATTAAATTGAATAGAAACGAATTCGAATTGAAATTGAATAGAAACGAATTCGAATTGAAATTGAATAGAAATGAATTCGAATTGGAATTGGATAGAATCGAATTTGAATTGAAATCAATTTGAAATGAATTTAAAACGAATTTATATTGGAAAAATTCATTTTTGATTTGAATTTGAAATGAAGTTGAAATCGTTTTGAAAACGAATTTAAAACGATTTATAAAATTCGTTTTTAAAAGGAAATCGACGAAATATATATTATATATATTATATATATTTAATATAATGGCCTGAATAGAACGCGCCGCGCCGCGGTAGTTCGCGAATTTCGACCATTGACTTCGAACGGACATTACGGGAGATCCGACCGTCGGATTCTCCTGAAATCGGAACCGTTGGGTTCGTATCGAAAAGGGCTTTCCAATGAATATTATAAATTTGAAATCTAACGGTTGGATTTGGAATTATGTCCAAATCAAATTTGGAAAAGGTCGTTGTAAGTGCAGTTCGATGGCCGTAGGTGGAAATCGAATGTACGGACCTTGATAAAATAATTAAAAATATCTATAATTTGTGTAAAATCGTAAGAAAGGATTTGGGAAAAACTGGGATGAAAAACTCCATATTTGAAAAGATAAAAATAGATGTTTATCGAAATGAACTAGTTTTGAACTAGAATTAAAACCAATTTATTTTTGAAACAAATAAATTGAATTTGAAATGGGTTTTAAATAACCAGAATTTCTAATATATTTAATTGGAATTGAAATAGAATGTGATTTGGGTTTATCGTGGACTGTGTTTTAAATGACATTAGCTCTTTAACCCAGTAAAAGGAGTTTTAATGAATCTTTAATTAGATTGAAATGTGGATTGATAATTTAAATTATCAAAATTGGGAAATGATCGAAACGGGAGTATCTCCAATTTTACTCCTAGCGATAGTTAAATCTTTAATTAGATTTGAACGTGAAATGGTAATTAAATTTACAGATAAACCGTGGTGTTAGTTATGGGGTAATAACAGTTTTGCTCCATGGGATGAATAGGTTGGGATTGGGAAATAAAATAAATAATTACTTCGGTGTGGTTCGCTAATCCCGACTAGTTTGGAAAACCATAATATGGTTTGAAATGACATCCAAAGGAAGATTAAAGAATAAATTTAAAAGAATTTATCTTTGATAAAATTAATGGGAATATTTCCCTATGAGTGTGAATATATGAATAAAAGAATATTCTGAATTGGATTGAGGCGTACATTGTGTTTTAAAGCACTTGTTGATTAAGATACGCGAGTTATTCAGAAAGTCCGGGTATAACCCATTCTGAATAACTGATTCGACGACGAGTCGAAGAGATTGAAGACGGTGCAAGACCGATGATCTTCACATCGAATGGATGGGTGCTACTGATGCTCACGATGGGAGTAGCTACCTTGAAGGGGGCTAAAGTAGTAGTCGTCCGGACGTGCATGGAGGTCGACGGATATGCGAGGAAAGTGCCTCCGGTTTCGTTCAGACCCAGAACGGACTTGTAAATGGATAGTGTGTTCTACATTGTATTCCTTTATATTATATTCGTTGATCTCTGCTAAATATATATCTGTTTGGCGGCGGAGTATTTATTCTCTTGCTTAACGCCCTTCTCTGAGACATACGAGCTCAAAGGTTATATATTGGCAGAAATTAGTGGTACGATATGGATTGATAGTGTGGCATGCTGAGATGCAGTGATCCAGACTTTTGTTGAAAAGCAAAGTTTGGTGGATGATGATTAAAGCGCAGCTTTAATATAGCACGGCTTTGTGTATAGCGTTGATTCGCGAGCCTCACATCCCGGTATGGCGGTAAACTGATGGTTTGATCAGTATGCTTTTTAGTGGATGGGCACCTTCGTGGTGTCGTGGATTCGGTCGACCGAGATTGAGCTCAGTGCTCAGAGGGATAGGGTAAGCGGTGTTTTCTCTCGCCGAGACGTAAGCCGCAGTGATACCCGATTTCCCAAAAGTGCGGATGTGCATTACGGTGTTTTCTCTAACTGAGACGTAAGCCGTTGAGATGGCACTACGCGATCGATCTTTCGAATCAGGAGCCACCATGATGGAAATTCAATTTCCAAATATGAAATTTTGCAGTTTTGATTGTAGAGCCTAGTATTGGCGACATGATATATGGTACCCATGCCGTCTATGATTGATACATTTATATTTGAAATTGTTTTCTTCACTTATAGTAATAATATAAGATGAAATTTCACGTATCAAGCATATTTGGCTATTATAAGGGAAAACCCTATCCTCCGGCTTGCGTTGCATCGTGTGATGGGACCTGGGTCTTATAATAGCTTCATTGTTCTTTATTTAGCATTGCGCTGTTTGTTTTCTGCACTGGTATTCTTGGGAGGAAACCCGTTCCGTGTTATACGGCGTGGTCCCTTGATTTGCCTAACTTTAAAAACAAAGATTAATAACTGTTTTAGTTCTCACACCAGTCACATGACTGACCTGGAGTTTATTGTTTTAACCTAAACTCTGGGTTCCCCTATTTTCTACATGGGCAGCTAGTAGTTTTGGTTTTGCAGATTTATATTCACAGGATCCTGATTTACAGCTGAAACGATATCCGGAAAGCTCTGTATCCGTATATCTCTTCTAGTTCTGTTTTGCATTATTTCCGCTGCGATGTATTTAAATGTAATTTAAATCTCTGTTATTTTTCTGTGTAATATTTATTCATGCTCTGTATATTCTTATATTCTGATGGAATTGTTGTAATAAGTAATGAAATGTTCTTCTGTTTGTGTTCTATTTGTCCTGTTCTCAAAACGATTAGGGGTTTCGAACGGTCTTAGTCGGTTTAACGATCGATTAGGATTGAGCGAAATTCCTTGACGTCACAGTTGGTATCAGAGCTTTGGTTTACAGAGCTAGAGAACAAGACACATTAGAACCAAACGAAAGAATTCATCAGATATTGGATTAGTAATATCCAATTAGAATGACTCGTTAGAGATAGGATCAGTAGTATCCTAGAACGAGTGTGAAGAGTATATTTTTCAAATGAAAACAATTTTGTTTTGAAATTTAAATCGTTTTATTCGTATTTGAATATTTATTTATTTTGAATTTGGACAATCTAGTATATAAAGATTTTGCATATACGCGTCATGAATGTATATTCGAAGTTTTAATATACTGGATAGATATAGAATCACATTCTAGTCGCCCGGGGATGGTTCTGATGATCGCTATATAGTACGTACATCATCAGAATTTATATTCGAGTTTCGAAAGTGTGATATCTATATATTTCCATTAGGCTGGTGTGAGAACCGAAACTATATAGATTTATTGTCGTGATTTGGCATCAAAAACATGATTTTTTGTATATGTAGTAAAATTATGAATTTGAAACGTTAATCCACTAATTGATTGATGTTTGTGTTGTTTGTTTATTTGTTTGATAATTTTGAAACATTATGCCTAATTGTACCAAATAGTGAATTATATTGAAAATTAGTCGAATTTGCTTGCATATACATGTACTTACATTGA
This sequence comes from Allium sativum, assembly GCA_030737875.1. NCBI lineage: Eukaryota > Viridiplantae > Streptophyta > Magnoliopsida > Asparagales > Amaryllidaceae > Allium > Allium sativum. The sequence continues at coordinate 726,837,904 of CM060921.1, forward strand.
ACAGGTCATTGCAAAGAGGCTAGAGCTGAAGAATAAAATTATTTGCCCGACAAATAGGTACATGTTTACCATAATTTACTGTTTTGTTTGGGTGATGATGATTTTATGAGCCGATTGGCTAGCCGCTTGGCTTTTTCTTTTTGAGATCAGAGGGCCTATATGGCAATTTCGGGATTTTCCCGGTGCTCCCGGTGTAGGGGAGGTTATGGCGAAATTTTTCGAAAATTTAGGGTGTTAGCCAAATTTTTGAGAAATTTGAAAAGTTCTTAAAAACTGAAAAGTTGAAGAACTTAAGCCGTAGCGAAAATAATGAAAGTTGAGTTGGTTTTTTAAACAACTTTCGGCTTCGTTCCTTTTCGGGGATGAAAAGTTTTAAGTGGGGGAGATTGTAACAACCCGTAAAATCTGGGCTAGTTTAAAATTTTTATTTTGGCAATTTTAGCGAATTTTGAATATTTAAAATGAATTATTTTAAATAATAATGACGAGGAATTTATTTTGAATAGAATTAGAATGTATATATTTATATAGATCGTTGTTAGAATATAAATAATTATATATAATTATAAAAAGGAATTGAAAATGGCGCGGTAGTTCGATAATTTGATTTCAAATTTCAATTGAATGTACCGGGTGCAAAATAAACCGGATTTTAGTGAAACCAAAAATAATAGGATCTAATTGATAATATCTTTCCAACGAATTCGAAAAATTCAAATTTCATAGCGGGAATCAAAAGATATGTCCAGTTGAAAATTTTGAATAGTCGCTATGAAATTCAGGCCCTTGAAAATAGCCATTTTGCAAACGACCTCGGATTTCGACGAAACCACTTTTGTTAGATCCATGATGTCAAATTATTGCTAGATTCCAAATTTCATAATTTTTCGAATCAATATGTGAGTGTGGCAGAGGAAACCGCGTTTAACCAGTTTTAGTTAATTTTAATCGACTGGAAAATGACCATTTTTCCAACGGTCTCATAATTTGACGAAATTAGTTTTGTTAGGACCGTATCGTCAATACGAAGCTAGAAAATATTTTTTGGGAATTTTTAGAGTTAGTATGTGGCCCTGGTAAATTGAAATGTACGTTTAAAATTCAATATAATGATTTAAATATTAATTTAAACGAAAACTGATCGTAACAGCCGAGTTGGGTTACGAATCATATTTCATTGTGTTCGAAATGGGGGTATTTGGCTGGGGGCGACAGTCGCAGGGTTCAAATTGGAGTTCGTGACATTAAACAAGAATTAAATGAATTAATTAATTATATATATATATATACTCCATACCCGAAACCCTAGTCAGAAGTCAACCCCGTGGTCAAACCTAATATCGCGCCCCCGCCTTCTATGAACGACGTAAATCGTTCCAAAAAAAAAGAATCCCAAATCGATCTCCTCCAAATCGAATTACTCCCTCATTGTTGAACGCAAATCAAGGAGCTTCACGAGCTCTCCATTTCTACACCGCTGGGATCAAATTTAAGGGAGGACGGAGCTTGAAATTGCTGCTCGAACGCGCAGCAGTCGCACGCGGATTCCGACGCCTCTAGGGCCTCGAGCTGCGCATCGTCAATTGTGTAGGGGGGGCGACGCTGCAGGCTACGGCGTGGAGTTTCCTGATCAACGCAGAGTGGCTCCGATGGGCGTGCGCAAGCAAACCCTAGGTGCGGCTCCCTTTGAAAACGTCCAGAACTGAATAACAGTGAGCATTCTTCTTTTCTTTAATTACTCTAATTAATTTTGTAAATAAAATAGCATTGTTTTTGAAATCTAAATAACATTGGTTTTAAATAGAAATAGCTTACATTTATTTTCAGTTTTTAAAAGATATAAAGCTTTGCGAATTAAAAGTATAATTTTATTTATTTATTTATAAGTAACATGATTTAAAATAAATAAATAAATAAGTTTGTTTGAAATGTTGTTTTGAATAAAAGAAAAAGAAAAGAAAGGATAAATAACATACAATGAAAAGAGAATTTTTAATATGGTAGAAGAAGGTTTTTATGTTAAAAGATTTGATCTATATGTGTGAAAAGAATTGAAATTTATATATGTTAGTAAGTAGTAAAAATATGATTTTTATAGCGATGAAATAAAAATTCGATCTTTATATATGAAGTGGAAATATAAAAATATAATTTTTATATAGAAAGAAGCATGGTAAAAACATATGAAGTAGAAATAAAAATGTGATTTTTATCTATATAGTAGCGATGTAAAAATATAATTTTTTTTATATATGCAACGAATTAAAAATATGATTTTTTATATACATAGCTACAATATAAAAATATGATTTTTATATATGTAGTGGCTACGGGCAACGAAAGTGACAAAAGGCGAGCACGAAGAAGATGTTCTACATATGAAGAGTCACGGTGTTGGATTTAGCTTTTGGTGAGAACTCCTCACTTTTATTTTAATTTTCTAGTTAATATATATATACTAAGATGCAGACGGTGCTTAGCAGCACCCGACACCCGTCGTCCACAGACCATGGACGGCTTGTTTGTTAGATTGATGTTGTTGTGAAAATTTGATTGTGTGATGTGGAATGAAATAAAATATTTTATAGTGGAAAATATTCTATAGTTAAAAATATAATTTTTAACGTGTTAAAATGAAATAAATATTTATAAACGAATCGGAAGATTTGTTTATATACAATGATTTGACTGATATTGATTGGGACGATAAATTTTACACATCGCCCAACTGCACAAATAAAATCTGTGTTTGATTGTTTGAAACCCCACACGGGTGTTGGGATGATATTTGGCGTACACTAATCCCAATTATTTAATTGTATGTCGATCGATTGGTCGACAGACTGTGTAAGCGTTGATTATATATATTTAATGCTTATGCAGTTGTGTCATGCACTTTGGATGATGGTTGATTATTTATGGTTGCTATTATATACATGTGTTGTATGGAATCCATATAATTAACATTATATGGTAATTGATTGGGCCTCATTCCAATTGTGAAAATAAAGAATATTTTAAAATAAAGATTAACGTGTTGACAGTACTCATTTGTTGAGATTAGTCATGTGGTGAAAGAAATATAGATTCATGTGTTGAATGGGATAAATATTCATTTGTTGAATAGAATAACGAAGTTATTGGAAAATATAAAGCCGTGTTGATTAGAGATGCGCTATTTTGACGCGAACGATATAAATATCGATTATATTTGTTTTTAAATGAATATCTAGAAAGAGAATAAAAATATATATTCGAATTGAATAGAATAGAAATTGAAGTCGAATTGAATAGAATAGAAATTGAAGTTGAACTGAATAAAATAGAAATTGAATTCGAATTGAATAAAATAGAAATTGAATTCGAATTGAATAGAATAGAAATTGAAGTCGAATTGAATAGAATAGAAATTGAAGTCGAATTGAATAGAATAGAAATTGAAATCGAATTGAATAAAATAATAATTGAATTCGAATTGAATAGAATAGAAATTGAAGTTGAATTGAATAGAATAGAAATTGAATTCGAATTGAATAGAATAGAAACGAATTCGAATTGAATATAAAACGAATTCGAATTGAATTGAATATAAAACGAATTCGAATTGAAATTGAATAGAAACGAATTCGAATTGAAATTGAATAGAAACGAATTCGAATTGAAATTGAATAGAAATGAATTCGAATTGGAATTGAATAAAATCGAATTTGAATTGAAATCAATTTGAAATGAATTTAAAACGAATTTATATTGGAAAAATTCAATTTTGATTTGAATTTGAAATGAAGTTGAAATCGTTTTGAAAACGAATTATAAAATTTGTTTTTAAAAGGAAATCGACGAAATATATATTATATATATAATATAATGGCCTGAATAGAACGCGCCGCGCCGCAGCAGTTCGCGAATTTCGACCATTGACCTCGAACGGACATTACGGGAGATCCGACCGTCGGATTCTCCTGAAATCGGAACCATTGGGTTCGTATTGAAAAGAGCTTTCCAATAAATATTATAAATTTGAAATCTAATGGTTGGATTTGGAATTATGTCCAAGTCAAATTTGGAAAAGGTCGCTGTAAGTGCAGTTCGATGGCCGTAGGTGGAAATCGACTGTACGGGCCTTGATAAAATAATTAAAAATATCTATAATTTGTGTAAAATCGTAAGAAAGGATTTGGGAAAAACTGGGATGAAAAACTCCATATTTGAAAAGATAAAAATAGATGTTTATCGAAATGAACTAGTTTTGAACTAGAATTAAAACCAATTTATTTTTGAAACAAATAAATTTGAAATGGGTTTTAAATAACCAGAATTTTTAATATATTTAATTGGAATTGAAATAGAATGTGATTTGGGTTTATCGTGGACTGTGTTTTAAATGACATTAGCTCTTTAACCCAGTAAAAGGAGTTTTAATGAATCATTAATTAGATTGAAATGTGGATTGATAATTTAAATTATCAAAATTGGGAAATGATCAAAAGGGGAGAATCTCCAGTTTTACTCCTAGCGATAGTTAAATCTTTAATTAGATTTGAACGTGAAATGGTGATTAAATTTACCAATAAACCGTGGTGTTAGTTATGGGGTAATAACAGTTTTGCTCCATGGGATGAATAGGTTGGGATTGGGAAATAAAATAAATAATTACTTCGGTGTGGTTCGCTAATCCCGACTAGTTTGGAAAACCATAATATGGTTTGAAATGACATCCAAAGGAAGATTAAAGAATAAATTTAAAAGAATTTATCTTTGATAAAATTAATGGGAATATTTCCCTATGAGTGTGAATATATGAATAAAAGAATATTCTGAATTGGATTGAGGCGTACATTGTGTTTTATAGCACTTGTTGATTAAGATACACGAGTTATTCAGAAAGTCCGGGTATAACCCATTCTGAATAACCGATTCGACGACGAGACGAAGAGATTGAAGACGGCGCAAGACCGACGATCTTCACATCGAATGGATGGGTGCTACTGATGCTCACGATAGGAGTAGCTACCTTGAAGGCGGCTAAAGTAGTAGCCGTCCGGACGTGCATGGAGGTCGACGGATATGCGAGGAAAGTGCCTCCGGTTTCGTTCAGACCCAGAACGGACTTGTAAATGGATGGTGTGTCTGACATTTTATTCCTTTATATTGTATTCGTTGATCTCTGCTAAATATATATTTGTTTGGCAGCGGAGAATTTATTCTCTTGCTTAACGCCCTTCTCTGAGACATACGAGCTCAGAGGTTATATATTGGCAGAAATCAGTGGTACGATATGGATTGATAGTGTGACGTGCTGAGATGCAGTGATCCAGACTTTTGTTGAAAAGCAAAGTTTGGTGGATGATGATCACAACGCAGCTTTAATATAGCACGGTTTTATGTATAGCGTTGATTCGCGAGCCTCACACCCCGGTATGGTGGTAAACTAATGGTTTGATCAGTATGCTTTTTAGTGGATGGGCACCTTCGTGGTGTCGTGGATTCGGTCGACCGAGATGTATTAAACGACATTTGTTCTTTAACCCGATTAATCGTAAAATGTAGTTTGGAATTTATAAATCTTTTTATTTAGATTTAAAGGGAATTTTCTAAAGTAAAGTTTTATAATTTAATATATTATATTGAAATTGAATGGAATTCGATTTGATAACAATCGAAGTGAGCTTCTGTGGAGGAAGACTGTTAATATATATGGAATTTAAAAGGCTTTGTCGTTATTCAATTAATATTATTAGCCGGATACGGAAATTGATATCGATTATATATTGATCTGTTTTCCGTGAGGATTCCATAATTAATGGAATGTTATTTGGGTTTATCGTGAACTGTGTTTTAAATGACATTAATTCTTTAACCTAGTAAAAGACAGGATTACATGTCTAACATTGTATTTTGAACTGTATGGTTGATCTACGCTAAATATATATCTGTTTGGTGGCGAAGAATTTAATCTCTTGCTTAACACCCTTCTCTAAGACGTATGAGCTTAGAGGTTATATATCGGCAGAAATCAATAGTACGGTGTAGATTGTTGATGCGGCATGTTTGTGTTTCCAAAGTTAAATTATTATTATTATTGATTTTTGGGAAGATTAAAACTAAGTGGAGTTTTAATGAATATTTAATTAGATTGAAATGTGATAATTAAAATTATCAAATTTGGGAAATGATCGAAAGTGGAGTATCACCAGTTTTACTCCAGGCGATAGTCAAATCTTTAATTAGATTTGAACATGAAATGGTAATTAAATTTACCGATAACATCGTGGTGTTAGTTATGGAGTATTACCAGTTTTGCTCCATGGGATAATTAGGTTGGGATTGGGAAATTAAACATATGATTACTTCGGTAAGGTTCGATAATCCTGACTAGTTGATAAACCTTAATTTGGTATGAAATGTTATCCAAAGGAAGATTAAAGAATAAATTTAAAGAATTTATCTTTGATAAAATTAATGGGAACCTTTCCCAAATGATATGAATATTTAAATAAAAGAATATTCAGAATTGGAATGAGGCGTATGTTGTGTTTTTATAGAACTTGTTTATAAAATACGCGGGTTATTTAGAAAGGTCGGGTTTATACCCATTCTGGATAACTGATTCGACGATAAGTCGACGATGAAGATGGTGGTTGAAGACCGGAGGTCTTCACATCGTTTGGATGATTACTGATGTCATGATTAGGCTATACACCTAAGACGAGGCAATAAGTGGCGATCGTCCAGACGTACTTGGAGATCGACGGATATGCAAGGGCCTCTCTCCTGTATTGGACATATAGGACGAGGAATAAGTTGCCTCCGGTTTTGTTCAGACCCAGAACGGACTTGTAAATGGATGTGCGTCTGGCACAAAATTTTATTCTATGTTGATTGACTTCTATTAAATATATATAACTGTTCGGCGGCGGAGAATTTATTCTCTTTCTTAACGCCCTTCTCTGAGACGTACAAGCTCAGAGGTTATATATTGATAGACATCAGTCGCATGGCGTGAATTGCCTGTGTGGCATGCTGAGATGCATATGATCAAGCTTCTATTGAAAATCAGATTCTTGTGGTTGATGATCAAAGCACGGCTTTAAATAGCATAGATTTGTGTAACGTTAATTCGCGAGCCTCACACCCTGGTGTGAACCAAAAATGGGAAGGACAGTAGGGAAATGGACATATGTTAGTTCTAGCTACGAGTAACGTCATGATATGGAGCCCGAGCTGTTTACTCATGTGGGTGTTGCATGCTATTATTACTTGATGGGAGACGAGACATATTGGCTCATCTGGGCTGATGGATATTATATCGGTCACTACGGGACTGGTGGATATGGTCGATATGCTGACCATTTTAGAGGTTCGATAGAACCGGCTAACATATAGTTTATAGTATAACTAATCATTGATGGATGACCGGCCCTACCGATCCGGGTGCAGTTGCGACTGAATCCTGAGGCACTTGCTAGGATGTCTCGAATGTGCACATGATGATCCCTTGCCTCGGTTCATAGATGGAATCCAACTTCCAATACGACATTGTGCGGTTTTAATTGTAGAACTAGTATGGCGACGTAATATATGGGTACCTACGCCGCCTATGATTGATACATTTATATTTGAAGTTGATTTCTTCACTTATAGTAATAATAAAATATGAAATTTCACGTACCAAGCATGTTTGGCTATTATAAGGTAAAATCTCTATCCTTCAGCTTGCGTTGCATTATGTGATGGGACCTGTGTCTTATAATACCTTCATTTTTCCAAAAAGCATAGCGATGTTTGTTATATGCACTGGTATTCTTGGGAGGAAACCCGTTCCGTGTTATACGGCATGGTCCCTTGATTTACTTTATTTTAAAGTAAAGATTTAATAACTGTTTTAGTTCTTATAGCAGTCACATGACTGACTTGGAGTTTATTGTTTTAACCTAAACTATTGGAGCCCCTATTTTCCACACGGGCAGCTAGTAGTTTGGTTTTCCAGATATTATATTCATAGGATCCTGGTTCACAACTGGAGCTATATTCGGAATGCTCTGTATCCGTGTATTTTGTACAGTTGTGTTATGTATTATTTTTCCACTGCTATGTATGTAAATGTAATTTAAATCTCTGATATTTTCCGTTGTAAATTATTCATTCAGACTCTATATATTCTTGTACTCTGATGTAATTGTTGTAATAACAATGAAATGTTCTGTCGTTTATGTTCCAATTGGTCTTGTTCTCAGACAATCCGTTCTTTCTCTTCTCTTCGGAGACCGGGGAAGTTTGGGTCGTGTCAGTTGGTATCGGAGCTTTGGTTTACAGAGCTCGAGAAAAAGACATGTTAGAACCAAACAAAAGAATTCATCAGAGATTGTATTAGTAATATCCAATGAGAATAACTTGTTAGAGATGGGATCAGTAGTATCCTAGAACGAGTGTGAAGAGTGTTATTTTTAAAATAATAGTGAAAACAAAGTTTGTTTTGAAAATTTAAACCCTATAACGTATTTGAGTATTTATTTTAAATTGATTTGGACAATCGAGTATATGAAAATTTTGCATATACGCTTAGCTAGCGTGTATTTGAAGTCTCAAATATACTAGATAGATATAGAATCATACTCTAGTCGCCCGGAGATGATCTTAATGATTGCTATAGCATCATCAGTATTTATGTTCGAGCTTCGAAAGTGGGAAATCTATATATTTCTAATTGATTGGTGTGAGAACCAAAATATAGTTAGAATATATCGTTGTGATTAGGAATCAAAAAATAGATTTTGGGTATATATAAAAGTTATGCATTTAAAATTTTGATTAACCAATTGATTTGTTGGTTGTGTTGTTTGATTATTAGTTTAACTAATAATAATATTGGAATTATTAAAATAAATATGAAAATGGAAAGGAAAAATTTAGCCAAAGAGAATCAAAATTGAAATGAATTGAAAATCGATTGAAATTGCATGCATAAACATGTATATACATTGAATATGTCATAGCAGAGAAGCTAAGCAGAGGAATAAAATTCTATGCCCAACAAATAGGTACATGTTTACTAATTTATTGGGTTTGGATGATTTTATGAGCTGATTGGTTAACCGCTTGGCTTTTTCTTTTTCTTTTGGATTGGTGAGGGGCCTGCGTGGCTAGTTGCGGTTTTAAATGTCTCCCCATACAAAGGTGGTAATGGAGAAATTTTTCGAAAATTTAGGTTGTTAGCCAAATTTTTGAAAAATTAGAAAATTCTTAGAAACTGAAAAGTTGAAGAACGAAAGCAAAACTGAAAGTTGAGTTGGTTAGTTAAACAACTTTCAGCTCCATTCCTTTTTGAGGACGAAAAGATTTTAAGTGGGGGAGATTGTAACAACCCGGAAAATCAGAACCAATTTAAAATTTGTATTTTGGCTATTTTAATGAAATTTGAATATTTAAAATGATTTATTTTAAATAATAATGACTAGAAACTTATTTTAAACAGAATTAGAATGTATAAATTTATTTAAATCGAAATTAGAATATAAATATTTATTTTAATTACAAAACGAATTGAAAATGGTGCAATAGTTTGAAAATTCGATTTCAATTTTCAAATGAATGTACAGTATTCAAAATAAATCGGATTCCAGTAAAACCCGAAATATTTGAATCTGTTTGAAAATATCTTTCTAACGAATGTGAAAAATCCAGATTTTATAGCGGGAATAAACCTTATGTCCAGTTGAAAATCTAGAATAGTCGCTATGGAATTTAATATAAAATATAGCCCTTGAAAATAGCCATTTTGCAAATGACCACCGTTTTCGATGAGACCACTTTTGTTGGATCCGGAATGTCAAATTATTGCTAGATTCTAATTTTCATAATTTTTGGAATTAATGTGTGAGCATGGCAAATTAAAACGTGTTTTGATAATTTTAGTCAATTTGGATCGACTGGAAAATGACCATTCTTCAAACGGTCTCCAAGTTCGACGAAATTAGTCTTGTTAGGACCGTATCGTCAAAGCACAGCTAGATTTATTTTTTTGGAATTTTTGGAGTCAGTATGTGGCCTCGGTAAATTAAAATGTACGTTCAAATCTAAAATCAAATGTTTTATATTTTAATTTGAAGAATAACTGACTGAAATAGTCGAATGGGCTTACGAAACATATTCCATTGTGTTCGGAATAGGGGTATTTAGCTAGGGGAGACACTCGTTGGGATTCATTTGGAGTTCGAATGCAGAATTCACTTTTAAGAAATTATTAGAATTAAATAATATATATATAAGCCCTAAACTCTAATCCGCTCTCACAACACTGAGCCTCCGCAACCCTCAAAGAACGATCAGAATCATTCAAGAATACACGCCGCAAATTCTTCAAATCCGGTCAATAATTCCAACCACTCCTGAAGGCAAAATCATAGAACGATCTGAGATCTTCCCATCAGCACTTGTTTGGTCGGATTTCATGCTGTAATTAAAGAGATTTCCTCCCTTGAAGCAGGCCAGTTCGCGCAGCAATTTTGAGGCATAGGAAGCCTCGAAGCGAGCGCCGCTAATGGTGCCGTGAGGAGGCAGAGAGCTCTTCGACGTGGGCCACCTGATCGAACTCCGGCGGCGTCTAGGGCTCACGGTGGTGGAGTTTTGTTTTGAACGCGAATGGGTTTCACAGTTCTTGGTTCACGAAGGGGAAGTGAAAAACGAACGGCCACATTTTTAATAAATGTTGTTAATAAGGGTAATTAGCTTTAATTACAAATTAATTATTAATTAATTAATCCTTAATGTTATCCAATATATAAAATGTTATATCTGCTTCATACGAGGTCCAAATCGCGCGAAACTGGATCCATTGGGATCGCGGGGACGAGAGCTTCACAACAAGACTGACTGGACCCAATTTGTAGCTAGTTTGAAATCTAGGCAAATTCAAATCTAAACTATTCAGAAATTCAAAAAAAACTGGCAAAGTGGAAGCTGACGGTGAGAACTTGTGACACCCCACATCCGTTAGTGTCACTCACAAAGGGAATGCACTAAGTTCTGCGGAGCATTTATGGTAAAAGATGCAGATAAATTACAAGACAGATAATTTAAACAGCGAAAAATAAAACTTAACTTTATTGATAAAATAGTTCGTACAACAATTGTTTTCCAATACCAGAGTATTTGTCTTACAAAATAAAGAAGCATGAAATAACATTTATATTCCCCAATGTAGCATGAGCCAGCCATAGCAGTGGAAAAGAGAATCCAAGCAAAACTTCGACTAATCTTCAAGATTGGAAAGAAAACTGAGCTAAGTAGTAATATTCCCTCCCTGCGAACCTGGGGGGGAGGGGGGGGGGGACGGAAGACAAGAAAGCGAAAGAAAACAGAGTCAGACATAAAGTCTGGTAAGTTCAGTAACTTTCAGCATGTGAACAGGTAAAAGCAAAATGGCATGAATTAACTGTATACAAGACTACACCATGATGAGGGAATGATAAGGTTAGCACAAGATATGATAAGGTAAGATAAACTGGATGCACTTCTATACGTTCTCTGCTTCGCCACTACCTTGTTATTCTAATTTTTATATCCCTTCACCACCTGACTAGTAATCCGTATAAACTGACAAGAACAGATACGTGATCCCAATTCCCATAATTTTTGTCTGTCTCAAGTGTACATTTGTCATTTATTACCTAGGTCTAACCTAGGGTTTTTCTATCGAGTGCTTCCTAGATTTAACTAGGATTTACGCGACTTATCTAATGCTTCTCGGATTTTAGGGTTTACGCGACCTAGTTCCAACTAGGGATTATGCTACCTATCGAACGATGCCCCTACTCTAGGACACAATACCTAAGGCGGTATATATTCCTAGACTTTCCCCACGCATGTGTCATGGATCGTTATCGCTGTCTAGATGCACATGTCCTCTATATGTGCGACCCGAGTCTCGTGGCGGGGCAAATCAAGAAACACGGAACTCGGTCGGGAGCTTTCAGATATCTGCCGATGCAGATGCTAAGGTATGTTTTTCCAGTGGCTATGGTCCCACCTGACCCCTCCCTCAACTAATGAAAGGCACACCTTGAAAAATGAGAACTATACGCAGGCCCTCTATGCCCCCACTAACCGATGGACATCCGCACTCATAACTAGATAGCAAGTATGTGGTCTGTTGGAGTTCTCCGCCTTTCCGCTTCACGTATCTCGATTGACTCAAGATGGTAGGTAGACGATGAGTCGCTATCACAGGGCTACTGGTCTCGCCGAATCACGCTGGTCCATCCTAGTCTTTAGGTTGCCCTATATTGCAACCATGGCATACCCTTGGTTCTTCTAACGCAGACCTTAACCTCTGTGAGCCCAGGCGGATCATCTGCAGCCTCACCGAGGGATACCAAGAGTACCCTCACGTCCCCCGCGAAGCCGCGTGCTTCGTCCCCCAGTTCGTTGGAGCCTTCTTTAAGATCAGATGGACGTTCGCTCCTTCTCGTGTCATACTAAGGTTTACTACTTAGTTCCCTTAACTAAGGTTTACTACTTAGTTCCCAAACCGTCGTTTTCTTAACTAAGGTTTACAACTTAGTCCTTTTAACTAAGGTTTACTACTTAGTTCTCTTTCTCGTCAAGTTGGATTGGTTAAGTGTCATTAGTTAATTCAAGTTATCTTAACCCATTCATTTGTCATGATAAACTGATTAATTGTTATCAGTAGTTCATGTTGACTTAACCCTACCACGAATCAAGTTATATTGGTTAAGTATTTATTATTACTTAACCCTACCCCTTCATCTTGTACTGGTTGAGTATCCATTTTAACTTAACCCTGCCCCTTCTGTTTAACTAACATGCTAAAACGGTTAAGTGTTCTCTTAGTTAACTCAACCCTAACATCTGTTTAATTCACATGTTCTAATGGTTAAGTATTCTAAGTTTACTTAACTCCACCTTCTAGTCTGGTTAACCTGTTAGATTGGCTAAGTGTATTTTACTTAACCCCACCTTCTAGTCTAGTTAACATGTTATAGCGGCTAAACCTTTTCTTAACCTCACCCACTTGTCTAGCCAACATGTTATAACAATTATTTAACCCTTACAAGTCTTGTTAACATGTTAAGTTGGTTAAATATTCCTACGGACTTAACCCTCCCATTCTAGCTTAACCATTTCTTAGCTTTAAATTATTCTTTAAAGCACCAACCACTCACATTAGACAGATCTTGTTGCGGTTACTGGATGTGCCGGTCGGTTCTGGGAAGATTTACACCGCATGTAACGTCCCGGATTTTTCGGCCATTTAAAATAGAATATTTAAGTCAGCTTATTTTTTTTTAAATATAGTGGATTCTTAATTGAATTTATTTATTTCAATTGGAATTCGAGTATATATTTATGTATTATTAAAACAAATTGGGAACGTCAAATAGGCGCTATCTTCGTTTTTAAAATTTTAACGATTTAATTTATATTAAAGGATTTTTATAAATTTCTACTTAAAGCCATAATTTTGATGTTGGCGTTTTAAAATTCCATACTATTTAAAATTAAAGATGTTGGTTTAAATAAATACGATGATATTAATTATCGTTAACTCAACTGTTTAATTTTTTTTGTACATGTAAATACATTTAGTTCTCGGAATTATCATTGTGGCCAAAATCTAAGAATATAAATAAAATGATCTCAAAATACGTATCCAAGCAAAATATAACAGTTTGTATGAGAAATGAGGTTTCCAGGACGAGGGTTACATCGGTGTACAACTTATCCCTCATCCTTGACACTCATAGGAATCGGTACAATTTAATGAAGGAAGTAAATGGTGTCGTTAAAATGCACATGGATAGTTTCAATATCATGAGTTCTAAACTGATCAAGAATAAACAGACTAAATAAATAAAACATCAGGTTTGAGGTGTGCGCGTAACACCATCAACCATTTCCGGTGAACTAGCACATATTACATTGAACAGACAGAATAAATTATTAAGCATATAAAAATGAAATCATTTAATTACATTATCATACAAGTTCATAAGTGTTATATTGTACAGAACAAGTTCAAGAAAAAAAGAAAGAAAGAAAAAAAAAGCAACATTGTGTAGATCAACTATTGCATATCTTTTTCTTTGCCAAGGTGAATCCATCTCGTCAGTGTGATCTGCGAAACAAGAAGAAACCCATCAAAAAGGGTAATGACATCATTTGAACAGTAAAGAAAGGAAAAAAAATCATGATATAGCTATGAAGAACAGGAAATATACAGCTATATAATAGGCAATACATAGCTAGACAGTTATTTATGAGCCAGAACAGTTGAAATTGAAATGAACAGCTAGGAAACAACTAATAATAGAAGAAGAAGAAATAAATATATATATATATATACTGAAATCAGAACATACTGTAAAGAAAAAAGCAATGTCAGAAAACCAATATATGTGTTATCTATACACATGCTTGAACAATGCAAAATAGAGAAGACAAGACAATTTACTCACATATGAGGCCAGTTTAAATGGATGAGAAAGTGAACATAACCCTACTTCAGTTTGCAAATAAACAATTATGTAGAATCCATACAATATATTGAGTAACATTTTCATAAACTTCATAAAGAAATACAATGCCATGAACAACCATATCCACACCAGGATTTGTGACACAGTACTGCTATGTGCGAGGGTATCTAGGGGTGTGGGTGTGACAATTCTAAAATAGTTGTTTATTTCATTTCAGATTTTTTATTTGGACATGTCTTGTTCTTTCAAGAACCGTGCAATAAGGCAGCCTTAATTTAACATATGTATAAAAGATTTTGAAATCATGAACAGTGGACAACAACAACAGCACATTATATAATCAAAGGAAAACAGAAAAAGGAGGTGTACCAGCTAAAAACAGCTGGAGGGTGTACAAGAACAGCAAGGAAATCGAATACAAATGTCTATTCTCACATCTAAACCTTTACAGGAAAGAAATAGTACACACAAATATATCGTATATATTTGCGTCAAACATGTACAATGAACAGTTACAGTGAAGCGCATAGCTGAACTGAAACAGGGAATTCCATGTGCAAATTCACTGTGTACATATATTTAAATTAGAAATAAAATCTATGTTCAGTTTCGAAATCTCTGATTTGAATTAACTATTCAGAGTTCAGTTCTATCTAATCTACAGCTCGACAGGATCTATTTCGAACCCACCATCCAGACTAAAATCATATATCAAACAATCCAAACCAAAATCTAAATTTACAGATTTGAAATTGACTGAAATAACAATTCGTAGTTAGACGTTGAACATATCTAGTTCAAACCGCAAGTATAAATAGGATATCACCCAGTATGTTTTATCAACCATTCGAACAACACGATGAACCAGAGAAAAATTAACATAAATAATAATAAAATCGAAAGCAAACTTAGCTTAATGAGGAGGCCGCTTCAAAATTTTGGAGGTTTGGGTTTCGGCAGGGATTGATTGACGTGGAGGGGGTTGCTGAGGGGTTCGGTGGGTTTAGGAAGGAGGAGGACGAGGTAGTGGTGGAGTACGGAGGGGCGGCGACGCCATGTATCTCGAGAGGGCAGAAGACGAAAGGGATTAGGGTTTGATTTTTGGGCTTAGGGTTTGATTTGGGGAAAAACGATGGAGGCGGCTAGGGAAAATAAAATGAAGAAGGATCGGTGATGAGGGTTAAAAGGGCAGGCGGGTTGGGTATGTTTGGATTGGGCCGGTAATTTAAGGTAAGCCAAAACTTTAATTTAAAAGAAATTATAGGTGTCACATACGATATTGTAAAATTGTTTATACGATATTGTTCACATACGATGTCAGATTCACGCGCGGTCAGGTGCATTGGGACCGTGGAGACGAGCACTTCGAGACGGAGTAGGCCTGGTCCGGATCTGAAGTGACTGGGATTTTTAGTTGAATTAAACGTCAGTTAAATTAATCAGAACAGACCGTTTATCGATAGATTCCAACCGAGGTGAGTTAAACTCACTCAGCCTCCTCGTTTATATTTTATATAAACCGGGTATTTTATTCTTGCGTGTTCTGATTGTTAGAGGTTGACTGTTAGGATATATATTGTTGATTCATCGATTGTTTAAATTTAGAAATAACCACTGTTTGGGGATGACCCATAACAAAGTAACTCCTTGAGTTGATCACGTTTACAAACGTGTTTGAAATTATTTGAATTGTTTGAATTGGATGTTAATTGATTTGGTAATTGGCAGTAAATGGTCAAATGTGAGGTTTTAACGTCGTTCGATCCGTCAGGTGAATTGACGTATTTTTAAAAGGTATAAATTCATTGATAACTGAATTAAAGCTATTTAATTATTTTATACGAGTATTTAAATTGGGAATTTAAATTAAATGTATTAAATCGAGTTATCGAGAAAATTTAGTTAAATGGGTTAGACCAGTTGAGAAGCAGAACTCAAGAAATTTCATGGGTTGGTAAAAAGGAAATAATTGTTTCCAAACAATTAAAAAGGGTGACTTTAATTAATTAACTTAATTAATTTATTTAAGAAAGGGGAAATGACAGTTGGAATTCAGTTAATAGTTAACTGATGTGTATGGTTGGTCAATCTACCGCTCGAGTAGAATGGACAGAGGAAATAAATATTGGTTCAAATATTCATTAAAGAGTAACGAATAATCTTGGATATTAGTTAATCTGTGATTAATTATAATCTAAACGGATAATTGAATTGGTCATTGTGAATAACCTGGATTATTGGGTAAGCGTGTAAACATGAAAATAAATGCTGTTTTGTCAAGATTAAAGTTAACTAAATTTTAATATAGTAGACGTTAAAGCCAAATTATTCTTTAATTTAAAATGATTTAAAGTAGTAATTTTATCAAAGGGATTTGTAAATCCAAGTTTGAACAAGATTTGATACAATGGCAATCAAATTAACGAGTGATTAACTGACGATGAGGTTTAGCTAAAGAGGCGATAAGGTTTATTATAGAATGTCCAAATGGATGGAATCAAATCACTTTACGAGGGATTTACATCATAAATCAAAGGGTTTAAATTGATAGAATACTTGAAGATTAAGTGGTGTTTTAAGGGATGTCTACTTAAACAAAGAAAATTAAGTAAAGACCTTAACGAGAATTTCAAATAAAGGATGGGTTTAAAAACCAGATTGAAATCCAAAAAGGAAATAAAAAGGGGAAATGTGATTGTGACGTTAGTGGTTAAACTAATATTATTCTGAGGTGAGAAGGTTGTCGACCAAGGTCTGAGAGGTAACTAAAATACCCCAACTTGGTTAGTTTCACTATTATCGAGGAATAGCATTAGTTGGAGTGAGTTAAGGTGTGAAGTTGATTTTATCTTCAACGAGAAATATCAAACTCAAATGCAAGGGTTTGGGAAAGAAATAATATTGCAATATTTGTTTCAAAGGAATAAGAATTTGGATTTCAAATTTATCAAATATATTGTTATTCAATTAGAACTAATCGAATATAGTTAGAGATAGTCAAACAAAGTTATCTAGGGAAGTTTCCACTGCGTACGACTACTAGCGTAATTCGCAGGGCTACAGATAGCCTATGGCGGTCGGATGTTTCCGAAGGGAATCAGGCGTAACCATTGTGATCGCTGCGATCTAGAGTCGAGCGAATGGAGTTAAGTCGAGTCTAAATTAATCGATAAGAGTAATCAAGTCAAGTTAATCGAGTTAAATAAGTCGAGTTTGTTAGATAGAGTTAACCAATCAAAGTAATTCAAGTAGAGTTAATCAGTGAAAATTTGTTTTTATATTGTTAAGTATATTTTAAAGTGGTCGAGTTGTGTCAAGTGTTGTATTCACACTATTGTTATTCGATAGTTAAATCACCGACTATCGAAGTTTGACCAATATGATTGTTGGCATGGAAAGACCGGGATCGAATTATATTCGAATACCATTCCGACCAACAAATACGTGAAGAGATCGGAAGGTGATCGAGATGGAGCATTGAAGACTGTGGATTTTCATAAACGGAAGGACCATTAATAACCTCTGGATCGCGGCCAGAGATAAACCATGGTTCGGTCGTAGTTGGAATCTACGGGTTGCAAGGACTTCTCGCTACTGATCCATGGGGTGATTCCTATATTGGATGCAGTAGGAGAGTACCTTCGGTTCATCCTGTTCCTGGATGACTTGTATGGACGGATGTCTGATAGAGTATTTCCAGAAGGATTTACACGCGCAGATTTCTCCAAACGTACCATAGTTGATGGCGGAGAAATGGTTATTCTCTAGCCAGATAGCTAGAGTATGTTTGTAGACATCAATCAAGTGTGATCTGGCGGATCTGATGATGTGGCATCCAAAGTATATGATGAATCAGATGTGTTCTGACCTCAAGCCTCATCAACCGGGAAATGACAAAAATCGGGCAGGCAGCATGGCTATGTGGGTCGCTCCCATTTGGATGTATGATCACCTATCTAGAGAAATTCCTATTGCTTCTTAATCTTTGTTCGATGCTGTCCCTTATCAGGAGACGGTGGTTTGAGCCCAACCGTCGGTGATATACATTCGATACACTCAAGTGAAATGAGTGGTCGGTCATGTGAGGGCCGGGTTACAAGACGTTCTTGTTCAACCCAGTGTATTCGCCTCTAGAGATACACGAGCGGAAGGTGGTCCCATACCTTGTCAGAGTTGGAATCCAATATCCAATAAGCACCCGCGGTTTTCGATTGTATGTATATATATATATATATATATATACGTAGAGCGTGAGATGCAAGCGTTCTACTAGACTGATATTTACTTGTATTTAGACACTATTATAATATCAGATAAGATATTGATTTCAAAAACTGTTTTGGGTTATCGTAAGGTAAAAAACCGTCCGTATTTATGTGTGGATTTGGTCTTACGATTATCTTTTCTTTCGAAAGGATTTTAACTCTAAAATCAAGTTGTGTGATACCATTAATACTATGCGAGTTTTTCTCACTCTGGTTCACCAGACTGACCCGGTGTTTTGTAAATGCTCGGGTTAGCCCGAGATGTACAGGTTCAGGTTATCAGGTACCGTGAAGTCTAGTGACAAGCTGAAGGCGTTCATATATATGATTTGATTACTATTCCGTTGTGTGTTGTATATGAGACAGGCTATTGAAACCGTCCAGATATATGTTGTACTCTGATATTGTAAGTATTTTCAAAGGCTCTCAATAAAGATTTATTTCTGTACTATATTTTGTTCCGCTGCGATGTGAGACTCTGTGTTGTGTTGATACTTCTTCTTCTTCTTCTTCTTCTTCTATTCTAACTTTCTTTCTTTCTTACCTCACCCTCTAAATTCTTTCTAAAATGTTCCAGTTTTTTCGGTGTTGGAGGATCAGCATGGGTACAGTGAAGGGTATTTATGTCGATTTTCGGGGCCGAAAACCGCTGGTTCGTTACACCGCAACTCAGTCTAACCTCGGGTCCTTTTTGGGCTCAATGCTCTAACCACCCACATTAGATAGGTATTATTACGGTTGCTGGATTTGCCGTTCCGGGCAGTCTTATACCGTAACTCAATCTAACCTTGGGTTAGGCATATTCGTCTTTCCCTAGATTTACATATTTGTCTTTTTAGTTTTAAATGTAAATTGCTAACAACTCTTTTAAACAAATTTGGCATATAACCTACTCATTTAACCCAACCCATAGTTTTCTATCAATTTAGATCTAGTATTCCCATTTACAGTTCATGTCAAAACTAGGTTTGATGCCCTAGTTTATAGTTTATGCCCAAAACTTGGCTTACATGCCAATAACATACTTTGCGGCCAATTAACAATTTACCATTACACGCCCAAGTTTAATATGCATGTAATATTTACTATTATAGCCAATTCAGATTTGTATCAACATATTTATTATGCAAAATTATAAATTAAGCTATGCCCAAATTTCCCCCGCCGTAGTCGTACGTATAACATGATTTCACAAGTTTCTAAGTACTTATGAAATGAAACTAGCAAAAGGATCGGGTAATAAGCACGAGAATTTGACATAAAAGAATAGGCATGCGAAAGCGAACCAAATACAAAGATAATGGTTCCAATTAGTTTGATGTACATAACAGTGAATAGGAATAAACTAGACAAGCTACATCATAAATATAAGATCAACATAATTTAGGGAATAGGCATAGGTGATTTGGTCCAACATGAAGCCAGTTCGGTGTACAACATGATAGTATTATGGGCACATGCAACTAATCATACTAGTCAAAGGCAATTAACCACAATAGTCCTAGGCAATTAACCATAAAACAGTCCTAGGCCATTAACCACAATAGTCAAAGTCATGGTTTCATAGTTATGAATCATGGGTGATTAAAAACAATAGTCATGGATAATTAACCAAAATAGTCCTATAATAATAGGCAGTAATCTCATAGTCATGAGTCGTAGGTGATTAGCCACAATTGTCCTTGTCATAGTCATAGGCAATAGTTTTACGTTCACGGTCATAGGCATAGGCATAGTCTTTGTTCACAGTCACAGGCATAGGCATAGTCTTTGTTCACAGTCATAGGCATAGGCATAGTCTCATCGGTAATTAATCTCAATAGTTCTTAATCAGATCCAAAGGCATATACAAGCACAGATTCAAATGAGAGGATCATGCATATTCTTATGTCTATTCAATTACATGCCACAAAAAGATCTAGACGTTCAAATCTAAAAAGTAACCGACTTACAACAAACGACGAACTTGAATTCTGGATTCTGAGCTCTGGAATTGAGATGCTTTCCTTTGGGTAGATAAACGTTGCTTTGATTTATAGTTTTGAATCTCCTATTTGCAACTCCTAGCCGTAGTCTTCAAGAAATAGACTTCGTATTTTATTTTAATTTATTTATTTTAATTGTTCCAGAGGCAGCATAAAGAGAGAATGAAATGGTGTAAAGAGAATGAGGCTAGGTGGCTGTTTATATAGGATTAGGTGGACGAATCTAGACAGAAAACGAGACCGGATACATCAGAATGAATCCAGGCTCAAAACTGGGCTTCAGTTCCAAGTCGACCCCCAGGTCGACACTATGGTCGACCTGGTCCCTGGGAGGTCGACTATGGTCGACCCCCAGGTCGACCTGGTCCCTGGGCGGGAAATTTCCCGCCCAGCCTGTTCTGGGTTTTGAATTCGAATTTGAATTCGAATTTCGAGCTGTTTTTCTGTTCTGAAAATCCTTGAAACTTCGGAGGGTCATATCTCCCTCATACGGACTCCGTTTCTCGAAAAATTGGACTTGTTTCCAAGCATAATTTCGAGAAGAACGCAATGGCGCAACCAGTTTCCCTTGATTCTTATTTTAAAATTTAATTCTGCCTTGATTTATGGTTTTAACATGTTATAAAAATACAGGGTGTTACATTCTCCCCCTCTTAAAAGGATTTCGTCCCCGAAATCTTCAAGTTAGGAAGAATGTATCCTACCATCCAATCACCCATCTACTCAACCATTCAATCACAGGCATTCATTGTCCTTAAAAAGATTTCTAATGCTTTTGTGTTCATATGCATAGTGTGTGCATATGTCTTTATCTAATGCAAAAATCAGGCGATCTACTGATTCAGTTGACCTCCTTAATGCGAATTATGTCGGCGCAATGCATCCAATCATGTATGCAAGCATACCTAGTTATGTAAATACTACATGTGTGCATAGCCATTCATCCGTATGCAATATCCATAAGATAACATATTCAGTTAAATCCGTTAAGCAAACACATATATGCTTATGAAATATGAAAGTGATTGAGTCGTTCTAACGCCTATGGTGTGTATATGCATCCACGAGCAACCATTTGCAACCATCAATCATAACATGTTTCAAATACATGTTTACATCCATTTTCTTCTACCTAAGGATCGATGATACGCCCTAGAGGATATACCTTAAAAGCTAGAAAGTATGCATAAAATTCCTAGAAAAACAGATCAAGGATGTACCCTTAAGAAAAAGGGTATGATGCGTGTATCTAGTCTTCTAAGTCGCATCTTCTTAAGCTTCACTATTCTGTATCTTATCTAATTAATCTTCACGATTGCGAAGCTTCTTGACCTCCATTTCCAAAACTGTCGTTGATCGGATAGCTGGCTTTTCATTGTTAACTGGATACTTGCGGATGTCTATCCCGCGTTTTAGGGGTAAACTCCTAACCTAATCAAAAACATCTGCGTACTCATGGACTACCCTAACGGATTACAAATCGTCGATAATTGCATTAAGCGATTCTAGCTAGCTAAGCCTAACTAATTCTTTTCACGGAATCTCGAGGGTATTTCCAAGGCAAGTCAAAAGTCTAACTACCCTCCTTTCAGAATTACTAGCCAACCAACCCATGCCTAGAATCAACTCATAGCCCATGGAACCAAAAACATAAGTATTACGCTTAAACTCAACACTTAATATAGTTATTCTCAAATCCTTACGAACTAAAAGTAAACGGGCCGAACCACCAATTGGATTTGAGACACTAATGGGATCTTTTACTATACAAGTACTAAGGTGCAGAGACTCAACTATGGAAGTAGATATGAACAAATGTGAAGTGCTAAGATCAAAAGAGTACTAACTGGATGATCAAAACGAAAAACTAAACCTTTCCAACAGAGACTTTTACTATCTCTCTCGGGTATTCTGGTGGTGAAAGCATGCACTCGCCCTTCTGAAAATCTTGTCCCTCGTCCTTAATTATATGCCCTATTATACCATGGAAAAGATACTTCTTCTCGTTTTAGATTTTATAATTCCTTCTTTCTTCGTGAGTCGAGTTTATATCCATGAATTTCTCATCCTTGCGTTGAGCTCCCTAGCCAAACTCCCTCATCTTTTATCATCCCTGTGTAATCATATTAACAAATTTCTCAAAAGCTGCCTCCATCGCACGGAAAACCCTTCAAAGTTTGAAAGAAAACTAGCTACAGGTGAAACTAATATGGCTAAAGATGGACGTCGTTTGCCCTTCGACAGGTATCGTAGTCTTATCAAGCCTACGGAACCGTGCCGCGATGAGGTTACCTCCCAGAAAGCCAGGAGCCCCGAAGACTCAAGAAAGAAGGGGACTAGAATTCAAATAGAGGATCAGAAGATAATGCGTATGGCTTCTGTGGAATATGCCTTTAAAACAAAATTTTCTTTGGCAAATGCTTCCTTTAAAAACCGTTTTGAAAATAACTTTTCAAATTTTTTTTTATCTGATCTGGTAACCTTCAACTCTGATACCACGTGTAACACCCCACATCCGTTAGTGTCACTCACAAAGGGAATGCACTAAGTTCTGTGGAGCATTTAAGGTAAAAGATTCAGATAAATTACAGGACAGATAATTTAAACAGCGGAAAATAAAACTTTACTTTATTGATAAAATAGTTTGTACAACAATTGTTTTCCAATACCAGAGTATCTGTCTTACAAAATAAAGAAGCATGAAATAACATTTATATTTACCAATGTAGCATGTGCCAGCCATGGCAGTGGAAAAGAGAATCCAAGCAAAACTTCGACTAATCTTCAGGCTTGGAAAGAAAACTGAGCTAAGTAGTAATATTCCCTCCCTGCGAACCTTGGGGGGGGGGGGGACGGAAGAGAAGAAAGCAAAAGAAAACAGAGTCAGACATAAAGTCTGGTACATTAACTTTCAGAATGTGAACAGGTAAAAGCAAAATGGCATGAATTAACTGTATACAAGACTACACCATGATGACGGGAATCATAAGGTTAGCACAAGATATGATTAGGTAAGATAAACTTGATGCACTTCTATACGTTCTCGGCTTCGCCACTACCTTGTTATTCTAATTTTTATATCCCTGCACCACCTGACTAGAAATCCGTATAAACTGACAAGAACAGATACGTGATCCCAATTCCCACAATTTTTGTTTGTCTCAAGTGTACATTTGCCATTTATTACCTAGGTCTAACCTAGGGTTTTTCTATC
The DNA here is from genome assembly GCA_030737875.1 of Allium sativum. Taxonomy (NCBI): domain Eukaryota; kingdom Viridiplantae; phylum Streptophyta; class Magnoliopsida; order Asparagales; family Amaryllidaceae; genus Allium; species Allium sativum. The sequence continues at coordinate 726,861,866 of CM060921.1, forward strand.
GAATGCTGCCTAGATTTAACTAGGATTTACGCGACTTATCTAATGCTTCTCGGATTTTAGGGTTTACGCGACCTAGTTCCAACTAGGGATTATGCTACCTATCGAACGACGCCCCTACTCTAGGACACAATACCTAGGGCGGTATATATTCCTAGACTTTCCCTACGTATGTGTCGTGGATCGTTATCGTTGACTAGATGCACATGTCCTCTATATGTGCGACCCGAGTCTCGTGGCAGGGAAAATCAAGAAATACGGAACTCGGTCGGGAGCTTTCAGATATCTGTCGATGCAGATGCTAAGGTATGTTTTTCCAGTGGCTATGGTCCCACCTGACCCCTCCCTCAACTAATGAAAGGCACACCTTGAAAAATGAGAACTATACGCAGGCCCTCTATGCCCCACTAACATATGGTCATCCGCACTCATAACTAGATAGCAAGTATATGGTCTGTTGGAGTTCTCCGCCTTTCCGCTTCACGTTTCTCGATTGACTCAAATTGGTAGGTAGACGATGAGTCGCTATCACAGGGGTACTGGTCTCGCCGAATCACGCTGGTCCATCCTAGTCTTTAGGTTGCCCTATATTGCAACCAAGGCATACCCTTGGTTCTTCTAACGCAGACCTTAACCTCTGTGAGCCCAAGCGGATCATCTGCAGCCTCACAGAGGGATACCAATAGTACCCTCACGTCCCCGCGAAGCCGCGTACTTCGTCCCCCAGTTCGTTGGAGCCTTCTTTAAGATCAGATGGACGTTCGCTCCTTCTCGTGTCGTACTAAGGTTTACTACTTAGTTCCCTTAACTAAGGTTTACTACTTAGTCCCTGAACCGTCGTTTTCTTAACTAAGGTTTACAACTTAGTCCTTTTAACTAAGTTTTACTACTTACTTCTCTTTCTCATCAAGTTGGAATGGTTAAGTGTCATTAGTCAATTCAAGTTATCTTAACCCATTCATTTGTCATGATAAACTGATTAAGTGTTTTCAATAGTTCATGTTGACTTAACCCTACCACAAATCAAGTTATATTGGTTAAGTATTTCTTATTACTTAACCCCACCCCTTCATCTTGTACTGGTTGAGTATCCATTTTAACTAAACCCTGCCCCTTCTGTTTAACTAACATGCTAAAACAGTTAAGTGTTCTCTTAGTTAACTCAACCCTAACATCTGTTTAATTCACATGTTCTAATGGTTAAGTATTCTAAGTTTACTTAACTCCACCTTCTAGTCTGGTTAACCTGTTAGATTGGATAAGTGTATTTTACTTAACCCGACCTTCTAGTCTAGTTAACATGTTATAACGGTTAAACCTTTTCTTAACCTCACCCACTTGTCTAGCCAACGTGTTATAACAGTTATTTAATCCTTACAAGTCTTGTTAACATGTTAAGTTGGTTAAGTATTCCTATGGACTTAACCCTCCCATTCTAGCTTAACCATTTCTTAGCTTTAAATTATTCTTTAAAACACCAAGCACTCACATTAGACAGATCTTGTTGCGGTTACTGGATGTGTCGGTCGGTTCTGGGCAGATTTACACCGCAACTCAGTTTAACCTTGGGTCCTTTTTGGGCTCAATGCTCTAACCACCCACATTAGATAGGTATTGTTATGGTTGCTGGATTTGTCGGGTGGTTCCGGGCAGTGTTATACCGTAACTCAATCTAACCTCGGGTTAGGCATATTCGTCTTTCCCTAGATTTACATATTTGTCTTTTTAGGTTTATATGTAAATTGCTAACAACTCTTTTAAACAAATTTGGCCTATAACCTATTCATTTAACCCAACCCATAGTTTTCTGTAAATTTAGATCTAGTATTCCCGTTTACAGTTCATGTCAAAACTAGATTTGATGCCCTAGTTTATAGTTTATGCCCAAAACTTGGCTTACATGCCAATAACATACTTTGCGGCCAATTAACAATTTACCATTACACGCCCAAGTCTAATATGCATGTAATATTTACTATTATAGCCAATTCAGATTTATATCAACATATTTATTATGCCAAATTATAAATTAAGCTACACCCAAATTTCCCCCGCCATAGTCGTACGTATAACATGATTTCACAAGTTTCTAAGTACTTATGAAATGAAACTAGCAAAAGGATCAGGGGATAAGCACGAGAATTTGACATAAAAGAATAGGCATGCAAAAGCGAACCAAATACAAAGATAATGGTTCCAATTAGTTTGATGTACATAACAGTGAATAGGAATAAACTAGACAAGCTACATCATAAATATAAGATCAACATAATTTAGGGAATAGGCATAGGTGATTTGGTCCAACATGTTGCCAGTTCGGTGTGCAACATGATAGTATTATGGGCATATGCAACTAATCATACTAGTTAAAGGCAATTAACCACAATAGTCCTAGGCAATTAACCATAAAACAGTCCTAGGCCATTAACCACAATAGTTATAGTCATGGTTTCATAGTTATGAATCATGGGTGATTAAACACAATAGTCATGGATAATTAACCAAAATAGTCCTATAATAATAGGCAATAATCTCATAGTCATGAGTCATAGGTGATTAGCCACAATTGTCCTTGTCATAGTCATAAGCAATAGTTTTACGTTCACGATCATAGGCATAGGCATATTCTTTGTTCACAGTCACAGGCATAGGCATAGTCTTTGTTCACAGTCATAGGCATAGGCATAGTCTCATCGGTAATTAATCTCAATAGTTCTTAATCAGATCCAAAGGCATATACAAGCACAGATTCAAATGAGAGGATCAGGCTTATTCTTATATCCATTCAATTACATGCCACAAAAAGATCTAGACGTTCAAATCTAAAAAGTAACTGACTTACAACAAACGACGAACTTGAATTCTAGATTATGAGTTCTGTAATTGAGATGCTTTCCTTTGGGTTGATAAACGTTGCTTTGATTTATAGTTTTGAATCTCCTATTTGCAACTCCTAGCCGTAGTCTTCAAGGAATAGTCTTCGTATTTTATTTTAATTTATTTATTTTAATTATTCCAGAGGCAGCATAAGGAGAGAATGAAATGGTGTAAAGAGAATGAGGCTAGGAGCCTGTTTATATAGGATTAGGCGGAAGAATCTAGACAGAAAACGAGACCAGATACATTAGAATGAACCCAGGCTCAAAACTGGGCTTCAGTACCAGGTCGACCCCCAGGTCGACACTATGGTCGACCTGGTCCCTGGGAGGTCGACACTATGGTCAACCGCCAGGTCGACCTGGTCCCTGGGCGGGAAATTTCCCGCCCAGCCTGTTCTGGGTTTTGAATTCGAATTTGAATTCGAATTCGAGATGTTTTTCTGTTCTGAAAATCCTTGAAACTTCGGAGGGTCATATCTCCCTCATACGGACTCCGTTTCTCGAAAACTTGGACTTGTTTTCCAAGCAGAATTTCGAGACGAACGCAATGGCGCAACCCATTTCCCTTGATTCTTATTTTAAAATTTAATTCTGCCTTGATTTATGGTTTTAACATGTTATAAAAATACAGGGTGTTTCAGATCTCCTTCTCACTAATTATTTACATTTAAATATATACTAGGTTGCAGACGGGGCTTAGTAGCTCCTGACACCATCGTCCACAGACCATGGATGGCTTGTTTGATTATAATGTGTTGTGGAAATGGACTGTATTGCGAATGTTGATTGTATTGTGCTAAATAAAATATTTGAACTATAAAAATATCATTTTTATTGAATGAGTATAACATGTAAAATATTCATGTATGGAATAAAATATTTGAACTATAAAAATATCATTTTTATTGAATGAAAATAACATATAAAATATTCATGTATGGAATAAAATACTTGAACTATAAAAATATCATTTTTATTGAATGAGTATAATATATAAAATATTCATGTATGGAATAAAATATTTGAACTATAAAAATATCATTTTTATTAAATGAATATAATATATAAAATATTCATGTACGGAATAAAATATTTAAACTACAAAAATATAATTTTTATTGAATGAATATAATATATAAAATATACATGTATGGAGTAAAATATTTGAACTATAAAAATATCATTTTTATTGAATGAATATAATATATAAAATATTCATGTATGGAATAAAATATTTGAACAATAAAAATATAATTTTTATTGGATATACGAACCATATAAAATGGTCATGGGTTGAAAATAAATATTCATTTACAAATCCGACGATTTGTTTAAGTACACCAATTTTACTGATATTGATTGGGATGATATATTTTACACATCGCCCAACGGCACAAATAAAATCTGTGTGTGTTGATTGAAACCCCACACGGGTATTGGGATGATATTTCATGTACACTAATCCCAATTGTTTAGTTGTATGTCAATCGATGGGTTGACAGACTGTTGTAAGCATTAATTATTTATATTTAACGCTTATGCAGTTGTGTAATGCACTCTAGATGATGGTTGATTGTGTTTGATTATCGTCGTGTCCATGTGTGTATGAAATACATATGAATAAAATTATACGGTAATTGACTGTGTCTGATTTCAATTCAGAAAGAATGAATATTTTAAAATAACGAATATTTTAAAATAACTAATATTTTAAAATAACTAATATTTTAAAATAATATTCAGTAATGGATTAAAATATGATTTTGATGTCCGATTTGGGATGGACACGAAAATATTGAATAATATGAAGCTGTGTTGATTAGATATGCGCCATTTGGATGGGAACATTATTTATGTCAATTTTATTCATTTTTATAATGAATATCGAAAAGGAAATGATTTCAAAACCTGGTATTTTGAGAATATTATCATTTATACATTATAATGATATAGAATAGAGTATTCAATTCTGATTTAAAATTGAAAATGATGTTGGACTCATTTTTAAAATGAATTTAAAATGATTTACAAAACACATTTTAAACGGAAATCGACGAAGTATATATATTATATATAATATAATGCCTGAATAGAACACGCAACGCCGCGGCCGTTCGTGAATTTTGACCATTGACTTCGAATTGATATTACAGGAGATTCGACCATCGGATTCTCCTAAAACCGGAACCGTTGGGTTCTTATCGAAAAGAGCTTTCCAACGAATACAAGAGATTTAAAATCTAATGGTTGGATTTGGAGATATGTCCAAATCAAATTTGGAAAAGGTCGTTGTAAATTTAGTTCGGTGGCCGTTATTGGAAACTGACTGTACGGGCCTTGATAAAATTATTAAAAATATCAATAATTTGTGTAAAATCATAATAAATGATTTAGAAAGAATTGGAATGAAAAATTCCACATTTTTGAAGATAAAAATATATTTTTGTCAAAATGAACTAGTTATTTACTAGATTTTAAATCCAATAATATTTAAATAAAATAAATTGGATTGAGAATGAGTTTTAATATAACCAGAATTTCCAATATATGAATTGGAGTGGATTTGAATGGAAATCATCTTCGGAATATTTCGATGTTGGATTTCGTGATTATACAGATAATGTTATGGAAATTTGGAAGATATATTTATATCGTCATTTCCAATATGATATTTGTTGGTTTCAGAATTTGATATTGAATATAAGCCGATATAATTTCTATTCAGAGCCTTGTATTTAATATCAAATGGGATTTTGGGTTTGTCATGAATGGTGTCTTTATTAACACTGTTCTTAAACCCAGTTGAGAAAAGAACAAATCTTTTAATTGAAATTTAGAGAAATTTACCAATTAATTAATATTTAATTGGAATTGAATAGAAGAATTGGATTTTTGGGTTTATAATGAATGATGTTTTAAATAACATTTTTCTTTAACCCGATTAACCATGAAATGTAATTTGAAATTTATAAATCTTTTTATTTAGATTTAAACGGAATTTTCCAAAGTAAAGTTTTCAAATTTAGTATATTAAATTGGAATTGAATGGAATTCGATTTGATAATAATCGAAGTGAGCTTCTGTGGAGGAAGGCTGTTAATATATATATATGGAATTTAAAAGGCTATGTCATTATTCCTTTTATATTATTAGTTGGATACGGAAATTGATATCGATTATATATTGATCTGTTTTCCATGAAGATTCCATAATTAATGGAATGTGATTTGGGTTTATCGTGGACTGTGTTTTAAATGACATTAATTCTTTAACCTAGTAAAAGAAAGGATTACATGTCTAACATTGTATTTTGAACTGTATGGTTGATCTCCGCTAAATATATATATATGTTTGGTGGTAGAGAATTTATTCTTTTGCTTAACACCCTTTTCTAAGACGTATGAGCTTAGAGGTTATATATCGGCAGAAATCAATTGTACGATGTAGATTGTCAATGCGGCATGTTTGTGTTTCCAAAGTTAAATAATCATTATTATTGATTTTTGGGAAGATTAAAACTAAGTGGAGTTTTAATGAATCTTTAATTAGAATGAAATGTGATAATTTAAATTATCAAATTTGGGAAATGATCGAAAGTGGAGTATCGCCAGTTTTACTCCAGGCGATATTCAAATCTTTAATTAGATTTGAACGTGAAATGGTACTTAAATTTACTGATAACACTGTGGTGTTAGTTATGGAGTATTACCAGTTTTTCTCCATGGGATGAATATGTTGGGATTGGGAAATTAAACAAATGATTACTTCGGTAAGGTTCGCTAATCCTGAATAGTTGATAAACCTTAATTTTGTTTGAAATGTTATCCAAAGGAAGATTAAAGAATAAATTTAAAGAATTTATCTTTGATAAAATTAATGGGAACCTTTCCCAAATGATATGAATATTTAAATAAAAGAATACTCAGAATTGGAATGAGGCGTATGTTGTATTTTTATAGCACTTGTTTATAAAATACGCGGGTTATTCAGAAAGGCAGAGTTTATGCCCATCCTGAATAACTAATTTGACGATAAGTCGACGATGAAGACGGTGGTTAAAGATCGGAGGTCTTCACATCGTTTTGATGATTACTGATGTCTTGATTGGGATGTACACCTAAGACAAGGTAATAAGTGGTGATCGTCCGGATGTACTTAGAGATCGATGGATATGCGAGGGCCTCTCTCCTGTATTGGACATATGGGATGAGGAATAAGGTGCCTCCGGTTTAATTCAGACCCAAAACGGACTTGTAAATGGATGTGTGTCTGACATTGGATTTTATTCCGTGTTGATTGATTTTTATTAAATATATATCTGTTTGGCAGCGAAGAATTTATTCTCTTGCATAACGCCTTTCTCTGAGACGTACGAGCTCAGAGGTTATATATCGATAAACATCAGTCGCATGGCGTGAATTGCCTGTGTGGCATGCTGAGATGCAAATGATCAAGGCTTCTGTTGAAAAGCAAAGTCTTGTGGTTGATGATTAAAGCACGGCTTTAAATAACATAACTTTGTGTAGCGTTAATTCGCGAGCCTCACACCCCGGTGTGAACCAAAAAGGGAAGGACAGTAGGGAAATGGACATATGTTAGTTCTGGCTACGAGTAACGTAATGGTATGGAGCCCAGGCTATTTACTCATATGGATGTTGCACACTATTATTACTTGATGGGAGACGAGGTACCTCGGATATATTGGCTCATCTGGGCTGATGGATATTATATCGGTCACTACGAGACCGATGGATATGGTTGACATACTGACCATTTTAGAGGTTCGATAGAACTGCTAACATATAGTTTATGGTATAACTAATCATCGACGGATGACCGGACCTACCGATCCGGGTGCAGTTGCGAATGAATCCTGAGGCACTTGCTAGGTTGTCTCGAATGTGCACAGAATGTTCCCTTGACTCGGTTCATACATGGAATCCAACTTCTAATACGACATTGTGCGGTTTTAATTGTAGAACTAGTATGGCAACGTAATATATGGGTACTTACACCGCCTATGATTGATACATTTATATTTGAAGTTGATTTCTTCACTTGTAGTAATAATAAAATATGAAATTTCACGTACCAAGCATGTTTGGCTATTATAAGGTAAAAATCTATCCTCCGGCTTGCGTTGCATTGTGTGATGGGACCTGAGTCTTATAATAGCTTCATTTTTCCAAAATCCATTACGCTGTTTGTTATATGCACTGGTATTCTTGGGAGGAAACTCGTTCCATGTTATACGGCGTGGTCCCTTGATTTACTTTATTTTAAAGTAAAGATTTAATAACTGTTTTAGTTCTCACACAGTCACATGACTGACCTGGAGTTTATTGTTTTAACCTAAACTCTAGGTGCCCCTATTTTCCACACGGGCAGCTAGTAGTTTGGTTTTCCAGATATTATATTCACGTGATCCTGGTTTACAGCTGGAGCTATATTCAGAATGCTTTGTATCTGTGTATTTCGTACAGTTGTGTTATGTATTATTTTTCCGCTGCTATGTATGTAAATGTAATTTAAATCTCTGATATTTTCTGTCGTAAATTATTCATTCAGACTCTGTATATTCTTGTACTCTGATGTAATTGTTGTAATAACAAAGAAATGTTCTGTCGTTTGTGTTCCGATTGGTCTTGTTCTCAGACAATCCGTTCTTTCTCTTCTCTTCGGAGATCGGGGAAGTTTGGGTCGTGTCATATGCTATATTAAAGCCATGCTTTGATCATCATCCATAAAACTCTCCTTTTCAACAAAAGCTTTGCTCCATGCATCACAGATTGCCACACAGTCAGTCCAGACCATACAAATGATAGCTACCAATATATAACCACTAAACTTGTTGGTCTCAGAGAAGGGTATTAAGCTAAGAGAATAAATTCTCCGCCACCAAACAGATATATATTTAGCAAACATTAATTAATACACCTCTGAATTGCAAGTTCGTTCTGGGTCTGAATGAAACCGGAGGCACCTTATTCCTTATCCCATATGTCAAATACAGGAGAGAGGCCCTCGCATATCCAGTCGATCTCTAAGTACGTATGGACGACCACCACTTATAAGCTCGTCCTGTGTGTAACTCCCAAGCGGGACATCAATAATAATCCAAATGATGTGAAGATCTTCAGTCTTCAATCACCATCTTCAAATCTTCAACTTTTAATCGTCGTATCAGTTATTCATAATTGGTTAAACATGGTCTTTCCGAATAACTCGCACATCTTATAATCAAGTCATATATAAACACATCATATGCCTCATTCCAATCCAGAATATTCTTTTAAATCAAATATCTTTACTCTGGGAAAGGTTCCCATTTATCTTATAAAAGATTATCTCAACTAAACTTATTGTTTAATCCATTCCATGGAAATCATTTTAATAAACATCATTCACAATAAACCCAAAATCAACTTCAGTTCCAATTATATTTACTAAATTGGAAAACTTCACTAAATCTTAATCAAAATATTTATTCTATTCTAAACTGGGTTCAAGAACAGTGCATTGAAGACACAATTCATGACAAACCCAAAATGCAATTTAATATGAAATACAAGGCTCTGAATAGAAATCATATCGATTTATATTCAACATCAAATTCTGAAGCCCACAAATATTGTACAGGGAATAATGATATCTATATCTTCAAAATTCCTCAACGATATCTGTATAATCATGGAATCCAATACCGAAATATTCGAAGATAATTTCCATTCAAATTCAATTAGTTTGTATATTGGTGAACTCATGTTATATCAAAACCATTTCAATTTCTTTCAGTTCTTTGTTCAAGTTAGTAAACAACTTATTCAGATAAAAAATATCTTTTCTCTTTTAAACTCGGAGTGTTTCATCCAAAATCTTTCCAAATCATTAATTATGATTTTACATAATTTATTCATATTTTTTAAAAATTTAATAAGTGCTTTACAGTTGGTTTCCAATATCGGCCACTGAACTGCATCCATAGCGACCTTTTTCAAAACTAATGTTGACATATTTACTGTTGGATTTTAAATATCTTATATTCATTTAAAAGATCTATTCAGTATGAATCCAATAGTTCTTTTTTCAGGGGAATCCGACAGTCGGATCTCCTGGTACGTCAATTCGAAGTTACGGGTTGAACTTCACGAAATGTCGCTGCGCGACACATCCTATTCAATCCCGAGTTTGATTTGTAAATTAAAAATAAGGTCAAAAACATTTCCAAAATAATTTATTAATATTATAAATTATTCCTAACTACCATTTGAAATTCTATTTCAATCATTTAGCTTTCAAAATCAAATATCTTCATTTTAAGCCATTATATTATATATAATAGATTTCGTTGATTTCATTCAAAATGTATTTTGTAAAATGTTTATAACCTCATTTAAAAACGATTTCAATTTCAACTTCAATTTTAAATCAAAATTGATCATTTAATATTATTATAATATTGAAATAATAATATTTTCAAAATATTAGATTTTGAAATCCAATTTTCTCGACACTGATTATAAACATAAATAAGATCGATAGAAAGTTCCGTTCGAGTTAAAACGTCATTTAATTTACTTAAGTCAAATTAATATTTTGAAATTACTGTTCATTTAAAATAAATTTGAACAAATGATAATTAAATGAAAATTTATTCAAATCAATTCTTTACAGTTACGAATATTCATTGGTATTTAATATTTTCGTGTCCATCCAAAATCGGACATCAAAATCAAACTTTAATTCTTCACTGAATATTATACTAAAATATTCGTTTTTATCTGGATTGAAAATAGATTCAAAAAATTACCATATGATTTTATTTATATGTATTCCATACGTCACATGTATTCAACAAGAGCTATAAACAACTATTAAAAATCCAATTCACATCCAAACTACATCTATAACCGTATAAGCTTTAAATAATTTAACAACGCTTATAATGGTCTGTCAATCAATTGATTGACATACAAACTAAACACAAGGGAGATGTGTGAACTAATTATCATCCCAAGACCCGTGTGGGGTTTTTAACCAATAAATAATCAGTTAATAAATTATTTATTCATCCTAATCGATATTACATAAATAGGTGAACGTAAACAAGTCATTCGACTTGTAAATGGATATTTAATCCAATTTCAACAACCATAAATAATTTAACACCATTTTGACATGTTAATTATTTCAAAGTCACATTCAAATCACATCACAGTCGATCATCCATTTATCCATCGGGTTTGCAAACAATTTTTGATATGAGCAACCATATATCGTATTACAATTTGTAATAATTAACCAGATAAAATTCAACATAGGCAATCAATATATATTCAGTTATAAAATAAAATAACTGTACAAATTAGTTGAGTGAGAGAGTTCTCACATTGATTGGTTTGTTTTGGTGTTAAAACGATTCGTTTTTGATAAAATTAAACAAGCATTTAATTTTATCAAAAATTATAATAGCTGTCGTTTCTAACCAAATCTGTCTCATTGCGTAGGTCTTGATTTTACGGTCCCAATGCATCTGAAATCGTCCAATTCTATTTATTTTAATCCCTCTCTTCTTCTTACCTAGAACAACCGTCAAACCCAAACATCGCACCAAATCTTCACCCGCGCACGCTCTTCTAGGTGATCGAACCTCGATCAAGAAGCACCACGCCGAAGCTTGTGGCGTCGCCACCCTATGCCCTCCGTTCAGGCAAATTCGCAGCCTCGAAGGGTCGGGAAAATGTTTGAAAATAGCTCGTTCGAGTTCTTATTCCTCATGAATGGCTTCACGAAAAATTGATGGGAAGAAAGGTGGGATTCTGGCCATTAGAGAAAGGGTGGTGGCATAGAATGTATTAGAGAATTAGGATTAGGGGATTTTGCATTCATACCCTATATATTTTATTAATATTTAAATTTAACGTTCCTTTATAGTGAAGTTTTGCATTCGAACTCCAAACGAACCCCAATGACTTTCTCCCCACACCAAATACCCATATTTAGGACACAATGTATTAAGTTTCGTAAGCCGATTCAATCGTTTTAATCAGTTTTATCACAATTAAAATATAAATCAATATAACGTTAAATATTTAATTTGAACGTACATTTTAATTTGCCATGGCTACATACCAACTCCAAAAAATACGAAATTTGAAATTTCACTAAGTTTCACAAATATGGTTCTAACAAAACTAATTTCATCGAACTTGGAGACCGTTTGAAAAATGGCCTTTTAACTAGCTTTTATTAAATTCAACTAAAATTGAACACGCGTTTAAATTTACTACGCTTACATTCTAATTCCAACTGACTTGAAATTTTAAACCTGATTTCATAGTGACTATTTGAATTTTAACTTGAACATAACTTACAATTATATGATAAAATCTCAATTTCTCACATTCATCAGAAAGATATAATTAAATAGATTCTAACGATTCTTATATTACAGTCAAAACTAAATTTTCAAACTACCATGAAATTATGCATTCGTTATATATATATATATACACATATACATATGTGTATATATATTATAAATTTTACGTTTAACTCGTTTTAAGTAAATTCTAAGTCCTTTATTCTCAAAATAAATCGTTTAAAATACCCAATTTCTTATACAATTAAAAATAAAATTTAAATTGGTTGCAAAATTCAGGGTTATTACAGTTTAAGAACTTACTTCCTTTACAGAAAATGTTGATTATAATGATAGCATTATAATCCCCACTTTTAAAATATTTAACTTTAAAATATAACTTGTATTCATTAATTTGAATTAATTAATTAATAATAATTACTTCTTGATTAAAACAAAAAGTAAAAAGTACTTACTGAATTTATATAGTTGAATTTCAACTTATATTTCTCTTTCAAATAGTCTATATTTGATTAACGTTCCGAATTTCGAAACAAATTTACCGTTTTAGGTAAACTAAATTACCAGTTTCATTCTAAATTCGCTTTTTAATTTATCTTTCCCAAACCCTTACTGGTTTTCCTGTATAACCATTTAAAGCTGCAACACGTTTGCTTTCAAACCACTATTCACCTTTAAATATAAATATCATTTCTTAATAGGAATCTGGACTCGTTTCATTAAATCAACTTTATTTCATTTGTAAGTACCATTACAGGTTCAAATCCCACTTATCAAGTCACTTTATAAATTAACATCATATTCCACTTCATGCATTTACTCTATGTCAAAACCTCTTGTCATTTATCTACAAGTTTATAACCATATCCGACTTCACATTCGATTATAAATATAGGTTTCAAACCCAATATAATTTTATCTTGTTAGGTTCATAATGATTTAAATAATCTATCTTTTTATAAAACTCGACATAGTCGAATTCTAATAATAAATCCCTTGGATTTATCTCAACTTATTTTATATATTGAACTTTGAAATAAAATCCATTTTTTCTTTGGAAATAATTTCCCATTTGAATCCAAATTTCCTTAATAGATATTTTCATTTACAAGATACTTGTTTTAAACCATTACTCACTTCCATCGTGAATAATATTCCTTCTATATGTTCAAATCAATTTGATTTTGTACTTGTAAATAATATCTCAAATCCAAATCTATTTATACCTTCTATTTATAATTACTCATACAAAATCTCATTTTTATTCTAACCCTTTATAATCCCGTTTAAAATTCCGTTTATAACTACTATGCTCAAATTCAATTACAAATATTGGTTTCAAAACCAATTTCCACTTTTTTTTATAAATTCAAACTTGAATTTATCTCAATTTATCTAATGATAAATATTTTACTCAATCGATAACGTTGTTTATAAATAAATTCTCTCAATTTATCCGTCAAAAACATATTTCTATTTAAAGTCTAGTTTTAAAAGCAGTCTTCCTGTAATCCTTTATATCTCAGATTCCCCTTTCATAACTCTATTAATTTTCTAAAAAACATACTCATTCCATATAATCCTTTATTTATTTCTCATTGTCACATCCAATATTTCACAAAACTGCCCATTTTAAAACTTCTTTATAAACTATTAATAATTTTCTACTTACTTCCCAAATATTCCTTTTATTAAATCCATTGATTTTATAAAATCCTTAAAATTAAAACTCATTTTTAGAACTTCCTTTTTATTATTCAAATTTTTTTCATGTTATTATAAAATACCAAAATCAAATCCAAACACAACACAATCAATCACAGATTATATATCACAATAAATGAAAACAATAACATAAATGTTGACGACTCCAGTTGGATCCATCTAACCTGTTCCTGCATCCACAGTTGATAATAAAAGCAGTTTCATTTCAATATGATATATCATAGTAAATAGAATGAATATTCAACTAGCAATTTATATATAACTATATCAATAATTTCAACCAGTTTATCAATAATTCATCCAAATAACCATCACACAACACAAAATCAATATATATTAGTCTAAAACTCGTTTGTACAAAATATAGATGAGCCAAAGATAGTGAGTTTACTCACATTGTTTTGCAGTTGATGATTCTGGCCTTTTTTCGTTTAAAATCAAATAGGCATTTTATCTTGCCATAAATTCCAATGATCTCAAAATTATACCGAACTAGTTCGATAGCGCAGTATTCTTCGATATCATTCCAATATCACCTGTTTCACGTAATTTTGTACAGATATGAACATGTTATATTGATTACAAATTATACACTATTTAAACGTCCTTACTTAATTAATAATTAAATTAATTAAACTTAATTAACTCTAATCCACGTTATTACCCCCTAACCCATGTTATAAGCTTTCTTATTCCTGGATGGTTTGTTGTTCCTAAAATATGCCATAGCCATGTCGTTTCATTGCCATATATCCACCTTTATTCCATCGTTCATCAAACAGCCCACACCACGTTCATCTCCTTTGCCTCCTTTACGACCTCATTACCACCACAGCTGACTCGCAGGTCATCTCCTCCGGCGTGGTATTAGGCCAACATCCATGTTGTTGTGCAAAGCAGCGACCAGAATTTATCCAGAACACCACCAAACTCCACCACCTGAAACTTCTCGCCATAGAAGTGTCGTGCCACCCTCTTTTCCTTAACTCCCTCCATGCTGCTGGCAAAACGAAGCCCTAACTTCGTTGGCCCAAAGTCAACGTTAGAAAAAACACATCGCACTCTGTAATACACATACCAAAGTGAAGGTAAAATTCAAAGCAAGTCAAAAAAATTATACTTTGAATTTATAGAAATTTATTTGAATTTCTATAGATTTTTAAAGTTAGGATTATGGCTTAGTAAAAAAGCATGGCCGCTGTGAGAAATTTTGACCATGGGAAAAAAACGAGGGTTCGGGAATGGATAGGATATATTTATAGGGTAGTTAAATATTATTTTATTCAATTTTAATCTATTGCTATTTCTCATTCAACGTTTTAATTCAGTGTGACCACATATGAACGCCAATTGCGATGAAAATGAACAAACTGTTCTATCTTGATGTCCCGGACCCAATGAAACTTATTTCATCGAAATCCTAGTCCGTTTGCATTAATAGTGTATTTTAAATATTAAATTGTTGATTGATTAACATTTTAATTTTGCACGGTCACAAAATAACTCCGATTGACACGAAATTTGAAATCTAACAATAATTAATCATTATAGATTTAATAAAGTTTGTTTCATCGAAACATAGCTCGTTTTCTAAATGGCTATTTTTAGGCTTAAATAAATTGATAAAATATTAATAAAATCAAAACAACTCAATTTAATAATAATAAATTAATATTATCGTATATATCAAAATAGAATATCATATAGCTTCAAAATAAATACATTCGCATTTATAACTCGATATTTTAAATTTCATGTTAAAACGGCGTTCATATTATTTAAAATCTATTTATTTATTTATATAAACAAACTGTTATGGTTTACAAAATATTCGATAATGACTTTCTAAATATTTGATTTGGACATAACTCAAATTTACAAGATGAAATCTTGAGTTTTCACTTTAAATTAGAAAAATATAGTCCAATAGATTTGAACGTTTCTTGTCTTAAAGTATTCTGACTTATAATGAATCATGTATACTCAAATAAAGTTCAAAACGTAATATTACGAAATACTGCGATGTTGCTTATTAATTTTAAATTTAATTATAAATTAAACGTTCAAACGTTTATGAATATATTCGTTACTATAACTCGAATCTAAACCAAATAAATCTCTTAAATTATCCAATTCACATAATATTGCAAATTCAACTTATTTTTGACTATTTTGGAATTAACTTATTATTCCACTATTTATATTAAATAAATGTTCAGGATTGTTGAATTTAAGTCATTTAAATTGCCCAAATCAACATTTAAATAACCAAATAAACTAATTATTCAATCGCTAAAATCTGGGCCGTTATAGGACTGGATGCAGAAGCATATGAAGACTTGGCATGTGTCGGTGTGTATGTATATTTATATGAAAATGTATACGTAATTGAGTGCACTGAGTGGTCAGTCTGTGGTGAAGAATGTACATATATGTGATTGTTTGTTTATATAATAGGTTGTATAAAATAATTGTTTCAAATAATGAAGTTAGAAAGTTGTACTATTTCAAATATTGAAATAAAATGTTTAATTGAATAAAATAACTGTTTGAGTATCAAATTATGTGCAATAGCATTTTATTCATAAATATTTATTTTGGTATGAGATGAAATGTAGAAAAGTATAGTTATAAACACATTTATATTATAGAATATATGTTTGTTATCATCAAACAAAAATCATATTGTTGTGCTAAACAATTATAAAACTCACGTTTGAGAGAATATCTTTTTAAAATCAATTCGAATCAAAGCAAATGAATAGATATTCAGGTCTGAAATATTAAGAAACGACCAATAGTAGTTCTCACCCTTTTTAGGGTATGCAACTATTTCTACATGAGCCACTATATCCGTATCCCTGTACCTATAGTATTACACCCTTAAACGCTCAACCGTGAACCTAAAATAGGATATAAAAATCTGGTTAGGATTAATAGACGAGACAGACAAAATGGTAAACAAATTACCGTGTTGTGATCTTGGTTTTTCATTTTTCACCCTGTTTGGTGGAAATGTAATTTATAAGTGTCAAAGAAGAAATAAACAGATATAATATAGCCTTGTTTCTATTTAAAGAATCAGCTACTACATTTTTTCACCTGAGAATGTAGTTGATGCCGTAGTCATAATTAACAAGGAATTCTAGCCATCTAACCTGTCTTTGGTAAAGGTACTTCCAAGTGAAAATATACTTTAAAGACTTGTGATCAGACAAGAACTTGAACTGTTCCTGAAAGAAGTCTTTGAATTTTCAAAGCAAGCACTAGGCTAGTAACTGAAGATTATGCGCCGCATAGTTGATTTCATGAACCGTCAACTATCCACTAGAATAGTATTAACCTTTCCATATGGCATTAAAACAACACCAAGCTCATTTCTACAAGCGTCCGTATATATTGGTAAACATTCACTTCTTTTCAAAACAATGAGAACAAAGTCGCGGTTAACTTATATTTTAATTCATCGAAGGCTTTCTTCTTAATGTCCTTTCTAGTCAATGCCACAAGAGCAAGGCAATAGGAAAGAAATGCTCAATAAATCTCCTGTAAGAATTGGCTAAGCCTAAGAAACTTTGAACATCTATAGGAGTCTTATGAACTTCCCAATCTTAGAAGTTTTGAGAAAGGCATGAATTAGAATTAACGGAGATAAGATGATTGAAAATTAAGGAAAAATAAAAGCTAGGAGAGAACTAACATTGACCACGAAATTTGTAGCTGGATCAACAGAAATCTCATTCTTAGAAACAACGTGCATAAGAAACGTAACTTCATATATATAGCCAATAATGACATTTAGTATATTTAGCCTTCAACTGGTGGATTCTCAAAGCCCCAAGCATGAATTTCATGTCCCTTCTCAGTCTTTGAAAAGACCTAAATGTCAACAATAAAAGCAAGATAGAATTCATTAAAAACTTCTCAAAATATTAGGCTTATATGATCAGCAAAGTAGGATAAAGCAGTATTTAAACAAAATGAAGTAACTTACTATTTGTATGAACCATCTTTTGCATGAACTGTTGCATTGTGGATGCTATCTCTTGCAATTCTTAGTTGGTGAAATCCTCATGCCAGATCAAGATGTGAAAATACTTATGCTCCGTATAGCTAGTCAAACATGTCATTTGTATGAGACCAACCCCAACGCGGGGTTGGTCAATGGGCAACTGACCCCAACGCGGGGTCAGTTGCCCACTTGGGGGTTGCTTTGGCAACCCCCAAGGTTGCCAAAACAACCTGGTTAGTTGCTTTGGTTGGAACGTTTAGCCGGCTTATTTAAAGCCGGCTAAGCTTAGCCGGCTTTAAATAAGCCAGTTAAGGTGCAAAATTTCTCATCTTAACCGGCTTATTTAAAGCCGGTTAAGGGGGCTGGAATTAATTCCGCTCCCCCCTTAGTCGGCTTTAAATAAGCCGGCTAAGGTCCAATGGCTATTTTACTAGCCGTTGCTCCCTTCCCGCTCCTCTCTCTCCTATACCCTTTCATCTTTAAATACAACCTATTTTTCACTTTCAAAACACACAAAATTCTCTCATTTTACTCAACCATCAAAGTTGTGACGGCCCGCCCCGCACCAGCCTGCATTTCCTCCGGAAGTGCGCTGTACACATGCCCGACTAGCACGGAATGGTCGCCAAAGAAAGGAAAGAAGGGGATGAACTAATCAAGGAACCTGTAGAATGTCTCACAGCGCATGGGATAAAGTATAATAATAACATACTTGACATAAAACGGGCGAGACAGTGCATAAGCTGATAACTAATAATCATTGTCAACATCAGAGTAGCGGAAATCCAAATACAGCTTATTACAAATTTCCAAATTTACTGTCTCTAACAAAAGAAAACTAAAGTAGAAAATGCACCACCAATGCCCAAGCAGTGATCTTCAACAACATAGGGAGAATACTATATATATTACGTAGAAGCCTCATGCTCGTCTCCGGATCATCTACCCGTGCATCACCAGCTAACCTGTCTCTAGTCTGCTCGTGTGAGCACCCAGAGTAATAAGAGGAGACATAAAACTCTGGGTCAGACATAAAGCCTGGTATGAGCGATAAGCATCTAAACAGAGTAATAACAGGTATACTAAACCATACCTGAACCTGGACCTGCAACCAAAGAGTTAGTACCACATACCGTACAGTACTCTAAGGTGCCATAAATAAATAGTGTAAGAATATGGGGGTGGGGTGTGCATGTCATAATGATAGCAACCAAATCAACCATAACAACCATCCTCACATCCCTCACTCAGTGCGTAAAGCTATACGACACCTACCACCTTGGAATACTAGACAAATTGAGGTAACGACGGATCCCGACTTGTAGAAACCCTGCTGTGACCAAGCTAAACATATGGAGTCATGACCAAACATTTCAATGACCCATTTCATTGATCGTAGCCCTTGGTTCTACTGATGCCATAATGGCCCTGAATCCGCCTTCGTACCTCCTACCATAGTGGTCCAAAGCTATAGGCATCGATAACCCCTTAACACGCGTCCCGCAGCAAAGCCCAATCATGAAGCCCACTCATTGGTTCCCAGCTGGATCCTGAGTCAAAGCTCCTCATTTGGACTTCCTTTGCATCTCGGGTTTTGATCGAATTGGAGTGGGTCTTCAGAAGAGTTGTCAAGCAGTAGCAGCCCTAGAATACGGTTCGGTTCGGTGGTCATTACCCTCGTCGGTTCGGTTCGGTCCTCCTTCCTTATCAGCTTTCCATTCGGTTCGGGTCGGGTACTCCACTTCGGGTCGGGTCGGTGTCCTCCTCCGGGTCGGGTCGGGTGTCCTTCCTTCCAGTGCTCCGATCCGCTCCCTCATTTCTTCACGTATTCCGATCCGATCCCTCCTTACCATCTGATCCGCGTGGCCTTCCCTCTTGCTAGTTCTCCCAAATGTTTACTTCCAATCCGAGCCCTGCGTCTCCAAGTTGATCCGATCTGGCCTCCAATTATTCTTCCGATCCGATCCCTTTGTCCACTCCAACTCTAAGCAAACGGCCTTCCTTCTCGCCAAGCCTCCTATGTGCCAAACTCTGGTTCGGGTCGGGTTTCTTGCCCAGTTCACATGTCCGATCCGAGCCCCCATCCGATCCGATCCGAAGCCCTGCACAACTTTCTGCAACTTTTTCCAGCAACTTGTTTACGCCGTTCGACGACGTTTTTGGCAAATCTAACTATTCTAATCAATCACAATTCATGTCAAATAGTCATAACAACATAGCAAACTAACCTCAAACACCAAAACAATGAATTTATATGTCAAAATGGATCAAACGTGCCCAAAACCCCTTATTTTCATATAATCCTTCTTAATCATGTTTAAGCACATACTTAGTAAAACTTAATCAAATCGTCTAAATTTTCTAACAGAGGCATGAAATATTATTCAAGAATTTCTAAACATTTTTCCAGAATTTATTAGTGTATAAATTCGCTAATCTTCACTAATTACCCTTAATTAACTATAATTAGTGTCAAAATGATGCTATCACTCACCTTGGCCACAAAATAAAACACCAAATCTGAAATATTCTCTGTTTGGGTCGAATTACTATGTATAGCAGCAGCTCCAACCTTGCTTTGTTGCTATTTGGCCTTGTTTTGAAGTAGTTTAGGCTTAATCTTCACTAAAAATGTGTTTTGGAGTGGTTTTAGAGGATGGAAGCCATTACTAAGGTCTCAAGAAGGTTTGTGGCGGCTCAAAACTGAAATGGAAATGATAACCTAACCCTAATCAGTCTTCCTATACCTCTAAACCCGAAATTCCCCTGTGGGCCTAGCTGCTAATCACCCGGTTAAGCTCAATTAAGCTGTTTTTTACCATCTGAAACTTGTTTCAGCCATATCTCCCAAACGGTGAGTCCGTTTGACTAATGTGACCACTCTACGGAAAGAGAAACCATCATCCGGAGCCAATGGAAGTGGTTTCAGGTCAAAATTCCTTTCCAGTCAAAAGTTATGGCCAAAACAGTGCCAACTAGGGGTAAAATGGTCATTTAAAAATCGGGAAAAATCATGAACATAGGAAATGACCCCAATAGTCGTCTCCCAAAGTTACATGACCATACGACTTCGTGTGTGACAGAAATAAATATCCTACGATCCTATGATGCGTAGAATACGGGTCGTTACACTCTCCCCCCCTTAAGAAATTTCGTCCCCGAAATTCCTTAACCCAAAACATACAAAGGATCCCGCATGCCTAACAACCACATACAACAATCAAACATACAAAACAAGCAAACAAGCCTATCCTAGCATGCGGAAAACTAAATCGAAGTCAAAATCTTACCAGGCAAAGAGTTCTGGGTGTGTCTTCCTAATGTCCTCCTCTGTCTCCCAAGTACAATAACTCTCGTCCTCGCTCCACTGTACCTTGACTAGCTTCACCGCCTTCCTTCGAAGTTGCTTCATGTCGTGCTCGACAATACGGGCCGGCTTGCGGTTCCCAACCGCCTCGGGTTCTACTTCGAAGTCCTCTAACTGATCAGGTGAAATAGTCATATCTGAGTCGTGAACGAACTTCCTTAGTTGGGAAACATGAAATACGTCGTGAACTCCCGCCATCTTCTCCGGTAAGTCAATTCTGTATGCCAAATTCCCGACTAGTTCAAGAACAGGGAATGGGCCAACAAATCTTGGTGCCAACTTGCCTCTCCTGCCAAATCGTATTACGCTCTTCAACGGAGAAATCTTGACAAACACCAAGTCACCAACGGATAATTTTAAGTCTCTTCTCCTCTTAACGGCATAACTCTTCTGCCTATCTTGGGCAGCCTTCATTCGTTGTTGAATGGTCTTGATTTTATCTGAAGTTTCCCTTACCACATCTGGTCCAAGCATAAACTTCTCGCCAGTCTCTGTCCAACATGATGGTGAGTTGCATGGTCTTCCGTACAAAGCTTCAAACGGAGCCATACCGATACTGGATTGGTAGCTATTATTATATGCAAACTCTACTAGATGCAAATGGTCGTCCCATGATCCACCAAAATTCAATATACATGCTCTCAAGAGATCTTCCAAAATATGGTTCACCCTCTCCGTCTGACCGTCGGTCTGAGGATGATATGCGGTACTGAGATGTAACTCTGACCCTAGAGCCTCTTGTAAGCTCTTCCAAAACCCACTAGTGAACAACGGGTCTCGGTCGCTCACAATGCTTTTAAGTACTCCATGAAATCTCACTACCCACTTCATATACAATTCTGCTAACTTAGCTGCCGTTCTGGTCGATTTGACTGGTATAAACCTTGCACTTTTAGTCAATCGATCCACAATCACCCAAATGCTATCATGTCCCGATCTAGTCCTTGGTAAACCATCGATGAAATCCATCGAGACTTGCTCCCATTTCCATTCGGGAATTTCTAATGGTTGCAACAACCCACTAGGCTTCTTTTGTTCGGCTTTAACTAGCTGGCAATTCATGCATTTGGATACAAACTTCCCAACGTCCCTTTTCATCCCTTCCCAGTAGTAAGTCTGTCTCATGTCTCGATACATCTTATTACCACCGGGATGTATAGTCAGTTTTGAGTGATGACATTCCCTAAGCACTTCATCCCTCAATCCATTGACATTGGGTACAACAAGCTTTCCATTCTTTCTAAGCCATCCCACTCGATCAAGCCCATACTTGTTCATCTCCTCATCGATACACATCTCTAACTTGGAGATGATCTCCAATAGGTTAGGATCGTCCCTCTGACTAGAGCCGATCCGCTCAATCAAAGTGGGTCTGATCGTCAAACTTGCTAACATTTCTGGATCCAATTCGCACTTTGGTCTGAAATCAAACCCCGCGATAAACTCCAGTTGCTTCCATTCAAGGAACATAGCCCCTAAGCTGGCATGTCTTCTACTCAATGCATCAGCCACCGCATTGCCCTTTCCCGGTGTATATGCGATGTCAAAATCATAGGAAGCTAAGAACTCTAACCATCTCTGCTGACGGAGATTCAGATCTTTCTGAGAGAAGAGATACTTTAACGACTTATGATCTGTAAACAACTCAAATCTTTCTCCCAAGAGATAGTGTCTCCACATCTTTAATGCAAACACGATCGCTGCCAATTCTAAATCATGGGTAGGGTATCTTCTCTCGTGCGGTTTCAATTGCCGACTTGCGTAAGCTATAACCATACCGCCTTGCATCAATACAGCACCCAGTCCGGTACCATAGGCGTCCGTGTATATCGTCATCTCTTCATCCCCCTTAGGAATGACTAACACTGGTGCGCTTGTCAACTTGTCCTTTAGACTTTTGAATGCAGTCTCGCACCTTTCATCCCAGACAAAAGCTTGATTCTTCTTGGTCAATTGGGTCAATGGTGCTGCTGTCTTGGAGAAACCTTGGATAAACTTACGATAATATCCAGCTAATCCCAAGAAACTTCCTACATCTGTTGCATTCTTGGGCGTAGGCCAATCCTGTACCGTAGCCACCTTTGCCGGGTCCACAGCAATACCATTCTCTGATACAACATGGCCCAAGAACCTCACTTCCCTCTTCCAGAAGTGACACTTAGAAAACTTTGCTTTCAATTGGTGTTTTCTCAACACCTCCATCACTACTCTTAAATGTTCCTTGTGTTCTTCCTCTGTCCTCGAATAGACCAAAATATCATCAACGAACACAAGGACAGACTTATTCAACTGATCTCTGAATACCATATTCATAAGATCCACAAAATATGTTGGGGCATTGGTCAGCCCGAATGGCATGACCAACCACTCATAAAATCCAGACGGCGTCCGAAATGCCGTTTTAGCTATACTCTCAGCTTCCACTCTAAGCTGATGAAAACCTGTCGCGAGATCTAACTGAGAAAATACTCTCGCGCCACTCAACTGATCGAACAAATCATCTATCCGTGGTAGAGGGTACTTGTTCTTCCTCGTCACTTTATTCAACTCGCGGTAGTCTACACACAACCGAAGGGAACCATCCGCCTTGGTAGCAAACACAACTGGTGCTCCCCATTCAGAAACACTCCTTCTGATAAATCCCTTCTTCAAAAGATCGCTGACTTGCACCTCGAGCTCTCGCTGCTCTCTTGGTACCATACGACGAAGTGGCATCACTATAGGCCTGGCATCCTTTACCAAATCAATACGAAACTCAATCTCTCGGTGTGGTGGAAGTCCGGTCACTTCTTCAAAAACATCCGGATACTGGCCAACCACGGGCAAACCTGACAACTCACTATGCGGAATGTCGAGGGAGTTTAGAAAACTAGCCAATACCCCCTTACTGGGTAGACCACCAAACACTATCCTCCGCCCATCATCCGCTCTAGCTGTCACCAACAAGCCCTCACAGTCTACCACCACCCCGTATCTTTGGAGCCAATCTACTCCCAAAATAATGCCAAACCCAGTAAAGCCCAAAACAAAGCAATCACAAACAAACATGCATCCATGACTCGATAAGACCACATTACGACAAATCATGCTAAGGCTAGTAGAACCACCAATCGGGTTCGTCACTACTAAAGGTCTATCGACAATCTCGGGCTCCAATCCCAACCTATCTACCAGGTCACTAGATATGAAAGAACTGGAAGCTCCGGTATCAAACAAAACTCTAACAGGAACATCATAAATAGAAAGCATACCTTGAATGACGACATTCTTTCCCTTCTCCGCCGCTGTTGGGGGCATTCGACGAAGAAGGAATAGCATTAAGAGCGTAGGCTTTCACCATTTGCTTTTCCTTAGGGGGTTGTGGACACTTGTCCTTGTGATGTCCCATTTGGCCACAGTTGAAGCACTTTCTATCCGCTGGCTTGGCCCGACAATTACTAGCATAATGGCCCTTCTTACCACAGCTGAAGCACTCAACATCTTGCTTATTATTTTTCTTCTGGCCATCCTTAGTTTGGTTCTGCTTTCTCTTATTCTGGGAACCACCCTTGCCTCCACCACTTGCTTGTGGCTTTGGCTCATCTGCAGATGCAACCTCAGTCTTCGACTTAGGGTAGAGACTTTCTGATCTTAATGCTTTCCCCACAATCGACTCAAACGTCTCATCGATGTGGTTAATAAGCTTTTCCCCTAAGTACTGATCCAAACCAGTTATGAATTTCTCATTCTTCTTCTCGGCAGTATCAATAAGAGATAACCCATACTTCGACAAAGTGTCGAATTCAGCAATGTACTCCGAGACAGCTCTGCCATTCTGCTTGAGCTCCAAAAATTTCTTAAACAGCACTGACTTCTGAGCAGCTGGAATGAACTTCTCGCTAAAGCGAGCTTTAAACTGCTCCCAAGTAATTTGATCTTCGGGAGTAGCTGCCTTTATAGCATTCCACCAATTCATTGCCCGCCCTTGCAGCTGAAGGGACGCTAGCTTTCTCTTCATTGCATCCTCGATACCCAAATCCTCGAAGATACGTTCGCAACTGTCCAACCAATCCTGAACATCCTTGGCCGACTCCGTTCCGTGGAACGGCTTCCCACCAAGGCTAGTATAATCCTTATTCCGCTTGGCGAAGTCGACTCTTGGCGCCTGCACTATTGGACCACCACCATTTCCACCATTGGGAGCTGCCCTCTGTACATCTCTAAGCATCTCTCTCATGAGGTCAGTAAACATCGTCCTCATGTCAGCAGCATTCCCATTATTGGCTCCCCTACCAGCACCTCTAGTATATCGGCTCATCGTCAATCTGAAAAAGGAAACGATTAACGACTCCATAGTGGTGCTAGTGCAGTACGACTCCATCCTTATAATAGTAATAGTATATATATAGCTTTTAAAAACCAAAGTAATCACAAATACGCTCTCTCGTATACGTATATTATCTCTCTCTGATAACTTCCCTAGGTTAACTACGCAACCGAGCTCAGATACCAAGTGTGACGGCCCGCCCCGCACCAGCCTGCATTTCCTCCGGAAGTGCGCTGTACACATGCCCGACTAGCACGGAATGGTCGCCAAAGAAAGGAAAGAAGGGGATGAACTAATCAAGGAACCTGTAGAATGTCTCACAGCGCATGGGATAAAGTATAATAATAACATACTTGACATAAAACGGGCGAGACAGTGCATAAGCTGATAACTAATAATCATTGTCAACATCAGAGCAGCGGAAATCCAAATACAGCTTATTACAAATTTCCAAATTTACTGTCTCTAACAAAAGAAAACTAAAGTAGAAAATGCACCACCAATGCCCAAGCAGTGATCTTCAACAACACAGGGAGAATACTATATATATTACGTAGAAGCCTCATGCTCGTCTCCGGATCATCTACCCGTGCATCACCAGCTAACCTGTCTCTAGTCTGCTCGTGTGAGCACCCAGAGTAATAAGAGGAGACATAAAACTCTGGGTCAGACATAAAGCCTGGTATGAGCGATAAGCATCTAAACAGAGTAATAACAGGTATACTAAACCATACCTGAACTTGGACCTGCAACCAAAGAGTTAGTACCACATACCGTACAGTACTCTAAGGTGCCATAAATAAATAGTGTAAGAATATGGGGGTGGGGTGTGCATGTCATAATGATAGCAACCAAATCAACCATAACAACCATCCTCACATCCCTCACTCAGTGCGTAAAGCTATACGACACCTACCACCTTGGAATACTAGACAAATTGAGGTAACGACGGATCCCGACTTGTAGAAACCCTGCTGTGACCAAGCTAAACATATGGAGTCATGACCAAACATTTCAATGACCCATTTCATTGATCGTAGCCCTTGGTTCTACCGATGCCATAATGGCCCTGAATCCGCCTTCATACCTCCTACCATAGTGGTCCAAAGCTATAGGCATCGATAACCCCTTAACACGCGTCCCGCAGCAAAGCCCAATCATGAAGCCCACTCATTGGTTCCCAGCTGGATCCTGAGTCAAAGCTCCTCATTTGGACTTCCTTTGCATCTCGGGTTTTGATCGAATTGGAGTGGATCTTCAGTAGAGTTGTCATGCAGTAGCAGCCCTAGAATACGGTTCGGTTCGGTGGTCATTACCCTCGTCGGTTCGGTTCGGTCCTCCTTCCTTATCATCTTTCCATTCGGTTCGGGTCGGGTACTCCACTTCGGGTCGGGTCGGTGTCCTCCTCCGGGTCGGGTCGGGTGTCCTTCCTTCCAGTGCTCCGATCCGCTCCCTCATTTCTTCACGTATTCCGATCCGATCCCTCCTTGCCATCTGATCTGCGTGGCCTTCCCTCTTGCTAGTTCTCCCAAATGTTTACTTCCGATCCGAGCCCTGCGTCTCCAAGTCGATCCGATCTGGCCTCCAATTATTCTTCTGATCCGATCCCCTTGTCCACTCCAACTCTAAGCAAACGGCCTTCCTTCTCGCCAAGCCTCCTATGTGCTAAACTCCGGTTCGGGTCGGGTTT
This sequence comes from Allium sativum, assembly GCA_030737875.1. Taxonomy (NCBI): domain Eukaryota; kingdom Viridiplantae; phylum Streptophyta; class Magnoliopsida; order Asparagales; family Amaryllidaceae; genus Allium; species Allium sativum. The sequence goes on from CM060921.1 coordinate 726,889,224, forward strand.
CTTGCCCAGTTCACATGTCCGATCCGAGCCCCCATCCGATCCGATCTGAAGCCCTACACAACTTTCTGCAACTTTTTCCAGCAACTTGTTTACGCCGTTCGACGACGTTTTTGGCAAATCTAACTATTCTAATCAATCACAATTCATGTCAAATAGTCATAACAACATAGCAAACTAACCTCAAACACCAAAACAATGAATTTATATGTCAAAATGGATCAAACGTGCCCAAAACCCCTTATTTTCCTATAATCCTTCTTAATCATGTTTAAGCACATACTTAGTAAAACTTAATCAAATCGTCTAAATTTTCTAACAGAGACATGAAATATTATTCAAGAATTTATAAACATTTTTCCAGAATTTATTAGTGTATAAATTCGCTAATCTTCACTAATTACCCTTAATTAACTGTAATTAGTGTCAAAATGATGCTATCACTCACCTTGGCCACAAAATAAAACACCAAATCTGAAATATTTTCTATTTGGGTCGAATTCCTATGTATAGCAGCAGCTCCAACCTTGCTTTGTTGCTATTTGGCCTTGTTTTGACGTAGTTTAGGCTTAATCTTCACTAAAAATGTGTTTTGGAGTGGTTTTAGAGGATGGAAGCCATTACTAAGGTCTCAAGAAGGTTTGTGGCGGCTCAAAACTGAAATGGAAATGATAACCTAACCCTAATCAGTCTTCCTATACCTCTAAACCCGAAATTCCCCTGTGGGCCTAGCTGCTAATCACCCGGTTAAGCCCAATTAAGCTGTTTTTCACCATCTGAAACTTGTTTCAGCCATATCTCCCAAACGGTGAGTCCGTTTGACTAATGTGACCACTCTACGGAAAGAGAAACCATCATCCGGAGCCAATGGAAGTGGTTTCAGGTCAAAATTCCTTTCCAGTCAAAAGTTATGGCCAAAACAGTGCCAACTAGGGGTAAAATGGTCATTTAAAAATCGGGAAAAATCACGAACATAGGAAATGACCCCAATAGTCGTCTCCCAAAGTTACATGACCATACGACTTCGTGTGTGACAGAAATAAATATCCTACGATCCTATGATGCGTAGAATACGGGTCGTTACAAAAGTAGTATAATTTACAACATCCAATTGCAATGTCGAAGAAAACAAACAGCAAGAATAATAAAGGAAAAGCGACGATGCCGACTCAAAGCTTTCCGAAACCGTTTGATTATGTTCATGATCGGCAAGAGTTTCCAACGCAAAATTTGTACCAGCGCAACGAACATTTTAGTTCAGGTACAATGCAAAACACTTCAAATTGTTATCTTCCACAGCAAAATCCTAACCTGTACCAGTCACAGCAAAATTCTAATCATTTTCAAAACACTCAAGTTTCCACCTATGGTCGTAACCCCTCTGTTCAACAATCTTATATCAGTCAACCCTATTCTTCCCCTAACAGCCAACATCAATCGACATTTCCGAATACCTCTCCCGATCTGTCCAGGAATTTAAACATGTTATTCGGGGATAATGGTCTTGAAAACGACGAAATGGGAAATGATAGCAATGAGATTTTTGAATCTGCTGGGATTCGGCCTCCTGCGAAGAAAATGGTAAAATGGTCACCTGATGAACAAGCAGAACTAGCATTTTGCTGGGTTCAGTGTTCCAAAGATAACGTGAAAGGCACAAGCCAAACTGAAAGCTCATTTTGGAATTCGGTTTGTAAATTATTCAACGGTCGAAGTCCACATAATCCTGCACGCTCGGTTGACTCGTTGAAGCAGTCATGGAAGAGAATCAATGCTAGCCGCCAACTTTGGAATGGGATAATGAGTGGGTTGGCGAGTAGACAGCAAAGTGGAGCAAACGACATGGACATGGTAATAAATTATAACAAGCTTGTTTTGTTTTATGTGTTTTTAGATTATTTCCTTTATGTTACGTAATGTTACGCAGCTTAGCGAAGCAAATGCTGTGTATATGGCCAAATCAAAAAACCAACCGTTTAATTTGCAAAAATGCTATGACATACTATGTCGGGAAGATAAATGGAGCAACGTGCGACATGAACATACCACGCAACGATTTATGCCGTTGAGACCAACCGAAGATGTAAGCCCTGGAAGCACAAATCCATCTGAAGACTCACCTTTTGCAGCAAGTTCAGGTGGACGACCCCCGGTAGGTATAAAGCGAACAAGAAACCGACGAAAGATTACAGTCAGTATTACGAGCAACTCGATGGACGTATGGCAGTTGCAGAGGAATCGAATAGGGAGTATATGGAAGCGAAGGAAGCAGCTAGGAGAGAGAGAAGAGAGAGAGGGGAGGAAAGGCAAAGAAGACACGAAGAGATGCAGCAAACAAGAATCAATGAATTGGAGTTACGAAAGGCGGAGCTTGCTCGGCAACAAAATGCAGATGATTTCGCTCTTATGAGTGTCAAGCTAGATGATCTAAATCCGATACAGAGGAGGTACATGGAAAAACGTCTTAAAGAGTACCAGAGACGTAACGTAGATTAGTCCGTTTCCTTTTCAGAGTATGTTGCAGTTTCATTTTAGTACCGGTTGCAGACCTTGTTGTACATTAAGTATTTCAGTTACGTTCTTGTATTTTATGAATGTTATTTAGATGTATTAAATATTCTTAGAGCAAAGCATACAACCATTAATTTAAAACGAATTATTAAACTACCGGACGTACTGGCATACAAATGTAGATAATAAAGACATGAATCGAAACATTAAGCAGTTAATTAACTATTGGTTTCCCGTATACTCCCAGTAGTGCTCAACTAGCTCTTCTCGTAATTCTAGATGAGCTTGTGGATCTCGGACTTCTTCAAGTCTTTGCAAGTATTCTGCAAACGTATTTGGGTCTTTATACGGTTTTTTCCTAAATTCAACTGCAATGTCCGGGTAGTTACGAAGCTGGAGTTCACATCCTCCTCGTTCCTCCTCAACAATCATATTATGTAAAATAATGCAACAGTACATAATGTCGGCTATAACTGCTTTATCGTGGTAGTGAACTTCGTTTCGAAGTATATGAAATCTACCTTGTAGTACACCAAAAGCTCGTTCAATATCTTTTCTAAGACTCTCTTGCTGTTTCGTGAATAAGGCTTCTTTTGCATTGTTCGGTTTTCTGTATGCTTGCACCAGCGTCTTCCATTTTGGATAAATTCCATCCACGAGATAATAACCAACAGAATGTTCTTTGTCACCGATTTTGTAGTTGCAAGGAGGTGAAAGGTCATTATATAAATCGTTAAATAAATAAGATTGTCGTAGAACATTAATATCGTTTAGAGAACCAGGAACGCCAAAAAAAGCATGCCATATGTAAAGGTCAAATGAAGCAACAACTTCTAACACCATTGTAGCTTTTTCATATGGCCTTTATATTGGCCTTGCAGTGCTACTGGATAGTTTTTCCATGTCCAGTGCATACAATCCAAGCTACCCATCATACCTGGAAAACTGCGTTGATCTCCCATTGCTAATAACCTCGCAGTGTCATGAGGCGTTGGAGATCGAAGATACTCTTCACCGAACTCTCGTACGATGGTTTTACAAAATTGTTTCATACATTCCACTGCAGTTGACTCCCCAATTCTAATTTTGTTGTCGAGAGAGTCAGCAGAACTTGCATAACAAATCATACGTAGTGCAGCAGTAACCTTTTGAAGTGGTGAGATGCCAAGTTCGTTGATTGCATTTCTTCTATGTGTGAAATATACGTTGTTTGCGGACACTTTACTTAGTACTCGAGCAAACACCGTTTTTGACATACAAAATCTTCGACGGAAATATACCTCTCCGTATACTGGGTTTGCGACGAAGTAGTCCTTGACTAGTTGATTGTGACCAGAGGGGTAGTCGCGTCCATATCGCACTTCTTTTCTACCGACGGCGCTTCCACCTTGGGTTGAAGCTGAGCTTTCAGCAATATCACGTTCTATCGCGTATCTTGTTTCTTCTTGAAATGCCTGTTGTTGTTTATTACGGCGGTCAATATACTCGTTAGATGTTGAAGAGGATGAAGAGCTTGAAGAACAGCACCATAACCTTTTTAACGCACTCATCGGTTTAGTAGTTGCTGTAAAATAGTTTGTGCTTGACTGAAATAAGGGCACATCTATGTATAGCAATAAAATTGTGTCCCATGCTTTGATTCACTATTAACTATTTCCTCGTTAATTAAAGTTTCCGTCCTTTAGTGTTATTTGTTACTTTACGTAACATGCTGTCCATGTATTTAGGTTTAGATCCTTTTACTTTATGTCACGTAGGACCTTTAGTTCTTTAGCCATTCAATTGATACCATAGCCAATTAAGCTTACCAACTACTGTCCTGTAGCGCATTGTTATGTCTGCTGGAATAATGTGAATCACATGAGAGGTCGCATCGCTTTTACAGGCTTTAATTGATTCGGGAGACATAACTTTTTTCATCACTGTAACATATTTGAATTTTAGTGCTCTACTAGTCATCCCGTGAAAGCGCAGTTGTCTGCCAATAATGTGTCCATCTTGTTCACAAATAGGTATATAAATATGCCATATTTTCCAACACTTCATACCGTATTAAAGTTTATCTTTTTACCCTCGACTCGTATTTGATTCAGCAATGGCAAACTGGGATATTGATGATGAAGAGATGAACAAATGCTACGATGCGTTTGAACTGTCACGGCAAGGCCTATGTAGTAAGAAGGGCAAGGAAAAAGTTGTTCAAGATAATGAGGATACTTCCGTTCCGCCAAAGATGAAAAAAATTTGCATACTGCTCGTTTACGCGCAGCTGTTGCAAATCAAAGGCCTGGTAGACAGATATTGTACGAAGGACGTGTTGTCGAGCCCCTACACCACATTGGGCCCACAGTACCGGGTGGAGAGTACCCAATTTGTCGTTGGGGAGACGAATCGGTCGTGGTCGTAGCTAAAACGGAACAAAATGCTGGTCGTCATTTTTTTGTTGCGCGGGATTCGAGGACCACCGGTATTACCCGAACGAAGTCCAAAGTTGTAATTTTATGCAGTGGCTTGACCCGCAAATGTGCGAACGAGGACTGCAGTACGCCTTGGAAGCGCAAGCGGAAATAAGGCGCTTGAGTAAGATAGTTGCTGAGGCAACTAGACTTGGGTTTGTCAGAAATTCGTAGTGTCGTTGCTTACAAACTAAGTTCCTGTTTATTGTTGTTGTACTTTGAAATTGTTGGTTGTTTGTTTTCACATTTGCTTATTTTCTAGGTTCCATTTCTATGTTGTTTATTAAGTGTTTCTAGTTCGGATGAATGAAGCACTTTTAAATTTGTTTATGTTTGAATCATCCTATAATCAATTTAACCAGTGTTTCCAGTTCGATTGACCGAATTACCTTGAGATACGAGCTTGTTTGCCACTACTTATTTTAATAAGTGGTTTCACAGGTGTACAGTAGCTTTTACTTTATACAGATGACATATAACGCACAAACATGCATGAGAACGAACAAATACATTGCATATAACGCACAAGTACGCAAACTACGTAATACAACACAACAGGTACAAGCATATCACACAGACAAGGTAAAACAAGTACAAAACATACATGCATATCATAAGCTACTACAAAAGACACCTCCATATGCAAAAGATACAAGCAACTACATCATGAATGCGTAATGTACAAGCGACAGCTAATCCTCATCCAGATCCGCAGGCTCCATCTCCACATCTTCATCCTCGTCATCATGTGTGTCGACCCTCTGTCTATGTCTGTAACGCTCCTCCTCGGCGGTCGTAGGCTCGTTAAGACGGGTTGTCACCTCAGCCAACTCATCTAAACTCCGACGGTGCTCAGCGTACATAACATCTCGTAGTCCCAGCATCATCTGATAAAGATCCTGGTATGTAAATACAGAAGGATCGGGATACTCTGTCACTTCTGGCCGTGGTATATCAACATATCTATCAACCCCGGCAGTAGTGGGAATGCCTACAGTCCAACCGTACTCTGGCATCTGTGGAGGCGGTGGAGCCTGGTAAACCTGGGTGGCCTGTGAAACATCACGAATGATAGGGGGCACAAGCCCACTACGCAGTGCAGAAGGTCCAACCAAGTCAACTGAGGCAGCATGCACAAAACTACCTCCATGCGGGGGGGAGTAATACTGTCACCAAAATGAAATATAATCCATGCCATCAAGAATAAAATCACTAGCTGGCCACCACTCGTCTACGTGCTCCTGTAAAGCCTCATCAGTATAGACTCTGGGAGTAGAGGTATGTGGGTGTGGATCATCAGGAACACCGTCCACATCATATATCTGTCTCCAACAACGCTCCCCTAAATACTAGAAGAAGCCTAAACTCCGAGGGCAGGAAGCTAGTGGAAAGCGTCTAGACGAAAGAAAAAGAGCATGATGCAAGGGGGGTCTCAAAGAAACTCTGAATCCTCAAAGGGATGCCAAATAACTGCACCACGAGTCGTCCGCAATTCAATCTGATTGCGAGCTACTGCAAATACATGTCGTGCCTGTCCTCCAGGCACCTGGGCTCGGTTAGTGATGGTCCACGCTCGAACTCTGGGGTAGTAACTGGCTAATGACGGATCTACAGTAGGAAATGCCAAGTTGTGGAAGTACTCAAAGTACCAGTACTGTAAAATCTCCCAAAACCCAGTAATCGAAGTAACCTTCGGACTAACGACACACTGAAGATCCAAAGACCTATACAAGTACGCTAAAATATGTGTCCCCCAATCGTACACCGTCGGACTAGCATCGAACGAAAACTCTGCGACTACAGCCACATATCCACACGGCAGTGTGCTCGAAGCATTTATGAAAAACAAATTTCCCATCATATACAAAACAAATAAACGTGCAATCTCCAAATGGTGAACTCTAGGTTGCATACTCAATAAATTCTGGATTGCACTTTTAATGTACGAGCATCTAATATGGAAAGTACCTATGACACCTTCTTCTACATCAAGAAGTGGAAATAAATCACTCAAACGTGCGTAGTCCTGAAACATCTCATCATACGGCAAGGTGGCGCCTTGGCCTATGGCAATACCAGTAAGCATCGTAAAGTCAAGTGGAGTGATCCCCATCTCCCCAAAACTAAAGTGGAATTTATGTGTTGTTTTCCACCAACATGCCGCCAAAGCACCACTTAACTGAACATCATTATTCAAAAGATGTTCGACACCTATTTAACGATAAGTTAGTAAGTAACAATGCAAATAATAAACATGCGAGTATGTATGTAGATACGACAAGAAAACGTACTCAAAAAATCATCAAACCCGATAGTACGCAGAAACCCGTGAATAGTACCCTCGGTGTCGTACTCACGAATCAGTCTGTACATACGAACTACACCAGACCAAGACCCACGCGTTCGCTCTCTTCGAGCCTAACAGTATGTACTAGATTTAAATTTTTTTTATCAACACTACGAACGTAAGTATTTAATAACTAAAACATACTGATGCGTCAACTAAAGTGCTGGCGTGCTGCTCAGTGCCGCTCAACTCACGAAAATCAGCCAATTGTTTATCCGGTCTCAAATTTGGGTCCCTGTGCGACTCTAAAATCGGCTCCTCCCTTCGTCTAGCTCCCCGTCTTCTTCTAACTATTGCCGCTTCACGGACACCCGTACCCACATTCAGTACGTTCTCTTCTACTGGCGCATGCTCCTCAGCCGGATCCACAACGCCGCTGCGACTACCGCTACCTCGAAATGCTTGAATAATACGTCGCATTTTTTTTCCTGTGCTGGGAGGAAGGAGTGAGGAGATGGGAGAGTGGGGGGGGGGAGGCTAGGGCCAGCGTTCTGTACGCCGGACCTATATGGGGCACTTAGCCGGCTTTTATAAAGCCGGCTAAGTGTGTGGTGTGGATGGCCATCCACACCACTACACGGATTGCAATCCTACGGTGTAGGATTGCAATCCATGTGATTGCCTTAGCCGGCTTTAAAAAAACCGGCTAAGGCAATCCAACCATTTAATGCGTTGGGGTCAGTTGCAAAGCAACTGACCCCGAAGTGATGCTCCCCAACTGACAGCGTTGGGGATGCTCTGAGGCACTAGTTATCCGTTTTGGTGGGTACAATGGTTCAACTCTCTATGACCAACACATATCCTTAATAAACCATTAGATTTAATGTTGAATGCCACTATAGGTCCCAATTCCAAATGGCTACATCTAATTAGTGGTTCATAAGTCATTGACTTGAATCTTTAATTTTGCTTTCTCCTTCAGAAACAGTCTTCTCGAAGGAAGTACTACAGGTCTAGCTCTAAAATAATATCAATTCCTAAGTTTATTTCACGATGTGTTGGCAAACAACATCACTTCAATGCAAAAATCAGGAAATTTTTAAACAACTGGTATAGTGATAAGATCACTTGGATGGGCATCAAGTTAGAGTTGAAACTCTTAGTAAGGTTAAGATGCATTTTATTTTCTTTTCCCATGTATTTTCGCTTATGATTAACTTTAAAAAGGGACCAAGTTTTCCAAGAAATTATAGCATTAAATTTTGTTAATCAGTCCGTACCCACTAATGTCAAGCCCATTAAAGCCCAAACAATAAAAGTCTCACATGAACCAATACACATCTATAAACAGAATAAATTCTTTGCAAAGTATACTAAGGTTAGCAGGATAATCTATGGAGTTCGATACAAATAAGGACTTAGATATAGGTTCAGGTTTTAAATCATGAGCTCATCACATAAATCTACTGGTATAAAACTATGAGATGTTTTAGTGTCAAATAAAATACGAATATACATATGATTCAATGTAAGAGTACCTAGAAGCATAAATTTGGTTGCTTCAATCGTAAGAGTTTAATATGGAACTGCAAAGACGCTATATAGTGCGTCCTTCTTCTGATGGGGCAATCTTTCTTAAAGTCCAGAATGTAAGCAAATGTGATTGGGATTGATTCTAGTAGTCAGGACTAGAGGTGCAGACTCCCTTGTAGATACTGGGCAGTTACTTGCATAGAGTCCCTCTTGGATGCACCCGAAGAAAGTATATTTAGACATATCACTGATTCACTGGGATTATTCTGAGAATATCCAACTCTATTTTTTCTCATCCATTTCTCTTGCTGACTAAAGTTCCTTTTTTATCCTCGGTTGTTGGTGGTTGCTTAGTAATTAACATCCTGCTATTTCGAACAATTTTAATCATTAAAAATGATAGCGTCAAATGTGGTATATAGTACAAATAAACATAAGGAATCTCAAATATAAAAAGAACACAAAATCTCATAGCAGGAATATAACAAATACATAAGTAGTTCATAAAGCTAGTAAATAAGTTTACATTAGATTTTAGAATTTAAAATAGCAAACTTGAAAAAGAATAGAATCTTACTATTGTATGTCCAAACTAAAATAAGGAATTAAAACAAGATAAAAGTGTGGTCTCCAACTAAATCTTCATCTCTCGAAAATCACTCATTAAACAGTGTAGTACTAAGGTTGACTTGAGCACAAAGAAAAACAATACACCCAAGCGAGAACTAAAAGTTCCTAAGTAAGCTATGTTATGATTTTTGTGCGCAGCAGAAGCTTGACAAAATACCAAAAAAAATTGGATCTTTATCACCCAATTACTTGAAGATGAATTTGATTAAAAAAAACACAAATAATATCGGAAATATGAGCACACGATATTCCACCCAACCACCCTCTTTATTGATTCACTAATAAAAATTGTTTACAAACAATCTCAACTATCGTTACAAACAATTACAACTTGAACCAATAAACTTATTGCGAAATAGGTAGAGAATATCTAATGGCTAAAAGTTTGAGGAGAAAGACAATGAAGAATAATGGCAAATTTTCCACACCAAATGAAGAGATTAGCTAGCCCTTTTTATAGTGAGAATCGCTTCATGCCCAAGAAAAACTTGGCTCCCAAAATATCTTCATATATGTTATAAAACAATTTGGCTAAGCACCAAATATCCTTGCAATAATTGTCCACAAACATAGCAACCAATATCTCTCCATAAAATCTAGCACCAAATCTCTTCATAAAATTTAGCACAAAATCTCTTCATCAAATCTAGCACCAAATCTCTCCATAAAATCTAACAACAAATCTCTCCACAAAATATGTAAGATTATTTGTTGCCCAAAATTGTGAATTGTGTATCACCAATTTCAATACTCCACCTTGATACCAAATCACAACATCTTCTCCACTCAAACAATAGCCCCTTAGCTCTCACTTTCAACCTTTCTTTCTCAATTAACACCATTACAAACCTCCACCATCGCCCACTAATGATGCACCTCCCTTATCCGTGCACCACGCCACTAGCGATCTTCAAAAGCATTTGTAATACCGCAAAGACCTCCATCTCGTCTTTGTGGATTTCACAACTCGACATCCATCTTCCGCTTGACATGATCTCTTCATCTCCGGGATCCCTCGAGCATCATCAACATCTAGACCCTTGTCGATACCATGATCCTCCACCTTAGGACCGTCAGCGGTGACCATATTAACCTCTCCACCTTGTTGTGGACTTGGTTCTTCAACCGTCACCCGCCTTTCATTATTGACTACCGAACCGACCAACTATATAGGTTTCCATCCTCCAAAACTCCCTGCATCATCACACGACCACCCTTCTTCACTCTCAAAACTCCACCTCGAGTCTCATAAGTGCAACCGCAGCGATCTAACTGACCGAGAGATATGAGGTTATGCGAACAAGTGGGTATGTGCCTCACACCGGCAACTTCTCTCACCACTCCATCATGCATCTGAAACCTAACAGCTCCAACTCCACAAAATGGTAGCTCTACTCCATTGGCCGTCTTTATCATGCTAACACTCTTCTCATACGAAGAGAAACTTTTCACATCACGGCATATGTGAAAACTGGCTCCTGAATCCATCTTCCAAGGCTCCACAACACTAAATAGGACATCACATGAAGAATCGCTTTCGGTACCTTCAGCAAAAACTGCTTGTTCCAAATCATTATTATTATCACCTTGCGCCTTCTTCTTCTTTATATCTCGTATGTATGAATAGCAATCATTGCGCTTGTGACCTTCCTTACCACAATAATAACAAGCACCTTTACCATTAGCCCCTTTCTTCTTCCTTCTTGTATCTTTCCCCGAGTCCCTTGCTACCATCGCCTCAGTTTGAACCGATTTAAACTCTGACCCATTTCTCCTTAGCTCCTCATTCAAAAGACTACTTTGAACCATTTCTAAAGAGATAGTTCCATTATCATTGGAATTACTCAATGAAACAACCAAAGTCTCCCAACTTTCCGAAAGAGAACTCATTAACAAAAGAGTCTGCAACTCATCATCAAAATTGACCTTCATATTTGCCAATTGATTGATGACATCTTGAAACTCAATAAAATGCTCAGCAACAGACTTCTCCTCATCCAATCGAAGTTGCACCAACTTTCGAACTAGAAAAGCCTTACTTGTAGCACTCCTCGACTCATACAAAGATACTAATTTGTCCCACAACGCCTTCGCGGATTCACAACTAGCCACATGGTGGAATACAAAATCATCCAAATATTGGCGAATCAACGCAATCGTTTTTTTGTCCATTTTCTTCCACTTTCCCTCATCCATATTTGAGGGCTTCACCCCATCTCCATTAATAGGATCTTGCAAATCATTGAGATATAGAATGTCCTCCATCTTCGGCTTCCATATACCCCAATTCTTCCCATTTAAAATAGCCATCTTTGAAAATGTCATCATCTCCGACATCTCCAATTTTCAATCCAACAAACACTCCAAGCTATGCGATGATCTGCTCTGATACCAAACTGTTCTGATTTTTGTGCGCAGCGAAAGCTTTACAAAATGCCAAGAAAAATTGGATCTTTATCACTCAATCACTTGAAGATGAATTTGATTGGAAAAAAAAACACAAATAATATCGGAAATATGAGCACATGATATTCCACTCAACCACCCTCTTTATTGATTCACTAATAAAAATTGTTTACAAATGATCTCAACTATTGTTACAAACAATTACAACTTGAACCAATAACCTTATTGAGAAATAGGTAGAGAATATCTAATGGCTAAAAATTTGAGGAGAAAGAAAATGAAGAATAATGACAAATTTTCCACACCTAATGAAGAGATTAGCTAGCCCTTTTTATAGTGAGAATTGCTTCATGCCCAAGAAAAACTTGGCTCCCAAAATATCTTCATATATGTTATAAAACTATTTGGTTAAGCATCAAATATCCTTGCAATAAATGTCCACAAATTTAACAATCACTATCTCTTCATAAAATCTAACACCAAATCTCTTCATAAAATCTAGCATCAAATCTCTTCATCATATCTAGAACCAAATCTCTCCACAAAATATGTAAGATTATTTGTTGCCCAAAATTATGATTTGCGTATCACCAATTTCAACAAGCTAAGCCAAAATAATGTGCAATAAATGACAAAATAACTTAAGATATGTTATGGTATTTTCTATCTTTATGTAAAACTATCTATATGTAGTAGATATGATAAATTTGTATTGTTTATAAGTATATTAAATATCAAAATGACGTTAAGGTGTTACTCATATCTCCCGTAACATATTTTATAAGCACGTAGTCTGTGCATTTAATGTAACAACATTGTAAACTGGAGTTGTTAATGAGTGTCATATAGGCACAATACAAAACAAACATGTAGTAGTCTCATATGAAGTAATCCTATAACAAATCCCATGAAGCAATATCCAATATATGATTCTAATAGTTTTCCCTTTTATATCTGGTCGTAACCTAAATGGTTGACCATGTATTTGAAACCAAAAATCAAGGTGCAAGTCAAGTTTCAAAGTTAAGATGGTAACATAAGGGAATAATGTCAGCTAAATATAGCTAAAATCTTGATTAGAAATAGGCTCTTGTTTTAATAATCTCAAATTGATGTAAGTGATGGGTGTCATCCATTATGTTCTCTCACTTCATTTAGTACCCAATTCAACCTTTACATTCTGAATAAAATCCACCGCATACATAGTTATTAAACTGGTTCCAATGTTGAAATAGATCATATGAATATTCTTTATCGGCAGCTTTAATAACCAGTTGTTCATATATATAAAGTGTGCACCATTTTATTTTTTATAGTAAAATATGTATATAATTTTGAAAAGTGTTTGATAGAAATTATTTTTCATTTCACTTCTGGAATTCACAGTAAATTTTTCAAAATTGCGACGAAAATTTTATTATTTTTCAAAATCCAAATACTCCATATTTCTATCTTACCAAATCATATATATATATATATATATATATATATATATATATATATATATATATATATATATGAGGAGTGTTCCGGGATATCCCTGTTTTGTAGCACTCCTTTAGTACTTCTACCCTATCGTGAGCTACACTGATCCAAATCCAACAGGATTTTGTAGATGTTCAATCCACATATATATTATCATCTATCCAAAATTTAAGCTCGTTCAAATGTAATGTTTCTGGGATAGTAAGAGGAAGTATTGATACTGGGAATTTGTTAAAAAAATTGTAATTTCCTAATAGGATGATAAAAATTCTAGGATCATCAAGTATAACTGTACTGAAAATTTGTTACATATGTTAGTTATAGTGATTAGGCATGTCAATGGGGCGGGGTGGGCATGGGTAGTAACCCCCGTCGCCCGACCCGTTTGGTAATGTTGTTTCATTTTTATTGGGTATCGACTTAGACAATTTTGTTTCAATTTTAGGTGGATATGTATAGGAGGCTCATACATAGCATTAGAGAGAGAAATCATAATTTTAGGATTTTTATATATAGACAATTTCCTAATGGTTTTCCTTTCCAAGGCAAAATGAACCAATCCACACCTAACTTATTTAAATTTAAATATATGAATAAGCGACGAGAAATAAAAAGTGATGGAAATGGTTAAAAAGATGAATGTTGTATATCAAATTGTAACAATTATTATAAGGACATTGTATAATAATATTTAGAAATTAGTGGATATGTAGTAGCATTGAATTTGACACGCCCAACATGGTACTTTACGCAGTTACCTACGTGTATATTTCATAAATACTATATTACAATGCAATGTGGAGATTGGTAAATAACATAGAATCAGCATTACATATCACAGCTGAAGGCATCCAGGGGTTTCCTCTTCCTACGAGGCCGCGTGCACTCAAGGACGCTACAATCCAGTAAGTACATAAAATAATGTTATTAAAATAATCACATAATGGGCCATTGTGTATGTTATAAATGAAAGAATTTACCTTATACAAATCAATAACAACCGTTCTAAAAAAAGGATAAATATCTCCCTCATGTATAGCCTCTTCTCCTTTCTTATAAGGATACACAGGTCGTTTCAGTGGATCATGTAGCTTAGATAATCCAGCGATTACTATATTTTTATTATTAGTCGTTTATTTATTTATTTATTTATTTTATTATTATTGGTAACTTGAATTTATATTTTTTTTATTTATGTGGCATGATCCTTGCCTTTGTTTTTAGCTGTAGGTGATCGATGATTTTGGACATGGTTTTTAGTTTTAAACGACCATGAGCTTACTTATTGAATATCTTTTCGCATTTTGATGTATAATATGAAAACCAGATTGTATATGTATGTTTCAGCTCATTACATCTATGATTTTATCAAATTTAACCACCTCTTTTACATTACATCACATTCTTACACAATATAATGTGGACATGATGTACTCAGCTGTAAAGAAGGATCCCATGCACTTCTGGAAAGATAAACTTTTATACTATGGCATATATTTCAGTAACTATAACTATAAGCTCATGTAATAGTCAAGTTTTTTCTCGTAGTAGTAACCTATGAGCGGTTTCAACCAAGATAGATGAAGATTTTTGCTAAGATCGAACCGTTCCACTAAATTGCACAATCAAACGTAATATTGGGATTTTATTCGTTCTTATTTTGAAAGCAATGGATTTTTCGAACCCAAATTACACAACCCTAAAACATTAGATTTTTAATTTCATTTAATCTAAATTTACTTCTACATAAAATCAAATTTCAAAATTTATAGAACTCGGGTTTTTACAACCAGGCTTCTTTTTCCTTCGTGGCCTTACTGTGCTGCTTCATGGTTTTACTAGTCAGACCGATTATTCATTCACAATAGTTGTTTAGCTTGGACATGGATTCACAGTCAAACTTTGACAAATACAAATATCGATTATTGATTAAAAATATTGAATAGTGAACCAAAAAAACATTGTCATATTGGGATACTCATACAAACATAAATGATCTCATAACTGAAGATTTTTCCCATCTTTGTGTATCCTTATATGACTACACGAACTCAATTCAGCTTTCTATTCCTTAACCACCAACATTCAACCCTAAGTCGGTGGCTCATCGTTTGTTCCATATTCAAGCCCTAAAATCAAACAGATGAGACTAAGGTAGTCGTTCGTGGGAGAAATATGCAATTCTACGCTCAATTTTGATTCGCTTATACAAGTTACTTTTTTTTTTTGAAAAATCAAAATCTATTTAATCTGATATTACATAAACAATAATTAGCGTACATAAATCGATCCAAACATGGCATCAATGAGTAGATCATCCAACTAGTTGGTGGGTTGGAGTAAATTGATCGACTTATTTGTTTGCATTAAATGTTTTAGACATCGGTTGTATTTAATGACTGCGATTAGTTTCTTATCTTCCTTTCAACCAAACATTCAATACTCATGCAACACGCACAATCACCACAGTCGTTGTTCTGTTGGGCTGGTCCACAATTTTTTATTTTGAATTAGATAAAAGATTGATTCTACAAGCACATGAGTGATTGTCCAATAGCACAACGAGTATTAATTCAGTCGCTTTTTCAACGAGTGGTGCTAGCATTCCACCTCATGACATCATCTAAGTTGAGTTGTTAATAATTCTAGTTACATAAAATATAACTTGAAAAGTAGGCATGCAAGTATGCAACATTACTAAAAAGAAAAAGAAAATATTATTTAAACAATATGCATGGAAATATAGTTCAAGATCACGGCCTATATAATGCTATAAACATGCAACAAACCAATAAAAAAATGAACAAATATGATACATTCACCATTGTTCCCTCCAACTGCATAGGTTGTTAATGCACCGACATTAGTTGCTAAGAAACTATTTAACAATGTTTGAAGTTCAAGTGGATTATGATATTTTTCTTTCTTCATTGCTGCTATCCTTTGAATTCCTCCCATATAGATTTTCACATTGATGTTATTTTAATAGGTTGGCATATGGGGAAACTTTGAGTGAAGCACATTTATATCGTCATTTCCTACTTTTTCTTAACTAGTTCTATATTTTGTAACACACTAGAAATGTTCATAATCTGTTGATTTATCTTTACAACGCTTTGATATCATATAGGTTTTCTTTCCCTCTAGCTATAGTCCAAATGGCTCATACCATTAACATTTAGACAAATTGTTTGCAAAAATATGCTTGAAGGGATCAATATGTGGAATCAACATTTGATATGTCCTTTCCTATTATTACAAATAATGGAAAACATGTTCATATATGAAACATGGCATCCTAACACTCCAAATGATATATTTTTTGCAGTAAATGTGTTATACCAATGAGAAATATTAAATCAATGATGTTCTGTAATAAATAGAAAATGCTCAGTTATTAAAATATACAATATCAGTCATGGTCTTACCGTTTCCCCATTAACCTTGCACATAAAGTTTTGATGACTAATTATAATAACTTCATTGATATGGTATGAACCGTGATATATAAGTATTGTTTTATTCACTTTACCTACCTCTTGTGGTTATCTTTCTCAATTATAAGATGTGAATATAATGGAATGATCTGATTGTTATCTTACTTACGGAAAAATCAATTTAGGACCAGTTTACACTTATATATTTAAATATATTAATGGATATATTAATGGCATACTGATGACATATTTCTTACATCATGATTGCATTAAATCATTAAATATTGGAGAAAATTACATAGCATAATGTCACCAGGGCCAGCCCAAAGCTTTTAGTTGCTCTAGCCAAGTGAAAAGAAAAAAGATAGCTGCAAAATGTTATTGCAGCAACTGATGCATTCAGCTATAAAGAAGGATCCCATGCACTTCTAGAAAGATAGACTTTTATACTATGATATATATTTCGCTAACTATAAGCTCATGTTATAGTCAAAACTTGCAGCAGCAAGCTATAAGCAGTCAACTTTTACACCAAGATAGATGAAGGTTTTTGCTAGAACCGTTCCACTAAATTGCACAGTCAAACGTAACATTGGGATTTTATCCGTTCTTATTTTAAAAGCAATGGATTTTCAAACCGAAATTACACAACCCTAAAACATGAGATTTTTAATTTATTTTACTCTAAATTTACTTCTACATAAAATCAAATTTTAAATTTTGTAGAACTCAGGTTTTTACAACCAGGCTTCTTCTTCCTTCGTGGCCTCACTGGGCTACTAAATGGTTTTACTAGTTAGACCAATGATCCATTCACAATAGTTGTTTAGCTTGGACATGGATTCATAATCTAACTTTGACAATTACAAATATCGGTTATTAATTATTGAATAGTGAATAAAATAAAATTTGTCATTTTGGGATACTCAAACGAGCATAAATGATCTCACAACCAAAGATTTCTCCCATCTTTGTGTATCTTCATATGCTAACTCATAATCTAACTTCATGAACTCAATTCAGCAGTTTATTACTTAACCACCAACATTCAACCTTAAGTTAATGGCTCGTCGTTTGTTCCATATTCAAGCCCTAAAATCAAATATATGAGACTAAGGTAGTTGTTCATAGAGGAAATATGCAATTCTACGCTCAATTCGAATTCACTTATACAAGTTACTTTTTAGTTTTTTGAAAAATCAAAATCTGTTTACTTTGATATTACAAAAGCAGAAATTAGTATATAAGTCGATCCAAACATGACATCGATAAATAGATGATCCAACTAGTTGGTGGGTTGAGTAAATGAATCTGACTTAGTTGTTTCATTAAATGTGTCAGACATCGGTTGTAGTTAATGGCAGCGATTAGTTTCTTATCTTCCTTTCAACCAAACATTCAATACTCACGCAACACGCACAGTCGTTACAATCACTGTTCTAATTGGCTAGTCCATAATTTTTTATTTTGAATTAGATAAAAGATGGATCCTGCGCATGAGTAACTGTCCTATAGCACAACGAGTATCAATTCAGTTGCTTTTTCAGCGAGTGGTTCTAGCATTTCACCCCATGACATCATCAAAGCTGAGTTGTTAACAATGCAAGTTACATAAAATATAACTAGAAAAGTAGGCATGCAACGTATGTAACATTATTAAAAAAGAAAACATTATTTAAATGATATGCATGGAAATATAGTACAACAAACTCACGACCCATATAATGCTATAAACATGCAACAAACTAGTAAAAAAAATGAATAAATATGACACATTCACCATTGTTCCCTCCAACTGCGTAGATTGTTAATGCACCAATATTAGTTACTAAGAAACCATTTAACAGTGTTTGAATGGATTATGAGATTTTTCTTTCTGCATTTTTGTTATCCTATGAATTCCTCTTGTACAAATTTTCACATTGATATTATTTTAATTTAGGTTGTCATATGGGGGAACTTCAGGTGAAGCACGTTTATATGGTCACTTCCTACTTATTTACTAGTTTTATATTTTGTAAGACATCATAAATGTTCATAATTTGCTGATTTGTCTTAGCGTCACTTTTGATATCATATGGGTTTTCTTTCCCTCTAGCTATGGTCCAAATGGCTCATACCATTAACATTTAAACAACATGTTTGAAAGGCTCAATATGTGAAATCAACACTTATTATGTCATTTCCTATAATTACAATTAATGGAAAAACATGTTCATATATGAAACAGGGCATCCCAACACTCCAAATGATAAATTTTGCATTAAACGCGTTATACCATTAAGAAAGACTAAATCAACGATGCTCTGTAATAAATAGAAAATGCTCATAGTCATAAAATGTACAATATCTGTCATGGCCTTACCATTACCCCATTAGTCTTGACACACAGTTTTGATGACTAATTATAATAACTTCATTGATATATTGTGAAGCATGATATATAAATTTTCTTTTAATCAATTCACCTACCTCTTGTGGTTAACTTTCTCAATTTTAAGATGTGAATATAATGGAATAATTTGATAGTTATTTCGCTTACGGAAAAATCAATTTAGGACCGGTTTACTTACATATTTTTAAATATATTAACGGCATATCGATGATATATTTTTACATCATGATAGCAATAAATCATTAAATATTGGAGAAAATTACATACTCACCCTCTAACTGCTTTCCCGGAACCAGTCTTTAATAGAAGAGAACTAGGGTTTTTGCATAAATAGAGAATAATTTTATTGATGGTTATTTTGTTGTACTTGAGAGAATTACAGAGCATGTATATTCATAGCAAAAGTCCCAACATTTACATATTTAAAATAGAAATTTTCTTGTAATGATATATGTAATACGTAGCAACCAATGTGAACACATTCAGGCCCAAGCCCATGTAACAGAGGAAAGAAATAATGGTTGTGGTGTTATATGTGTGACAGGTATTAGCCTCCCTCAAACATAACATATCTAGGTTTTCCTTGTCTCCTTTATTTCGCTGCCGCCATCACTAACTCTTAATTCCTCTTTTAATATGATGAAATTCTTTATTGAGAGGGGTTTTGTGAGAACATCAGCTCACTGGTAATATGCTGGAAAGTGAGAAACCACAAATCTTCCCGATTGCGTTCGTTCATGAACAAAATGAAGATCTATCTCCCAGTGCTTCATTCTAAAATGTTGGATCGGGTTGAGTGCATTGAAATCACAGAGAATTGATGTATACGAAGTGAAGAAAGTATTTGTAAACCAAAAGAATTTTATTGATGAAGTTGTAAATGAAAGGATAGAATTAGTGTAATAACCCGGAAATCCGAGCCAATCTAAAAAAATTATTTTGGCAGCTTTAATGAATTTTGAATATTTAAAATGAATTATTTTAAAAAATAACGATGAGAAATTTATTTTGAATAGAATTCGAATGTATATATTTATTTGAATCATCGTTAGAATATAAATAATTATTTATAATTATAAAAGGAATGGAAAATGGCGCGGTAGTTCGAAAATTCGATTTCAAATTTCAAATGATTGTACAGGATTCAAAATAAACTGCATTTTAGCAAAACCAAAAATATTAGAATCTATTTGAAAATATCTTCCCAACGAATCCGAAAAATTAAAAATTTATAGCAGGAATCAAAAGTTATGTCCAGTTGAAAATTCAGAATAGTCGCTATGGAATTCTAGCCCTTAAAAATGAAAATTTTGCAAACGGCCTTCGTTTTCGACGAAACCGCTTTTGTTTGATCCGGGATGTCAAATTATTGCTAGATTCCAATTTGTATAATTTTCTGAATCAATATGTGAGCGTGGTGAGGTTAAACGTGTTTTAACAGTTTTAGTTGTATTCAATCGACTGGAAAATGACCATTTTTCAAACGGTCTTCAAATTTGACGAAATTAGTTTTGTTAGGACCAGATCGTCAACACGAAGCTAGAAATAATTTTTCGGGAATTTTTAGAGTTAACATGTGGCCTTGGTAAATTGAAATGTGCATTTAAAATTGAATATATAGATTTAGATTTAAATTTAAATGAAAATTGATTTAAATGATCAAATTGGCTTACGAAACATATCCCATTGTGTTCGTTATGGAGGTAATTAGTTAGGGACGACAGTCGTTGGGTCCCGATTGGAGTTCAAGTGGAAAGTCAACATTTTTGAATTAAAATAATATAAAATATATAATATATAAGGGCCTTATTCTCTAACCCTAGCCCTAACACCCTCCAGTCAAAACTCGCGCCCCTTTTACTCCTTCCTCCCGAACTCGATACAGTTCTGAATCAAATAAAAAAAAGAACCACGAACAAAACCCGTCGCCCACCCTCCTCCCTCGCCACGCGTATGCCGGCCGACCTCCGCCCTCCCTGGCACCACCGCCTTCTCCCTTTCCTTTCCCCTCCCTCCGCTTCAGCCCGAACCGTGCCCCCCAAGACCCCCAAACCCACCAACCCGCAACCTTAGGCTCCCACCACCGCCGACAAAAGCACCTCACCCGCCACCACGACCCCCAAACCTCCTCCCCAGCGTACTGCGCCCCCCTTCTCCCTCGTCGTACAACAACAGTAAGTTTTTTTTTCAGTTTTAATTAATTTAGTTTTTATATACTTAGTTAGATTAATTTTGTTATTAAATAAAATCTGATCTCTTATTTATTTATATAAAGTTAGAATTTTTATCTATATAAAGATTTAATTTTTGTTTATATAAAGTTATAATTTTCATGAACGTAAAAATCAGATCTTTAGCTTTATAAAGATATGATTTTTGACTATGTAAAGACTCGATTTTTAACTATAGAAAGGTTAGATTTTTAATAACATGAAGATTTGATTTTTATACGAGAAAAGATGAGATTTTTTAAATGTGAAAAGATTCGATTTTTAGTTGTATAGAAAATACGATTTTTACATATATGAAGTAGCAACAAAAACTCGATTTTTATATAGAAAGTAGCGATGTAAAAATATAATCTTTCTTATGTAAAGAACGGTATAAAAATATAATCTTTTTTAAATAAACATCATTTCAGAAATATAATTCCTATATAGCGGTAGCGATATAAAAATGTGATTTTTATACAATAGAGAATATAAAATTGTGATTTTTATATATGTAGCGAATGCGAACGACGAAAGTGACAAAAGGCGAGCAAGGCGAAGATTTCCTACATATGAAGAGTCGCGGCATTTGGTTTAGCTCTTGGTGAGAACTCCTCACTTTTATTTTGTTTTCTAGTTAAAATATATACTAGGATGCAGATGGTGCTTAGCAGCACCCGACACCCGTCGTCCACAAACCATGGATGACTTGGTTGTTTGATTGATGTGTTGTTAAAATTTTATTGTGTGATGTGGAATGAATAAAATATTTTATAGTTAAAAATATAATTTTTAACGTGTATATAAAATAAATATTTATAAACAAATCGGACGATTTGTTTATGTACACCCATTTGACTGATAATGATTGAGACGATAAATTTTACACATCGCGCAACTGCACAAATAAAAATCTGTGTTTGTTGATTTGAAACCCCACACGGGTATTGGGATGATATTTGACGTACACTAATCCCGATTGTTTCAATCGATGGGTTGACAGACTGTGTAAGCGTTAATTATTTATATTTAATACTTATGCAGTTGTGTGGTGCACTTTGGATGATGGTTGTTTATTTATTATTGGTATTATATACATGTGTTGTATAGAACCCATATAAATAACGTTATATGGTAATTGAGTGGGTCTCATTCCAATTTAGAAAATAAATTATATTCATGTGTTGAATAAACAAAATAGTCATGTTTTGACAATACTCATGTGTTGAGAATATTCATGTGTTGAAACTATTCATGTGTTGAACAAAATATTTATACAATAAAATTCACATTTTTATTGTAAGAAAGAAATAAAAGAAAATTCATGTATTGAAATAAAAGAAAATTCATGTGATGAATAATATATATGTTCATGTGTTGAAATTAAAGAAAATTCATGTGTTGAATAATATATATATTCATGTGTTGAAATAAAAGAAAATTCATGTGCTGAATAATATATATATATATATATATATTCATATGTTGAAATAAAAGAAAATTCATGTGTTGAATAAAATATATATTCATGTGTTGAATAAAAGAAAATTCATGTGTTGAAGAAAATATTCATTTGTTGAATAGAATAACGAAGTTATTGAAATATATAAAGGCGTGTTGATTAGATATGCGTTGTTTTGACGTGAACGATATCTTTATCAATTTTATTCATTTTTATAATGAATATCA
The DNA here is from genome assembly GCA_030737875.1 of Allium sativum. NCBI lineage: Eukaryota > Viridiplantae > Streptophyta > Magnoliopsida > Asparagales > Amaryllidaceae > Allium > Allium sativum. The sequence continues at coordinate 726,912,260 of CM060921.1, forward strand.
AAAAGGAACTGATTTCAAAATATAATATTTTGAAAATACTCGTTTATATATCGATGATATGGAATATTCAATTTTGATTTGAAATTGAATATGAAGTTGAAATCGTTTTGAAAACGAATTTAAAACGATTTATAAAATACGTTTTAAAAGGAAATCGACGAAATATAATATATATATATATATTATATATATAATGGCCTGAATAGAACGCGCCGCGCTGCGGTAGTTCGCGAATTTCGACCATTAACTTCGAATGGATATTACGGGAGATCCGACCGTCGGATTCTCCTGAAACCGGAACCGTTTGGTTCATATCGAAAAGAGCTTTCTAACGAATATTAGAAATTAGAAATCTAACAGTTGGATTTGGAATTATGTCCAAATCAAATTTGGAAAAGGTCGTTGTAAGTGCAGTTCGATGGCCGTAGATAGAAATCGACTGTACGAGCCTTGATAAAATTATTAAAAATAGTAATAATTTGTGTAAAATCCTAAGAAATGATTTGGAAAGAATTGGAATGAAAAATTCCATATTTGAAAAGATAAAATAGATTTTTATCGAAATAAACTTGTTTTGAACTAGAATTATAATCCATTTATTTTTGAAATAAATAAATTGGATTTGAAAGGGTTTTAAAAGTAACCAGAATTTCCAATAATTGAATTGGAATGGATTTGAATCGAAATTGTCTTTGGAATATTTTGATGTTGGATTTCGTGATTATACAGATATTGTTACGGAAATTTGAAAGATATATTTATATCGTTATTTCCAATACGATATTTGTTGGTCGTAGAATTTGATATTGAATATAAGCCGATATATTTTCTATTCAGAGCCTTGTATTTAATATCAAATGGGATTTGGGTTTGTCGTGAATGGTGTCTTCATTAACACTGTTCTTAAACCCAGTTGAGAAAAAGATTAAATCTTTTTATTTAGATTTAATGAATTATACCAATTAAATGGTATTTAATTGGAATTGAATTGGTTTTTGGGTTTATCGTGAACGGTGTTTTAAATAACACTTGTTCTTTAAGCCGATAATTAATGGAATGTGAATTGGGTTTGTCGTGAACTGTGTTTAAATGACATTGGTTCTTTAACCCTGTAAAAGACAGGATATGATTTCCTAAGTTAAATAATCATTGATAGTGATTTTTGGGAAGATTAAAACCAAGTGGATTTTTAATGAATCTTTAATTAGATTAAAATGATCGAGAATGGAGTATCACCAAGTTTGCTCCAGGCGATAGTTAAATCTTTAATTAGATTTGAACGTGAAATGGTAATTGAATTTACCGATAACACCCTGGTGTTAAATATGAAGTATTACCAGTTTTACTTCATGGGATGAATAGGTTGGGATTGGGAAATTAAAACAAATGATTACTTCGGTAAGGTTCGTTAATCCCGACTAGTTTGGACAAACCATAATTTGGTTTGAATTGGTATTCAAAGGAAGATTAAAGAAAAAAATTAAAAAATTTATCTTTGATAAAATTAATGGGAACCTTTCCCAAAGTAAAAGAATATTTGAATAAAAGAATATTCTGAATTGGAATGAGGCGTATGTTGTGTTCGTGTAACACTTGTTTATTATATACGCGAGTTATTCAGAAAGACCGGGTTTATCCCATTCCGAATAACTGATTCGATGATGTGTCGAGGTGGTCGATGACCGGAGGTCTTCACATCGTTCAGATAATTACTGATGATCTTGATTGGGATGTACACCCAAAAGGAGGGAATCAATTGGTGATCGTCCTGACGTACTTGGAGATTGATGGATATGCGAGGAATAAGGTTCCTCCGGTTTCGTTCAGACCCAGAACGAACTTGTATGGACTGTGTGTATGACATTGGATTTTGCTCTGTGTTGATTGATCTCTATTAAATATACATCTTCCTGTTGAAGGGGAATTTATTCCCTTACTTCACCCTTCTCTGAGACGTACGAGATCAGAGGTTGTATATCGATAGACATCAGTCGCGTGGAGCGGATTGCCTGTGTGGCATGCCTAAGTGGCAAATGATCAAGGCTTCTGTTGAAAAGCAAAGTCTTGTGGTTGATGATCAAAGCACGACCTGTGTGGCATAGCTTTGTGTACGGCGTTAATTCGCGAGCCTCACACCCCGTTTGTGAACCAGAAATGAGAGAGGACATCAGGGAGGGCATGCATTTCCTTTTAGCTAGAGTGGTGTCAGTGACCTACCAGCCCTGACATTTATATTATTTTCACCTGTGTGGTTGTTGGATTGCAAGGCGCCTCAGATATATCGGTGAATATGTGGAGCCGATGGAGTCATTTGGCTCAATAACGCCCCAAAGGGCGGGGAAACGCAGTGTTCAGGCATTTTAATCCACATCAGTGGACCGGCCCTGACGATCCAAGGGCCCACCTGAGTCTGGGTCCTGAGATACGTGCTAGAGCGTCTCGAATCGGTGAGGACTATCTTTTGCCTCGGTTCACAGATGGAAATCCAATCTCCAATACGAGACATTTGCGGTTTTGATTGTAGAGCCTAGTATAGCAACATGATATATGGTACCCATGCCGCTTAGGATTGATACATTCATATTTGATGTTGTTTTATACACTATGCACTTATAATAATATCAAATGATTTGTTTTAAACGTACCAAGCATGTTTGGCTATTATAAGGGAAAACCCTATCCTCTGGCTTGTGTTGCATTGTGTGATGGGACCTGGGTCTTATAATATCTTCATTTTTCCAAAAAGCATTGCGCTATTTTGTTATATGCATTGGTATTCTTGGGAGGATACCTGTTCCGTGTTATACGACGTGGTCCCTTGATATATCTGATTTAAAGTAAAGCTTTAAATAACTGTTTTAGTTCTCACACCATTCGCATGACTGACCTAGAGTTTATTATTTCAACCTAAACTCTGGGTGCCCTTACTTTCGACACAGGCAGCTAGTAGTTTTGGTTTTGCAGATTTATATTCACAGGATCCTGGTTACAGGTAGAATGATATTCGGAAAGCTTTGTATCCGTATATCTCCTTCAGTTGTGTTTTGTATTATTTTCTGCTGCTATATAATGTATTGTAATCTCTGATATTTATCGAATGTATTTTATTTATTCACTCTGTATCTTCTTGTATTCTGATGGAATTGTTGTATTAAGCAATGAAATGTTCTTCTGTTCGTGTTCCGATGTGGCTTGCCCTCAAGTACAATCCAGGCTTTCCTTACCGGGGAAGTTCGGGTCGTGTCATCTTGGTATCAGAGCTTTGGTTTACAAAGCTGGAGAACAAGACACGTTAGAACCAAACGAAAGAATTCATCAGAAATTGAATTAGTAATATCCAATGAGAATGACTCGATAGAGATAGGATCAGTAGTATCCTAGAACGAGTGTGAAGAATGATATTTTGAAAATAAAATTGAAAACAATTTTTGTTTTGAAAATTTAAATCAATTATTCGTATTTGAATATTTATTTTAAATTGATTTGGAAATCCAGTATATAGAGATTTTCATATACGTCTGATCCACGTGTATTGGAAGTCTCAAATATACTGGATGGTATAGAATTACACTCTAGTCGCCCGAGGGTGATTCTGATGATTGATATATCATCATCAGAATTTATATTCAAGTGCCGAAAGTGGGATATCTATATATTTCCAATTGAATGGTGTGAGAACCAAAACTAGATAGGGCTATTGTGGTGACTTGGCATCAAAAACATGATTTTCTGTATATATATCAAAATTATGAATTTGAAACATTAATTCACTAATTGATTGATGGTTGTATTGTTTGATTATTGGTTTGGTATTTTTAACCATTTAGGCCAAATTGCATCAAATATTGAATTGTATTGAAAATTGTTTGAAAATGCATGCACGTATATATATGTGTGTGAACAAGTCATAGCAAGGAGGCTCGAGCAGAAGAATAAAATTGTTTGCCTGACAAATATGTATATGTTTACAAATTTATTGGGTTTGGATGATTTGATGAGCCGATTGGCTAGCCGCTTGGCTTTTTCTTTTTTCTTTTGGATTGGTGAGGGCCATGGGAGGCTATTTGAAATATCCCAAAGTCCCCGGTGCAAGGGAGGTTATGGCGAAAATTTTCGAAAATTTAGGGCGTTAGGCAAATTTTTGAAAAATTTGAAAAGTTCTTAGAAACTGAAAAGTTGAAGAACTTAAGCCATAATGAAAATACTGGAAGTTGAGTTGATTAGTTAAACAACTTTTAGTTTCGTTCCTTTTCGGGAACGAAAAGTTTTAAGTGGGGGAGATTGTAATAACCCGGAAATCCGAGCCAATTTAAATTTTTTATTTGGCAGTTTTAATGAATTTTGAATATTTAAAATGAATTATTTTAAGTAATAACGACGAGAAATTTATTTTGAATAGAATTCGAACGTATATATTTATTTGAATCGTCGTTAGAATATAAATAATTATTTATAATTATAAAAGGAATTGAAAATGGCGCGATAGTTCGAAAATTCGATTTCAAATTTCATATAAATGTACAGGATTCAAAATAAACTGGATTTTAGCGAAACTAAAAATATTAGAATCTATTTGAAAATATCTTTCCAACGAATCCTAAAAATTGAAATTTTATAGCGAGAATCAAAAGTTATGTCCCGTAGAAAATTCAGAGTAGTCGCTATGGAATTCTGGCCCTTAAAAATGGAAATTTTGCAAACGGCCTTCGTTTTCGACGAAACCACTTTTATTGGATCCGGGATGTCAAATTATTGCTAGATTCCAATTTGCATAATTTTCTGAATCAATATGTGAGCATGGCGAAGTTAAACGTGTTTTAACAGTTTCAGTTGAATTCAATCGAGTGGAAAATGGTCATTTTTCAAACGGTCTTCAAATTTGATGAAATTAGTTTTGTTAGGACCGGATCGTCAATACGAAGCCAGAAATAATTTTTCAGGAAATTTTATAGTTAATATGTGGCCCTGGTAAATTGAAATGTGCGTTTAAAATTGAATATATAGATTTAAATTTAAATTTAAATGAAAACTGATCGAATTGGCTTACGAAACATATCCCATTGTGTTCGGAATGGGGGTAATTAGTTGGAAATGACAGTCGTTGGGTCCCAATTGGAGTTCAAGTGGAAAGTCAACATCTTTGAATTAAAATAATATAAAATATATAATATATATATAAGGGCCTTATTCTCTAACCCTAGCCTAAGGGGGCGTTCACAGCCGAAATTTGGCATGCTCATTTTTTTTTTTTTTTGGCGTCGGACGCTAGCACATTTTACCCCTTCCGGATTCCACGATTCTCGAACGTTGGAAAAGTAACTCTTGGCGTCCGACGCCAACGGTTAATTTTTCAACGTATCCTTTCGCTGGCTATAAGAACGGACCCCCCCCCTTTTCCTCCCCATCCCAACCCGAAACCTCTCCCCTTTTACCCCATATTTCGAATTTTTTGAGCAATTTCGAGGTGCAAAAACGGTAAAAAAAATTATAGTTGAGTTTATTTTTCAATTCTCTACCATATTTTTTTTTTGAATTTTTTGAATTTTTATTTTTGTTTACGCAGATGGCTTCCACTTCCACCACTGCTACATCGCAGCCATTTGCGAATTGGACGGACGACCGGGAGTTCGCTTTCATAGATGTTTGCGTTGAGTTCATAGCGGAGCGCGATACAAGCGTCAGTGGGTTCTACGCAACACTCACAACAACAATGAACAACCGTTTTAATCTGGAGTTCGCAGAAAACCAGATTAAAAACAAATGGGACAACATGAAGCGAGCTTTTCGCGATTGGGACATGCTACTTAGAACACCTGGGGGTGTATGGAATGCAGAGTTCGATTATCTAGACGGTCCTGATGATTTTTGGAGTACCGGCGGTCGCAGACCATTCAGAAAATTTAGGAAGCACTCGCCGATGAAGTTTCGAGAGCAGGACATTATGTTCGAGGGTTGTTTGCGGAAAGATACTTGTGCGTATCCGATTCCTCCGGTTGCACCTCCTACTGCACCAGCAGCTCCACCAGCGCCTGTGCCAGCTGCTTCTTTCTCCCCTGCCGACGCGGGTTTCTATACCGGTTGGATGGCTTCGGGCGATCCCCCTTCTGGTCAACCCTCTAGGCGCAGACAGGCAGCGCGTGCCAGCTCGTTTATGACCGACGATAGGAGACAGCTTGTTGCTCGTTGCTTGGAGCTTCTTCAGAGATCGGGTACGCGTGCGGACCTTTGTGAGATTCTGACGATTTTCCGCAATGATGAGCGGAATGTGGATATTGTTCGGGAGCTTACCGATGAGGGCATATGTGGGTTTATTTCAGCGGAGTTGAGTCAGTTACCTCATCGTCGTTTATTATAGATTTTCATGTACTTGTTTTAGTTCCAGTCTTGGTGTGTTTGCTATGTTTTATGAAAAACGTTGTCGTTTATTTTATGAAATATGTTGTCGTTTTGTTTGATGCAATTAGAATTTAATTAAATCAAAACCATTAATTTAACAATTAAATACCACGCTCAAATACCCCGTTCGTAGCTAAAAACACATTTCCCCTTCGCTACAGTACCATGCTCAAATGGCACGCTCAAATGTCACGCTCAAATGCCACGCTCACGTTCGTTAAGAATGCACCCTAATATGAAATATGAAATATATAGCATTATATCATAGCCTAATATGAAATATGAAATATATAGCATTATATCATAGCCTAATAGTTAAATGCTATATAAAAATTATTAAAGAAATAATATAATGATAAATTGTGCTATACAAAGCGTCTATAATAATAAATAATCCGCTATGTTTGACTTACACGTTTAAAAACGCAGGAGGCGAAATCTAGGCGGTATCCATTTCAACAAAGTAAAAAAAAAAGCCCTCGAAAATAGAAATCCCTCCTCTTCACTATCGATCTCCAGCTAATCTCTCTTAACCTAATTCTGCCCAATTTTATTTTTTTGATTCACACCTAAAATCGATCCATCGATTTTCAGTTCAGTCTAACAACGATCTCTACCATAACTGGTTGCCATCTCCGATTCACACCAGATAACTGTTTACCATCTCCGATTCACGCCAGGTACCTCCAGATCGACAGTGAATTTGTCTGCTAGTAGCTAATTTTTGACTCAAATCCTTAGTTAACTAGTTTACCTAACCCTTCTATTTTTATTTTTGTAATATGGCTGGCGATTTTTTCCTTGATTAACTTTTGATGATTTGTAAGATAAGTATGCGTTGGTAGTAATTAATCATGGTGATATTGATATCCAACCATATATGCATTTTAATTTGCAATTTTCCCATGATATTGATGCATTTTTGCTTGTAAAGTTGATTCATTTGCTCTAGTTTGTTTAGCACAAGAAATCGTAGCGATTTAGAGTTTCATGTTCCCTTTTAATTTTTTAATCTGAAGTAGATTCCAGTATAATTATTGGTTGACTGATGCTAGAAAATTTAATGTTTCATAATTTTTCTAAAGAGAAAATACTATTTTAAAAAAAAAATTTGTGCTGATATGTAACCTTGCAAAATATATATGCTCGAGCATCAAAATTTATAGTTAGTTGATACTAATTTTTACCCATTATTTATGATGAAGCTAGCAAGTCATCTTTCATTCAACCCATCACTTGTTAACTAAAAGAATGCATATTTGTTGTTTTGGATTACTTTGTAGTTACGGTGGATTTTTTAGTTAAGTCTAAGTGTCCTAGAGCATTTTAAATTTGGTTGGGTAGAAAATAATATGGAGATCCTATAATCTAAGATATCATATTTTATGGGTTTTGTTAGTTTAGAATAATCATTGTACGAGTTGACGAGTCTATGATTAATAAGTAAAGTTGTTCCTTAGACTATACTCCCAAAATTAGTTGTGACTATATTTCATGAACAACTATAGATAAGTATTATGTTGAGACTCAAAGTTATATTTGAAAAAGGTCTCTGAAATCTCTGTTGCATGTTTGAACAGCTACGGCCCCAGCTTCACATCATCAGTAGCTTTCAATTTTCGTTTCAATACAGCAGCTTTGCATGTTTCTATCATCAGTGTGTTCAGTTCCTATCTACTGCAACAATGCACCAGCATCTTCTATTCACGCCTATTGTAACAGAACACTAGCTAGCTATGTGAGTGATGCAACAGAGCACTACTTTTTCATGTTTTTGTTCGCTACGTGCTCTCCTTGTATGTTTTTTAGTTAGTTAATTATAAAGTATCGATTGCTTCGCTTGTAGCATGTTAGAAACCTTACAGTAAATTTCAACTTGATTGTCATTAGCGTATTTGAGATTCGTAGATGACATCGGTTTTACAAGATGGACGTAATGCAATTATCATCAAACCCGTAAGTTTCAATCAGTCTGTACAAAAGTCCATTTGAATTGCATTTTATGAAATTATTTTAAGTTATCGGTTTCTTATATATTTATTTCAACGCAATGCATAGTATGTTATTCTGTCTCTGTCACAATCGCATGTTATGACTTGAGTTTTTTGAGTGACAGTTCCATTTCATAAAGAGTAAATTTATCAGAACAGTTTTACTCGGATATGTTTCACTGCTATTTTTGGTGTTTCTCGAAGTTTGAAACCAGAAAGCCGTTTGATTGGTTTTTTCTAAATGTTTAATTAAATTACTATTCGGAAATTTTTACATTGCACTTGGAAATATTAAAGCTACATCTAACCTATCGTCAAGGGAAGTTTAGACAGGAAAAAACTCTCTTCAATGCTATTTTCTTTGATATCTTTTTTATTCTCTTTATTTTTTTTGAACATATTGCCGATTAACTCAAATTATTGAAAAAATTGTATTAAATAGTTTTTTAAATGATGCTATTGTTTGGTGAGCATGATTGATGAATTTATTTTGTTTATGCAGGAAAATTTGTATTGTATTCGGAAAACACAATATGCTTTTGTACATTGATTTTGGAAACTTATTATGTGCAACTAATTGCTTTCAAACCAATTACAAAAACGAATCAATTTCATATTTCTTGGTGTTGTTTAGCATAGTTTTTTCTTATTGAAAGTATCAAAAAAAAAACTTCTGTTTTGTTTTGCTTGCTGGGAAGTGAAACATGTTTGTTTTGTGTCATACAAAATTTGGTTTCAAGTGCAAGTTTGTTTCTGTACTTAAAACATATTTTGGCTAATCATGATTAGTTTTGTTGTTAAATAAAGAAGTAAAACTTAGAGCGTGATGAAATTTTATTTGATAAGGTCGGTGATAGCTATTTCAATTCATCTTACAGAGAAAATTGAGTAATTAAAAAGCAGTCTTATCATACATCACCTTGAGGTTAAATTTTGCTTTGGTATTTGTAGGTTGTTAGTTTGCTTTACCGACTCGCTATTTGCTTGATTCATGAATTGTCATTTTGTTCTTCGTTTCTCACTTTCAAACTACGTTTCAATACTTCTGAATGTTATTGTTGCCTTCAGTTGAAGCACATCTCTTAACTGAGATTTTATTTTCTTCAAAACCGTCTCTTTCCAGTAGAACATTTTAATTGGAGTAGGCTAATAGAAACTAATGTGCAAAAACATGGACTAATTTCTGGCGCAGTTCCAGTCTCTTTCCAGTAGAACGTTTTGACAAATTTTAGTCCTCTCTTTTTTTGCTGGGTGAAGAAAATTTGAATGACTTTCTGGCAAAGTTCCAGTCCAGTCCAGTCCACGTCGGAACCAGGCTGAGAGGGCCAGAACTCCGTCGTGCAGGCTGGACTTTAAAACCTTGGTTGAGAGATGAAAAAATTGATTTAACTAGCAACGTACTTATTACTGTGATCACTCTTACAATTGCAACAAACCAAGTTTGTGTTGAGATTATATAGAAGTGTAGAATCAAACTCGAGTCTGATTTTTTTATCGAGCATCCAGATCCTAGCATAATAAAGTAGCCCTAGTTCATGTCAGCGTTTGAAGTAATAATTTCATTATATTTGATATTGTGTGAATTGACTAAATCATTGTATTCAAATGATTAGAACGGAAGTTAAAGAAGTGGAGCTGAAAATGTTGATAATATCGATAATGATAAAATAATTATGATTTTTTCCTTTGGTGGAAATATCTTTATCAGTTTATCGTTATGTTTCCGTTCTAGAATCTTGTCTTATAGACATGGTTTTTTAGCGTTAACATAAACCACACTTAATTGTAATTTATGTTTATTGGCTTGAATTTCTTTATCGGGATAAGTGTATTGCTTACATGCAATAAAAAAAAATGAAATGATTATATTCTTAGTTTCTTGTTTGTATACCTTGCTAGCTATATAACTCTAAAAAAATTAGCTATCTGAACTCAACAAACATTACTTGGGTGGCAAAAACGCATATGTTAAAAAATCAAAAGAGAAAAATATATTTAGATTCTGAAGTCTTATCATCAACAATGAATAACACCTCTCTTATTTCTTTTTCTTTTTACAAGATCGAATACTGCATTCTTTACAAGGCAGTAGACAGTTCTCATGACCAACGGATGAGACTGAAGCTGCTAAAAAATTAGCTCTGTTCAGCGGTGTAGTGTCCGGAACTACTGATTATGTTGCAAATGGGCATCGTGTTGTAGGAATTCATGGTGTTGCTCTCATGATGCAGATAACAGCAGCTATAGGGGCATGCTGTCACTGCATTAATTGCTGCTTTTATTACGGTGGATCCATCTAATGCTTTTGAAGTAACTGCCTACGCGTTGTTGATAGTTTCCAGCAAGGCCAATCGACAATTTCCATTTGTGATGCAGTCGTTGGGAAGATGCGGTAGGAGTCCAATTTTCTTTAGGTCATATGTCAGGGTATGTACATACCACTTACTATTCTTTATGAATCCCTGCATCTCATACAAAACATTGTTATATAAAAGGCCTTATCATTGTGCTCCAAAATAACAGCTTGTCAAAATTTTGGATATGAGGAACTCAAACATGCACTGTTATTATGTTCACAATGGCTACTTCCAGCATCTTATGTAAGACAGTATAGACTTCTTCAAATATGCTTCATTGAAATTGGTTAGTTAGGTCTCAAACAATTTTAAATACCATAGATAAATAAGTATTGCTTTAGTTAGATCATTTGACATTTCTAAGTTGACTGTGGTAAAGTATCTTTTTTTTCAGTATCTTTGTTTAAAGATATTAGTTGGGTGATAATTTACATTATAAAAGTGACTAAATGTTGAAATCCTACGTATACGTGTAAAGATATTAGGTGGGTAGGTGCTACCTGGAGGCTGGCATACAATTGGTAATCCAGAAATTCAAAAAAGGAGAATTAACATGGCAGTAGAACAACTGTGGCAAAATTCATGCGGGTAATAAAACCATGATACACTTATATCTGCACTATGTCTACGTATGTTTGCTTTTATAGAAAATGCGCATGATCCTAAATACTGGCATTTGATTTCTTATGATTAAGAACGTACCAGAGAAAATGTATTCTAATATGTTTACATACTAGAAAAGGTGAAATTTTGACGAAGTATGCATGTTCGGTCATGGTCATAGGATATATACAGATATCGGAGGCCATGGTATAGTTTGTAAGCTACAGATGTTGAATTATTGTCCATTATCAGCCATTATGAAGGCATGCCACCGGAAATAGTTGTTTATTTATTTATGACTAGAGACTTTATGGTCAAGTATGGTGTTAAAAAATAATGGATATGATGAGGCCAGAAAAAACTATTTTTTTTTAAAATAAAAATTGATGAACCTATGAAGTAAACATTAGTTGCAAAGCAAAAAAATAATTTTCATACTTAATTTGTTTAAGAATGAGAAGGAGACACCTAGCAGAAAGTGAATTTTTCTAACTTGAAATATAATGTAAAAGGAATATGGTTAGGCTAAAGATGCAGGTCATAAAATTGTACTATGAATGTAGCATTATTGAGATATGGATAGACTTCGAAGAAGGCATGTAGGAGTGCAGAAAAAAAAAGAAGGTAAAAGATGTATTCTAAAGCAAAAATTAAAACAGAAATTTGATCTAGTAAATTTGCTACTGCCATGTAGACAACGCAAGTTGGATGAAATTTTGATTTTTTTTTTTTGGGTATGAAACACATGGGTTAATGTTTTTGGCGTTACTAGAGAGCTCAATATCGCAAATGAATAGTGATAGTTATGAGAGGACAGTAATTTCAAAGCAAAAGCTTTTCTGCCATGGATGGATTAAAGATGATCAAATTATATTTTTCATGTTGATGGCTGCGAAGTGAAATCTGAAATTTTGCATTGCTGATTTATAAGCATTTGAGAATAATTATCACCAAGTTATTGAATTGATTGTTATTGCAATCAAATTTTTATTGTTTTATAAAATCTCAAATGTAAGCATCACCCTTTCTTTGTTTACCTTAAATATAACTAATTATGTAACTGTTTATTTTCAGTAATTTTCAAAGAGCCAAATTAGGATGATCTTGTTTTCATGTTTCAATATAATTTACTGCATTCTCTTTTTAGCTTGCATATAAAACTTAATAATTGTGAAGAGACTTTACATGGCTAGAATGAAAAAGAAAAGGCCGGTTTGCATATTTGCTTTTTAGACTGTTCAGTATTTTTATCCTCTCGATTTCTTTCCTAAAATTGCTGATAAATATATTTAGCAATAAAATGAGATGGATGTGGTGACGTTTGGTGTAATTATATTTGTAATCATTGTCTTCTCCCTCCTCGTTCTAATCATCACTATCAAAAGCACTTGTAGCTCTGACTCCAGTTAGTCAAAACCTTAACGGTGTCATCGTCGATGTTACTGCCCTTTCTTCTTCTGTTGGTAATGGTAATCTCACCGCTTGCTTCCTCTCATTCGCCATCTTGCGGTTTCTCCCATGCTGAGGGATCTGGTCATCACTACGATTATCGTCACGGTGGTAACGAGGTCCGTCATCATCATTCTGGTTGGAAGATACAGCTTCCGGAGGAACTGGTGGAAGAAGATCTTGCTGTTACTGGATTTCATCATCATCATTATCACGAGCACAATCTTGAGCACAACCATGAGGAAGAATTATCTGCAGTAGCTTTATGGGTAAGAGCTATGGGATGTTCACTACTAGTGAATTTGGCATCTTTGATCTGCTTGATTCTTTTGCCAGTTATTTGCTTTAAGGGGAAGCCCTCAAAGACTCTGGTTCATTCACTGGCATTGTTTGGGGATGAAGCTATGCTTGGTGATGCTTTCCTTCATCAACTACCACATGCTTTTGGCAGCCAATCTTCTTATTCACACATGCACCTGATAAGCGACACCGATGATAGTCATCATGGACATGAACATTCACATTCTCTCTCTCTACAAAATCTTTCTATTGGTCTCTCCATTTTATCTGGGATCGTCATTTTCTTCTGGTTGAAAAGATTGTGAGGTATGTTGAAGAACATACCGAAAATGAAGATCACAGTTTTGGTCATAGTCACCACCACTCTCATAATAGAAAACAAAAGGTTAAAATTGAGGATGATAATGTTGATTTGACCTTGGCACTTATCGAGAGAGGTGGATTGGGTGAAACAGCCGGAGAGGAAAAGTTAGACTTTGAGTTGATTAACCAAAGCTCTATTTTTTAACTTTTTGTCAGCGTTAGTGGCTCTTGCTGGAACTGCACTGGCTCTGGTTCTGGGTAAAGATTATGGGCAGTCAACTTTGATTGAAGGTTTTACTGCTGGTGGTTTCATATATCTGGCAGCTTCAGGAGTTTTACCAGAAATGAATAAAGAGAACTATGTTGAGAAGCTCGGTGATTCAGGTAACATCGCTAGCATTAGGAATGGTCGTTGCTTTATTAATTTCCCTTGTGGAGTAAGGCACGTTATATGTATACATCACATCGCATATTACAATATATGTATTTGGGTTGTACTTGGATGTTATATAGGCTTATAGCAAGGTCTTCTTCGGAGAGAGGGAAATATTATAGTTTAACTGTCTGTAATCGGTAGACGCGTGTGTCCAAGTGCAATATTTTAGTACTGTGCATGCTGGAAACCTGAGTACTGGTTTCACATTTCTATGTTTAATTATTTTACAATGTAATAAATGTTTGTTTTTTAGGCTGAAACTGAAATATGCGAATTCATTCCTCAATGGAATGATTTTATATGACTGTAATAAATGCTCACTTTTACTCTACACAGTAGCATCTACTAACTTCTAGCATCTACTAACTTCTAATGAAGTTGCTTTGTATTACCTTTATCTCCCTTCTAATATATTTTATGATATTATATTTCATAATTAAACACGCTTAATACAGATTAAGGAATTTGAAATCAGTTTTCTGTGATTTTTCCGGCCTTTGATCAATCTTGAATTAGATCACCCAATTTCTGTACACAACGATATCCCGTGGTACGATTCTCCGTGTTTAAGCAAATATCAAGTTCATGGTGGTGCCCTCATGATGCAGATAACAATAGCTACAGGGGCATGCTGTCACTGCATTAATTGCTACTTTTGTTTCAGTGGATCCATCTAATGCTTTTGAAGTAACTGCATGTGCGTTGGGAAGATGCTGTAGGAGTCCAATTTTCTTTAGGTCATATGTCAGGGTATGTAAATATTACTTATCTATTCTTTATGAATCCTTGCATCTTGTACAAAACATTGTTATACAAAAGGCTTTATTATAGTGATTGCTCCAAAATAATAGTTTGTCAAAAGTTTGGATATGAGGAACTCAAACCTGCACCGTTATTATGTTCACAATGGCTATGTGCCGCATCTAATTTAAGACAATATAGACGTTTTCAAATATGCTTCCTTGACATTGGTTATTTAGGCCTTATACAATTTTTTATACCATAGATAAATAAGTATTTCTTTAGTTAGATCATTTGACATAACTAAGTTAACTATAGTTATGTATCTCTTTTTTCAATGGATTTAGCAAGTCAACTTGACAAAATTGTTGATCATTATCTTTGTGGACACTTTTCTTCATTTTCATTTTCTATACTAGCACTGCTTCAGGCAAGGCTTTGAATTTGTCATAATTTGAAGATATCTTTTGAGCAACCATAATATTTTCTTTAAGTAGATCGATCTCTTTTATCAAGGTTCTGATGAAGGACACTCATTGTATTACCGCGCACTGTGTGGGCTAATTATGTAAACAATTTATGATGAGCTACAATACTTATCTGATATATAACAAGAATACTCTGGCTTTCTTCCATTGTTTGTTCGTCAGTCTACAAGTTGTTTTATGTTCAATTCTCCATAGGCGTGTTTTATTACTAATTTGCTTATGTTTTTACTGTGTGGGTTCTTGCTGATGTCTATTTGAACTACAGGGTTAGTGAAGGTATGAACTTTAATTTTTGATGTAAGAATTTCGCTTTTTGAGAACTTCTGTGCACCTGTGGCACATAATTATAATTATCATTTAAGAAGATTAATGGAACATGATTTAGAATATATCCCTGAGAGTGATTATCAACTGATTTCTCACTATTTTTGAACTAAATTGGAAGATAAGTTTTTTGACAATTGTAAAACCAGTATTGGAATATATGGTTTAGATTCCACTTCCTTTTACGTTGATCTGTTTTTTAGATCCTGTTTTTGTCATCTGACACTTGAGATGTGGTCCAATGACCATTTAGGTACATTAGTTGGTACATCAACATGCTTGTGATTACTTAAATATCTGCTCCAACCAATAATTTCAATTAAACTTGTATTTTGCTTGTGATTACTTAAATATTGTATGCTTGCATTTTGCTTTGTTATAAGAGTAACTTGAACTCGTGTGAATTGCAGGTTCTGGAAGTTGCATAAGCTTACAAGAGTCAAATATTGTATGCTTGCATCTGACACTTGAGAGTTTTCATGTAATTTTGTTTTGAAACTATATCTTAACAATTTACAATGTATTGACTTATTTCTAAGTTTACTGTAGACTTGTTAGCTATGACTTTGTAATTGAAACCAAATATTGATAGTTTCGTATTGTGAATTTACTGCTGAATTCTTTGAATTGTGCACAAAGGTGAAACGCTATGTAAAATTTAAACAATGTGGATAACTTTTCCATATTATTGAATATGTGTTACGGAAACAATTGATAATATATTGCATACTTTAATAGCGGAAAATTACATTTATAGAAACAAAAGGTGAAACGCTATGTAAAATTTAAAGAGTGTGGAAAACCTTTTTATACCATTGAATATGAGCTATGAAAACATGGATAATGCTATAAAAAATAAGTTGATATTTAAGATGGCAAGGTCTGAATGCTATATATATCAAAGGAAAAATTAATAATAGCGAAAAAGATAACTAAACCGCTTTGGAACACTTTTTTATATCGGTGAATATGTGCTATGAACATATTGATAACGCTATAACAAAAATAAGTTGAGATTTTAGCAAGGCATAACGTGGCAAGGTCTAAATGCTATGTTAAACTTTCCATGTTGGTAAACGTACGCTATAAAACTTTTGATACAATAGCGTTCAGAATAGAGCTATGAGAAGTAACAGAGCTATTATAACATGTTGATATATAGCATCGTTACTAATGCTATGATAAGTTATTATAGCGTTTTTTGCGTGCTATTAAAAGGTAAATATGTTGTAGTGTGTAAAATAAATATTTATAAACAAATCGGATGATTTGTTTATGTGTACACCCATTTGACTGATAATGATTGAGACGATAAATTTTACACATCGCGCAACTGCACAAATAAAAATCTGTGTTTGTTGATTTGAAACCCCACACGGGTATTGAGATGATATTTGACGTACACTAATCCCGATTGTTTTAATCGATGGGTTGACAGACTGTGTAAGCGTTAATTATATATATTTAATGCTTATGCAGTTGTGTGGTGCACTTTGGATGATGGTTGATTATTTATCATTGGTATTATATACATGTGTTGTATAGAACCCATATAAATTACATTATATGGTAATTGAGTGGGTCTCATTCCAATTTAGAAAATAAATTATATTCATGTGTTGAATAAACAAAATAGTCATGTGTTGACAATACTCATGTGTTGAGAATATTCATGTGTTGAAACTATTCATGTGTTGAACAAAATATTTATACAATAAAATTCACATTTTTATTGTAGGAAAGAAATAAAAGAAAATTCATGTATTGAAATAAAAGAAAATTCATGTGTTGAATAATATATATGTTCATGTGTTGAAATAAAAGAAAATTCATGTGCTGAATAATATATATATATTTTCAAATGTTGAAATAAAAGAAAATTCATGTGTTGAATAAAATATATATTCATGTGTTGAATAAAAGAAAATTCATGTGTTGAAGAAATATTCATTTGTTGAATAGAATAACGAAGTTATTAAAATATATAAAGGCGTGTTGATTAGATATGCGTTGTTTTGACGTGAACGATATCTTTATCGATTTTATTCATTTTTATAATGAATATAAAAAAGGAATTGATTTCAAAATTTAATATTTTGAAAATACTATCATTTATATATCAATGATATGGAATATTCAATTTTGATTTGAAATTGAATATGAAGTTGAAATCGTTTTGAAAACGAATTTAAAACGATTTATAAAATACGTTTTAAAAGGAAATCGACGAAATATATAATATATATATTATATATATATAATGGCCTGAATAGAACGCGCCGCGCTGCGGTAGTTCGCCAATTTCGACCATTAACTTCGAATGGATATTACGGGAGATCCGACCGTCGGATTCTCCTAAAACCGGAACCGTTTGGTTCATATCGAAAAGAGCTTTCTAACGAATATTAGAAATTAGAAATCTAACAGTTGGATTTGGAATTATGTCCAAATCAAATTTGGAAAAGGTCGTTGTAAGTGCAGTTCGATGGCCGTAGATAGAAATCGACTGTACGGGCCTTGATAAAATTATTAAAAATAGTAATATTTGTGTAAAATCATAAGAAATGATTTGGAAAGAATTGGAATGAAAAATTCCATATTTTAAAAGATAAAAATAGATTTTTATCGAAATAAACTAGTTTTGAACTAGAATTATAATCCATTTATTTTTGAAATAAATAAATTGGATTTGAAAGGGTTTTAAAAGTAACCAGAATTTCCAATAATTGAATTGGAATGGATTTGAATCAAAATTGTCTTTGGAATATTTTGATGTTGGATTTCGTGATTATACAGATATTGTTATGGAAATTTGAAATATATATTTATATCGTTATTTCCAATACGATATTTGTTGGTCGTAGAATTTGATATTGAATATAAGCCGATATATTTTCTATTCAGAGCCTTGTATTTAATATCAAATGGGATTTGGGTTTGTCGTGAATGGTGTCTTCATTAACACTATTCTTAAACCCAGTTGAGAAAAAGATTAAATCTTTTTATTTAGATTTAATGAATTATACCAATTAAATGGTATTTAATTGGAATTGAATTTGAATTGGTTTTTGGGTTTATCGTGAATGGTGTTTTAAATAACACTTGTTCTTTAACCCGATAATTAATGGAATGTGAATTGGGTTTGTCGTGAACTGTGTTTAAATGACATTGGTTCTTTAATCCAGTAAAAGACAGGATATGATTTCCCAAGTTAAATAATCATTGATAGTGATTTTTGGGAAAATTAAAACCAAGTGGATTTTTAATGAATCTTTAATTAGATTAAAATGATCGAGAATGGAGTATCACCAAGTTTGCTCCAGGCGATAGTTAAATCTTTAATTAGATTTGAACGTGAAATGGTAATTGAATTTACCGATAACACCCTGGTGTTAAATATGAAGTATTACCAGTTTTACTTCATGGGATGAATAGGTTGGGATTGGGAAATTAAAACAAATGATTACTTCGGTAAGGTTCGATAATCCCGACTAGTTTGGACGAACCATAATTTGGTTTGAATTGATATTCAAAGGAAGATTAAAGAATAAATTTAAAAAATTTATCTTTGATAAAATTAATGGGAACCTTTCCCAAAGTAAAAGAATATTTGAATAAAAGAATATTCTGAATTGGAATGAGGCGTACGTTGTGTTTGTGTAACACTTGTTTATTATATACGCGAGTTATTCAGAAAGACCGGGTTTATAACATTCCGAATAACTGATTCGACGATGTGTCGAGGTGGACGATGACCGGAGGTCTTCACATCATTCGGATAATTACTGATGATCTTGATTGGGCTGTACACCCAAGAGGAGGGAATCAATTGGTGATTGTCCTGACGTACTTGGAGATTGATGGATATGCGAGGAATAAGGTTCCTCCTGGTGAAGGGGAATTTATTCCCTTACTTCACCCTTCTCTGAGACGTACGTGATCAGATGTTGTATATCGATAGACATCAGTCGCGTGGAGCGGATTGCCTGTGTGGCATGCCTAAGTGGCAAATGATCAAGGCTTTTGTTGAAAAGCAAAGTCTTGTGGTTGATGATCAAAGCACGGCCTGTGTGGCATAGCTTTGTGTACGGCGTTAATTCGCGAGCCTCACACCCCGTTTGTGAACCAGAAATGGGAGAGGACATCAGGGAGGGCATGCATTTCCTTTTAGCTAGGGTGGTGTCAGTGACCTACCAGCCCTGACATTTATATTATTTTCACCTGTGTGGTTGTTGGATTGCGAGGCGCCTCGGATATATCGGTGACTATGTGGAGCCGATGGAGTCATTTGGCTCAATGACGCCCCAAAGGGCGGGGAAACGCAGTGTTCAGGCATTTTAATCCACATCAGTGGACCGGCCCTGACGATCCAAGGGCCCACCTGAGTCTGGGTCCTGAGACACGGGCTAGAGCGTCTCGAATCGGTGAGGACTATCTTTTGCCTCGGTTCACAGATGGAAATCCAATCTCCAATATGTGACATTTGCGGTTTTGATTGTAGAGCCTAGTATAGCAACATGATATATGGTACCCATGCCGCCTAGGATTGATACATCTATATTTGAAGTTGTTTTATACACTTTGCACTTATAATAGTATCAAATGATTTGTTTTAAACGTACCAAGCATGTTTGGCTATTATATGGGAAAATCCTATCCTCCGGCTTGTGTTGCATTGTGTGATGGGACCTGGGTCTTATAATAGTTTCATTTTTCCAAAAAGCATTGCGCTGTTTTGTTATATGCACTGGTATTCTAGGGAGGAAACCCGTTCCGTGTTATACGACGTGGTCCCTTGATATATTTGATTTAAAGTAAAACTTTAAATAACTGTTTTAGTTCTCACACCAGTCGCATGACTGACCTGGAGTTTATTATTTTAACTTAAACTCTGGGTGCCCTTATTTTCGACACGAGCAGCTAGTAGTTTTGGTTTTGCAGATTTATATTCACAGGATCCTGGTTACAGGTGGAATGATATTCGGAAAGCTTTGTATCCGTATATCTCCTTCAGTTATGTTTTGTATTATTTTCCGCTGCTATGTAATGTATTGTAATCTCTGATATTAATCGAATGTATTTTATTTATTCACTCTGTATATTCCTGTATTCTGATGGAATTGTTCTATTAAGCAATGAAATGTTCTTCTGTTCGTGTTCCGATGTGGCTTGCCCTCAAGTACAATCCAGGCTTTCCTTACCGGGGAAGTTCGGGTCGTGTCAGCTTGGTATCAGAGCTTTGGTTTACAAAGCTGGAGAACAAGACACATTAGAACCAAACGAAAGAATTCATCAGAAATTGAATTAGTAATATCCAACGAGAATGACTCGTTAGAGATAGGATCAGTAGTATCCTAGAACGAGTGTGAAGAGTGATATTTTGAAAATAAAATTGAAAACAATTTTTGTTTTGAAAATTTAAATCAATTATTCGTATTTGAATATTTATTTTAAGTTGATTTGGACAATCCAGTATATAGAGATTTTCATATACGTCTGATCCACGTGTATTGGAAGTCTCAAATAAACTGGATGGTATAGAATTACACTCTAGTCGCCCGAGGGTGATTCTGATGATTGATATATCGTCATCAGAATTTATATTCAAGTGCCGAAAGTGGGATATCTATATATTTCCAATTGAATGGTGTGAGAACCAAAACTAGATAGGGCTATTTTTGTGTCTTGGCATCAAAAACATGATTTTCTGTATATATATCAAAATTATGAATTTGAAACATTAATTCACTAATTGATTGATGGTTGTGTTGTTTGATTATTGGTTTGGTATTTTTAACCATTTAGGCCAAATTGCATCAAATATTGAATTGTATTGAAAATTGTTTGAAAATGCATGCATGTATATATATATATGTGAACAAGTCATAGCAAGGAGGCTCGAGCAGAAGAATAAAATTGTTTGCCCGACAAATAGGTATATGTTTACAAATTTATTGGGTTTGGATGATTTGATGAGCCGATTGGCTTTTTCTTTTTTCTTTTGGATTGGTGAGGGCCATGGGAGGCTATTTGAAATATCCCGAAGCCCCCGGTGCAAGGGAGGTTATGGCGAAATTTTTCGAAAATTTAGGGTGTTAGCCAAATTTTTGAAAAATTTGAAAAGTTCTTAGAAACTGAAAAGTTGAAGAACTTAAGCAATAATGAAAATACTGGAAGTTGAGTTGATTAGTTAAACAACTTTCAGTTTCGTTCCTTTTCAGGGATGAAAAGTTTTAAGTGGGGGAGATTGTAATAACCCGGAAATCCGAGCCAATTTAAAATTTTTATTTTGGCAGTTTTAATGAATTTTGAATATTTAAAATGAATTATTTTAAATAATAACGACGAGAAATTTATTTTGAATAGAATTCGAACGTATATATTTATTTGAATCGTTGTTAGAATATAAATAATTATTTATAATTATAAAAGGAATTGAAAATGGCGCGATAGTTCGAAAATTCGATTTCAAATTTCAAATAAATGTACGGGATTAAAAATAAACTGAATTTTAGCGAAACCAAAAATATTAGAATCTATTTGAAAATATCTTTCCAACGAACCCTAAAAATTGAAATTTTATAGCGAGAATCAAAAGTTATGTCCAGTAGAAAATTCAGAGTAGTCGCTATGGAATTCTGACCCTTAAAAATGGAAATTTTGCAAACGGCCTTCGTTTTCGACGAAATCACTTTTATTGGATCCGGGATGTCAAATTATTGCTAAATTCCAATTTGCATAATTTTCTAAATCAATATGTGAGCATGGCGAAGTTAAACGTGTTTTAACAGTTTCAGTTGAATTCAATCGACTGGAAAATGGTCATTTTTCAAACGGTCTTCAAATTTAATGAAATTAGTTTTGTTAGGACCGGATCGTCAATACGTAGCTAGAAATAATTTTTCGGGAATTTTTAGAGTTAATATGTGGCCCTGGTAAATTGAAATGTACGTTTAAAATTAAATATATAGATTTAAATTTATATTTAAATGAAAACTGGTCGAAATGATCGAACTGGCTTACGAAACATATCCCATTGTGTTCGGAATGGGGGTAATTAGTTGGAGATGACCGTCATTGGGTCCCAATTGGAGTTCAAGTGGAAAGTCAACATCTGTGAATTAAAATAATATAAAATATATAATATATATAAAGGCCTTATTCTCTAACCCTAGCCCTAACACCCTCTAGTCAAAACCCACGCCCCCTTTACTCCTTCCTCCCAAACCCGATTCAGTTCTAAATCAAATAAAAAAAAGAATCACGAACAAAACCCATCGCCCACCCTCCTCCCTCGCCACATGGACGTCGGCCGACCTCCGCCCTCCCTGGCACCACCGCCTCCCCCCTTTCCTCCCCCCCCCCCCCCGCTTCAGCCCGAACCGTGCCCCCCAAGACCCCCAAACCCACCAACCCGCAACCTTAGGCCCCTACCACCACCGGCCAAAGCACCTCAACCGCCACCGCGACCCCCCTACCTCCTCCCCAGCGTACTGCGCCCCCTTCTCCCTCTTCGTACAACAACAGTAAGTTTTTTTCCAGTTTTAATTAATTTAGTTTTTATATACTTAGTTAGATTAATTTTGTTATTAAATAAAACCTGATCTCTTATTTATTTATATGAAGTTAGAATTTTTAACCATATAAAGATCTAATTTTTGTTTATATAAAGTTACGATTTTCATGAATGTAAAAATCAGATCTTTAGCTTTATAAAGATATGATTTTTGACTATGTAAAGACTCGATTTTTAACTATAGAAAGGTTAGATTTTTAACAACATGAAGATTTGATTTTTATACGAGAAAAGCTGAGATTTTTTAAAAGTGAAAAGATTTGATTTTTAGTTGTATAGAAAATACGATTTTTACATATATGAAGTAGCAACAAAAACTCGATTTTTATATAGAAAGTAGCGATGTAAAAATATAATCTTTCTTATGTAATGAACGGTATAAAATTATAATCTTTTCCAAATAAACATCGTTTAAGAAATATAATTCTTATATAGGAGTAGTGATATAAAAATGTGATTTTTATATAATAGAGAATATAAAAATGTGATTTTTATATATGTAGCGAATGCGGACGACGAAAGTGACAAAAGGCGAGCAAGGCGAAGATTTCCTATATATGAAGAGTCGCGGCGTTTAGTTTAGCTCTTGGTGAGAACTCCTCACTTTTATTTTGTTTTCTAGTTAAAATATATACTACAATGCATACGGTGCTTAGCAGCACTCGACACCCGTCGTCCACAGACCATGGATGACTTGGTTGTTTGATTGATGTGTTGTGAAAATTGTATTGTGTGATGTGGAATGAATAAAATATTTTATAGTTAAAAATATAATTTTAACGTGTATATAAAATAAATCTTTATAAACAAATCGGACAATTTGTTTATGTACACCCATTTGACTGATTTTGATTGGGACGATAAATTTTATACATCGCACAACTGCTCAAATAAAAATCTGTGTTTGTTGATTTGAAACCCCATACGGGTATTGGGATGATATTTGACGCACACTAATCCCGATTGTTTTGATCGATTGGTTGACAGACTGTGCATGCGTTAATTATTTATATTTAATGCTTATGCAGTTGTGTGGTGCACTTTGGATGATGGTTGATTATTTATCATTGGTATTATATACATGTGTTGTATAGAACCCATATAAATAACATTATATAGTAATTGAGTGGGTCTCATTCCAATTTAGAAAATAAATTATATTCATGTGTTGAATAAACAAAATAGTCATGTGTTGACAATACTCATGTGTTGAGAATATTCATGTGTAGAAACTATTCATGTGTTGAATGAAATATTTATACAATAAAATTCACATTTTTATTGTAAGAAATAAATAAAAATTCATGTGTTGAAATAAAAGAAAATTCATGTGTTGAGTAATATATATATATATATATATATATATATATATATATATTCATGTGTTGAAATAAAAGAAAATTCATGTGTTGAATAATATATATATTCATGTGTTGAAATAAAAGAAAATTCATGTGTTGTATAATATATATATATATATATTCATGTGTTGAAATAAAAGAAAATTCATGTGTTGAATAAAATATATATTCATGTGTTGAATAAAAGAAAATTCATGTGTTGAAGAAAATATTCATTTGTTGAATAGAATAACGAAGTTATTGAAATATATAAAGCCGTGTTGATTAGATATGCACCATTTTGACGTGAACGATATCTATATCGATTTTATTCATTTTTATAATGAATATAAAAAAGGAATTGATTTCAAAATATAATATTTTGAAAATACTATCATTTATATATCGATGATATGGAATATTCAATTTTGATTTGAAATAGAATATGAAGTTGAAATCATTTTGAAAATGAATTTAAAACGATTTATAAAATAAGTTCTAAAAGGAAATCGACAAAATATATAATATATATATTATATATATAAAATGGCCTGAATAGAACGCGCCGCGCTGCGGTAGTTCGCGAATTTCGACCATTAACTTCGAATGGATATTATGGGAGATCCGACCGTCGGATTCTCCTAAAACTGGAACCGTTGGGTTCGTATCGAAAAGAGCTTTCTAAAGAATATTAGAAATTAGAAATCTAACGGTTGGATTTGGAATTATGTCTAAATCAAATTTGAAAAAGGTCGCTGTAAGTGCAGTTCGATGGCCGTAGATGGAAATCGACTGTACGGGCCTTGATAAAATAATTAAAAATAATAATAATTTATGTAAAATCATAAGAAATGATTTGGAAAGAATTAGGGTTCCATATTTGAAAAGATAAAAATAGATATTTATCGAAATAAACTAGTTTTGAACTAGAATTATAATCCATTTATTTTTGAAATAAATAAATTGGATTTGAAAGGGTTTTAAAAGTAACTAGAATTTCCAATAATTGAATTGGAATGGATTTGAATCGAAATTATCTTTGGAATTTTGATGTTGGATTTCGTGATTATACAGATATTGTTATGGAAATTTGAAAGATATATTTATATCGTTATTTCCAATACGATATTTGTTGGTCGTAGAATTTGATATTGAATATAAGCCGATATATTTTCTATTCAGAGTCTTGTATTTAATATCAAATGGGATTTGGGTTTATCGTGAATGGTGTCTTCATTAACACTGTTCTTAAACCCAGTTGAGAAAAAGATTAAATTTTTTTATGTAGATTTAATGAAGTATACCAATTAAATGGTATTTAATTGGAATTGAATTTGAATTGATTTTTGGGTTTATCATGAACGGTGTTTTAAATAACACTTGTTCTTTAACCCGATAATTAATGGAATGTGAATTGGGTTTATCGTGAACTGTGTTTAAATGACATTGGTTCTTTAACCCAGTAAAAGACAGGATATGATTTCCCAATTTAAATAATCGTTGATAGTGATTTTTGGGAAGATTAAAACCAAGTAGAGTTTTAATGAATCTTTAATTAGATTGAAATGATCGAGAATGGAGTATCACCAGTTTTGCTCCAAGCGATAGTTAAATCTTTAATTAGATTTGAACGTGAAATGGTAATTGAATTTACCGATACACCATGGTGTTACATACGAAGTATGACCAGTTTTGCTTCATGGGATGAATTGGGAAATTAAAACAAATGATTACTTCAGTAAGGTTCGTTAATCCCGACTAGTTTGGATAAACCATAATTTGGTTTGAATTGATATTCAAAGGAAGATTAAAGAATAAATTTAAAGAATTTATCTTTGATAAAATTAATGGGAACCTTTCCCAAAGTATAAGAATATTTGAATAAAAGAATATTCTGAATTGGAATGAGGCGTATGTTGTGTTTGTGTAATACTTGTTTATTATATACGCGAGTTACTCAGAAAGACTGGGTTTATCCCATTCTGAATAATTGATTCGACGATGTGCCGTGGATGAAGACGGAGGTCGAAGACTGGAGGTCTTCACATAGTTTGGATAATTACTGATGATCTTGATTGGGCTGTACACCCAAGAGGAGGGAATCAGTTGGTGATCGTCTAGACGTACTTGGAGATCGATGGATATGCGAGGAATAAGGTTCCTCCGGTTTCGTTCAGACCCAGACCGAACTTGTATGGACTGTGTGTCTGACATTGGATTTTTCTCTGTGTTGATTGATCTCTATTAAATATACATCTGCCTGGTGAAGGGGAATTTATTCCCTTACTTCACCCTTCTCTGAGACGTACGGGATCAGAGGTTGTATATATCGATAGACATCAGTCGCGTGGAGCGGATTGCCTGTGTGGCATGCCTAAGTGGCAAATGATCAAGACTTATGTTGAAAAGCAAAGTCTTGTGGTTGTTGATCAAAGCACGGCCTGTGGCATAGCTTTTTGTATGGCGTTAATTCGCGAGCCTTACACCTCGGTTGTGAACCAGAAACGGGAGAAGGCATCAGGGAGGGCATGCGTTTCCTTCTAGCTAGGGTGGTGACAGTGACCTACCAGCCCTGACATTTATATTATTTTCACCTGTGTGGTTGTTGGATTGCGAGGCGCCTCGGATATATCGGTGACTATGTGGAGCCGATGGAGTCATTTGGCTCATTGATGCCCCAAAGGGCGGGGAAATGCAGTGTTCAGGCATTTTAATCCACATCGGTGGATCGGCCCTGACGATCCAAGGGCCCACCTGAGTCTGGGTCCTGAGACACGGGCTAGAGCGTCTTGAATTGGTGAGGACTATCTTTTGCCTCGGTTCACAGATGGAAATCCAACCTCCAATACGTTACATTTGCGGTTTTGATTGTAGAGCCTAGTATGGTGACATGATATATGGTACCCATGCCGCCTAGGATTGATACATTTATATTTGAAGTTGTTTTATACACTATACACTTATAATAGTATCAAATGATTTGTTTTAAACGTACCAAGCATGTTTGGTTATTATAAGGGAAAACCTTATCCTCCGGCTTGTGTTGCATTGTGTGATGGGACCTGGGTCTTATAATAGCTTCATTTTTCCAAAAACCATTGCGCTGTTTTGTTATATGCACTGGTATTCTTGGGAGGAAACCCGTTCCGTGTTATACGGCGTGGTCTCTTGATATATCTGATTTAAAGTAAAGCTTTAAATAACTGTTTTAGTTCTCACACCAGTCGCATGACTGACCTGGAGTTTATTGTTTTAACCTAAACTCTGGGTGCCCTTATTTTCGACACGGGCAGCTAGTAGTTTTGGTTTTGCAGATTTATATTCACAGGATCCTGGCTTACAACTGGAATGATATTCGGAAAGCTTTGTATCCATATATCTCCTTCAGTTGTGTTTTGTATTATTTTCCGCTACTATGTAATGTATTGTAATCTCTGATATTTATCGAACGTATTTTATTTATTCACTCTGTATATTCTTGTATTCTGATGGAATTGTTGTAATAAGCAATGAAATGTTCTTCTGTTTGTGTTACAATGTGGCTTGTCCTCAAGTACAATCCGGGCTTTCCTTACCGGGGAAGTTAGGGTCGTGTCAATTAGTCTGTACAAGTATTGCCTAATATATAGGTAGTAACCAATGCAAACGTTCAGAAAGTGTAAATAAAGTAATTAGGCTAAGTCCAGCCCATATATTATTATACATTGTATAAAGTCCTGCGAAGGATGTTTAGCAGCCGCACTTCGCTTTAGTCCTTTTATTTGCTCTAATACTCCCTCTTGAAACTAGGGTTACCAGAAACCCTAGTTTAGAAATTATAAGAAAAATCACCACATCTCCATCGAGAAGTGCATGCGACGAAGCTTATTTGATAGTATTATTGCTAGATCTGGAAGGATCCTTGCTTGAAATCCCTAAGCTTGTAGGCTTTGTTGTAGATCTGCAAGTACTTACTTTAGGGTCAGTTCGAGTTATGTCTTTCTCTTGGTTAATATTTGGTTGTTCTGGAAGCTTCAAGATATTCAGATCTATGTGATTTATCCTAATAACATTCAGATCTGATCTGAATTTGATAAATTTTTTAACTAAGATTGCTTTTGTTAGAATATCTGCTCGCTGAAATATGTCAGGTATATGATTAACTTGAATCTGACCTTTTTGAACTAATTCTCTAACAAAATGAATATTAATTTCTATTTGTTTGGTTCTGGCACGTTGTATAGGATTTTCAGTCGTATTGACAGCACTTCTGTTATCACACCATAGTATAGGTTTAATGCATGATTTAAGTTTAAGCTCCCTCAGTAAAGACTGTACCCGTATGATTTTGGTTGTGGCATTTGCAATTCTTATGTACTTTGCCTCCGTACTAGATTTTGAGATAGCAGGTTACTTTTTGGCACACCATGATATTAAACTATAACCAAAATATATATCGTATCCAGATGTTGATCTTCTATCATTAGGGTCAGAAGCCCAATCAGCATCTGCATAGCCTGTTATATTTAATTATTTACTTGCTTTCAGTATTAAACCAATGTTGACAGTTCCTTTGAGATAGCGTAATATTATTTTAACTGCCTTCCAATGTAAAACTAGTGGTTCCTGCATAAATTGAGAAACTTTATTAACACTGAATGCAATATTAGCTCGTGTTATAGTTGCATATTGCAATGCCTCCACAACACTTCTATACTCAGTGATATTCGATATAGCTTCCCCTTTATATTTTGAGTAGTGTTGATTATTGATCATTGGAGTTGATTGAGGATTAGTATTTATCATTTTGGTTTTGACATGTAACTCATCTATATACTTTCTTTGGCATAGTATAATCTCATTATCTGATTTGTTAACTTCTATGCCCAGAAAGTAACTTAAGTTACCTAAATCTTTAGTTGAAAATTGTTGATTTAAGTAACTTGTTAACTTGTCAATCTCAGAAATATCACTTTCAGTAACTATTAAATCATCTACATAGATTAATATGTAGATTGTAGATAAGCTATTTATTTTGATAAATAATGAGTTATCGGATTTGGTAGACTGATAACCTAAACTTGATAATGTATTTTTCAGTCTATCAAACCAAACTCGTGGAGCTTGTTTCAAACCATAAATAGCTTTATTTAGCTTGCATACATATTATTATTTTAGCTATAGCCTTGAGGCTGCCTTATATATATTTCTTCCTCAAGAAGACCATTCAAAAAGGCATTATTAACATAAAGATTTTTAATATGCCATTTATTGCACAATGCAACAGTAAGGATTAGTCTTATAGTAGTGGGTATTACAACAGGTGAAAATGATTGAATAAAATCAAATCCAAATTCCTATGTAAACCCTTTTGCTACAAGTCTAATCTTTTATTTATTTATTGACCCATCTGGGTTTTTCTTTAATGTGTATGTCGATCTGCAGCCAACTATGTTTTTATTAGCAGGTGGACATACTAGATTCCATGTATATTTTTGATGAGAGCATTATACTCATCATCCATGGCTGCTTTCCAGTTTTTTATTGTTTATAGCCTGTTCAAAAGAAACAGGTTCTTCACAACTGGATTGAGCAGTAAACACTTTTGGTTTGAAAATACCACTTTTTGCTCTTATAGTCATTGGATGACCTGGATGTGTTTGAGGCTCATTTGGTGGTGAGATGGCATTGTTTTCAGATTTTGATATCTAAGTTGTAATTTGAACTTTGATTTTCTAATTGTACAGGTGTTTGAGAGGCGTGGTTGAGTTGCCGAGAATGACCATCACTTGTAGCTGGTGATTGCTCAGAACCAGCATCCCCATTACCATCCATCTATTGTGACATTTCTGGACACTCTTATATTCCACATATTGAAACTTTGGCATTGATCACTTTAGTTGTTGTCTTTATTTCTTTGTTGTTGAATGGAAAGATATTTTCATTAAAACTGACATGCCTGCTTATATAAATCCTTCCTGTACTATCAAGACACTTATAGCCTTTCTGATTAGTAGTGTAGCCAATAAAAGTACATGGCCTAGATCTGAAATTCAATTTATTAGAATTGTATGGTCTTAAATAAGGGTAACACGGACATCCAAAAGTTTTGAGACTATTATAATCTGGTCTAACATTGTATAATTTTTCAAATGGTGTGAGTTCCTTCAATACTTTAGTTAGTTGTCTATTGATAAAATAAACTGCAGTATTGGAGGCCTCTGGCCTTTAATGGAAGTTTAGCTTGTGCTAACAACGTTAAACCAGATTCAACTAAGTACCTGTGTTTCCTCTCTACTAGGCCATTTTGCTGAGATGTATAAGGGCATGTAGTCCTATGAACAATGCCTTTCTTTAGAAAGCAATTACTCAGACATTTATATTCACTGTCTTTATCTGATTCCAAAACTTTAACATGAGAATTGATTTGTTTTCAATCATAGTTATGAACTTGATCAGAGCATTATTTGTTTCAGATTTTGATTAAAAAAAAAAAACAAATCCAAGTAAATCTAGTATATGCATCAATAAAAGATATGTAATATTTATAGCCAAAATCTGAACTAATAGGAGCAGGGCCCCATAAATCTGATGCAATCAGTTGTAATGGCTCAGTGAATTCAGTATTTGAATCAATAAAAGGCAGTCTATGGCTTTTTCCATTTGACAATAATCACATATATAAAGCAAACCAATAGGATCAAACATTATACTATTATCAAATAAGATTTTCATCACAATTTTAGTGCTTGGGTGCCCAAGTTTACAGTGCCAGAGATCGAAAATATTTTTGCTACTACCAACACTATTTATCTCATTCATGTTACAAAAATTATCTTCTTTAGAATCGTTGTTGCACTTAACAGTGTTAAACTTGTACAAGCCTCTCTCCATTTTACCCTGTAAAATAATTTTCTTAGTTAGAATGTCTCTAACTAAACAATACTTAGGGTGAAATTCAAAGAATACTTCATTATCTTTGGCAAACTGAGATACACTAATTGGATTCTTTTTTATCTTAGGCACTCTTAATAAATTGCATAAAAATAGTTGTCTTTTGCCATTTAAACATGCACTGCCTACATGAGAAATATTAATACACTCACCATTGCCCATGGAAATTTAATGATTACCTCTATACTCCTTTCCACCAAGATTTAAATTGTCAAGATTGTTAGTGAGGTGATGTGTTGCTCCCGAATCAGGGTACCAGCTATCATCTTGAATTGTTTCAAGTTTTTCTATATCAGTTTGACTGCTATTTCTGTTAGAATTTTCATCACAATTTCCATCTAATTGAGCTTGTGCCATGTTTACATTAGGGTTGCCATTATTCTTCTAATTCTGATTTGCTGTGTAGTTTGAGTTAAATCTGAAATAGCAGTTCACAGCTGTATGACCAATTTTCTCGCAATTCTGGCATTTTGGTCTATTATTATTGTTCCATCTTCCTCTGCCTCTAGCTCTTCTTGCACCACCACCTCTCTAGTATGGTTGATCATTTCTTATGTTGCCTTGATTTTTGCTTTTGAAGCCAGTGGCTATATTTGCTGTGTATTCAGTTTCTTGAATTCTTTTTGCATTGATTCTTGCTTCATGAGACAATAGAATACTGTTGACTTCATCTATTGGTGGCACAACGTTTTATGAAGTAATAACAGCTACAACAGCTTCATGTTCATTGTTTAAACCATTAACTAAATAAAGAACGTGATCTGAATTTGATACTCTGTTTCCAGTTGCATTTAACAGATCACATAACTTCTTTACTTTTGAGATATATTCCTTCATTGATTGACCATTCATCTTGATACTCTGTAGTTGATTTTTGTAATGCAATACTTATGTAGAAGACTGACCGTTGAATTCATTTTCAATAGTAGTTCATATTTCATTCGGTGAATTACATCCAATCACTTGTGGTAGTAAATTTGGACTTATGGATGACATCAGCCAAGAACTTATGGGTCTGTCTTGCCTATGATACTTAATATAATTTTTCATTAGGCATCGTTCTATTACTTTGATCAGTAATAAACTTGGCTGGAACATCAACAGTACCTAGGATGTACCCTTTAAGGCCATATCCTTGTATAGTTGTCTTCATTTGTAACTTCCAAAGAAGATAATCATCTTCTTCTAGATGAACTGTTATTAATTGACTTTGTGGACTAATAACCGTTTTAATTAATTGTTGTGTAGGTGTATTTGGACTAATAGGATCTGAACTAGATGATACTGAAAAAGATTGATCACCCACTGCAGTATCACTTTGATGATCACAATACAAAGAACATGATGCAGCAAACAATTAAGATACCGAGATTGGTCAGATTCAAGTATTTCACCAAAACAGGTAAGTAGCAGCCAGAATTTTTTCAATGATGAGATTATCTTTTGAAATTTGATTCCCTGAGATCTTATTCTGGCGTGGCTCTACTTGTTTTTGTGATTTCTTGGGTTTCTTGAGCCATCTCCTGGCGACTTCTGTTTTGCTGAAAGAAAATATTACGTACCGCTTTGATACAGCCCAATCTTGACCGATTCTTGATTGCTGGCACGGCACAATTCTGGTGCTGTGATGTTTTCTTCCTCAAATGGCGAGTTTAACAACTCTGAGGAGAAATACTCAAGTGATGTAGTTTATTTTGATGAGTATAGATTACCAAACGCATGTTTTAGAGGAGACGTTGTATTGCCATGAGGCTCTTTTGCTCTGATACCATATTTAAATAATAGAGAATGGATGTATACGAAGTGAAGAAAGTATTTGTAAACTGAAGAAATATTATTGATGAAGTTGTAAATGACAACATAAAATTAGTCTGTACAAGTATTGCCTAATATATAGGTTGTAACCAATGCAAATGTTCAGAAAGTGTAAATAAAGTAATTGGGCTAAGGCCAGCCCATATATTATAATACATTGTATAGAGTATTGCGAAGGATGTTGAGCAACCGCACTTCACTTCAATCCTTTTATTTGCTCTAATTGAGTGATAGTGATACATTGCTTCTATTGTCGCACCAAATAACCAGTCTCCTTTTAGTGTGAAACCCTAGCTCCTGTAACAATGATTCGATCCACGAAATCTCAGGTACAGTGCTTACTAAGGTGCGATACTCTGCCTCGGTGCTTGACCTCGATGTAGTGAATTGCTTCTTAGTGCACCATGAAATGAGATTTGGCCCTAGATATACGTAGTCGCCTGAAATGGATTTTCTATCATCAACGTAATTCGCCCAATCAGTATCATTGAATCCCTGTAAGTATATCTTTTTATCTTATTTTAGATGTATTCCATGATGTTTAGTTCCTTGCAAGTATCTCAATAATCTCTTAACTGCAATCCAATGTTCTGATAAGGTTTTTTCATGTACTGGCTAAGCTTATTGACACTGTAACAAATGCCTGGTCGTGTAAAAAAATTATCAAACACGCTACTCATAAAAAATGTTCTAAATCATTTCACATAAGTCAATGTAGCTACTCATAAAAATGTTCTAAATCATTTCACACAAGTCAAAGTAGCTACAGTAAAAAAATTAACTTTAACCGAAAGGCTATTCCTAATTATAAATTTCACAATTTGAGAAGATGGAAAATATATCATTGTTTACATATCATATACGTACCCCATTTTCATAGGAGTTGAAAGCATTATTTAGTTACATTTGCATAGAAGCCGAAAGCATCATTTTAAAGGTTTCAGTTTAAAAGGTTTCAGATTCACATAAGCTATGGCAGTAATGTGACTATTAAACTCCAAATTTATTGTTCAATATACTTAGGCGTAATCTCAGTGGTCAATTTGGACTGCAGTTAATATAAAAATAAGGAAAATGACAAAATCAAGGTAGCATTTGTGTTTTTTTTTAGAAAATTACATTGTGTTATTTAGATCGACAGATATTAACAGTATGCACTCAAATCCATAAGTAATATTAAACATTAAATACCGAATATATGAAAAATAAAGATAAATCCACATATCATTGTATCATAAAAAGTCATTTGAAGAAGCATATGCATTTGAGTTTTAAATAAAGTAATGAGAGAAAGCTCGATCCCTTTCATTCATGGTATAACTGATATTATACATATATATAAAAAAATAAACAACTTCACAAAAATATTCTTTTTTACATAGCAGTACATAAAATTTAAAATAATGGAACATGATGCGGATCTATTTGCCATCAAAATAAATATCTCTAGCTTCAATTGGCAGAAACATTATAGCAGCGACTTTTGATCAAAATGCAGCAACTCCAAGTCTTCTCTGCATAAAATGCATATATAATTTCAACAAAATAAAAAGTTGCCCACGGTTTTACTCCAATGTCCTTGAACTTCAAGACATTTTCTACAAATATTGAAAACAACTATTTGTTGTGTCAAAAAAACAACTGTGCATGCAAAAGGATAAGAATTGCAGTAAATATTTTAGTAACTTTGATTTTCTACGAATAAGCAAAAGGTAATAAATACTTGTAATGGTGCGCTGATGAACATGCCTATCAACTAAAAGAAGTAATTTATGCTAAAAAAATTATCCCATTCCAAAAATGAAAATTAATGCAGCGGTCAAGTAGGCTATTATTTAGTTGGAAAACAAACTCCATACTTTTATTGATTTTCTTTGCTATCTGGGAATCTAGGATAAAACCAAACTAATGCATCAATAACAATAATAAATTATGCGGTTAATACTCATAAATGAGTTTTAAATTGGATTTCCATTACTCATTAAAAAGTATAGTAGCAAACCTGTAGCATTATGAATTACTCTTGCATGTTCATGCATATACTCCAGCAAACAACATAGGTTCCCTACAAAGGGAAGAAGATTTACACCATTAGCGGTAGATGTTAATATAAAATAGACAAATTTGCATTCTGCAATGAGAAGGAAATGAATTACAAACTATAATTTACAATGAGTGGTGAATAGCAAAAAGAAGGCAAACGTCTAGAATAGCTTTTTGTCAACCTTACGCCAGTAGATGAGTTTAGAAACTGTGGAGAGAAAGGAAATAGGTAGAACAAAGTGAGATAATGAAGAAATGCATATGTATTATGAAATGGGATGTCAGAATCCATTCACTTCTCTTACACTTCAATCAACCGCAAGAAACATGATTGGTGGTGCTGACCATCATATCTTACGAGTTTGCCAAAAAAATGCTTCCTGTATGAACATCTATGTTGATATGAAACTAATATTACCTGAAACTGTATATACATGAACAAACTTAACATAAACACCATTTGCAGCCAAGGTCTCCATTTTACCATCAGGCATTACCTTAATCACATTGGAATTCAATCAACTACAAATACGGTAGCATAAATTCATATAACATTTAGATAATGACTTTAATGGAATTTTTTTAATCATATATTCAAATGTCTCTCACTTAAGAACCCACCTGCAAAACTGGTGCTTACATAAATTTTGTAACCAAGCAAACATCTAATAGTTTCTCTTTACAACCACCTCTTAAAAGAATATTTGTTGACAAAGAAAATTAAAAAGGTAAGTGCTCACATATAGTGCAACCGTCAATAACATGTTTCATATATTTAGTAATAAATATGCTCACATATAGTAAAAATAATGGACTTTAACTGTTGTTATGGCCTCTAATTTATTTTAGCAAGTCATACATAGTGCGCCGGTGTGCAAATGGAGTGGCATTCAAATTCTTATCATGTTATTTGCTGCATTGCTAGACATGTTTCAAAAATTCAAAACTGGCTTTTGTTTCTTTCTTCTCTCACCAATTTGTTTTCCTAAATTTGTAACAAAAGTCCAATTAATAATCAAGACAATACTACTCTAAAGTCATATTTTACAGCTCTTAAAATTATCCTTGCATATTTGACTGCTTTTAAATTACTATCTCAAAGCTAACTCAAACACGCATAAATTTTGAAATCCTTTCAGGTTAGTGCAAATAAAGAAAA
Organism: Allium sativum; assembly: GCA_030737875.1. Taxonomy (NCBI): domain Eukaryota; kingdom Viridiplantae; phylum Streptophyta; class Magnoliopsida; order Asparagales; family Amaryllidaceae; genus Allium; species Allium sativum. The sequence continues at coordinate 726,948,514 of CM060921.1, forward strand.
GTGTCATTCCCATTATGAATTGCTTAACCACATTAATTAGTACACGAATGACAGTAATGAAATCATGCATATAAGATTGGTCATACTCATCGTTTCTTATATATAAGCTTAGTCATAGCTTGTTGAAATTGTTATTAACATAATTGCAATTATATTCTTTATGATAGTATACTGTAAATAATACCAAACAAAAGCTAAAGTTACTCCAATTAGGCATGACCAATTAAAAGTTTGTTGTTTGCAGTTTCACACTTTCACTTCACAAATTAAATTTGAGATGAATAATGCAACATAAAGAATAAGTACTGATATAGTTTTTGAAAGGCAATTTTATTAATATTCACTCAAGTAACTGTTACAAAGATCTACAAAATGACCAAAACAGAAGTAAAACTTTAATTGTACGATATTAAGAAGAAAAAAAATCTGTACAGTATTACAAGCAGACCTAGAAAATGAACTCAATACCGCACAATTCTAACCAACAGAATTGCAAAACAATTCATGTATAATATAACACTACAAACATTAACAATGTACAAAATTCACAATCTACTATATCATCCTATAGATCCTTCAGTACGCTTGCTCAATCCCCATTCGCTTATTTTGCATTGATCTTCCACACAAATCACCATGATAACATGTAACAGTTTCTTCTAGCAGACAAATACACTTGAGCCATAACCGAACTAACAGTTTCTTCTAGCAGACAAATACACTTGAGCCATAACCACTCACAATTTACCATGATAACACGTAATAGAAAAAGCCAGAAATCAACCAAAAAATTCATGCAAACCTGCGTATGATTATACCGGATTCCTCCTGGTATGAAGAGGAGGGAATTTCATTGAATTGGGAAGAAAATCCTCTAACGTATAATCAATCCCATTGTCCAAATCATCATCCATATTTTCAGTTGTCTTCTTCCGAGCACGCCTCTTGGCATTCTTAATAGCAGTCTTAGTTTGTGTAGATGAAGAAGGCGTAGAAGTAGATGATGAAGTTGAAGGTGGTGGCAAAATAACGTGAGATGGCGGTTTAAGATGCGCATAAGGAAAACTACGAGAAGCAGACTCATTGGGTGGATTAGAGGTAGAAGCATATGCATCAACTGCTTTATCACCACCATTTCCTTCATCATCATTATCCCAGAATTTCCCAGTTAATTTTTTTAATGACGAAGACAAATAGCCTGACGTTGAAGTGCGCAAATTAGCCTAAACTTTAGTGGATATGGAGTGAGCATTTGCAGTGACTGGAGTATCCTGCATGCCAGATTAAGGATGTACATAAATCTGTTTACCCTTATCACAATTATGTGTAGCATCAGGTCCTTCTTCGAACAAACCCCCAAGACCAAAATCCACAGCTTCTTTTCCAAAGTTAATTCCCATATCACCAGCAGCATTTTTAACATGCGAGTCATTACCCAAAGCAGCATTAAGATTTGATTGATCCATAGGATTGTCCCCCTTATTGGCATTATCAAAAAAAATTTGTTCACCATTATTAACTCTATATTGTTATCCAGTCCATCATCATTATTAAAAGCCGCCCTGTCACCTGTCAGTGGATCAAACACATTTCCATTCATATTCCCGGTTTCATTAACACTGTCTACTTCCTTCTTTTTTATTAGCATCCTTTTTTTTCTCCAAAACTGCTTTTTCTTGTTGTTTACAAAAGTCCATATATTCTTATTAATATCAGTAAATGCTTCCTGAAAGTGATTACTCATATGAACACTCATATCTAATTCAACCTATACATGACCCTCATCAACCAAAACTGTCTTATCATTGAATTCACAGTGACTTGTCTCATGACCAAAAATCTTACAAATAGTGCAAATATCGGGTCTCCAATCGTAAGATAACCTAACAGGAGGGCAATCCTTACCTAAATCACCAACTATTATTTTATTAGGTAGATCAAATTTAGCTGAAATTTCTATCAACGCCTTAGCATATCGAACACGCTGTAACTTTTCAGTGCTATTATCAAAACATATCAATCTCCCTACATGACAAGCAAGCCAGTTTATTCCCAATAACATCCAAAGAATAGTGGGAACTCTATAAAAATGAACCCAAATCGGAACTTTTTTAATCTGAGCTCTTATATTTCCTATAGTGGGATCCCATCGAGAAATTATGAACATTCGCCCTCTTATAAAAATTTGATCAGATTTTAATACTTTTTCTCTATCCAGTTCATTTGAAAACTTAAAATAAAAATGAAAACCATCAAATCTGATACTAACTTCACCAGCTAATTTCCAAAATCCATTTAAGAAAGCTACCACTGACGAATAAGATGATGTGTCATCCAGAAAGAAACCTACAAGGAATTCACCCCAGTACTTCATGCCTTTAGATTTGAACAAATCGGGAATCTCTTCGAAATACTATCCCTAGGGATCTCAAAGTGTTGTGGTTGAAAGACGCCAGCATTCCGTGGAACAGAAGAAAATAGGGATGCGTAATCCATTTTCAAGAAAGAGGGAAACGAAGCTCAAGATGCACTGGTGGAAAAATTGGCATGGAAAGGAGGGATTCTTGGATCAGGAAATGATGATTTGCCTCCAAGATTTACATCGGAGGGTGTTTCAGGGGCAGACGGAAGTGGATCAGGAAAGCCATTAAGATTTGCATCAGAGGCATTTCAGGAGCAGATGGTGGTGGATCAGGGGGAATTGAGGGAGAAGAGCAAGAAGGAAGGGGTGGAAAGGCAGCATCAAGGTAGTGAAGGGTTTTTCCGAGGTCGCCATTTTTCCGTTTAGACAAACACTTTGAATTTGACTTGAGTATAGCATAAATGATGAAGCACTGACATAGTTATTCATTATTTATCTTATTCCCTTGAATTTTACAACCTTACTCTTTCTTTTCAACTACATGTCTTCCTTATTCAATAGTATAAACAATTTCGAACCATATCTGCTGGTTTGGTGTATACTTTCTTCATTCTTATTGAGAATATCAGCAAAGCCATTTTCTACATAAAAAATGACTAGACGCATAGAAATAATTGTAAATGAATCAACTTTATTTATTCACTTTATTATTTATAGTATATTAGCCTAAATTAGCACTTATGCTAAAAATGAAGTCAAAATAGCTTTCATAGGGTTGATAATCGTTACTTTTAATCAAATGACATGATGAATCATTCACAAATTAAAACATCTAACAAAAAAAAAAATATTGTGAAAACAAAGAGCAGTTATTGATTTGCATAAATATTAAATAACCAATAAGTACCTTCCTCCACAAAGTGATGCATAGCTGTTGTAGCAAGTACAATTATCCACTTAAACTATCCATCAACAACTCTGAACAAAGACATATGTGGTAAAAGTGAAACCAATACAGATTATGTACGGTTAGCAGTTGTTATTTGTAATCATTTACAAATCAAAATATCAAATGACCATGCAAGATTATACTTGAACTTGTGCGTGCACATGTATCATGCATAAAGGACAATATTTTTCCATACAGGCCACTATGTCAAATTGTGGAGCAGTAACCTATAACCAAACATGCCATGGTCCAGAGTTTATATCTTTTCTTAAGCGTTAAAATAACAAAATCTTAAATAGGGAAATAAAAATTCAAACACTTGAAACCAATAACATAACATGCTAATCTTCATTAGCCTTAGATTCTCCTAATATAACAGTCTTATTTCATTCAACAATGGGTATCTTTGACTTGACCTTAAACATGTAAAATCTTCAGATGCACTAATTTAATAGTGGTAATAAATAAATTAATGCATAAAGATGCAGTTTTTATTCTAACATCCTTCAATCCGAAACATGTTTCCAAGAAGGGAACATTCTGTATACGTCTTCTTCAAATCAAATTTCATTTCACGAATCGAAAGTTCATTCATGTGCTATAATTTAAAGAGGAAAAATGAAATAACGGACAACTAAAAACAATGAACCATACTACCTTGGGATCATAAATCAGATTATTTGAGAGAAAAAATAGTGTGACCATAAATTACTTAGAGCAAAAATAATGAGACCATAAATCAAATCGGAAAAATCAAAGTAAAACAACTGAGGTAGATCTAGGTGAAGAAACAAGTAAACAAAATACAAATTGAATAGCTGAAAAAACAAAAAAGAAAAAAAGGCATATAAACCCGATGCCGTGATGCGGAGGCAACTGTTGATTGGTGTACGTATTCTGGCAATGGTCTGCTAAGATGTCGGCTTCGGTGATGTCTGGAAAAGTCGAAACTCACCCATTACTTTTTATGGTGAGATTCCGGTGACCTTAGATGATTGTTAACCATGAAATTTGGTCAGCATTTCACCCTCAACCTGATCTATAACTTTCCAACTGGTGATTTCCACCAATTCTCAATCGTTTTGAAGATATAAATTACTGTAGTGAGAGTGGTTTATTTGCAAAACATGGAGGCAAATGAATTTGGGAAGCAGGTTTAAGGAATCCAAAGGGTATTTATAGAAGAGATATTTTCAGTTTGCTAATATTCTATTCTATTATTATATCGCTACGTGCGTATCGCTATTCCAGATTGACGTTAATTGATTCGCATTGGCACATACGAACTCCATTCGGGGTGAAAATCAATATACAACTATGGATTGTCATTACGGGTGTTTCGTTGACATTCGAGTCCGTTTTCTCAAATAGCGCTAGTTTGGGTTTAAATTATAAATCAATTATACGTGCGTATTTACATTGACCGTTTATATCTCGTACGGCCACATACTAACTCCGATTGATTCGAAATTTGGAATCTTACAATAAGTTATCATTATGAATTCGATAAAATTGATTTTGTCAAAATCTGAGGTCGTTTGCAAATGGCTATTTTCTCATATTCAATTAAATCAATAAAATATATTTTAAAATAAAAAACAATTCAATTTAATAATAATTTTTTTATATTATCGTATATATCCCAATAGAATATCATATAGCTTCAAAATAAACGTACTTTGGTTTATAGCTCAATACTTCCATTTTTAAGCTAAATCGATATTCAATTTATATAGAAATCTTTTTATTTTATTAAATTGAATGTTATGATTTATAAACGATTCCATAGTGACTTCCTGAAAATTTGATTTGGACATAAATCACAATCTATAATATGAAATCTCAATTTTTCACTTTCGTTCGAAAACTATAGTTTAGTAGATTCGAACATTTCTTGTCTCAACGAATTCTGACTTATATTAGATTGTGTATATTCATTTAAAGTTCAAAACGTAATATTACGAACTACTACGCCGCTGTGAGATCGTTTTTAATTATATTATAAATTAAACGTTCAAAACTTAAATAAATAAATTCTAAGTCATTAATTCTTAAAATAAATCATTTTAAATATTTCTTAATAAAATATGGGTCGTTAGGATAAGTGATTTAATTTATGGTCTCTTTTTGTTTTTAATCTAAAGTTGAATATTTATGCCAATTCATTGTTCAATATTTAGTTTGATAGTCTGTGCTATTCAAATCAAATAAGTTATGCTTAGTCAATATAATAAAAATAAAAAAACCTATCAACCAACATATGATTATGGTGGTTTAGTTGAAAATAAAATCTAAGTTTAATGATCTATGTCATCAATTAATAGTAAATAGAGCATGCTTAATGTAAATTTTAGTTTTTTTTCAATGTCATTTTCATAGAAGATTGCAAATGGGTTAGAGAGTGTATTACAATTTAATAGTTTAATTTGTGTTGGTTAATAATACAATTAGGACATAATTATGATAATGCATTTACTAACTACACAAAAGATTAAATAGCGGAGATCTTAAAAATCATTCTATGTTGCTTTATGTGATTACGAGAGTGAATTTGCTTCTAAATTTCTCATTAGTCTCATAATTAGTTTCCAACCTCTTTTGTAGTTTAAGCAGTTTTAGTTAAAAAGAACACTAAGAACTTGGTTTAATTTTATTGGGTAATTCTAAAAGTTAAAATTTTCTCTATAGATTGATTGGTACTCACATATGTGCTATGATTATACACCGTCGTTTGCGGTATTTATTAGCACATAAGTTCACGGATTTTCTTGACTCACTAAATATTTTTCGCGAACCAAATTTTTGGCACCGTTGCCAGGAGAGCATTTTAATTTTACTATTTGGATTATTTTCACCTTTGTTTTTTCCATATTAAAGAAAATATTCATTTGCATTTTGTTCACTTGTTTCTCTCCTTTGTGTTTCCAATTCTTTTACGAATTCGACATCATTTTGGGTTATCATTCATTGGTTAAAAAATTTGCATTGCATTCTTGTTTTTGTTTGTTTTGCAATTATTCATATTGTTTGTGCTTATGCATTGACAGTTTTGTTTTTTCAACTTGTACCTAGTTACTTTGCATTTGAGTTCTATTCTTCATTTTAAAATAAATTTTAAAAAAATCAAACACTTTGCGTTACATATGTGCATTTCAATTCTACCTTCATTGTTCATTCCATTGCACTATTATTCCCCAATTTCGTACTTGTGTCCTTCACATTATTACTGGTTTTCGAGTTTGTGTTATTTTTTTTGTTTCGGTTTTTTCATTAGAATTTTTATACTATGCACACATTCTCTGCATATATAAAACAAACAAAAGCATTTTGACAAAACTTTGTTAATCTAGTGCACCATTTTCATACACTTCATAGCAAGTTCATACATTTTCATGCATTCTAATATTTTGTAAAACAAAACTGTTGTGTTTTCTTTGTGCTTCCCCTAATTCCCTTTCCATTCCACTATTATACTGAAACGGCCTAGACTTCCCCGATCCCTGAAGAGACGGAGGAGCCCGGATTGTTTTGAGAACACGACTCATCAGAACACAAGCAATAGAACATTTCATTGCTATTACAACAATTTACATCAGAGGATGAATAAATATTACACAGTGGAAAAACAATATCAGATATTAAAATACATAAATATAAAATATATAAATACAAATAACAGCGGAAAATACATCAACTAACAAAACTGGAAGAAATACACGGATACAAAGCTTTCCGAATATAGCTCCAGTTGTAATCCAGGATCCTATGGAAAGAAATATCTGCAAACCAAAACTACTACCTGCCCATATGGAAAATATGGGCACCCATAGTTTAGGTAGAAACAATAAACTCCTAGTCAGTCATGGGACTGGTGTGAGAACTAAAACAGTTATTAACTTTATTTTAAAGTTCGGTAAATCATGGGACCACGCCGTATAACACGGAACGGGTTCACTCCCATGAATACCATAAAACCAACAACGCAATGCTAAAAGGAAAAATGAAGTCGTTATAAAAATTAGGTCCCAGCACACAATGTAAACATAAACCAGAGGATAGAGTTTCACCTTATAATGAAATTTATCTTTTATTATTACTATAAGTGAAGAAATCAACTTTAGATATAAATGTATCAATCATAGATGGCATAGTGCCCCATCCTACTATGTCGTCATATAGGTTTACAACTAAAACCGAAAAGTCGCGTATTGGAAATTGGATTCCATATATGAGTCGAGGCAAGGGATGTCTGCTCACCGATTTGAGACACACTAGCACATGTCTCAAGATCACACCTACGGGCAACCCTTGGATCTTCAGGGCCAGTCCAAACTTACTTTAGTGGATTTGTTATTCCTGAACAATACGTTTCTCGGTCCTATCGGACCTACAAACAGGTCAGTACATCGAACCTATGAGCATATAGCCCTATATCTGAGGCGCCTCGCAATCCATCATCCACATAAGTAAAAATGTTTGGGCTCCATTCCATGACACCACTTCAAGCTAGAAAGAAACGCATGCACTCCCTACAGTCACTATCCCTTTTTTACTCATACTGAGGTGTAAGGCTCGCGAGTTTATGCTATACACAAAGCTATGCTACTTAAAGCCATGCTTTGATCATCATCCACAAGACTTTGCTTTTCAAAAAAAGCCTTGATTGTTTGCATCTTAGCATGCCACATTGTCAATCCACACCGTACCACTGATTTCCACTAATATATAACCACTAAGCTCGTACGTCTCAAAGAAGGGTATTAAGCAAGAGAATAAATTCTCCGCCACCAAGCAGATACATATTTTGCAGAGATCAACGAATACAGTATAAATGAATACAATGTCAGAAATACAATATAAAGGAATACAGTATAAAGGAGAGAGGTCCTCACATATCTGGTCGATCTCCAAGTACGTTTGGACGATCACCACTTATTACCTTGTATTGGGTGTATACCCCAATCAAGACATTAATAATCATCCAAACGATGTGAAGATCGCTGGTCTTCAACCACCGTCTTCATCGTCGACTTTTAGTCGCATTATCGGTTATTCAGAATGGGATAAACCCGTTCTTTCCGAATAAACCACGTATTTTATAATCAATAATCAATTGCTGTAAAAACACATCATACGCCTCATTCCAATTCAGAATATTCTTTTATTCAAATATTCACATCTTAGGGGAAAGGTTCCCATTAATTTTATCAAAGGTAAGTTCTTTTAAACTTATTCTTTAATCTTCCTTCGGATATCAAATTCAAAAGATTTTATTTTATCCTTTAACAATTCTAACCCAAATTAAGGTTTATAAAACTAGTCGGGATTATCGAGCCTTACAGAAGTAATCATTTATTTTATTTTTCCAATCCCAACCTATTCATCCCATAGAGCAAAACTGGTAGTACTCTATTTCTAACGCCCATCGTTTTATCGGTAAATTTAATTACCGTTTCACGTTTCAAATCCAATTAAAGGTTTAACTATCGCATTGAGTAAAACTGGTGGTACTCAATTTCGATCATTTCTTGAATTCGATAAATTTAATTACCCTATTCTCATTTAAATCTAATTAAAGATTCATTAAAACTCTAACTTGGTTTCAATCTCAAAAATCATTACTTTATGATTATTCAACTTTAAGAAATTAATCTTATATTTAACTGGGTTAAAGAACTAATGTTATTTAAAACATAGTTCATAATAAACCCAATCAACTTCCATTAACTATGGAATCTTCACGGAAAACAAATCGATATATAATCGATATAAATTTCTGTATCAAACTAATAATATAAATGGAACGATGACAAAGCCTTTTAAATTCCATATAGAGTAACGATCTTTCTTCACAGAAGCTCATCTCGATTATTAATAAATCAAACTCCACTCAATCCCAATTTAATGTATTAAATTGGAAAACTTTACTTTGGAAAATTTCCATTAAATATTGATTAAAGGATTTATAAATTCCAAATCATATCTTCACTGTTAATTGGGTATTAAGAACAAATGTTATTTTAAACATCGTTCACAACGAACCCAAAATCAACTACCATTTAATTTCAATTTATATTTATAAATTGTAAAACTTTGTTAATCTTAATTAAAAGATTTATTCTTTTCCCAACGGGGTTTAAGAACAGTGTTATTAAAGACACCATTCATGACAAACCAAAAATCCAATTTGATATTAATACAAGGCTCTGAGTAAAAATAATATTGGCTTATATGCAATATCAAATTTTGAAACCAACGGATATCGTATTAGGAATAACGATATCTGTATCTTCCAAATTCCTCAACAATATCTGTATAATCAAGGAATTCAATATCGAAATATTCCCAAGATTATTTCCATTCCAATCCATTCCAATTCATACGTTGGAAAATTCTGGTTATATTAAAACCATTTCAATTCTTTTTCAGTTCTTTATTCTAGTTGATAAACAACTTATTCATATAAATATATATTTTATCTTTACAGGCATGGAATATTTCATCCAAATTATTTGCAAATCATTTATTATGATTTTACATAATTTATTCATATTTATAATAATTTTAGTAAGGCCCTTACAGTCGGTTTCCAATATCGGTCACCGAACTGCATTCATGGCGACCTTCTCTGAAATTGATTTGGACATATTTTAAAATCTATCCATTCAGATTTAATTCTCATATATTCATTGGAAAGATCTTTTCGATACAAACCCAATGGTTCCAGTTTTGGGAGAATCCGACGGTCGGATCTCCTTTTGCCAATTCGAAGTTAATGGTTGAAATTCGCGAACTGTCGCTGCGCGATACATTCTATTCAAACCATTTAAGTATATATATATATATATATAATATCTCGCCGGTTTACATTTAAAATGTATTTTATAAATCGTTTATAAATTCATTTTAAAACGATTTCAACTTCATTTTCAATTTTAAATCAAAATCGAATATTCCATATCATTATAATATTAAAATGATAATATTTTCAAAATATCAAATTTTAAATTAAATCTTTACGATATTCATTATAAAATGAACAAAATCGACTGGAAAATCCGTTCAAGTTAAAATGGCGTACATCTACTTAACTCGGCTTCATATATTTTAATATTTTCATGTCCATCCAAAATCGGGCTTCAAAATCATATTTTGATTCTTTAATTAATATTATTTTAAAATATTCGTTATTTCTGAATTGGAATCATATTCAATCAATTACCATATAATTTTATTTATATAGATTCCATACATCGCATGTATTGAAAAATAGTGACAAACAACTATTAAACAGTCGATTCACATCCAGAGTGTCATTTACAATTGTATAAGCACTAAATAATTAAATAACACTTATAACAATCTGTCAATCAATTGGTTGACATACAATTAAATCCAAGGGAGATGTGAATTAATTATCATCCTCAGTCCCGTGTGGGGTTTTAACCAACAACAATGAATTCAAATTAATCACTGGTTAATTAATTTAACCAATTCTAGTTTGATTCGAATTATTTTTCTAATTAACCAGTTTTCACGGTTTAAATTATAAACAGATATTTATAATTTAATTTCAACTACCACAAATTTAATAACATTATTTTTAGTATGTTAATCATTTCGACATCACAATCAAAACATAACGCAGTCAATCAAATCATCCATGCTTTTCAAACAATAGTGAGGTGAACTAACAGGCACCGTATAAAAGTTTGTGATAACTAAAACAGATAAAAATTGACACTGCCAATTGCTACATTCAGTTATAAAATAAACAACTGTACAAAATTTTAATGAGAGGGTTCTCACTTTGGCTTCCACTCCACCAGTCTTTACTTGAAGATTTCTGTTTTAAACCAAAATAAACGGCATCTAAATTTAGCTAAAATTTCAACTTTCTCAGTTTTCATTCTGGTCAGTTCCATGTTGTGGTGCTCGCTGATACAAGTGCAATGCAACTGAAATCATCAGATTTCGATCTCATATGAAAATGATATGCTATTTAATACATTAATTACAAAAATCAATATAATTAATTAATTAAAATAATTACAATATTATCTCTCTTCCCCCTTCATCATTTACTCCAGCAAGAGAAACCCATCTCGACATTCCCCAATCATCCTTGCGCGTACCTCCTGGAATGACCGGACCAAGATCAGAGGGTGCCATGACGAAAAGCACCTCACCCTCCACCTACGCCTGTGGTGGTGCACCGTCCGATGCCCCGCTCCTCCTTGAAATCCACATCAAAAATCTCCACTTACAACTCAAAGTTCGAGCAAAATAGGTCATGGAATTTCATCATTCCTGTATGGATTGAAAGAACACGAGATTCTCCACCATTTTTGTTTTATAAGCTCTGAAAATCATTGAATGAATGTCGAGAAAATAGGGTGCGATTTTGGGCGATTTCTGCCCTTCACGAAGGCCGACGGCGGATCCAATTAATGATAGGGTTAGGGTTATTTTTAAAAGCTTATTTATATATATAATAATAATATTTAATTCCAAAAATACTTGTTTATCGTTACGGACTCCAAATCAGACCCAACGACTGTCGTTCCTAACCAAATCCCCCATTCCGGACACAATAGGTTATGTTTCGTAAGCTAATTCTATTATTTTGATCAGTTTTTGTCAAAATTAAAATATAAATTAATATAATGGTCAATATTGAATTTGAACATACATTTTAATTTACCGAGGCCACATACTGACTCCAAAAATTATGAAAATCGAAATCTAGCTATGTTTCGACAATACAGTCCTAAGAAAATTAATTTCGTTGAATTTGGAGACCGTTTGAAAAATGACCTTTTTAACTGGTTTATTAAATTTAAACTGAAAATGAAAACGCGTTTATATTTACTACGCTCACATACTAATTCCAAAAATTATGAAATTTTAAATCTGACTATAATTTGACATTCCGGATCTAACAAAAGTGGTTTCATCGAAAACGAAGCTCGTTTGCAAAATGGCTATTTTTAAGGGATATATATTATATTTATAAATTCCAAAGCGACAATTTTAAATTTTAAACTGGGCATAACTTACAATTTATATAGTGAAATATCAGTTTCTTATATTCTTTAGAAAACTATAGTTAAAAATATTTTAATGTTTCTTGTTTCACTGAAATCCGATTTATATTGAATTATGTGCATTCATTTGAAATTAAAAATCAAATTTTCAAACCACCGCGCCATTACGACTTCGTTTTAATTAAATTTTAAATTTATATGTTCTAACTTCGATTTAAATAAATTTTAAATCGTTAATTCTCGAAATAAATCATTTTAAATTGTTAAAATTCCATCAAAATCAATTAAAAATAAAATTAAATTGGTTCCAAAATCTGGGTTGTTACTATCTCCCCTATTTAAAATCTTTTTGTTCTCGAAAAGGAAGATAAAATCGAAGGTTGTTTACTTAATCAACTCAACCTTCGCTTGACTCAAGTTCTTCAACTTTTCAGTTTCTAATAACTTTCTAATTTCTCAAAATTTGGCTAATGCCTTAAATTTTTGAAAAATTTCGCCATAACCTTCTTTGTACGGGCTGATCGTTAAAACCACAACTTGCCTCTCAAGGCCCTCATCAATCAAGAAGAAAAAGCCAATCGGCTCATAAAATCATCAAACCCAATAAATACAGTAAATATGTCCCTATTTGTCGGGCATACAATTTTATTCCTCTTCTTAGTTTCCATAACCTGGCCTGTTCAATATATATACATGTATATGTATGCAATTCCAATCAATTTTCAATTCAGTTCAATATTTTATTCGATTTGGCTTAATTTTACCTTTTATTCTCTTATTGGTTTTATCAGTCCAATATATACTCAAAAATCCAATTTCAAGGCCAAAACACAAATAATAAATTCTAGTTAAGTTTTGGTTCTCAGACCAGTCAATTGGAATAAAATAGATATCCCACTTTCAAAACTCGAACATAAATACCGATGATGATATATCAATCACTAGAATCATCTCTCGGCGACTAGAGCGTGATTCTATATCTACCCAATATATTTAAGGCTTTGTGTATACGTTCACGAGACGTATATGCAAAATCTTCTTATACTCGATAGTCCAAATTCAAAATAAAATAAAATTTATAAATACTTATTATAAGATATAATTTTCAAAACTAAATTCATTTTTATAAATTACGCTCTTCAAACACGTTCTAAGATATTACTGATCCTATCTCTAACGAGTCATCTTTATAGGATATTACTGATCCTATCTCTGATGAATTCTTTCGTTCGTTTCTAATGTGCACTGTTCTCTAGCTTTGTAAACCAAAGCTCTGATACCAAAATGAAACGACCTAGACTTCCCCGATCCCCGAAGAGAAGGAGGAGCCCAGATTGTTTTGAGAACACGATTCATCAGAACACAAACAATAGAACATTTCATTGCTATTACAACAATTTACATCATAGTAAAAGAATATATCAGAGTCTAAATAAATATTACACAACGGGAAAACAATATCAGAGATTGAAATACATAAATATAAAATGTATAAATACAATGAACAGTGGAAAATACATCAACTAACACAACTGAAAGAAATACATAGATATAAAGCTTTCCTAATATAGCTCTAGTCGTAATATATGATCCTGTGGAAATAAATATTTGCAAAACAAAACTACTAGCTTCCCATGTGGAAAATATGGGCACCTAGAGTTTAGGTAGAAACAATAAACTCCGAGTCAGTCATGGGACTGGTGCGAGAACTAAAATAGTTATTAACTTTATTTTAAAGTTAGGTAAATCAAGGGACCACGCCGTATAACACGGAATGGGTTCACTCCCATGAATATCATAAAACCAACAGTGCAGTACTAAAAGGAAAAATGAAGCCATTATAAGACTCAGGTCCCATCACACAGTGCAAACACAAACCATATGATAGAGTTTTAACCTTATAATGGCCAAACATGCTTGGTATGTGAAATTTATCTTTTATTATCACTATAAGTGAAGAAATCAACTTCAAATATAAATGTATCAATCATAGACAACATAGTACCCCATCCTACTATGTCGCCATATAGGTTTACAACATAAACTGAAAAGTCGTGTACTAGAAATTGGATTCCATCTATGAGTCGAGGCAAGGGATGTCTCCTCACCGATTTGAGACACTCTAGCACATGTCTCAGGATCACACCCTTGGGCAACCCTTGGATCTTCAGGGATGGTCCACACTTACTTTAGTGGATTGGTTATTCCTGAACAATATGTTTCCCGGTCCTACCAGACCTACAAACAAGTCAGTACGTGCAACACCCTGTATTTCTGTTAATATTAATGTTCACAAATTAAAGAATAACTAATATCAAATGTGGTAATTAAGGGAAACGGGTTGTGCCATTGTGTTTGTCTCGGAATTCTAGTTGAGATAGAGTCCGAGTTTGCGTGAATTGGACTTCGTATGAAGAAGTTATGGCCATCGGAAGTTTCAGAAAATTCAAAACAGATTTCAAAATTCAAAATTTCAGAGTCAGATGGGCTAGGCGGGAAAATTCGCGCCAGGGCCAGGTCGACCATAGGGTCGACCCACCCTAACCAGGTCGACCTGCCCCCCCCCCCCCCAACCCCCCCCCCCCCCGCGGGCAGATTTGATTAGTGACCTGGTAATAACTGTGTGCTAACTCATTAGGGTTTCTGATCTGCTCTGATTGGCTGGGATTAATTCTGGGTTGATCGGATGGCTTAAACTAATCCTAAACTCTATAAAAACACCTATAGACTCAAACCATAAAATCAAATTAAAATTAGATTCATGGCCTCCATGCCGTCACCTTGCAACTTAGAATAGCCGCCACCAATTAGAGAGGAAGAACGCTAATCAAATTCAATTCTATTCAACTCTAACAACGAATCTACTTCAAAGGAAAGCTAATTCAACTTCAGAACTCAGAATTCAGAATTCAGAACTCAAGACCCTCTTTGAGTTGTGAGTTCGATTTCTTTAATAAAATAATTAGCAATTTAATTGGATTGAGTTATGATGCGGATCATATGGCTATGTTGTGAATTATTGACCGCATGTTATTATTTATGTTGTAAAATTGTGATGTTATCATTTATGTTGTAAATTCTATGATGATTATTATCTATGTTGTAAAATTGTGATGTTATCATCTATGTTGTAATTTTATAATTGACCAATTCATGATGATGTTTCATATGCTAGTTTGGTTATGTTGATTCATATGATAAATCATATGTATGTATGCAAGTTTAGGTGTTGATTTAGATGTGGATCATATGCAAGTTAGTAAAGATTATGTATAACTTTACATGTTTCATGACATCTATTTTAGATCTAAAGTTAGGCTTTGAAATGTGTGAGTTATATGCCAAATTCTACATTCTAGTTTACATGTTTAGATGTAAGTTTACACCATTGTTATGTTGCATAAATCACATATGCAAGTTTATATAAATATATGAGTTTGGAATATGAATCATGTTATGCAAGTTTGTGGTTATTGCCTATGCAAGTTTACACCTTTAGATGTAGATCCATGACATACATGATTTATGCAAGTTGTGACCATTACCTAAACAAGTTTACGCTTTTAGATTTGGATCTATGACATATGTAGTTTTATGCAAGTTGTTACTTTGGCCTATGCAAGTTTTAAATGTAGGACATCATTCACACATGCAAGTTCACCCCTTATGTTTAGATATATCTTTAATTATATGTATGTTGTGATGTTTTCTCTTTATTCCATGAGTTAGACTATTCGAGTCTAATGTATATCTTACGTTAAATGAACGAACGTACAACGTGGGGTAATGGGATAATATTAAAAGATTTAATATAAAGAATTGGCATAAATGCCTTAAAAGGCATAAAATAAATTTGTGATGAAAATTGGTATGATTTTGCATACCATAAATAGATGGACATAATAGAGTCAATTATGGCCATAGTTATATTTGGAATTGATTGATAATTTGAATAAGGAAATTAATTCAAATTGGGGAATAATTAATTAGGTGTAATTAATAGTCTAAGTCACGAGGTTAGGCTCTTTTGTGGTGTAAGACTGCCCGGACCCGCCCGGCAAATCCAGTTGCCACAAATGCCGGTCTAATGTGGGAGGTCTTAGGCATAAATTAAATACGTAACAATTGTAAAGACACGAGGTTAGGCTCGTTTGTGGTGTAAGATTTCCTGGACCCGCCCGGCAAATCCAGCTGCCACAAATGCCAGTCTAATGTGGGAGGTCTTTGTGAGGTTACGGTCTTAAAAAATTAAGAAACACTTAACCAGATAAACATGTAGTGGGACATGAGAGGATTAAGTGGGTGCCTTGGGTGGCATGTGGAATCTAGTGGGTGCCTTGGGTGGCATTTGAAATACGATTAGAAACACTTAACCAAAATTGAAACATGTAAGTGAACATGAATAAGAAAAGGGTTAAGTGGGATGTACTAGAGGGGACCAAGCTTAGGTGGATAGCTTGTGTCAAGTAATGGGGGCCCGTTTCAACCAGTAACCCATACGTATCTTTGTGGGCTCGACCTAAGTCGAGGACGGGACACGCATACTGGGCTTGACTGTAAGAGGCCATACCGGGTTAGCGGTGGCAACGCAAGTCCAAGGGGTTCATATGCGTGTGTGGACCCGGGCTGATAGGTAAGACGTTGTTGCATCATGTAGGTATAAGCCGTGCATTATTGGTGGTATCGGGTTGCCACTTTGGGGGGTGATACACCCCACTGTGGGGCCAGCACGGATATCTACAAGTTAGGGAGCCGATCGCATGGGGGTAGTGGGTACACCTAATGGAGATAGGGGCAGGCGACACTTATGAAGGCAACTAGGGGTACACGAAACTACCATTATCATTATTAAGTTTTGTAGGAGGGATCAACCTTTAGAGTGACTAGTGGTGGTGCAGCATAGTAATTATCTTATAGTGGTTTAGGTGCGCTTTAACGTTATCTTAGTTCAATCTTATTTCCTTGTTTACTCTGTCATACTCAATTGTTCACAGTCATTTCCTTATTTTCCAACTTATGCCTTAGCCTAGTTATTTTGGTAATTATATTGTTAAAGTTATTGCACTCGCTAGACTTTATGTCTGACCCCCTTTGTTTCCTCCTCTTTTCTTCCTTTCCCCCCCCCCCCCAAGTGCTCAGGTTGGAACTAGCACTAGTGGAGCTTGATTTTGTACAGCTGTATCTCTTGCTTTTAGAAGTTGCTTGGATCGCTGAAGTAAAGTTCAGCCTCTCTTATTTATGGCTATTTTGTACTGGGGTTATGTCTTTCAATTTATGTATTTTGATTTAGTCAAGATGGATATTATGTATTTTGACTCTGGTTTTTGATGATGTAATCAAACTTATGTGTTTACCGCTGCAATGAATAAAGTTTTAAGTACTATTTATATCTGTCTTGTTGTTAAGTTTCTGTTCTATACACACTTAAAATGCTCCATGGAAGTTAATGCATTCCCTTTGTGAGTGACATTAATGGACGTGGGGTGTTACAGTACGTCGACCCTATGAGCATATAGCCCTATATCTGAGGCGCCCTGCAATCCATTATCCACATAAGTAAAAATTTCTAGGATCCATTCAGTGACACCGGTTCTAGCTAGAAAGAAACGCATGCACTCCCTATAGTCAATATCCTGTTTTTGGCTCATACCGAGGTGTGAGGCTCGCAAATTAACGCTACACCCAAAGCTATGCTACTTAAGGTCATGCTTTGGTCATCAAGCATAAGACTCTACTTTTCAACAAAAGCCTTGATCATTTGCATCTTAGCATGCCACATTGTCAATCCATACCGTACCACAAATTTCCACCAATATATAACCTCTAAGCTCGTACGTCTCAGAGAAGGGTGTTAAGCAAGAGAATAAATTCTCCGCCATCAAACAGATAGATATTTAGCAGATATCAACTAATATAGTATAAAGGAATACAATGTCAGACATATCATCTATTTGCAAGTCTATTCCAAGTCTGAACGAAACCAGAGGCACCTTATTCCTCGTCCTATATGTCCAATACGGGAGGGAGGCCCTTGCATATCCTTTCGATCTCCAAGTACGTCTGGACGATCACCACTTATTACCTTGTCTTAGGTGTACAACCCAATCAAGACATCAGTAATCATCCAAACGATGTGAACATCTCCGTTATTCAACCACCGTCTTCATCATCGACTTTTAGTCGCCATATCAATTATTCAGAATAGGATAAACCCGGTCTTTCCAAATAACTCACGTACTTTATAATCAATAATCAAGTGCTATAAAAAATCATCATACGCCTCATTCCAATTCAGATTATTCTTCTATTTAAATATTCACATCTCAGGACAAAGGTTCCCACTAATTTATCAAAGATAAGTTCTTTTAAACTTACTCTTTAATCTTCCTTTGGATATCAAATTCAAAAGATTTTATTTTATCCTTTAACAATTCTAAACCAAATTAAGGTTTATAAAACTAGTTAGGATTATCGAGCCTTACCGTTGTAATCATTTGTTTTATTTTTCCAGTCCCAACATATTCATCCCATGAAGCAAAATTGGTAGTACTCCATTTCTAACGCCCATCGTTTTATCGGTGAATTTAATTACCATTTCACATTTCAAATCCAATGAAAGGTTGTAACGACCCAGAAAATCTGAACCAATTTAAAATTTTTAAATTGGCTAAAATAATGGATTTTAAATATTTAAAATAAATATTTTCAATAATATAGATGAAAACTGAGTTTGAATCGACAATTGAAAATGAATATAATTAATTATAATTATAAACAGGGCTTGAAAAGGCGCTGCAGTTTCAAAAATTGAATTCAAACTTTGTCGGACTGTACCGGGTGCAAAATAAAACGGATTTTAGCGAAACCAAAAACATTTAAATCTGTTAGAGAATACCTTTCCAACGAATCTGACAAATTGAAATTTGATAGCGGGAATCAAAAGATATGTCCAGTTGAAAATTCTGAATAGTCGCTATGGAATTCAGGCCCTTAAAAATGGACATTTTGCAAACGACCTCGGAATTCGATGAAACCACTTTTGTTGGATCCGGGATGTAAAGTTATTGCTAGGTTTCAAATTTCATAATTTTTGAAGCTAGTATGTGAGCGTGGCAAAAGAAAATGTATTTTGGTCAATTACAGTTAAATTGGATCGACCAGAAATGGGCCTTTTTGCAAACGGTCTCAGAATTCGACGAAACTAGTTTTGTTAGGACCGTATCGTCAATACGAAGCTAGAAAATATTTTTCGAGAATTTTTCTAGTTAGTATGTGACCCCGGTAAATTGAAATGCGCGTTCAAATTCAATATATAGAGTTATATGTTGATTTTAACGGAAACAGATCGAAACGATCAAATCAGCTTACGATACATATCCCATTGTGTTCGGAATGGGGGGGAAACGCTATGGACGACAGGCGGTGGGCCCTGTTTCGAGTCCGAATTTTAAGGATGCTTTTTGCATTTAAAATTAAAATTAAAATATAAATATATATATCTCTCCACTCAGTCAACGTTCAAAAAAAAAAAATTAAAAATCGCGCTTAAGACCTAGCCCGCCGCCCTCCCTCCCCTGCGATTACCACCTCCGCCAGCATCCCACACCGTCGCTGCTTGCTCCGTCCTTCCCCCCTCCACTTCGCCGGACCCCCATCTCTCTCCTCCTCCCCTTCTCTTTCCTCCCCCAGTCCGATTCGCAACGACCCCAAACCCCCACCGCGCTTGACCGCCACCGCACTGGCCCACCACTCCACCTTCGCCAGATCCGACGATGCTCCGAACCCCCCCCCCTCGGCGACTGCTGCATCCACCTCTCCTTTTTTTATTAAAAAAAAAACTGTAAGTATCTTTATTTAATTTTGTTTGTTTATTCAGTTTTCTTTTCTGTTTTTTTTATATAACGTATAATAAAAGTATTGGATTTTATAGTGAAAGAAAATTGATTAATAGCGAATGATTGTTTGGGAATGTTTGTGGTTGATATTGATTGATTGTGGTTGAAAAATACCCATTTGTGGTTGAGAAATATTTGGTTGAAACCACATAGGATTAGTTTGTGGAAATGAAATAAATATATACATGCCGCCTGCGTGCGAACTAGATGCATGATCCCCATTGTCAAAAACCGCGAGGTTTTAAGGTAGAGCGAGGAGCCGTACTAGGGACGGTCCCGGTTTTAACTACCCTGCCGTTATGCTGCCGAAATTTTGAATAATATTCGTGTGTTTGAATTATTTTCATCTTGTTAAACTATGTCTATTCATTGAATAGAAAACCTTCATGTGTTGAATCGATATTCATTCGTTGATTAGAAATTCATGTGTTGAATGGTATTCATATTTTGAAATAAATTGTTTGATAACAAAAATCACCTTTTATCGACTATATGAACTGTTTAAAATAATCTCGTTTTGAAAGAAATTGTTTTATAAGAAAAATCCTATTTTTATCACCAATATGAAATATATAAAATAATAGTGTTTTGAAATGAGTTGTTTTACAATAAAAATCACATTTTTATTATATGCATGAATCGTTGAAATGTGAAGCGTTAAAAATAGCCACTCGTTCAAATAAACATATATGAGTTGAAATATTCATTAATTAGCTAATGATATGATTTTTGCCTATATATGTAACATTAGAATGAATGGTGTTTTTAAACCAAATAGAAATCAAATATGAAGTTGAATAGAAAATGATAAATGATAAGAACTATATATATGTACATGCATATTCATTGAACAGGTTATAGCAAAGGGGCTAGAGAAGAGGAATAAAATTTTGTGCCCGACAAATAGGTACACATTTACTGTTTTGTTTGGGTGATGATTTTATGAGCCTATTGGCTAGCCGCTTGGCTTTTTCTTTTTTTCTTTTTGAGATTAGAAGGACCGGGGAAGCTATTTGAGATTTCCCGATGCTCCCGGTGCAGGGGAGGTTATGGCGAAATTTTCCAAAATTTTAAGGCGTTAGTGAAATATTTGAAGTGAAAACGATATTGAAATCATTGAATGAACTATATTTATATAAATATAAATAAAATTAAAACGAAATGTAGTC
Source organism: Allium sativum (assembly GCA_030737875.1). Classification (NCBI taxonomy): domain Eukaryota; kingdom Viridiplantae; phylum Streptophyta; class Magnoliopsida; order Asparagales; family Amaryllidaceae; genus Allium; species Allium sativum. Next base: position 726,969,936 of record CM060921.1, read on the forward strand.
GTGCAGTTCGCATTTTGAAACCATGATTTCAAACGACTAGTGCGGGAAATCCGACCATTGGATTTTCCCGAAACCTCAACCGTTGGGTTCGCCTTGGAAATATCTTCCCGACGGCACCAACTTTGTAAAAATCCAACGGTTGGATTGTCTGGAATGTTTAATTCAAATCTGAAGAAAAACAGTGCCAGAAGCGATTATATTTATATATATAAATATAATTATATATTTAATCGAATAACGACGCTGTAGTTCGTATTTTGAAATCGAAAATTCAAACGATTGTACCGGGAGATCCGACCGTCGGATTTTCCCGAAACTGGAACCGTTGGATTCGTTTTGAAAAGACCTTTCTAATGATGTAAATTTTGTGAAGATCCAACGGTTAGATTTGCAGATATGTGTAAATCAATTCTGAAGAAAAACAGCGCCATGGCCGCGTTATGGCCCGAAGCGTCGTTTTGAATAAATTGGATATTTTAAAATAAATAAAAATAGCGATAAATCGTTATAAAATATCATAAACGATATGGAATGGAAATAAACTGAATTTGCTCGATTTATGTGGCTTTTGATGGTTGAATGTGTTTGGTGTGAAAATTACATTAAAGAACAAGATTGGTGTTGTCGAATAATTTAACCATTTAAAATAAATTGATTTGAAATTCTAAATATACGTGAATTATTTGAAAAGGCCGAGTTAATTCTCATTTCAAATAATTGACCGACGATTGAAAGTCGAAGATGAAGACGGTGGTCGAAGACCGGAGATCTTCACCTCGTTTGGATGGTAACCGAGGTCCTGATTGGGAGGCATCCCGAAATATGGATAGTGAGTGGTGATCGTCCAGACGTACGTGGTGATCGATGGGTTTGCGAGGTATTTAGTGCCTCCGGTTTCGTTCAGACCCAGAACGGACTTGTAAATGGACAGTGTGTCTGACATGGGATTTTGTTCTGTGTTGATTGATCTCTATTAAATATACATCTGTTTGGCGGCGGAGAATTTATTCTTTTGCTTAACGCTCTTCTCTGAAACGCACGAGCTAAGAGGTTGTATATCGACGGACATCAGTCGCATGGCATGAACTGCCAGTGTGGCATGCTAAGATGCAGTGATCAGGGCTTCTGTTGAAAAGCAAAGTCTTGTGGGGATGATCAAAGCACCGCCCGTGAGGCGTAGCTTTGTGTATAACGTAAAATCGCGAGCCTCACACCCCGGTATGAACCAGAAACGGGAGAGGACATCAGGGAGGGCCTGCGTTTCTTTCTAGCTAGGGTGGTGTTAGTGACCTACCAGCCCTGACATTTATTTATTTTTCACCTATGTGGTTGTTGCTGTTGCGAGGCGCCTCGGTTTGATCGGACGATCTGGGTCCGATGGAGTCATTCGTTGGCTCGTTTACACCCCAAAGGGTGGGGAAACGCAGGTTCAGGAATTTTAATCCACATCGGTGGACCGGCCCTGACGATCCAAGGGCCCACCTGAGTCTGGGTCCTGAGGGGCGGGCTAGAGCATCTCGAATTCGGTAAGGACTATCTTTTTCCTTGGTTCATGACGGAAATCCAATTTCCAAATACGACATCGTGCGGTTTTGATTGTACATATATATGGCGACATGATATATGGTACCCATGCCATCTATGATTGATAGTTATGATTTGAAATTGTTTTCAAACCATATAAACACTAGCAATAATATCAAATGCCTTTATTTTATTCGTATCAAGCATATTTTGGCCGTTATAAGGTAAAAACTCTATCCTCCGGTTTGCGTTGCATTGTGTGATGGGAACTGAGTCTTATAACGGTTTCATTTTTATAAAAAGCATAGCGATGTTTAAAAGAAAGATTTGTTTTAAAGCACCGGCAATCCAATGGAGTAAACCCGTTCCACGAAAGTGGCGTGGTCCTGTGATTTGCCATATTATATATGTGTTGAGTAGAGTTCTCATACCAGTCCCATGACTGACTCGTAGTTTGTTTCACTCTCAAACTCGGGTGCCCCTTTTTCCACACGGGCAGCCTTGTATTCAGGTTTAGCTGGTTCTTTCTGGATAGCTGGAGCTGAAGATGGATTCTATCATTTACCTCTTTTTATGTTGTTCAACTCCTATTGTACATATTTTGTTTGTTTTCCGCTGTAGACATTTATGTATAACTGAACTGTATTTGTTCTAAGTAAGATCCTGTATACTGTGTAACTCTGATGATTACTTTTATCCAGTATATTTTATTGTTCATTATCTGGTGTATTTATTTTATTCTATCCTGCTTTTATCTGTTTTTGTGTTACATTCCAAAGATAACCCTTGTCTCCGTCTGAACGGGATTTCGGGTCGTCTCAAAGGTTTAACTATTGCATGGAGTAAAACTGATGGTACTCCATTCTCGATCATTTCTTGAATTCGATAAATTTAATTACCTTATTCTCGTTTCAATCTAACTAAAGATTCATTAAAACTCTAACTTGGTTTTAATCTCAAAAATCCTTACTTTTATGATTATTCAACTTTAAGAAATTAACCTTATCTTTAGCTGGGTTAAAGAACCAATGTTATTAAAAACACAGTACATAATAAACCCAATCAACTTCCATTAACTATGAAATCTTCACGGAAAACAGATCAATATATAATCAATAAAAATTTCCGTATTAGACCAATAATATGACTGGAATAACGGCAAAGCCTTTTAAATTCCATATATAATAACGGTCTTCCTTCACAGAAGCTCATCTCGATTATTAATAAATCAAATCCACTTAATTCCAATTTAATGCATTAAATTGGAAAACTTTACTTTGGAAAATTTCCACTAAATCTTGATTAAAGGATTTATAAACTCCAAATCATATCTTCACTGTTAATTGGGTTTTAAGAACAAATGTTATTTTAAACATCGTTCACAATGAACCCAAAATCAATAACCATTTAATTCCAAATTATATTTATAAATTGGAAAACTTTATTAATCTTAATTAAAAGAATTATTCTTTTCTCAACGGGGTTTAAGAACAGTGTTATTAAAGACACCATTCACGACGAACACAAAATCCAATTTAATATTAAATACAAGGCTCTAAATAAAAATAATGTCGGCTTATATTCAATATCAAATTCTGAAACCAACGGATATCGTATTTGGAATAATGATATCTGTACCTTCCAAATTCCTTAACAATATCCGTATAATCACGAATTCAATATCGAAATATTCCTAAGATTATTTCCATTCCAATTCATACGTTGGAAAATTCTGGTTATATTAAAACCACTTCAATTCTTTTTCAGTTCTTTATTCTAGTTGATAAACAACTTATTCAGATAAAAATATATTTTATCTTTACGAACGTGGAATATTTCATCCAAATTCTTTCCAAGTCATTTATTATGATTTTACACAATTTACTCATATTTTTAATAATTTTAATAAGGCCCTTATAGTCGGTTTCCAATATCGGTCACCGAACTGCATTCATATCGACCTTATCTAAAATTGATTTGGACATATTTTATAATCTAACTGTTCAAATTTAAATCCAATATACTCATTGGAAATATCTTTTCAATACGAACCCAACGGTTATGATTTTAGGAGAATCCGACAATCGGATCTCCCGCTATGCCAATTAGAAGTTAATGGTTGAAATTCACGAACTGTCGCTGCGTGATACGTTCTATTCAAACCATTTATATATATATATATATATATATATATATATATGTATATATATAATAATTTCAACTTAAAACTTATTTTATAAATCATTTATCAACTTCATTTTCAATTTTGAACCAAAATTGAATATTCCATATCATTATAATATTAAAATGATAATATTTTCAAAATCTGATTTTGAATCAAATCTTTTCGATATTCATTATAAAATGAATAAAATCGACTGGAAAATCCGTTCGAGTTAAAATGGCGTACATCTACGTAACTCGACTTCGAATATTTCAGTATTTTTGTGTCCATTCAAACTCGGACATCAAAATCATATTTTGATTCTTTACGGAATTTTATTTTAAAATATTCGTTATTTCTGAATAGGATTCAGACTCAATCAATTACCATATAATTTTATTTATATGGATTCCATTCATCGCATGTATTCAAAAATAGTGATAAACAACTATTAAACGGTCAATTCACATCCAGAGTGCCATTTTCAATTGTATAAGCATTAAATAATTAAATAACGCTTATAACAGTTTGTCAATTAATTGGTTGACATACAATTAAATCCAAGGGAGATTTGAATTAATTGTCATCCACAGACCCGTGTGGGTTTCAACCAACAGCACTGAATTAAAATTAATCGCTGGTAAACTAATTTATCTAATTCTAATTTAATTCGAATTATTTTTCTAATTAACCAATTTTCATTGTTTAAATTATAAATAGATATTTATAATTTAGTTTCAACTCCACAAATTTATTAACATTATTTTTAATATGTTAATCATTTCAACATCACAATCAAAACATAACACAATCAATCAAATCATCCATGGTTTTCAAACAACAGTGAGGTGAGCTAACAGGCACCGTATCACATCTTATGATAATTAAAACAGATAAAAATCAACATGGGCAATTTCTACATTCAGTTATAAGATAAATATCTATACAAAATCTTAGTGAGAGAGATCTCACTTTGGTTTCCACTCCTCCGGTCTTTAATTGTGGATTTCTGTATTTAAACTAAATTAAGCGACGTCAAAATTTAGCTAAAAATTCAACTTGATCTATTTTCATTTTGGTCAGTTCCATGTTGTAGTGCTCGCTGATACGAGCGCAATGCGACTGAAATAATTGGATTTCGATATCGTATGAAAAAGATATGCTATTTAATAATTACAAAAATCAATATAATTAATTAATTATAAACTAATTACATTATTATCTCTCTTCCCCTTTCATCATTTACTCCAACACGAGAAACCATCTCGACATTCCCCAATCACCCTTGCGCGCGCCTCCTGGAATGACCCGACCAAGACCAGAGGGTGCCACGATGAAGAGCACCTCACCCTCCACCTACGCCTGTACCGGCGCACCGTCTGATGCCCCGCTCCTCCTCGAAATCCGCGCCGAACATCTCCACTTCCAACTCAAAATTCGAGCAAAATAAGTCATGGAATTTCATCATTCCTGTATGGATTGAAAGAGCGCGAGATTCTCCACCATTTTTGTTTTATAAGTTCTGAAAAATCATTAAATGAATGTGGAGAAAATGTGGTGCGAATTTGGGGAGATTTCTGCCCTTCATGAAGGCCGACGGCAGATCCAATTAATGATAGGGTTAGGTTTATTTTTTAAAAGCTTATTTATATACATAATAATATTATTTAATTCCAAAAATATTTGTTTATTGTTACGAACTCTAAATCAAACCCAACGACTATCATTCCTAACCAAATACTCCTATTCCTGACACAATGACATATGTTACGTAAGCCAATTCTATTGTTTTGATCAGTTTTTGTCAAAATTAAAATATAAATTAATATAACGGCCAATATAGAATTTGAACATACATTTTTATTTACCGGGGTCACATACTGACTCCAAAAATTATGAAAATTGAAAACTAGCTATGTTTTGAGAATACGGTCCTAAAAAAATTAATTTGGTCGAATTTTGAGACCGTTTGAAAAATGTCCTTTCTAACTGGTTTATTAAATTTAAACTGAAATTGAAAACGCGTTTAAATTTACTATGCTCACATAGTAATTCCAAAAATTATGAAATTTTAAACCTGACTATAATTTGACATTCCAGATCCAGCAAAAGTGTTTTCGTCGAAAACGGAGGTTGTTTGCAAAATGGCTATTTTTAAGTGATATATATTGCATATATAAATTCCATAGCGACTATTTTAAATTTTAAACTGGACATAAATTACAATTTATAAAGTGAAATCTCAGTTTCTTATATTCATTAGAAAACTACAGTTCAAAGTATTCCAACATTTCTTGTTTCACTAAAATCCGATTTATATTGAATTTGGTACATTCATTTGAAATTAAAAATCGAATTTTCAAACTACCGTGCCATTACGAGTTCGTTTTAATTAAATTTTAAATTTATACGTTCTAACTTCTATTTAAATAAATTTTAAATCGTTAATTCTTAAAATAAATCATTTAAATTCTTAAAATCCATTAAAATCAATTAAAAATAAAAACAAATTAGTTCCAAAATCTGGGTTGTTACATATACAACATAGCCTACACTCCATTATCACATCCCTGCTCAATAGCCAACATGCTCCTCCTGTCACGTTCAGCTCAACAAGCATAAACCTCCCTAAATCACGACTAAAGTAGCTCATGCATCCTCCCTATCCAACTCATTCACCTTTAACCTATAACACCAACTCCACCTCAACGCCAAGTATCACCTTCCCGTAGCAAGTTCTGCCTCAAACAAACCACCTTTATCTTCTTAGCCGTAATTAACCAAAAAAAACTTACATCCCTACAACAACACAACAACACTTAACAACTCTCACGAGTCACCACTAGTTCAAACTCCGCAACCATTAACGTGTTAGCAAGCTTCTCCCACTATACCCATTCTTCATCATCAAACTACCTTCAAGTCACCAGTCTTAACACAACGCCTATCCCTTTGAAACCATCCCCAATACTAATACTTTATTCATCAAGAAGCCTTGTGTTGAGAAAGTTTCCAAAAAAATGCCTTGGGAGTAAAACCCAACCTTGCAGAGAAAAATAGGAATGGACTGATGATGAGGCAAAACAAATAACAAATAGTCACTAACAAAACAATCATGGATCAAGCAATAAAAGAAAGAATGCAAGAGATTTATAGTGATTTCACTAACGCCTAGTTAGTATACGTCACTTGGAGAGAGGTGTTTTTATTACTTTTCTAAATAAGAAAATATTACAAGACTGATAATATAAAGGAAGAAGAAGAAATACAACTTTTAGAAAAGATACATACATTTACCTAATCCCTATACTTATATAAGGATTAATACTTAGGGTTGAAGTAATTGATTTTTGGTTATAAATCAATGCCTAATTAATTCTCCAATTTATTCGGTCTCAATCAGAGAATTAATTCTTTACTTCAATATCCCAAAAAAACTTCTTCATATTCTTCCACTTATGTAGCTAATTTATTTCCCTATCTAATTTTTACAAAAGAGACAATAAATTTTCTGATATCTTCCAAATCTTATGCAGCTGGAAATATTATATTACTCAAAGTAATAATATTTTCCAAATCATCACTAATGGAAATATTGTGTCGCCAAAATCAATAATATCTTCCAAATCTTTTGCAAATGGAAATATTGTATCATGAAATCTAACAATCTCCACCTTGATACTATATTTCCTTGAAAGCATACCAAATCCACCTACATCCTCTTACTCTAAGCATCTTCTCGGACAAGACACCATGGTTACTTCCCCGAATGAGCTTTGGCATGGCCATCACCCATTGCACTTTGTCAACAAACTCCGGCAACGCCACCGCCTGCCAACAAAATGTTCAAAGTACCCCCTTCATGTAAGACCTATCAGTCTTCACCATGAAAACAAACGTCTCCACGAACCATCTCAACTCTCATCCCACACCGTGCCACCACATGGCACCTAGCATTTCGATAATTGATTCCAGCTCGAGTAACACCCAAACTTAGCAGTCTGCATAGACTTATGCATATCCACTGCTTTCTCCTTTGACCTCTGACCAACTTCAGACGATCCCTTCTTCCGCTTATCAAGCACATCCTCTTGGAAAAATCCCACCTTGTTTAAGATTTCCCCTTTGATCATATTCTACTTATGCAGAAACTCAAAGTCTTGTCTCGTATGCCTAGCTTTGACATATTTTCCATGAGAACTGTAGACTCCAACCCTTGATTATCCAAGTACAGTGCTTCCCCTCACAAGATAAAAATTATGAAATGTATCTATCTTCATCACTACAAATGCACCCATAGAAACCCTTAAACTATCCTTATCAATAATCACCTCTCATCCTTTGGATGCCAACTGCTCAAGAGATATTATTGATTTCCAAAGACTTAGAACATAACAGACACCTATCAAGGTGCGTATTACCCCATTATACATGCGAAACTACACAATACCTTCGCCTATGACTCTACAACTAGCATCATTTCCTATAAGAATTAGATTCCCTCGTTTTCTTTAAAAAAAACCAAAATAATTCTTATTAGGTGTCATATGAAAAGATGCCCCTGTATCTAGCACCCAATGGTCTGATACGTTTGATACTACCACTGTCAACAAGTCATCAAACAAAAATTCCTCCACCGCAACCGATGAATTTCCAGCTTCAATTTTTTTCTTTAAGTGCGAATAATATCTCTCCCAATGGCCTGATTTCTTGCAAATGTAGCACTTCCCATCTCTTGACTTTATTGTCTTCTTCTCCCATCTCTCCATACCAGCTAATAAGGCTTCGATACTGCTTCCTCCTCTGCCTTCACTTAAAACCTTCATTTGATCCCTCAAGTCCTCAGATAGAAGACCTTCCTTCACATCATCTATTGTTAATGTATCTCTGGCATAGATAAGACTATTAGTAAAACCTGTGTATCCCTCCGGAAGAGAACACAAAAGAATCATTGCTATTTGCTTCTCATCTACTTTCAAGTCAATAAATTAAAGAAGTCAAGAAGAACCACAGGAGAAAGTTCTTAAAACTAAAGAAACTTTAAAAAATGAAGAACGGGAAAAGCAGTACTTTAGAGGAAGAGCATGCGGATATGAATGAGGAAGAGGACGCGGAAGACAAGGACGTGAACAAGAAAGAAGCAATGGTGAAAGTTCAAACAAGGATGAGAGAAATCCTTTGTATTTTAGAGGATATGGAAGAAGTCGAGGACAAGTTCGTGGAAATTATCAAAGACCAAATGATAGAAGGTATGATAAGTCCAAAATTGAATGTTATAAATTTCATCGATTCTCTCATTATTCATGGGAATGTCAAACCGCTAATACTGAAGAAAGAACCAATCTTGTTAATGATAACCAAGAAGTTGAAGAACCCCCCTTGTTGCTAACGGAGAAAAAGGAAGAAAAGGAAGTTAAAGCTCGTGGTATTTGGATAATTGTGCAAGCAATCATATGTGTGGATACAAAGAAAATTTTGTGGAGATCAATGATGAGGTGAAAGGCAGTGTTTCCTTTGGAGACTCTTCGAAAATTCACGTTGAAGGTAAAGGTACAATTCTCATCTCTTCAAAGAATGGTGACCATAAATTGATCTTTTATGTTTATTATGTTCCTAAACTAAGAAGTAATGTAACATCCCGTAATTTTAAATATTAAAATTAACAAATTTAAGAATACTTAATTGTTAAAGTGAGAATTAAGGGAAATGAGTTATGTCATTGCGTTCGTCTCTAATTCTGCTTGGAATAGAGTCCAAGTTTCAAAAATCGAACTTCGTATGAAGAAGTTATGGCCCTCAGAACTTTCAGAAATTTATATAAAACAATTCAGAAAATTAAATACCAAGGCAGGTCGACCTGAGGGTCGACCTACCCCAGGCCAGGTCGACCTCCCTATATACAGGTCGACCTGGGGGTCGACTTACCCCCCGGGCAGATCTGAAATGTGATGATTTCTGACTCTATGCTGAGTTATTAGGGCTGATGTGGTTGTTCTAGATAACTCCATCTAGTCACGGATGGTTGGGATTGTTCCTATTATAATCTAAAGACTTGGGTTGATTCAAGCTTCTATAAAAAGAGTGCCAAGACTCAAACCCTAAATCAGAAAAAAAAATTGTCTCATTGCCACCATGCTGCTGCAAGGATAGTTCCCCTTCCTAAAGCTTAGGATTTAGCAAGTCAGAATTCCAACTCAAAAGACGAACAAATCATTCTCTTTTCTAACCTATCTTTATGAGTACTATTTCTTTCACAGTATAATTAATAAATTAATTATGATGGGTTGTAATTGGATTATGAGAACATGTCTGTTGAATCACGTGATGTTGTTTAACTTTGTTATCTTATGCTGATAGATCTATTTCATATTTAACTTAATTCACATGTGAATTTTATGCAAGTTTGAGATGTTAAATCATATGTTAATTCATATGTGAATTTTATGCAAGTTTGGGATGTAAAATCATATATTAATTCATATGTGAATTTTATGTAAGTTTGGGATGTTAAATCATATGTTAATGAATCTTATGCAAGTTTGGGATGTTAAATCATATGTTAATTCATATGTGAATTTTATGCAAATTTGGGATGTTAAATCATATAATAATTCATATGTGAATTTTATGCAAGTTTAGGATGTTAAATCATATGTTAATTCATATGTGAATTTTATGCAAGTTTGGGATGTTAAATCATATGTTAATTCATATGTGAATCTTATGCAAGTTTGGGATGTTAAATCATATGCTAATTCGTATGTGAATTTTATGCAAGTTTGGGATGTTAAATTGTATGTTAGTTTGAATATGAATCTTATGCAAGTCTATATGTGAATTGTACAGAAGTTTATATGTGAATCAAGTATATACATATGCTAGTTTATATGCAAAAACATGTGGTAAATTCATATGCAAGTTGTAGAAATCCATATGCAAGTTTAGGTGAAAAACTATATTCACATTTTTGGGTGAAAATTATATTCACATATGCAAGTTAAGTGAGACCGATAATTTATATATGCAAGTTCACAATTTCATGTTTAGATCTATATTTAGATCCATGGTAGTTTATGCGAATATATGATTCTATATGACCATTGTCTATGCAAATTATTGGCTATGCGAATTTATGTTATAATTCCTATTTGCAAGTTAGATCTATTTTTATGTGCTATGCAAGTTGTGATGTTTCATTTCTTTTTATGAGTTAGACTATTTGCGAGTCTAACATATTTCATATTAAACGTGTGAACGACGTGGGGGCATTGGGAGAAATTAAATATTAATATTGTGAATTGGCATAAAAATAGCTTAAAAGCATATAATAAATTTGAGACATTAATTGGCCTAACTTATATGCATAGAAATTATGGACATAATTTAGGTGACAATTGTGGAAATAGATTAATTTGGAAGTTATTGACGATTTGAAATGGAGATATTAATTCAAATTGGACTCGAATAATAATATGTAATAATAAACGCCTAAAACACGAGGTTAGACTCGTTTGTGGTGTAAGATTGCCCGGACCCGCCCGACAAATCCAGCAACCACAAATAGTAGTCTAACGTGAGAGGTCAAAGGCATAAATTAAATACGTAATAAACGCCTAAGACACGAGGTCAGACTCGTTTGTGGTATAAGACTTCCCGGACCCGCCCGGGACATCCAGCAACCACAAACGGTAGTCTAATGTGAAAGGTCAAAGGCATAATTAAAAGATGCTTAGACACGAGGTTAAGTCTGGCTTGTGGTGGAAGTCTGCCCAGAACCGCCCGACATAACCAACGGCCACAAGCAATCGGCTTAATGTGGGAGGTCTGTGCATTAATAATTAATTAATGCTGATCAAAGACGAATATGAATGATAAACAGAAGTTTGATTGATACTTAGGGAGTTATTCTCTCAACCAATGTATTTGTGAACTAAGATGTACTTAATCATAAATTAAGTAAAACATGTTATATGATATATATATATATATATATATATATATATATATATATATATATATGATACATAACATGATAAGTGGATGAGGTTAAGACCAGCTTAACCAATAATCTGATAAGTGGATAAGGTTAAGACCAGTTTAACCAATAATCTGATAAGTAGGTAGGGTTAAGACTAGCTTAACTAATAATATATAAGTGGATAGGGTTAAGGCCAGCTCAACCAATAATCTGATAAGTAGGTAGGGTTAAGACCAGCTTAACCAATAATACATATTAATTTGATAAGTGGGTAGGGTTAAGTCTAGCTTAACCAATAATATATATATTAATCCGATAAGTGGATAGGGTTAAGGCAAACTTAACCAATAATACATATTGATCTAATAAGTGGATGGGGTTAGGACCAACTTAGCCAATAATATATATGTGGATATGGTTAAGACCAGCTTAACCAAATATATATATATATATATATATATATATATATATATATTGATCTAATAAGCGGATAGGGTTAAGACAAGCTTAACCAATAACACATGTTGGTTTGATAAGTGGGTAACATGGGTGACATGTGGGACATAATCATTAACACTTAACCAAGGTAAACATGTGGTGGGACATAGGGGTTAAGTGGATGACATGGGAGACATGTGAAATGCGATCAGAGACACTTAACCAAATTGAAACATGTAAGAAGACATGAATAAAAAGGGGTTAAGTGGAACATTCTAATGGGGACCAAGCATAGGTGGAAAGCTTGTGTCATGCATGGGGGACCCATTTCAAACCAGTAATTCATTAAGTATCTTTGTGAGCTCGAGTTAGATCGAGGACGGGACACACTTACTGGGTTTGATCGTAAGAGGTCAAAACGGGTTAACGATGGCAACGCAAGTCCAACGGGGTTATGTGCGTGCGTGGGCCCAGGCTGGTAGGTAAGACGTTGTTGCATCGTGTAGATATAAGCTGTATATCTTTAGTGGTATCGGGTTGCCACTTTGGGGAGTGATACACCCCATTGTGTGACCAGCACGGGTATCTACAAGTTAGGGAGCTGATCGAATGGGGAAGGTAGTGGGTACGACTAGCGGAGATAGGAGCAGGCAGCACCTATGAAGACAGCTAGGAGTCCAACTACCATATTATGAATAAATGTTGTAATTAGAATGGGGAGGGTAGTGGGTACAACTAGTGGAGATAGGGGCAGGCGGCACCTATGAAGACAACTAGGGGTACACAAAACTACCATTATTATTATTTTGTTCAGTAGACGGGATCGATTTTTAGAGTGACTAGTATTGGTGCAGTATAGTAATTATCCTATAGTGATTATGAGCGAGATTAACGCCAGAATATTCCTCTTGTTTGTTTTGTCTTGCCCACTTGTTTCAAAGTCATTCCTTATTTTACTAGTTTATGCCTTATCCTGATTACTTTAATAATTGTATCGTTAAAGCTATGGTACTCGCCAGACTTTATGTCTGACCCCCTTTGTTTTCGCCTCTTTTCTTCCTCCTTCCCCCCCCCCCCCCCGGCCATGTGCTCAGGGTTGAACTAGTACTAGTGGAGCTTGATCTGGATCTTTCTCTCTCTTTTGGAAGTGCCTGGATTGCTGAAAGTAAAGTTCAGCTCATCTCTTTTATGGCTACTTATGTTGGGGTTATGCTTTTTTACTTTATGTACTCAGAAAACAATTTATCAAGATGGTTACTAAGTGTACTTGGTTTTTCTGTTGGTTTATGATGTTGTTGTAATCAAACTATTTCTCCGCTGCAATAAAAGTTGTTTTGAAAATTTTCAAGTACCAATATATGTATCTGTCTTGTTATATTCTGTTCTATTCACCAATGATACTCCATGAAAGTTAATGCATTCCCTTTGAGAGAGACATTAATGGACATAGGGTGTTACACGTGGTATCAGAGCTGAAGGTTAACAGAACAGATAAGAGATTTTGAAAAACTGTTTTTCAAAAGCATTTGATAAAGAAATACTTTCAAAGAGTATGTTTTAAGGAGGGTATTTTTAAGAGAAAAGTTTGTTTTAAAAACATAACCCCTAAGAGCAATATATCTTTCCTTCGATTCTCCATTTTGAATCTCTTTCTCTTTCCTTTTTTTTTGAATTTCTTCCTCCACGTATAGACGTTTTTTCTAAGATATGTAAGAACTTCTGTACGACAGGTGGAAAACCGCTTCATGGGACTGGGACGTTTGTCAAAGCTAAAAGGAAGCAGAGGACTTGTTGGTACCTTTAAGATGGACGATGGGAGGAAGGTTCAATTAGCCACTTGGTTAATGAAGGATGAAACCTCATTTTGGTAGGAGGTCACGAATGGAGAATGTACAGGAGAGACATGGATAGTACACATGATAAGAAAGTAGATCCAAATAAAGGCAGTAAGAATAACAAAGGGCTAAGAGAAAAGGAAGGGGCACACTTGTGAAATACCTGACTACTTAAACAAAGACGTTAGAAAGAAGAAGAAGACTAGTTGTTATTGTTACGGAGAAACAAGACGTCTTATTAGGATCGTCCAAAGAAGCAAAAGGCAAAGGTAAGGGCAAAGTACAGGATCTTCTGGAGGGCAGACGCGTTCCCTCACGGCTGGCATACCTGATAGAGGTAGAAATATCTTGGTTGGAAGTTTGGTTTTTCTTTTTGATCGTCCTGTTCGAACCTTATTTGAATTCCGGCACTTCACACTCGTTTGTTTCTGCTTTGTCAGTTGAAAACACTGCACCTATATACTCGTCTAGTTACGGATCCCATAGTAGTCTCAAATCCTATTGGTGGTTCGGCTCATCTTTCGATGATTTGTCGGGATTTGAGAGTGTCTATCTTGGGCGTTGGGTTTGAATGCAACGCCTTCGTTCTTGGCTTCTTAGGCTATGGCTTGATTCTAGGCATGGATTGGCTAGCTGGATACGGTGCTATCCTAGACTGTGAAAGAAGGGTAGTTAGATTGTTGACTCGTTGTGGAGAGACCCTTGATATTTCTTGTGACCCTAGAGGTCCGATGATGCTTAGCTACTTAGAATCTCTTGAAGCGTCCAACGATGATTTGGAATTTGTTCGTGTGGTTCGTGAATATGGTGACATCTTCGATGAAGTTCGGGGTTTACCCCCGAGGCGCAAGATAGACTTTCGTATATACCTAATAGATAATGCCAATCCAGTTGCATTACCAGTACGCCACATGGCTCCGAGAGAGAGAGGAGAACTCAGTAAGCAAGTGAGAGAGTTGCTTGAAGGGGTTCATAAGAAGGAGCATTTCAGAATGGGGATAGTTGTGGATCCCGTAAAGGTGGTGGAAATCCAAGATTGGAAGATTCCTAAGAACGCAATAGAAGTAAGAAGCTTCTTAGGACTAGCTGGTTATTAGAGCAAGTTCATTAAGGACTTCGCAAAGATATCAGCCCCACTTACTCGGTTAACGAAGAAGAACTTGACTTTTGCTTGGGATGTTAACTGTGATGATGCTTTCCAACGTTTAAAGAGGGTTTTAACGACAGCTCTAGTTTTAGTTTTGCCTGATGGAAGTAAGCCATTCACAGTGTATACCGGCGCTTGAGGGACAGGGCTTGGAGCAGTTTTCAGTGCAAGAGGAAAATGTGATATGCAAAAGGTGGCAAGTACGAGTATCACTTATCATCCACAGACGGATGGACGAACAGAGAAGAGTGAATAGAATCCTTGAAGATCTTTTGAGGTTATGTATCCTAGATTTTGGAGGGACATGAGAAGAGGCAACGAGCCTAGTGATGTTCAAGACATGTTTCACGTATCTCATTTGCGGAAATGTTGCAAGATACCGCGGAAGCAGTGGAGCCGAGCATGCTTAGAGAAGTGGAAGTAGAGTGAGATGCCACGATTAGATGAGCTCCTACATGCATCCTTGGGATGAAGGTATTAGAGCTACGCAACAGAGAGGTCAAATTGGTCAAAGTGGAATGGGGAGGTGATCAAGGAGATGCGACTTGAGAAACGGAAGACGAGATTTTTAACTTCTCCTTTTTCTACTGCTTTGTTGATACTTGTCCTATCATTTAGTACGTCTTTGCGATGATATCTTCAATCTTTAGTTAGGAAAAACCTTATGGTTGTAAACATGTGTTTGAGACATGTTATGTTTGGTGGATGCAAATGGATGCAAGTGGTTGCTAGTGGTTGCTCGTGGATGCATGTACACACACATTAGGCACCAGATCGGCTCAATCACTTTCATATTGCATATAAATATGTATGCATATTTAATTAACGGATGTATAATGGTTGTTTTATCATATGTATGCTACATTTTGATGAACGGTTGTGCACACATGTAGAAATAATATGTATCGTTAGGATTTTTTCGCATACATAATGGACGCAAGGCACTATCATGATTTGCATTAAGGAGGTCAACTGAATCAGTAGACCGCCTGATTTTGCATTGGATAAGAAACATATACACACACTTTTTGCATATGTTCATATAGCATTAGAAACCTTGTAAGGACAATGGATGCCTGTGTTTGATGGCTGAGTAAATGGACGATTGGATCGTAGGATATACATTCTCCTTAACTTGGAGATTTCGGGGGCGAAATCCTTTAAGGAGGGGAGAATGTAACACCCCGTAATTTTAAATATTAAAATTAACAAATTTAAGAATACTTAATTGTTAAATTGAGAATTAGGGGAAACGGGTTATGCCATTGCGTTTGTCTCGAAATTCTGCTTGGAATAGAGTCCAAGTTTTCGAAAATCGGATTTCGTATGAAGAAGTTATGGCCCTCGGAACTTTCAGAAATTTATATAACACAATTCAGAAAATTAAATACCAAGGCAGGTCGACCTGGGGGTCGACCTACCCCAGGCCAGGTCGACCAGGGGGTCAACCTCCCTATATACAGGTCGACTTGGGGGTCACCTAGGGGTCGACCTACCCCCCGGGCAGATCTGAAATGTGACGATTTTTGACTCTGCGCTGAGTCATTAGGGCTGATGTGGTTGTTCTAGATAACTCTATCTAGTCATGGATGGTTGGGATTGTTCCTATGATAATCTAACGGCTTAGGTTGATTCAAACTTCCATAAAAAGAGTGCCTAGACTCAAACCCTAAATCAAAAACAAAATTTGTCTCATGGCCATCATGCTGCTGCTAGGATAGTTCTCCTTCCTAAAGCTTAGGATTTAGCAAGTCAGAATTCCAACTCAAAAGATGATCAAATCATTCTCTTTTCTAACCTATCTTTTTGAGTACTATTTCTTTCACAATATAATTAATAAATTAATTATGATGGGTTGTAATTGGATTATGAGAACATGTTTGTTGAATCACGTGATGTTGTTTAACTTTGTTATCTTATGCTGATAGATCTATTTCATATTTAACTTAATTCACATGTGAATTTTATGCAAGTTTGAGATGTTAAATCATATGTTAATTCATATGTGAATTTTATGCAAGTTTGGGATGTAAAATCATATATTAATTCATATGTGAATTTTATGTAATTTTGGGATGTTAAATCATATGTTAATGAATCTTATGCAAGTTTGGGATGTTAAATCATATGTTAATTCATATGTGAATTTTATGCAAATTTGGGATGTTAAATCATATAATAATTCATATGTGAATTTTATGCAAGTTTAGGATGTTAATTCATAGGTGAATTTTATCCAAGTTTGGGATGTTAAATCATATGTTAATTCAAATGTGAATTTTATGCAAGTTTGGGATGTTAAATCATATGTTAATTCGTATGTGAATCTTATGCAAGTTTCGGATGTTAAATTGTATGTTAGTTTGAATATGAATCTTATGCAAGTCCATATGTGAATTATACACAAGTTTATATGTGAATCAAGTATATACATATGCTAGTTTATATGCAAAAACATGTGGTAAATTCATATGCAAGTTGTAGAAATCCATATGCAAGTTTAGGTGAAAAACTATATTCACATTTTTGGGTGAAAATTATATTCACATATGCAAGTTAAGTGAGACCCATAATTTATATATGCAAGTTCACAATTTCATGTTTAGATCTATATTTAGATCCGTGATAGTTTATGCAAATATATGATTCTATATGACCATTGTCTATGCAAATTATTGGCTATGCGAATTTATGTTATAATTCCTATTTGCAAGTTAGATCTATTTTTATGTGCTATGCAAGTTGTGATGTTTCATTTCTTTTTATGAGTTAGACTATTTGCGAGTCTAACATATTTCATATTAAACGTGTGAACGACGTGGGGGCATTGGGAGAAATTAAATATTAATATTGTGAATTGGCATAAAAATAGCTTAAAAGCATATAATAAATTTGAGACATTAATTGGCCTAACTTATATGCATAGAAATTATGGACATAATTTAGGTGACAATTGTGGAAATAGATTAATTTGGAAGTTATTGACGATTTGAAATGGAGATATTAATTCAAATTGGACTCGAATAATAATATGTAATAATAAACGCCTAAAACACGAGGTTAGACTCGTTTGTGGTGTAAGATTGCCCGGACCCGCCCGACAAATCCAGCAACCACAAACAGTAGTCTAACGTGAGAGGTCAAAGGCATAAATTAAATACGTAATAAACGCCTAAGACACGAGGTCAGACTCGTTTGTGGTATAAGACTTCCCGGACCCGCCCGGGACATCCAGCAACCACAAACGGTAGTCTAATACGAGAGGTCAAAGGCGTAATTAAAAGATGCTTAGACACGAGGTTAAGTCTGGCTTGTGGTGGAAGTCTGCCCAGAACCGCCCGACATAACCAACGGCCACAAGCAATCGGCTTAATGTGGGAGGTCTGTGCATTAATAATTAATTAATTAATGCTGATCAAAGATGAATATGAATGAAAAACAGAAGTTTGGTTGAGTGGAGTAATTCTCTAAGTACCATTCTGATGTTGATTTCGGTCTTCGGGGTTGATACTTAGGGAGTTATTCTCTTAACCAATGTATTTGCGAACTAAGATGTACTTAATCATAAATTAAGTAAAACATATTATATGATATATATATGATACATAACATGATAAGTGGATAAGGTTAAGACCAGCTTAACCAATAATTTGATAAGTGGATAAGGTTAAGACCAGCTTAACCAATAATCTTATAAGTAGGTAGGGTTAAGACCATCTTAACCAATAATATATAAGTGGATAGGGTTAAGACCAGCTTAACCAATAATCTCATAAGTAGGTAGGGTTAAGACCAGCTTGACCAATAATATATATTAATTTGATAAGTGGGTAGGGTTAAGTCTAGCTTAACCAATAATATATATACTAATCTGATAAGTGGATAGGGTTAATGCAAACTTAACCAATAATACATATTGATCTGATAAGTGGATGGGATTAAGACCAACTTAGCCAATAATATATAAGTGGATATGGTTAAGACCATCTTAACCAAATTTATATATATATATATATATATATATATATATATATATATATATATTGATCTAATAAGCGGATAGGGTTAAGACAAGCTTAACCAATAACACATGTTGATTTGATAAGTGGGTAACATGGGTGACATGTGCGATATAATCATTAACACTTAACCAAAATAAACATGTGGTGGGACATGGGGGTTAAGTGGATGACGTGGGAGACATGTGAAATATGATTAGAGACACTTAACCAAATTGAAACATGTAAGAAGACATGAATCAGAAGGGGTTAAGTGGAAAATTCTAGTGGGGACCAAGCATAGGTGGAAATCTTGTGTCAAGCATGGGGGACCCATTTCAAACCAGTAACCCATTAAGTATCTTTGTGAGCTCGAGTTAGATCGAGGACGGGACACGCTTACTGGGTTTGATCGTAAGAGGTCAAAACGGGTTAACGGTGGCAATGCAAGTACAACAGGGTTATGTGCGTGCGTGAGCCCGGGCTGGTAGGTAAGACGTTGTTGCATCGTGTAGATATAAGCTGTGCATCTTTAGTGGTATCGGGTTTCCACTTTGGGGAGTGATACACCCCACTGTGGGACCAGCACGGGTATCTACAAGTTAGGGAGCCGATCGAATGGGGAAGGTAGTGGGTACGACTAGCGGAGATAGGAGCAGGCGGCACCTATGAAGACAGCTAGGAGTCCAACTACCATATTATGAATAAATGTTGTAATTAGAATGGGGAGGGTAGTAGGTACAACTAGTGGAGATAGGAACAGGCGGCACCTATGAAGACAACTAGGGGTACACGAAACTACCATTATTATTATTTTGTTCAGTAGGAGGGATCGATTTTTAGAGTGATAAATAATGGTGCAGTATAATAATTATCCTATAGTGATTAGAAGCGAGATTAACACCAGAATATTCCTCTTGTTTGTTTTGTCTTGCCCACTTGTTTCACAGTCATTCCTTATTTCACCAGTTTATGCCTTATCCTATTTACTTTAATAATTGTATCGTTACAGTTATGACACTCGCCAGACTTTATGTCTGACCCCCTTTGTTTTCGCCTCATTTCTTCCTTTCCCCCCCCCAGGTTCTAAGGGTAGGACTAGTACTAGTGGAGCTTGATCTGGATCTTTCTCTCTCTTTTGGAAGTGCTTGGATTGCTGAAAGTAAAGTTCAGCTCATCTCTTTTATGGCTACTTATGTTGGGGTTATGCTTTTTTACTTTATGTACTCAGAAAACAATTTGTCAAGATGGTTACTAAGTGTATTGGTTTTTCTGTTGGTTTATGATGTTGTTGTAACCAAACTATTTCTCCGCTGTAATAAAAGTTGTTTTGAAAATTTTCAAGTACCAATATATGTATCTGTCTTGTTATATTCTGTTCTATTCACCAAGGATACTCCATGAAAGTTAATGCATTCCCTTTGAGAGTGACATTAATGGACAAGGGGTGTTACAAGTAATATTCTTAGTCTCGAACAATTTGTTGAGAATGGTTATGAAGTTTTTTTTTTTTTGGCATAGCGAATGGTTATGAAGTTTTGATGAAGGATAATTATCTTTGACTTAGAGATAAAAATAATAACTTGATTGCAAAGGTGGGCATGTCATGGAATCGGATGTTCAAATTGAATGTCCAAACTGTTGAAGCAAGATGTTTGAAGGTTAATGTGCAGGTTGTGGCATGGTGTTGGCACAATCTCACTTGAACTTTGGATTATTGAAAGCAATGGGAGAAAAAATGATGGTAAAGGGGATGCCTACAATTGAAACAAATCATTTGTGTGAAGCATGTCTTCTTGGCTAACATGCAAGAAAATGTTTTCCAAAGAAAACAACATCAATAGTCTCCAAACCACTTGAATTGGTGCATACAGATATTTGCGGGCCTATCAATCCACTATCTTTTGGTACAAGTAAATATTTTATACTCTCTATTGATGATTATAGCAGAAAAATGTGGGTTTATTTTCTTAAACAGAAATCAAAAGCTTTCACCACATTCAAAAATTTCAAGATGCATGTTGAGAAAGAAAGTGGCTATAATGTCAAGCATTGAGTTCTGATCGGGGAGGCGAGCTCACTTCAAAGCAATTCAATGATTTCTGTGTTGTGCATGGAATTCGTCGTCTCTCACTGTTCCTAGATCACCTCAGCAAAACGGCACAACGGAGAGAAAAAATAGACCAATTCTTAATATGGCAAGGTGTGTGCTTGAAGAAAAAAATATGCCAAAGGAGTTTTGGGCTGAAGCCGTATCTTATGCGGTGTATTTATCAAATCGCTCTCCAACTGTGAATGTCAAAGATCAAACTCCTCAAGAAGCATGGAATGGGAAAAGCCCAAGTGTCCATCATTTACGAGTCTTTGGTAGCAACGCTTATGCTCAAGTTCCACCACAAGAGCGTTTACAGCTAGATAATCAAAGTGCCAAGTATGTTTTTGTTGGATATGATCATTACCATTCCAAAGGATACAGGTTATACAATCCAATAATGACAAAGTGGTGGTAAGTTGTGATGTTTAGTTCAACGATGGAGCAACTTGAGATTGGAATGAACAGCAAGAA
The DNA here is from genome assembly GCA_030737875.1 of Allium sativum. NCBI lineage: Eukaryota > Viridiplantae > Streptophyta > Magnoliopsida > Asparagales > Amaryllidaceae > Allium > Allium sativum. Next base: position 726,991,586 of record CM060921.1, read on the forward strand.
AGCACATATAATTTTCTTCCATATTTTGATGATGATCAAGAATCAGAGAATGTTGAAACTATACGACAACCTTCATCTCCAGCTCCAGATTTTGAAGGCTCAAATGAAAGACCACCGAGAATGAAATCCCTTGCTGATATATATGATAGAACTGAAGAAATTACTCTTAATAATGATGAACTCTATTGTCTTTTTGCAGACAGAGAGCCACTAAATTTTGAAGAAGTTGTGCAAGACAAAAGGTGGAGAGACGCTATGGATGAAGAAATTGAATCCATTGAAAATAATGACACTTGGGAATTGACTTCTCTTCCCAAAGGTCATGAATCCATTGGTGTTAAATGGACATACAAGGTGAAAAGAAATGCAAAAGGAGAGGTGGAGAAATATAAAGCAAGACTTGTGGCGAAGGGCTATAAACAAAAGCATGGAGTTGATTATGACGAAGTATTTGGTCCAGTTGCATGGATGGAGACTATTCACTTGTTGATTTCTCTCGCTGCTCAAAAGAAAATGGAAAATTTACAAAATGGATGTCAAGACGACCTTTTTGAATGGATAACTTAAAGAAAATGTTTATGTTGATCAACTGTTAGGCTACATAGTTGAAAGGAATGAAAAGAAGGTGTTGAAACTCAATAAATCGCTGTATGGATTGAAACAAGCCCTACGATCATGGAATAGTCGCATCAACCAATACTTTCAAGATCACCGGTTTGTTCGTTGCTTAAATGAGCATGCGTTAAATTTTAAGTTTCATAATAATGGAGATGTTATGTTTGTTTGCATTTCGTTGATGATCTCATTTTCATGGGCAATAATCCCGATTTATTTGATGAATTTAAAAGTTGTATATCGACAAAATTTGAGATGACATATTTGGGGCAAATGGCATATTATTTGGGATTGGAAGTGAAACAAATGGAGGAAGGTATATTTCTTTCTCAAACAGGTTATGCAAAGGAAGTGTTGAAAAGGTTTAAGATGATTGATTGCAATCCTGTGAACACACCCATGGAAGCTGGAATGAAATTGTCCAAGGTTGAGGATGGAAAAAAGGTAGATCCTACTCTTTAGAAAAGTCTTGTGGGAATTTTGAAATATTTGACAAGTACAAGGCCCGACATACTTTATGGCATTGGAGTGATAAGTCGTTTCATGGAGGGTCCTACTTCTGCCCATGTGATGGTTGCTAAGTGAATTCTTCGTTATATTAAAGGGACGCTTGATTTTTTAATATTTTATTCCTTATCCAATGATCTTCTGTTGCATGGATTTTGCGATAGTGATTTTGCTGGTGACATAGATGATAGAAAGATACAACGGGGCATGTATTCTTCCTGGATAATTGTTCTATTTCTTGGTTATAAAAGAAGTAATCTACTTTCACGTTGTCAACCTGTGAATCTGAATATGTTGCTGCAAGTTCAAGTACATGTCATGCTTTATGGTATAGAAAGCTGTTGAAAGAACTTCATTTGCCACAAAAGGAGCTACTGAAATCTGTATTGATAATAAATCAACACAAGCACTTGCAAAGAATCCAATATTTCATGATCGAAGCAAACTTATCGACATGAGATACCATTTTATTCGGGAATGCATTGCCAACAAGAAAGTGGAGCTAAAATATGTGAAAACTCAAGACCAAATTGCTGATATTTTTACCAAGCCATTGAATATTGAAGATTTTCAAAGGATAAGAGCTATGCTTGGAGTAAGAAAGAAAAATTCAAATTAGGAGGGAGTGTTGGAATGTAATTTGAATTGTTGGCTTATTAAATAATTAATGTTGGTTCATGTATGCAAAGTGTCTTTTATTGAAAAGTCGTGTTAATTAAATGAAAAGTCATGTCAGTTAAATAAATAGTCATGTCAGTTCAAAGAATAGTCGGTCAGTTCAACAAAGGATCGTGAAAGTTTAGTGAAGAGTTGTGTCCATTTGAAGGGTTGTGTTTATTTGTAAGGGTGTGTAAACCACTATAAATATGTGGTCATTTTGTTGTGTCGAAGGCAAGATATTCAAAGAAGTTCTCCACTTAATTAAGCGTTCTTCCTCTAATTTATATTCCTCTAGCACTTGCTTATGATATTTGAGTGTGGATCCTATCAAACAATTATAATAAGTCAATTTGTCCATGCTCCTTACGGTCATCCAGTGGCATGCCTTTTGGTTATTTACTCAAAACAAAGCAAAAGCTTTCAGCATAACTGTCACTAGTTTGTCCAATTTAAGCACATAACTATGTAAAAAAAAACATACAACTCAAAGTCCAAAAAATGTAAGACAATACATGAGAGAGCAGCAGGAAGCGTCCATGCAGCACATTACAGTGATGGAAACAGGTGGAGGCTGCAGTGACAGTTGCTAAGGTTAGAGTTTTATGATAGGGGAAACATATAAGTTTAGTTCAGAGTAGCACATATAAGATAGTACAAGCATACGATTATGACCAAGTTGAATTATTAAGTGCAATCTGAATGCAAAATTTGTTGTATATCCATATAATTATTAGATATCTGTAGTATGCTTCAATTAGACACCAATGAACATAATATCACAAAGTCACCATGTTAGAATAAACATGATATTCAATACGAACAAACACAAATGGAAATGATTAAAATGAAGCCACTAGAAATATAAATAAAGTGAGGGCAACCCAATTTCCTCTTCCAGTTTTCACAACAACAAAATTAAAACACATTAAATTATCTATGCTTCCTAATAGCACATTGATCTTAGAACAAACAAAGTCAACCGAACGAATGGTGATCATCCGCCGCCGAAACAATGTACATATGACGATTAAACACTGTAAAAAAAACTTTTCGTGGCAAGAAAGCATCGTTCAATCAATTTCATTCACGTTAAAAAACACTCAGTGCAATCTTCATCCAAACCAAAATTAGGATTGTAACACCCCACCTCCGCTAGGGTCACTCACGAAGGGAATGCACTAGTTTTGGAGGAGCGTTATCAAGGTAAACAATCACTGAATTATTACAAGACAGAACATAAATAAAACAGCGGAAGAATCAAAACCTAAATTTCATTGCTTTCAAAAAGAGTCAAAACCTTTTACATCCAAAGTATCGAATAGCCAAAGTCATTATTTTCCATTACAACAAATTCTATCTTGCATAAACAAAGAAGCATAAACTTAAAACAATAAAAATAGTTTAATTCCCCAAAGGTAGCAGAAATGCAGCCATAACATAGCTCAAAATCAAACCATACATGAGCTAAACTGAAAGCAAGCGAAATCCAAGCTAAGTGCTAGAATTTCCTCCCTAAGAACCTTGGGGGGGGGGGACGGAAGAAAAAGAGGCGAAAGAAAATGGGTCAGTAATAAAGACTGGTAAGTTCTAGTGACTTTCAGCATAAAAACAGGAAAATGTAACATGACATGTATAAACTGAAAGTAAACATAAGGATGTTGTCAAGCTGGGCATGATAAACTAAGATAATAAGATAAATCAAGATAAATTAGGTATAGCATCGCATTTCCAAGGTTCGTTGCACCAACTGTACTAATATCCCAACCTACATCATATGTTAACCATGAAATGATTCCTTGGCCCAATATCATGAAATGACCCATTACTAGGTCCAACGAAACGATCCACTAATCGATCGGCTCCATACAAGTTCTAGCTCGTCGTGTGCTTGTGTCATACGGCCCTATCACGAATGTAGTCACCTGTGCTAGGTCCACCATAGGGTGTATCAAGCCCTAGGGTGCCAACCACCGACACGAATCAAGAATGCACAGATAATCCTACTGATGCCCAATGCTAGCTTTTTCAACTCCGGAACACGTGCACGACCATAGCCCTCCTGAGCCTACACTGGCGCACCAACACAGCCGTTGTTCTGGTCGCTTACAATCAGCCCAGTAATCGTGCCCCACCCTGCCTAGTTCCAGGGTATCGTGATACATCTAGTGGGTTATTGCTGAAATGGACCGCGTAACTAGGGTTTTCGTCCAGCAGGTTAAGTGTTGTCATTTAAATTCGAGACTTAACCCCTTATCAGTCTAGCATGTCAAATTGGCTAAGTGTTTGTCATTTAAATTCGTGACTTAGCCCTACAATTCACGTGTCAAGTTGGTTAGGTGTTGTCGTTCAAGATCATGACCTAACCCTACCAATCATGTTTCAAGTTTGATAAGTGTTGTCTTTCATGTTCATGACTTAACCCTATCATGTGGCATTAATTCATTAATGCACCTCAACCTCTCACATCAGACCTATTGTTGTGGTCACTGGATATGCCGGGCGGTTCCCGGCAGATTTACACCACAACTCAGTCTGACCTCGGATTTCAAGCGCGATACGACCAACTACCCACATTGGATCCTATTATTTGCAGTCACTAGATTTGCCGGGTGGTTCCGGGCAGAATTACACTGCAAACTCAACCCAACCTCGAGTTGGCCATTTTCAAGTCCATTCTAGTGTCATGTCCATGTTCTAATTTCATATCAAGTTCGTGTCAAGTTTTCAAGGCAAGTTTCATGTCCACATCCAGATTCAAGTTATAACAATGTTCATGTTTTTCCTATTATCAAGTTCATAATTCATGTTCATCACCAATTTATGTTTCGTATTCCCATCGCACGTAAACTTGAATCGATCTATACTACAAGTAAATCTAAATCCCGAAATAAAGGGAATAACATCAAAACTATGATAGGCAAAAGGGACGAGCATAAAGCGATAAAAGGGATTACAAGACTAGCATAATATAACTTGAGATAATTGGTTACAACATCACTGGCATATAGAAAATAATAGGATTTCAAATCTAGCAAAATAAGGCGATAGTCATGATAAAATTTGACATAAAAGAATAGGCATGCAAAAGCAAGCCAAATACAAGGATAATGGATCCAATGGTTTTGTTGTACATAATAGGGAACAAACTAGGCAAGTCACACCCTAGGTATGAGATCCAACAAACTGCCAATTCGGTGTACAACATGGTTTTCAACTATAGTGTTATGGGCATGAACAATCAACTATAACAGTCAATTAACCACAATAGTCATAGTCATAGTGAATCATAAGCGATTAATCACAATAGTCATGGATAATTATCCAAAATAGTTCTAGGCAACTACCCTAAATAGTCATAGGCAATTAACTATAACAGTTTCAAAGTCATGGTCATAGAAAATAGTCTTATGGTCATAATCATAGTCAATAATTCATAGTCATGAGTCATAGATGATTAGCCACAATTGTCCTTCCCATAGTCATAGACAATAATCTTATATTTACAGGCATAGGCATAGTCTTATGTTCACAGTCGTAGGCATAGGCATAGTCTTATGTTCATAGTCATAGGCATAGTCTTATGTTAATAGTCATAGTCTTTGGCCATTGACAATAGTTTCAACTTCATAGGCATGATAATGTTATAGACATGAAAGAATTTGATTTACAACGTGAGAATAGGCCCAAACTGATTTCATAGCAATTTCCCAAAAAGTCAAGATCAAGATGAACAAGAATATATATGAATCAATTATCATACACAGATCCAATTCCAACATGTCATATTAAGTTTATAGTTTTTATCTAAAAGTAACTTGAACATACAGATCGTGGTCTAAGAAATTGAGATGCAGAAGTTGAATCTATAAACTAGTCGTCGAATTGTTGAATTGTTGAATCTTGATTTGATTGTAGAAGCAAATCTCCAAATATGCAATTCCTAGCCGTAGTCTTCAAGAAATAGTCTTCGCGTTTTAATTTAATTTATCTTAATTTAATTTAGAGGAAGAAGAAGAAGCCATGATCATCAAGAGTTTGAGCAGCATAAGGTTAGAGAAGAATGGTGTAAAGAAAATGAGGCTAGGAGGCTGTTTATATAGGATGAGGCGACCGAATCTAGATAGAAAACGAGGTCAAATACATCAGAAAGAACCCAGGCTCAAAACTGGGCTTTGGCACCAGGTCGACCCCCTGGTCGACCTGGTCCATGGGAGGTCGACCATAGTGTCGATCTCCAGGTCGACCTGGTCCTGGGCGGGAAAATTCCCGCCCAGCCTGCGCTGCGGTTTGAATTCGAATTTCGAATTCGAATCTCGAGCTGTTTTCGACTCTGAAAATTCCCGAAACTTCGGAAGGTCATATCTCCCTCATACAGTCTCCGATTCTTGCAAACTCGGACTCGTTTCCAAGCAGAATTTCGAGATAAACACAATGGCGCAACTCGTTTCCCCTGATTCTTATTTTAAAATTTAATTCTGCCTTGATCTCTAGTTTCAACATGTTATAAAGATTCGGGTTGTTACAAGGATTAATAATTTACTTGATTAAATTGATTGGAGTTGATACGATTATGCATATGTAGCTTTCTTGTTTCTCGGCATTAGCAACATCGAATGATTTCACGATGATCAGAGTTAAATCTAGGGCGAAAGAGAGAATTAACGAATTGAAGCTGAGAGGAAGAAATAGGTATAAACGACGATAACCCCTATTTTTTATGAGGTATTAGGAAGAGTGAAATATAATCATGAAAAAAAAATATGGTTAATTTTCGGATGTGAATGCGCTTATATCCACATCTGTTTTTTGGATATCGAATATTTATTCGCTTTTCTGATTCGAATGCACACCGATATTTGATTTTTTTGGTGTCCATTAACAACCTTAACGTAATAATGCAATTTTCTCATTTTTACCTATGTTTCCTCAATCTCGACCGCAAAGCATCACTCATACAATGCCAAGACTTGTTTTCTGCACCATAATTCTGAAGCTATCTTCACCCACTAATGTGATCGACAATGGAGAGAGACGATGATGATGTGAGCTTAGTGACATTAAGAAATGTCACCAATGAGCTGTCATCTATTCCATGCCTCGTCAAATAGAAAAGTCAGATCACCACCATTTTGTTAGATGAAGACAACTTCATACTTTGGGAATATAAACTTTAAATTTCACCCAAAATTTGAATTTTGAATTTCCAAGTACAACAATGTGAATTTTGAATTTCACCCAAAATTTTATCACATAAAAGATTTACTAAACAAAGATGTGTTATTACATGCTAGTTTGGATAGACAGTTGTACAAAATCAGCAATGTGAAGTCAAGAAATGGAACTAATAAAGAATCTTAGTGCAATAATGTTAACTATATCAATTCTCATGACAAAAACATTCTTGATATATAGCATTGTAATGGAACATCCAAGTACTGATGATGTAAAACAAATATTGGTGGAAAATAAATTTTGTTTTCAAGACTTACTTACATCACACATATACACACTACCATCTTGGCGAATGTCATAAATTGCCGTTCAAGAATTCTAAAACTCTTTATGACAAATGAATTGAGTTAATGGTAGTAGATTTGTGGGGTCTTGCTCCAGTGAAATCAGTTCAAGACCACATGTACTACCTCTTATTTGTTGATGCATACACAAGATACACCTAGGTATATTTCTTCAAAGAAAAATCAAAAACACATAGTGCACTGATTCATTTAATTGCTTGTATTAAAAAAAGATCAACTGTAGTGTAAAAATCATACAAACTAATGGTGGCAGTGAATTTAAACCATTGAAGGACTAAGGAATAGTGCATAACACCACTTGCGCACACACACTTCTGAGAAGAACAGTCTAGTTAAAACAAAGAATAGACACATTATTGAAACTGGTTTAACATTGCTGTCACAAAGGTCATTAACAATGAGAACTGGAATGAGGCATTTGCCACAGTAGTCTATCATTAATAGATTACCAACTACAGTCTTAGACGGCAAATGTCCACATGAGAAACTATTTGGAGTTGAACCAAATTATGAACAATTTAGAACACTGGGTGCATGTGCATCCCTTGTCCTAGAGCATATAATCACCACAAATTAAGTTTAAGGTCAGCCCGTGTACCTTTTTTGTTATGTTCATAATAAAAAATGTTACAAGTGCTTAGAAAAGAAGGGTAAAATATTCGTTTAACGTGCTATGTTTAATGAAAGAATTTTCCTTTTGTTGAAAAGGAAAAGAATAACAATCGGAGGACATGTGATGCAAAAGTAATTGTTCCACCAATACCAACTCTCATTGAACGGGGAAATGAAGAAAACGTCAAAGAAAGGCAATAACAATCAAGAGAAACACAAATTTCCCCGAGCACCAAATCAGGATATAGCTCAAATGAATCACAAACAGACTTCATGCAATAACCATTTGATTACAGAGCTCAACATGAAAGAGAGGAAAGTAGTGAAGGTGGCATGTCGCTTAATGAAACATCCAATGATTATAGAGAAACCAAAATCAGCAAAGAGAAAATATTGGACAACACATGACCACCAAAGCCAAAAATGATATTTTAAAACTCAATATATACGGTAACACCCCAGAATTTTGACAATAATTAATTTAGTTATTTAGTTAGCTTCTAGTGCGAATTTTTGCTAATAATGGAATTTGACTATGAAACTTGCACCATTGCGTTTGTGGTGGATTTTTGGTTAACTTTTGTAACACCCCGTAATTTTAAAAGACATCAAAATGATAAATTAAAGAACACTTAATTTAATAATTGGAAATAAGTGAAACAGTCTGCACCATTGCGTTCGTCTTGGAATTATGGTCAAGATAGACACCTGGTTTGCGTAAAACGGACATCGTATGAAGAAGTTATTAAGGTCAGAAGTTTGTATACGCATAAGAGAAATATATATAAACAAATAAATCCAGAAATTCAATTTAACTCGAAAATTAAACGAGGCAGGAGGATGTGGGAAATCAGCTCGTCGGTGGTCGACCCCGTGCCCTCAGGGTGTCGACCCATGGGTCGACCCCTCAACAGGGGTGTTAACCCCTGTGTCGACCCCAAGGTCGACCCCCTTGGACGTACCTGGACGTTTTTCTGGCTTTGTTCGTCGGCTGATGGCTATATAAAGGATCTTATACCCATTGTTTTATTCATTTAAATCAATGGCGATGATGAGATGCTGCTCCAACTCAGATTAAATCAACTTTTTCTTCAGCAACGACGATTTATACGTATTCAAAGATCGCTGATTCAACATCAACATGCTTTTCTCAGTTTTCTTAGATCCATTCTATGTGAGTTTATGTTACTTTTAGATATAAACACCTAAAATGTAATCTTGACATGTATATGAATTTGGATCCAAAACTATGCCTAATCAGTTCTGTTATCACATGTTCATCAGATCTGTTCTTCTATACCTATCTTGTCACTATGCCCAATTCTGTCACTATATGCTTATTTAGTTGCTATGCCTATTTTTGCCATCATATGCCTATCTTGGTATTATGCTTATTTTTCTTCTCTTACCTTCTTCTTTACCTTTTTATTTTTATAGCCAGGCTACCTTCGAGCCTAGGCATACCGCTGAAATATGCAAACGCATGAAATTGGAAACAAGAGGAAAACGTTAAAATTGGGGCACAACTTGTATTGGGAAATTGGGGGCATAACTTGAAATGAAAACTTGAATATGGATTTGGGGCCTAAACCAAACTGTGATTAAAGACATTGATTTGAGGCAAATGGTACATGTTCAATATGACTTGCGAAAGGGGCATGAAAACCTATAATGAAATAGGAATAATTGTTAAAGAATGAAAATGCCTAGATTTACAGTAATTAGAAATTGTAACCGTGCTTAGACACGAGGTTAGATTACACTTATGGTAGAAGCCTACCCGGAACCACCCGGCATATCCAGCGTCCACATGTGGTAAATCTAATGTGAGGGGTCTAAGTGTACAAACACGTGATGAAGCTAAGAAACAAGGTTAAGTCTGACTTATGGAAGAAGTCTGCCCGGACCCAACCTGCATATCCAGCATCCACAAGTGATAGACTTAATGTGGGTGCTCTAACATATTATAACCATAAATAAATGAATGGTAATGAACTTGTAATACTTAACATGTTTGAATCTATAAGTATTGCACGAACCTGTTAACTTGAGTAGGGGTTAAGTAGACTTGCTTGAATCAGTGGGAGGGTTAAGTTAATCTTGTTAAATATGTGGGAATGGGCTATACATATGAACCAGACAAACTTAACCAGTTGGGGTTATGCGATCTTGTTAAACTAGTGGGCATAACCTGTTGAAATCCTAGTAATGGGGATGCAAGCCTAGGGGGAAGCTTGTATCATCTGGTGCATGGGACCCATATCAGTCAGTAACCTATAACGGTATCAAACTGAGAACACCGAACTAGGTCGGGGTCAGGGCACGCTTACTGAGCTGGTTATAAGAGGTCACTTGGGAGAAAGGTGCCCGACGGCGCGTTCAGTCGGGTTCATGTGCGTGCATGGGTCAACCTGCTCGGGAAGATAAGACGCTGTGATATCAGTAGATATAGTAGTGCATCTTGGAAATAACGAGGTTGCCACTTTAGGAAGTGATACATCCTACTGTGGGGCCAGCACGGGTATCTACGGGTTAGGGAGCCGATCGACTGGAGGGAGTAATGCAACGACCCGCAAATTCGTACCAATTGAGTTGACTGAATATGACTCACGTCCAACCCAAATTGCACGAAAACATGAATCATTAATAGAAAGAAGTTAGAGGACGAGGAAAGATAAGATAGAAAATTAGAATATAAGAAAATAGAAGAAGATCGAACTGAACAAAAACACAGAGTCTCACAACCGCAGGGAAATAAAATAAAATATATTAATAATCACTTTTGAAATACAACAGTACTCAAACTTACATACATCATCAGAGTACATCACAAATATAACACAACGGAGTAGATTCTAAATATCTAACACTGAAACCTCCAGCTCCAAGCTCCTTTAGATAAATCTATAAAATCCTGAACTATCGGACTACCCGTACAAATTTAGGCACCCAAGAGTCTAAGGAAACATAGAAAAATAAACTGTGGGTCAGTCATTGGACTGGTGTGAGTAAACGATTAAAAACAGTTTGATTTTAACTTTCAAAAACCTTTTGAAAGAAAGGATAATCGTAAGACCGATCCACACATAAATACGAACGGTTTTTACCTTACGATAACCCAAAACATTCTTTGAAAATGATATTATTCTGTTATTATAATAAAGTCTATCAATTCACAAATAAATAGTAAATCAAGCAGAACACTTGCATCTCACGCTCTACATACATATAATACAATCAAAACCATCGGCGCTTATTGGAGATTGGATTCCGACTATGACAAGGTATGGAACCACCTGCCGATAGAGTATCTCTAGAGGGGAATACACTGGGTTCAATAAGAACGTCTTGCAACTCGGCCCACACACGATCGACCACTCATTTCACTTGAGTGTATCGAATATATTATCACCAATGGTTGGGAGCTACCCACCATTTCCCGGAAGGGACAGAATCGAAAGTATAAAGAAGCAAATAGAATTTCTCTAGATAGGTGACAATACACCCTAATGGGAGTGACCCACATAGCCATATGCTGCCTTCCCGATTTTTGTCATTTCCGGGTTGTGAGGCTTAAGGCTGAAACTTATCTTTGGATATAACACGTCTTCATTCACTTTGAATGTCACATCGTCAAACCCGCCAAATCACAAATTGATTTCCCTAAAAATATCCTGGGTATAAAGCTATGTGAAACGGATTTCTCCACCACCAAATATAAATACGTTTGAAGAGGTCAACTTACATAATTTATTAGGCATACTCTGTCAGACATTCATTCATACATGTTGTCCCAAGACTGGACAAATCGAAGGCACTATTCTGTAAATCAATCATATGCAATTTCTACCTAGAATTGACAGAATAGCCCTTGCAATACTCTGTCTTCGATGGTCTTCAATAATCTCTGGCTCGAAACGTATATCGAATCGAAGTGGAATTTAGATTCCTGTCTCTTCGAAACGATAACGAAAAGGTCTAGATTTGATAATCGGTGATTTAACTATCAAATATGAAATATAGTGAACAAATTTATTATCATTGAATCTGCTAGGCCTCATTTAATTAATTTTTAATTATTTACATTCAAATATTAAATTTTTTTATACAAATTTATTTAAAAATATAAGTATTACTTATCTTCTAACTTGCTATTAACAAATGGGACGTGATAACCTCATTCTCAAATATCAGTTTCATATCTGAAAACGACATTCAACTATAATGCTCATTTTGAACGCAAACTAATACGAATTATCGGGTAATGGTGAAACCGATCTAGTTGGAGTATTTTAATTATCTCTCAGACCTTGAGTCGAAATCATTCTTATCGTCAAGATTCATGGAAGTTCGATATTCAAAATATTTGACAAACCAGGATTTGTAAATCCAACTTGATTTTCAAATCTTAAATCATTTCAAAACAACGTTGTTGTTTTGAATCATTTATCAATTTAACTTGAAATTAAATCAGGGAATTTAATCCAAACATTTGACTTGATTTCCTTATCCTCTGATAATTAAATTATCTTAAAACTTTACTTAAATAAAAGATTAATTAAGTTAAAAACATTATCTTATTCATTTTAAGTTCTCTATTAAACTGCACTATTATTCTAGCCAACCTGTTAATTTAAAACATCGTCAAGTTTTTAAATAATCATTTATTAAAACTACTTCTATCAACTTAATTAAAACCAATTAATTTAATAATCAATTTCCCATTTAAACAGTTGATTTACATCAAGCAAACTGATTAACTGGTTGTAATTAATCTTTCCTTTCTAAATTAGCTAATAATATAATTAATTTAAAATAATCCATTTAATTATTTTCTAAAAACATTTCATATCCATTTATCAAAACTTGAGTTTATTTCAGAGTTACTTTACAGAAAATATAGCTTAGTAGTTCCAACGGTTGCAGTTCAGACGACATTCAAGTCGTTAACCCAATTTGCATAAACAACTATGTAAATTCTATACAATAATATTAATATTAACAACATTTATTTGATGAATAAATATCAACAAAATATAATAGCAGAGCAGTGTTTATTTCTGCTAGTAGGGTGTCCAAACAATTCAGTCAATTAGTTTATAGTGGAATGGTGTTTATTTCCACTATCAATATATAATGTATAATTACAGTTAACGTAATATAATTAATTTAACAATCAATTCAGAATTTACTAAATTACAGATTGTTACCGATCTATTATTGTACACGTTAATTTAGTTCACATCTAAAAGTGATATGTAGTACAATAACCATTTTCTTTTTCAAAAACATAACTCTTGTTAATTCAAATCGTTTAAAACTCGATAACTCCGTTGTGTTGCTTACATACCATCGATTGATATAACTGCACATGTACGAGCCAAAACTATTCGATCACCACTTCTTGATCTAAACATATATTTGTACACCTTAATATATGTATATATATTTTATAAATATTTATATTTTATTTTCATTTGTATTTTAACACTTTTGTTTTTCTTTTTATTGTTGAAATGGGCTGAGCCAAAAGGAAATAGCCCACTTACCCTATATAACTATATTTGTCAATATATATACATATATATTTATATTTGAACTTAAATTTAAAATATTAATTAAATTTTTCCAAGCCCAGATCAAAAGCCTAGGCCCGCACCACAAACAAATGCCAACGTAAATTTGGCTACGGCAAGACATTCCCCATCCCAATTCCTACTGCCTTTCCCTTCTCCTGTTCGTTCTTCATCATTTTTTTTAATAACTGGGTCGAACCCAAACCTTACTCATCATATAACCCGCATGTCATTCCCATATTTTTCTGCTACTGTCTTCCCTCCTATTTCTTTCTACTCTTCTGGTCCGTCACTCCTTATTCTATTAATCCCCTCTTTCTATTTTCGTGCACCAACCCATGAAGCAACGCAAGTAAACACCACAACTGGCCACATACTATGCATTCACATCAGTGAAGTAAAACTGATATTAATTGTATCAACAATTACCTGCTGCTCTCCCACTTCATTTTTCCAGGTTTCAAGTCCCATTTCCTGTTGTTTAGACCATGCACCTCATATCCGTGCACGTGCACGATCTTTTCCCCCTCAACTTAGTCCCTTTCCGATCATCATCACAAAATTTGCTCCGCCACGTGACTTGGTTTCCATACCCCAAAACCAAAATTAACGTCCCCGATCCGCCATGTCCACCGGTGATGACCAAACTCCGCCCCACCACTTATCTGCACCCCAAAAAAAAAAAAAAAAAAAAAGTTTGGAATCCCGCCAACACAAATTCTCTATTTTGATTTTTCTTTCAGCTAGTTAGTGGCTTAAGAGAACTAAACAGAGTTATTTCTTTTTTTTTTTTTTTTTTTTTTTTTTTTTTTTTTTTTTTTACTGGTTTTCCCTTATGCTTTATACAGTGTATAAATGAATAAGCCCTCACAAATGGGTCACTGTCTTGGTTTCTTGTTTATTGGTTACGGCTTGTTCCATCCTATGCCTATTCCAGTCCCTTAGGCTTGCCATGATCTTTCTACCGGATTGGTTTGTGTGTGGGATGGTTCAAATGTATAAAGTGTAGTTTACCCCACAAAAATAACTCCATCGTTCCACGCTTTTAGTTTCACTCGGCTTGCCGTCTTTTATTCCAGTGTTCAGGTTTGAGTTCACTGATGATTCCTGAGGGGTAATGTATGTTTATATGGAAAAATCAAATGTAAAATAGTGTGGCATTGAATTGACATGCATGGGAAAGGAAATCTACAGAAATTGAAATGTTGTAGCTGTTCCTAGCTGTGCATATGTTTGATTAGAACTACACTCTGTTCTATGCTGCTACTATTTGACTTGCTTCACATCAGCAATGCATGGCATCAGAATAGCTATGTTTTGCTGGGTATAGTGCGATAGAAAAGGAGTATGTTTCTATTTAGATCACATTTACAGGCAACAGTACATACATGGTATCAGAGCTCCATGGTTCGAGGGGACCAGTATGTGTAGCATGACTCCAAAGGGGTTGAGCATGTAATGCTCGTCAAGGTGGAGATACGATAATATGCGGTCTGCCTTCGCCACTGCTTATGAGAACTTGGGTAGCAGCCTGACTAACTGTGAAGATGACTCAAAATGTAACTCCAAGATGACTTGAGCAATGCTCGCCAAGGTGAAGATTGTTGATGTGGCTCGCATAGGAATGAAGTGCGTGCGTGGATTGAACATGACGAATTGTCTCACATCGCAAGAAATTGTTGGAAATAATAATTTGAAATTTATTTTTATTAGTTTATGAAGTATAGGCGTCAGTTCGTAAGTTATGTGTTTTTTATGGTTAAGAGTCATGTTAAAGTTTGTGTGTCTTTTAGTAAAGTGTGATGTCTATTAAATGAAGTGACATGTAAGGCTCTCTGTATAAAGCCTATCATTTTGGTTATGATGTAAGAAGTAAGTAAGAAGTGCAAGAAAAAAGTAAGGAAATCAAGGAAATCATGCAGTACTTTTTCTGCAACATCAACAATAAATCTTGTTTTAGAAGTTGAAAATTTAGAAGATAAGGTTGCTGATGAGGAGTCAGTACAAATGATCATTGCAGATCATGTTGATGAGGCACAAATGGAGAATAAAAAAAAGAGGAAGCTATCAACGATAAAAACAAAGGGGGAGTTGAAGAAATTGAGGATAGAAGTAATGAAAGAAATGAGTGCGATCCTTGTAAGCTCGGGACCAGAAAATTTGAAGCACCATCAGATAAAGACCGTGTTAGTAAAGTTGGCAACAACCAAAAATGCATATGGCATAACCACAAGAGCAAATGTACTAGAACTTTCACTGTTCCAGAATTGCAAGCTTACAAAGCGGAGAAAGTGAATTCAGATGAAAACGTGGCTTCAAATGGTACATGTAAAAAGGTTACAGTGCCTGTTGGAACCAAAAGTGAAGAAAGCAAGGATGTGGTCATAGACAATTTGCTTCATCCACAATTAAGATCTGCACTTAAGTTGATCGGGTGGCAAGATGGTGACATGAATGCTCAGCCTTCTATGAAGGAGGAGGCGAAAGTGGATGTGGCTGAAAGGGAAAGAAGTCGTTTGGAGGATATGATCAAGACGGAGAAAGTTAGAGCGCTTAACTTGAAAGGGAAACAAGCTGGAGCTATAGAAATTGCATTTAGAAAGGGAAGTAGAGCAGCTTCGAAAATTTCACACTCATCCAACGTTAAAAAAGATGAAATTGAAGAATTATTTGTCAACAGAAAAATTGTTCAGCCAGTGGAACTCATGCAGTCGGATGATAAATGGTCAACTTCTGAAACAAGATTTATTGATGATGTTGCAGAAAAAGTACTGCATGGTAAGTTGATGACAACAAAGAAAGCAAGAAAAGAAGAGGAGCTTAAGACATTCAACCCGAAAGAAGTCAGAAAGAAAATTTCAAATTAAGGGGGAGTGTTGGAAATAATAATTTGAAATTTATCTTTATTAGTTTATGAAGTCTAGGCGTCAGTTCGTAAGTTATGTGTCTTTTATGGTTAAGAGTCATGTTAAAGTTTGTGTGTCTTTTAGTAAAGTGTGATGTCTATTAAATGAAGTGACATGTAAGGGTCTCTATATAAAGCCTATCATTTTGGTTATGATGTAAGAAGTAAGTAAGAAGTGCAAGAAAAAAGTAAGGAAATCAAGTATCCTCCTCCTCTTTAATTCCAACAGAAATTAAGAAAGATCATGGTATATATATGATGTTGGTGGCATGTAACATAGAGGGATTCCTTTTGTTACAACAAGTGCTTGTCAATGCTAAATTATATGCTCAATGAGTAGCGATAAGGGATGTTCAATCGGCACACCAGCATAGAAGACTTCGACTGTTGATTTCGGACAGACACGGTGAAGCCCGTATGGTATGCAGGCTATGCCATTGACTGAAGTAGCTCAACTCCATTCACCTTTTATATATGTTTTTTATTGGAAAGAAAGGATGGATAATCTTGCTTTTGAAAATTTCGTTCCTACCTTTTGCTTGAATTATGGGACAGCCTTACACTTTATTACATGCACTATTGCACTGTAACATGAGCATGTGTGTTTACATATTTTATCATATAACTAACATTACATGAGATAAAATTATAAATTTAAGCTTGCTGTCGTTGTTTTAGTTGGTACAGACGCTTGATTTTAGCCAAGCATAACTTGAATTCACTTGCTAGTTGCGTTATCAAATGACTTTATACACATACAAATAAAACTCAGTTAGACCCAGGTATGCGCTTCACCTTCACTTAGAGTGTGCAAAAATATATAAATGGACATTGTTTGCTTTACGAGTGATGCTAAGATAGACCGGCAGATTATGAACATATCTACTTTATTAAAAAAAGCGAAATGCTAAAAGGTCAAAGCTTTTTTTGTTAAATGTCGGAAAATAAAATTCAACGGCTGCTGTAGCACTTTCCCACACGTTCCCTTCGAATTGTGGGAGTTCCGCACTTTTTCGTACTAATTTTTCCGGGCCATGTACCACTGTTGAATTAAAAAAAATAGAACTAGTAAATAAGTAGGAAATAACGATATAAACATGAACTTCACCCTGTATTATGAAATTTATAGCTCAACATTGCATGAGCAATGGCAGTAAATGAAAAATACAAGTGAATAAAATTTATAGACACACTAGTACACAGCCCGTGCCGATGGCATGGGTTCAAAATTCCCTTGCACGCCTATACTTATGTTATTATTTGTTGCATACATGCATTTGGCTAATGTTATGTTTTTCCATGGATAATAATAGAACGAGCTGCAATTTGGTGTGGGAACGATTGAACATCTATATACCTAAGTATAAAGCTTGTGCCGATGGGACGGGTATAAAAATTTTGGTGCTTTAAGTTGCAATGCATGTGTTAATTAAGTGATATATAAATTATTGTGTAGATTAAAGAACTTATTTTAGAAATTATTATTGGTAGTGTGTTCTTTTAAATGTTGCGACTATGTCGATTATAAAGGTCTTTATCTTATAATAAAATATTGAGATGATGACCCGATATAGAACTAATCATCTGTTGTGACCTTCAGTTCCATCTTCAACTTTAGCAGAGTTAAACTAATTTCATTCTCACACTTGCAATCATGCAAAATTATTTGATTTTTGCACTATTGTAAACAATAGTAGGTACTGCATCTTTCTTTTGGTTTGACACTAAACTTGAGTTTTATAATCCAATAATCCATAAATCGGGTTCACTTGCATCTTCATAATTCATCCTTTGACCCAAGTGGAGTATTTTTGGAAAGATCTGGAAGATTAAACCAATCACTTTAGGTAATTTTTATGTTCATCCACGCATTTAGTTAGTTAATCCGCGATTTTACTTTAATAAGTTAATCCACAATTATTTTGTAAGTTCATCCACAAGTGGATTAACTTAAAAGATTTCATATTCTCATCAATGATCTCTTTATGCATTATTCCAGTATTTCTCCTTGCATTGTTTTGATCATAATTCCAGCAACACTTCTAGTGTAGATTATTTCATTCATTTCAGTTTCAATATATCACAAACTATCATAACTCTTTACATAAATCAATTAAATTTATTTGTGGAACTCAGCAATTTTTGTTCTTAATTCTTGAGCCTAACCAGTAATCTCCCACTTTATATATATATATATATATATATATATATATATATATATATATATATATATATAATCTTAGGCTTATGAATTGCATGTTGTATTCATGCAATTGTACCCTTAAAAGGTTCTTGAATCTGAATACACCTTGATGTTATTCTCTAATACATTTGCACGGTTGACATCATCATTTCCTGATCAATTCAGTAAACAGTTTTGCAAACTTCTCATAATCCATCAACTCTTGCATTTCATCACAAAGATTGAATATCATCCTCTTCTTATTCTGAAAATGTGGAGCAATCCGGAATAATCTAGTGTTGAAGTTTAAGAGCAGCGAAGGCATGGTCGGGTTTGTAAGAAGAAAGAAATTTGATGTTTTAGGTGGATAAACTAATTAAAATTTAAATGTTATTAAAAATCAAAGATCCTATTTTTTACGGTGGATTAACTGATTAGAAATGTGTATTCGAATAAAATTTACCATCACTTTATTGTCACTACTTTTTGCTTTCCTCAACTCTGTTATCCTTGCGCTCTGCCATATTTCTTCCTTCGTTTCTGTTCAACTTTTTTCTTCTAGCGCTCTCAAATTAGATTGGAGAAATGAGGTCTTTGATAAAATATATGTGTATGTTGCAGTTCAATACAAACTGGGTACTTTCTCTTTGTCCCCAAATAAGCAAAAGTTTTGTAACGACCGGGAATTTCGCTTGATCTGAATCAGTCGCTAAACCGACTAAGACCGTTCGAAACGCCTGATTGTTTTGAGAACACGACAAACCAGAACTCAAACAGAAGGACGTTTCATTATTTATTACAACAATTCCATCGGATACAAGAATATACAGAGTATAAATGAATAAAATACATCAGAGAAATATCAGAGATTACAATAAATTACAAAGCAGCGGAAAATAATACAAAACACAACTGAAAGTAATGCACGGATACAGAGCTTTCCGAGCATCGTTCCAGCTGTAAATCAGGATCCTATGAATATAAATCTGCAAAACCAAAACTACTAGCTGCCCGTGTCAAAATAAGGGCACCCAGAGTTTAGGTGAAAACAATAAACTCCAGGTCAGTGATGTGACTAGTGTGAGAACTAAAATAGTTATTAATCTTTATTTTAAAGCTAGGTAAATCAAGGGACCACGCCGTATAACATGGATCGGGTTTCCTCCCAAGAATACTAGTGCATAAAACAATAGCGCAATGCTAAATAAAAAAAATGAAGCTATTATAAGACCCAGGTCCCATCACACACTGCAACGCAAGCCGGAGGATAGGGTTTTACCTTATAATAGCCAAAGGATGCCTGATACGTTTAAAACAGATTATTTTGATATTACTATAAGTGTATAGTGTATAAAACAATTTCAATCATAAGTATCAATCATAGACGGCATGGGTACCATATATCATGTTGCCATACTAGGCTCTACAATCAAAACTGCAAATGTCACGTATTGGAAGTTGGATTTCCATCTGTGAACCAAGGCAAGGGATCGTCCTTACCGAATTCGAGACAATCTAGCCCATGTCTCAGGGACAGAACACATCGACCCATGGATCGTCAGGGCCGGTCCACCAATGTGGATTATTATGCCTGAACACTACGTTTCCCCGCCCTTTGGGGGCGTAAATGAGCCAACAAATGACTCCATCGGCTTCACATAGTCACTGATATATCTGAGGCACCTCGCAACAGCAACAACCACATAAGTCAAACTCGTCAGGGCGTGTAAAACCACTGACGCCACTTCTAACTAGAAGGAAACGCATGCCCTCCCTGAGGTCCTTCTCCCGTTTCTGGTTCACAACCGAGGTATGAGGCTCGCGAATCCACGCTACACAAAGCTATATGCCACACAGGCCATGCTTTGATCTTCAACCACAAGACTCTGCTTTTCAACAGAAGCCTTGATCATTTGCTTCTTAGCATGCCACACAGGCAAACCACTCCATGCAACCGATATCCATCAATCACACAGAATGATATCCAATGTCAGACACACAGTCCATTTACAAGTCCGTTCTGGGTCTGAACGAAACCGGAGGCACCTTGTACCTCGCATATCCATCGATCTCCAAGTACATCTGGACGACCGCTAACTGATTCCCTCCTCTTGGGTGTTCGACCACCATCTTCATCTTCGACTTATCGTCATAACAGTTATTCAGAATGGGATAAACCCGGCCTTTCTGAATAACTCGCGTATATAATAAACAAGTGTTACACAAACACAACATACGCCTCATTCCAATTCATCAGTCACTAACTGTAAATTAATCAAACCAACATCAAATTAATACCCAGGAAACCATTCTTCTTAGCTAACCTACAGTTAGTTTCTAAATTTCACATACTTAGGGAAAGGTTCCCATTAATTTTATCAAAGATAAATTCTTTTAAATTTATTCTTTAATCTTCCTTTGAATATCACTTCAAACTAGTCGGGATTAACGAACCTTACCGAAGTAATCATTTGTTTTAATTTCCCAATCCCAACCTATTCATCCCACGAAGTAAAACTGGTCATGCTTCATATCTAACACCACGGTGTTATCAGTAAATTCAATTACCATTTCACGTTTAAATTTTATTAAAGATTTAACTATCGCCTGGAGCAAAACTGGTGATACTCCATTCTCGATCATTTCAATCTAACTAAAGATTCATTAAAACTCCACTTGGTTTTAATCTTTAACTGGGTTAAAGAACCGATGTCATTTAAAACACGGTTCACGATAAACCCCAAAATCACATCACATTTCAATCAGTCCCTAACCGTAAATTAGTAAGAGGACAGTTCCCTAAAATATTAACCCCGAAGGCCGAAACCAACATCAGATCAATATCCAAGAAACCCTCCAACTTAACTGATCCCCAGTTAGTTCCTAATTTTCTTAACTCCATTTGCGTTTAAGAACAGTATTATTAAAGATACCGTTCACGACAACCCAAAATCCCTTTTTGATATTAAACACAAGGCTCTGAATAGAAAATATATCGGCTGATATTCAATATCAAATTCTGAAACCAACAAATATCGTATTGGAAATAACGATATAAATATATCTTTCAAATTTCCATAACAACATCTGTATAATCACGAAATCCAACATCGAACTATTCCGAAGATGATTTCGATTCAAATCCATTCCAATTCATATACTGGAAACTTCTGGTTATTTTAAAACTATTTCAAATCCAATTTATTTATTTTGAAAAAATAAATAAATTATTATTCTAGTTCAAAACTAGTTCATTTCGATAAAAATCTACTTTTATCTTTTCAAATATGGAGTTTTTCATCCTAATATTTCCCAAATCATTTCTTATGATTTTACACAAATTATTACTATTTTTAATAATTTTATCAAGGCCCGTACAGTCGATTTCCATCAACGGCCATCGAACTGCACTTACAACAACCTTTTCCAAATTTGATTTGGACATAATTCCAAATCCATCCATTAAATTTCAAATTTCAAATATTCGTTAGAAAGCTCTTTTCGATACGAACCCAACGGTTCCGGTTTTAGGAGAATCCGACGGACGGATCTCCCGTAATGTCTACTCGAAGTCAATGGTCGAAATTCACGAACTGTCGCGGTGCTATTCAGGCCATTATATATATATAATATATATTATATAAATTTCATCGATTTCCTTTTAAAATGTATTTTATAAATCGTTTTAAATTCATTTTCGAAACGATTTCAACTTCACATTCAATTTCTAATCAAAATTAAATTTTTCCTTATAAATTTGTTTTTTATTCATTTCAATTTGATTTCAATTCAAATCGATTTCAATTCAATTCCAGTTCGTTTTCAATTTCAGTTCAGTTTCCATTCGATTTTGAATTTATTTCAAATCGATTTCTATTCAATTTCAATTCAATTCGAATTCATTTCAATTTGATTTCCATTCAATTTCAATTTGATTCGAATTCATTTTATTTTCAATTCAAATTCAAATTCGTTTCAATTCAATTTAATTCGAATTTCATTTCAAAATATTCGATTTTGAAATCACTTTTCAACATTCATTATAAAAACGAATAAAATCGATATAAATATCGTTCGCGCCAAAATAGCGCATATCTAATCAACACGACTTTATATATTTCTATTTCAATTATTCTATTCAAATATTTCATTTCAAATATTTCTTCTCAAATATTCTATTCAAATATTTCTCTTCAAATATTTTATTTCAAAACTGGAATGAGGCCCAATCTATTACCATAGATTTTATTTCTATGGATTTCCATACAACGCATGTATATATCAACAATGACAAATAATCAACTATCATCCAAAGTGCATTCTACACTGTATAAGCATCGAATATAAATATTTAACGCTTATAACAGTCTGCCAATCAATCGATCGACATACAACTAATTATTGGGATTAGTGTATGTCATATATCATCCCAATACCTGTGTGGGGTTTCAAACAATCAAACACAGATTTTATTTGTGTAGTTGGGCGATGTGTAAAATTTATCGTCCCAGTCAATATCAGCCAAATCAGTGTATATAAACAAATCTCCAATTTGTTTATTACTATTCATTTTATATATACACTTTAAAATTATATTTTTAACTATAAAATATTTTTCACTATAAAATATTTTATTTCATTTCACGTCACACAATCAAATTTCACAACACAGCAATCAAACAAACAAGCCGTCCATGGTCTGTGGACGACGGGTGTCGGGTGCTACTAAACACCGTCTGCATCCTAGTATATATTTCAAACTAGAAATAAAAATAAAAGTGAGGAGTTCTCACAAAGGGTTCCACTCCACCGTGCTTTGCTTCGGAACTGCTGAACCGTCTGGATCTATTTGAAATTCCAATGCAGTTCTTTTCACGCTGTTCAAGCTAAAAAGCACATTTTTAACTAACGACCTTGATAAATAAAAATCGAATTTTATTTCAAATCTATATATGTAAAAAATCGAATTTTTATTTCAAATCTATATATGTAAAAATCACATTTTTAATTCGCTCTACATGGATAAAAATCACATTTTTATACCGCTACTATATAGATAAAAATTCTATTTTTATCTCTCTACTATATAGATAAAAATTCTATTTTTACATCTCTACTATATAGATAAAAATTCTATTTTTATCTCTCTACTATATAGATAAAAATTCTATTTTTATCTTGCTAGTAATATAAAAAAAAATTATTACTCTACATGAATAAAAATCATATTTTTACTCTTCCTATGATATAAAGATCGAATTCTTATTATCTATATATTATAAAAAAAACTCTTCTTTTCTATAATAAAAATATCGTCTTTCCTATCATGAAAGCCTTATCTTTTTATGAATAAAAAGTAACTCTTTTCATCATTAAAAATCCGATCTTTATCTATATTCAAAATCTATTTTTTTTCTAAACAAAGATCTAACTTTTTATATATATTAAAAATTTCCATATTCTTTTTAAATAAAAATCAAGACCTTATACAAGTAGATAAAACTAAATCAGATTTTTAAAACGAGGTGTTTCATAAAAATAAACAAAAATAAATAAACAAAAATAAATAAACGAAAATAAATAAGAAAAAGAAACTTACAGCGTGAGGTAGGAGAGGGGGGGCTGTTGAAGGTCGGACATGGAGGGGGCGCGGTGGCTGCTGCGAGGTGGTTGGCGGGCCCAGGGGGCGGCGGCTTGGGGTGTAGGTGGCGTGGTGCGTTGGTCAGGTGGGGGTCGGATTCGGCTGTGGTGGCAAGAGGCGTCGGTTTGGGTTGTAGGTGGCGCGCTGCGGTTTAATTCGAGGAGAGAGGAGGGAGGAAGAGGAGGAGGGGGGCGTCGTGAGGGCGGTGGCCTTGGGGAACCTCGCCTGAGGCGGCGGCGCCACCCATCGGAGGAGCGACGGCTCCTCCGGCTTCTCCCCTTTTTTTATTTTCTATCATCGATTTGAGATAATTACGAATGCGGGGGGGGGGGGGGGGCTGAGAGGGAATAAGGGAGAGGAGGGAGGGGTTTTTATTTATTTATTTATTTGATTCTAAAAAGCAACTTTTAATTTCGACCTCGAAATCGAACCCACCGCCTTTCGTCCATAGCTAATTACCCCCATTCCGAACACAATGGGATATGTATCGTAAGCTGATTTGATCGTTTCGATCATTTTTCGTCAAAATCAAAATATAAATCTATATATCGAATTTGAACGCACATTTCAATTTACCGGGGCCGCATACTAACTAGAAAATTTTCCGAAAAATATTTTCTACCTTCGTATCGACGATACGGTCCTATCAAAACTAATTTCATCGAATTCTGAGACCATTGGAAAAATGGCCATTTTCCAGTCGATTAAAATCAACTAAAACTGGTCAAACGCGTTTTCCTTTGCCACACTCACATATTGATTCGAAAAATTACGAATTTTGAAACCTAGAAATAATTTGATATCACGGATCCAACAAAAGTGGTTTCGTCGAAAATCGAGGTCGTTTGCAAAATTTCCATTTTTAAGGGCCAGAATTCCATAGCGACTATTCTGAATTTTCAACTGGGCATAACTTTTTGTCCCCACTATGAAATTTCGATTTTTCGGATTCGTTGGAAAGATATTCTCAAATAGATTCAAATATTTTTGGTTTCACTAAAATCTGGTTTATTTTGAATCCTGTACATTCATTTGAACTTTGAAATCGAATTTTCGAACTACCGCGCCATTTTCAATTCCTTTTATAATTTAAAATAAATATTTATATTCTAACGACGACGTATATAAATATATACATTCTAATTCAATTCAAAATAAATTTCTCGTCGATATCATTTTAAATATTCAAAATTCACTAAAATTGCCAAAATAAAAATTTTAAATTGGCTCAGATTTCCGGGTTATTACAATCTCCCCCACTTAAAACTTTTCGTCCCCGAAAAGAAACGAAGCCGAAAGTTGTTTAACTAATCACCTCAACTTTCATTCTTTCCATTACGGCTTAAGTTCTTCAACTTTTCAGTTTCTAAGAACTTTTCAAATTTTTCAAAAAAAATGGCTAACACCCTAAATTTTCGAAAAATTTCGCCATAACCTCCCCTGCACCGGGGACTTCTGGATATTTTATATAGCCTCCCATGGCCTTCTTCAATCCAAAAGAAAAAGAAAAAGCCAAGCGGCTAGCCAATCGGCTCATAAAATCATCATCATCCAAACAAAACAGTAAATTATGGTAAACATGTACCTATTTGTCGGGCAAACAATTTTATTCTTCTTCTCTAGCCTCCTTGCTATGACCTGTTCAATGTAAGTACATGTACAAGCATGCAATGTAAGTACATGTACAAGCATGCAAATGCGATAAATTTACAATATAATTTACTATTTGGTACAATTTGGCTAAAGGTTCAACATTTAATTAATCAAACAATAATCAAACAACACAATCAGCAATCAATTAGTTGATTAGCTTTTCAAATTCATAATTTTGATATATTGTCAAAAAATCAGATTTTTGATGCCAAATCACAACCATAAGCCCTATCTAATTTTGGTTCTCACACCAGTCAATAGGAAATATATAGAAATTCCACTTTCGAAACTCGAACACAAGTGCTGATGATGACATGCCATCATCAGAGCCATCTTCGGGCGACTAGAATGTGATTCTATATCTATCTAGTATATTAAAACTTCAAATACACGCGGATCAGACGTATACACAAAGTATTTATATACTTGATTATCCAAATTCAATAAAAAATAAATAATCAAATACGAATAATTGATTTTAATTTTCAAAACAAAAATTGTTTTCATTTTAAAAATATACTCTTCACACTCATTCTAGGATACTACTGATCCCATCTCTAACGAGTCATTCCCATTGGATATTACTAATCCAATCTCTGATGAATTCTTTCGTTTGGTTCTAATGTGCCTTGTTCTCTGAGCTTTGTAAACCGAAGCTCTGATACCAAATGTAACGACCGGGAATTTCGCTCGATCCGAATCAGTCGCTAAACCGACTAAGACCGTTTGAAACGCCTGATTGTTTTGAGAACACGACAAACCAGAACTCAAACAGAAGGACGTTTCATTGTTTATTACAACAATTCCATCGGATACAAGAATATACAGAGTATAAATGAATAAAATACATCAGAGAAATATCAGAGATTACAATAAATTACAAAGCAGCGGAAAATAATACAAAACACAACTGAAAGTAATGCACGAATACAGAGCTTTCCGAGCATCGTTCCAGCTGTAAATCAGGATCCTGTGAATATAAATCTGCAAAACCAAAACTACCAGCTGCCCGTGTCAACATAAGGGAACCCAGAGTTTAGGTGAAAACAATAAACTCCAGGTCAGTCATGTGACTGGTGTGAGAACTAAAACAATTATTAATCTTTATTTTAAAGTTAGGTAAATCAAGGGACCACGCCGTATAACACGGAACGGGTTTCCTCCCAAGAATACCAGTGCATAAAACAACAACGCAATGCTAAATAAAGAAAATGAAGCTATTATAAGACCCAGGTCTCATCACACAATGCAACGCAAGCCAGAGGATAGGGTTTTACCTTATAGTAGCCAAAGGATGCTTGATACGTTTAAAAACAGATTATTTTGATATTACTATAAGTGTATAGTGTATAAAACAATTTCAATCATAAGTATCAATCATAGACGGCATGGGTACCATATATCATGTCGCCATACTAGGCTCTACAATCAAAACCGCAAATGTCACGTATTGCAAGTTAGATTTCCATCTATGAACCAAAGCAAGGGATCGTCCTTACCGAATTCGAGACAATCTAGCCCATGTCTCCGGGACAGAACGCATCGACCCTTGGATCGTCAGGGCCGGTCCACCGATGTGGATTATTATGCCTGAACACTACGTTTCCCCGCCCTTTGGGGCGTAAATGAGCCAACAAATGACTCAATCGGCTTCACATAGTCACCGATATATCCGAGGTGCCTCGCAACAGCAACAACCACATAAGTCAAACTCGTCAGGGCGTGTAAAACCACTGACGCCACTTCTAACTAGAAGGAAACGCATGCCCTCCCTGAGGTCCTTCTCCCGTTTCTGGTTCACAACCGGGGTGTGAGGCTTGCGAATCCACGCTACACAAAGCTATGCCACACAGGCCGTGCTTTGATCTTCAACCACAAGACTCTGCTTTTCAACAGAAGCCTTGATCATTTGCATCTTAGCATGCCACATAGGCAAACCACTCCATGCAACCGATATCCATCAATCACACAGAATAATATCCAATGTCAGACACACAGTCCATTTACAAGTCCGTTCTGGGTCTGAACGAAACCGGAGGCACCTTGTACCTCACATATCCATCGATCTCCAAGTACGTATGGATGACCACTAACTGATTCCCTCCTCTTGGGTGTACGGCCCAATCAAGATCATCAGTATCACCCAAACGACGTGAAGACCTCCGGTCTTCGACCATCGTCTTCATCTTCGACTTATCGTCATAACAGTTATTCAGAATGGGATAAACCCAGCCTTTCTGAATAACTCGCGTATATAATAAACAAGTGTTACACAAACACAACATACGCCTCATTCCAATTCAACAGTCACTAACCATAAATTAATCAAGAGAATAATTCCCTAAATATTAACCCCAAGGCCGAAACCAACATCAGATTATTACCCAGAAACCATTCTGCTTAGCTAACCTACAATTAGTTTCTAAATTTCACATTCTTAGGGAAAGGTTCCCATTAATTTTACCAAAGATAAATTCTTTTAAATTTATTCTTTAATCTTCCTTTGAATATCACTTCAAACTAGTCGGGATTAACGAACCTTACCGAAGTAATCATTTGTTTTAATTTCCCAATCCCAACCTATTCATCCCATGAAGTAAAACTGGTCATGCTTCATATCTAACACCACGGTGTTATCGGTAAATTCAATTACCATTTCACGTTTAAATCTAATTAAAGATTTAACTATCGCCTGGAGCAAAACTGGTGATACCCCATTCTCTATCATTTCAATCTAACTAAAGATTCATTAAAACTCCACTTGGTTTTAATCTTTAACTGGGTTAAAGAACCGATGTCATTTAAAACACGGTTCACGATAAACCCCAAAATCACATCACATTTCAATCAGTCC
Source organism: Allium sativum (assembly GCA_030737875.1). Taxonomy (NCBI): domain Eukaryota; kingdom Viridiplantae; phylum Streptophyta; class Magnoliopsida; order Asparagales; family Amaryllidaceae; genus Allium; species Allium sativum. Next base: position 727,020,328 of record CM060921.1, read on the forward strand.
CTAACCGTCAATTAGTAAGAGGACATTTCCCTAAAATATTAACCCCGAAGGCCGAAACCAACATCAGATCAATATCCAAGAAATCCTCCAACTTAACTGATCCCCAATTAATTCCTAATTTTCTTAACTCCATTTGGGTTTAAGAACAGTATTATTAAAGATACCGTTCACGACAACCCAAAATCCCTTTTTGATATTAAACACAAGGCTCTGAATAGAAAATATATCGGCTTATATTCAATATCAAATTCTGAAACCAACAAATATTGTATTGGAAATAACGATATAAATATATCTTTCAAATTTCCATAACAACATCTGTATAATCACGAAATCCAACATCGAACTATTCTGAAGATGATTTCGATTCAAATCCATTCCAATTCATATACTGGAAACTTCTGGTTATTTTAAAACCATTTCAAATCCAATTTATTTATTTTAAAAAAATAAATAAATTATTATTCTAGTTCAAAACTAGTTCATTTCGATAAAAATCTACTTTTATCTTTTCAAATATGGAGTTTTTCATCCCAATTTTTCCCAAATCATTTCTTATGATTTTACACAAATTATTACTATTTTTAATAATTTTATCAAGGCCCGTACAGTCGATTTCCATCAACGACCATCGAACTGCACTTACAACGACCTTTTCCAAATTTGATTTGGACATAATTCCAAATCCAACCGTTAGATTTCAAATTTCAAATATTCGTTAGAAAGCTCTTTTCGATACGAACCCAACGGTTCTGGTTTTAGGAGAATCCGACGGTCGGATCTCCCGCAATGTCCACTCAAAGTCAATGGTCGAAATTCACGAACTACCGCGGCGCGGCGCGTTCTATTCAGGCCATTATATATATATATATATATATATAAATATATATATATATAATATATTATATATTTCGTCAATTTCCTTTTAAAACGTATTTTATAAATCGTTTTAAATTCATTTTCGAAACGATTTCAACTTCACATTCAATTTCTAATCAAAATTAAATTTTTCCTTATAAATTTGTTTTTTATTCATTTCAATTTGATTTCAATTCAAATAGATTTCAATTCAATTCCAGTTCGTTTTCAATTTCAGTTCAATTTCCATTCGATTTTGAATTTATTTCAAATCGATTTCTATTCAATTTCAATTCAGTTCGAATTCATTTCAATTTGATTTCCATTCAATTTCAATTCGATTCGAATTCATTTAAATTTCAATTCAATTCGAATTCTAATTCGTTTCAATTCAATTTAATTCGAATTTCATTTCAAAATATTCGATTTTGAAACCACTTTTCAATATTCATTATAAAAACGAATATAATCGATATAAATATCGTTCGCGTTAAAATAGCGCATATCTAATTAACACGGCTTTATATATTTTTATTTCAAATATTCTATTCAAATATTTCGTTTCAAATATTTCTTCTCAAATATTCCATTCAAATATTTCTCTTCAAATATTCTATTTCAAAACTGGAATGAGGCCCAATCAATTACCATAGATTTTATTTCTGTGGATTTCCATACAAAGCATGTATATATCAACAATGACAAATAATCAACCATCATCCAAAGTGCATTCTACACTGTATAAGCATCAAATATAAATATTTAACGCTTATAACAGTCTGTCAATCAATCGATTGTCATATATCATCCCAATACCCGTATGGGGTTTCAAACAATCAAACACATATTTTATTTGTGCAGTTGGGCGATGTGTAAAATTTATCGCCTAATCAATATTAGTCAAATCAGTGTATATAAACAAATCTCCGATTTGTTTATTACTATTCATTTTATATATACACTTTAAAATTATATTTCTAACTATAAAATACTTTTCACTCTAAAATATTTTATTTCATTTCACATCACACAATCAAATTTCACAACACAGCAATCAAACAAACAAGCCGTCCATGGTCTGTGGACGACAGGTGTCGGGTGCTACTAAACACCGTCTACATCCTAGTATATATTTCAAACTAGAAATAAAAATAAAAGTGAGGAGTTCTCACAGAGGGTTCCACTCTGTCGTGTTTTGCTTCAGAACTGCTGAACCGTCTGAATCTATTTGAAATTCCAATGCAGTTCTTTTCACGCTGTTCAAGTTAAAAATCACATTTTTAACCAACGACCTTGATAAATAAAAATCTAATTTTTATTTCAAATCTATATATGTAAAAAATCGAATTTTTATTTCAAATCTATATATGTAAAAATCACATTTTTAATTCGCTCTACATGGATAAAAAACACATTTTTATACCGCTACTATATAGATAAAAATTCTATTTTTATCTCTCTAGTATATAGATAAAAATTCTATTTTTATCTTGCTAGTAATATAAAAAAAAAAATTTTTATTACTCTACATGAATAAAAATCATATTTTTACTCTTCCTATGATATAAAGATCGAATTCTTATTATCTATATATTATAAAAAAAACACTTCTTTTCTATAATAAATATCTCGTCTTTCCTATCATGAAAGCCTTATCTTTTTATGAATAAAAAGCAACTCTTTTCATCATTAAAAATCCGATCTTTATCTATATTCAAAATCTATTTTTTTTCTAAACAAAGATCTAACTTTTTATATATATTAAAAATTGCCATATTCTTTTTAAATAAAAATCAAGACCTTATACAAGTAGATAAAACTAAATCAGATTTTTAAAACGAGGTGTTTCATAAAAATAAATAAACAAAAATAAACAAAAATAAATAAGAAAAAGAAACTTACAGCGTGAGGTAGGAGAGAGGGGTTGTTGACGATCTTACATGATGGGGGAGTGGTGGCCGCTGCGAGGTGGTTGGCAGGCCCAGGGGGCGGCGGCTTGGGGTGTAGGTGGCGCGGGGATGGTGTGTTGGTCAGGTGGGGGTCGGATTCGGCTGTGGTGGCTAGAGGCGTCTGTTTGGGGTGTAGGTGGCGTGATGCGGTTTAATTCGAGGAGAGAGGAAGGAGGAAGAGGAGGAGGGGGCGTCGTGAGGGCGGTGGCCTTGGGAGCCTCGCTTGAGGCGGCGGCGCCACCCATCGGAGGAGTGATGGCTCCTCCGTCTTCTCCCCTTTTTTTTTATTTTCTATCATCGATTTCAGATAATTACGAGGGGGGTGGGCTGAGAGGGAATAAGGGATAGGAGGGAGGTTTTTTTTAATTTTATTTATTTAATTCTAAAAAGCAACTTTTAATTTCGACCTCGAAATCGAACCCACCGCCTGTCGTCCATAGCTAATTACCCCCATTCCGAACATAATGGGATATGTATCGTAAGTTGATTTGATCGTTTCGATCAGTTTTCGTCAAAATCTATATATCGAATTTGAACGCACATTTCAATTTACCGGGGCCGCATACTAACTAGAAAAATTCCCGAAAAATATTTTCTAGCTTTGTATTGACGATACGGTCCTATCAAAACTAATTTCATCGAATTCTGAGACCATTGGAAAAATGGCTATTTTCCAGTCGATTAAAATCAACTAAAACTGGTCAAACGCGTTTTCCTTTGCCATGCTCACATGTTGATTCAAAAAATTACGAATTTTGAAACCTAGCAATAATTTGACATCACGGATCCAACAAAAGTGGTTTCGTCGAAAACCGAGGTCGTTTGCAAAATTTCCATTTTTAAGGGCTAGAATTCCATAACGACTATTCTGAATTTTCATCTAGGCATAACTTTTTATCCCCGCTATGAAATTTCGATTATTCGGATTTGTTGGAAAGATATTCTCAAATAGATTCAAATATTTTTGGTTTCGCTAAAATCCGGTTTATTTTGAATCCTGTACATTCATTTGAACTTTGAAATCGAATTTTCGAACTACCGCGCCATTTTCAATTCCTTTTATAATTTAAAATAAATATTTATATTCTAACGACGACGTATATAAATATATACGTTCTAATTCTATTCAAAATAAATTTCTCGTTGATATTATTTAAAATATTTCTTTTTAAATATACAAAATTCACTAAAATTGCCAAAATAAAATTTTTAAATTGGCTCAGATTTTCGAGTTATTACAAGTTTCATTGTAATTTATAAGTATACATAATATAACAAAAAAGTATGAGAAGCATTCTTATATTTATTCAGGCTTATATTAGAATTAAAAATAAGTAGAAATTAATTGTAGATAATGCAAACATAATTTTATTATTTTGGCTTATCATCGGCAAGTACAATGTAAAAAAGAAATACACAACGGATTCCATGAATAACCATTATTTACTACAACTATATCAAGATTTAGTCATGAGTTGTAGAGTAGAAAAAAGACTTAATGAACAACAACCTTCTCTCATTCATCTCGAACATTCATTCAGCAAACCATTATGAATTCATCATCATTCAATGGAATGGTGATAGAATCTCATCCAGATCCTATAAATAGTAAAAAGGCTAGAAACCATTAAACTTCCCTAGGAAAGTTAATCATAATTGTTTGACACAATATATCAATTTTTTAATCTTAAAAATGACTTCGGTAACCTAACTACTATGGATACGTGTTGACAAATTACAAAATGATTAATAGTTAACAGTCTAAACTCAAACCAACCAATCGTAAAGAGATAAATATGCTACACATAAAGATATTAATAATATCAACTTGTGATATATCATGAGACACTTGGGATGTCATGACAGTAACTTACATATAATATTTGTTCATATTATAAAGATTGTAGTATGAACATAAGGCATAGCCATCCAATAAAAATCACGTCTGCATAAGGTAGGATAGATCAAAACTACATCATTTCATCCAACAGACTCTTTTCCCCTTAAATGACCAAAAAAACACCTTCAAACAATTTATACGTTGCAACAATATTAATATTATCACTTGAAAGTTCAGCTACAGCCAAAAAGGAAGAAGGGAACTTATTCTTTGCTTGCCCATAAGTCAACGTTTTTCTCTTCGTTGGTTCCATCCTAGATCCAAAGTACAGATCCTATTGTAGTGTGAAGTTGAGCTTGAACTCATTTACATAGAAAATAATTCTTTTTACAACGTAAGAATGAAGCGAAGGGTACCATTTAAGGCATCATTTTCAAGAATATATAAAAAAAAGTGGATGTTTGTTTCAAGGACACATTTTAGAAAAAAATTAGATCAAAGGACAAGCGAGTTTTGTTATGTAAATTAAGGACTACTTTCATGTTTTAATTGGAAAAAGTCCAAATATTTTAAACTAAGGACATGTGTTGGCATTTCACAAAAAATAAAAATTAATATAAAAATATTGTTCTATGATTATAAGATTAAAAATTAATAAAAATTAATTATGAAATGTTTTTTTGTTGTAAATATGGAAGAACAAGCAATATCAAAAAATTCTGGACGGAAAGCTAAATGCATATAGCTTCGTTATTTACGGTATAGCTTTTTTATGGTGTAAATGAGATTAGCTTTAAAATGACTTAATTCTGTAATTGGATGATACAATATAAAGCTATATTTTTAAGTTATAAAGCTATATTCATTTAGCTTTCCGAACTGGTTATTTTCTAAGTTTATAATAACATAAATTGACTGAAATAATTTCAAAATCATCTTTTTTCTTTCATTTTTGATGGTTGTTTTTTATTTTATAAATTAATTCGTTAATAATGAGAGGTTAAAGTGAATTTTATGTTGCATAATAAAATTTGGGGGTTTTTAGTGTGAAGGACAAAGTCAAACAAGAATTTGTTCATAAGGACGGTCAACAAAAAAATTATCTCCAAGGACAATTTTACACTAGATAGTGGAATTCAGGGGGGGTCCATTGTTTTTCCACTTTACACTAAAAGTTGGTCTTTTTAGCAAATTTTTTGGCTCTTGTCCTTTTAGGAAAACTTTTTGCTTTTTTTGTCCTTCACACAAGTTTCCTGTAAAAAAAATTGGTCTTTGTCCTTAATTTAATTATGAAACTTAGTTGTCCTTTGATCTAAATTTTTTTGCAACTTGTCCTTCAAACTAAATACCCCAAAAAGAAATCTGTAATAAAGGTTTGTGTATAATGAAAAATCTTCAAGAACGACCATGCCATTATTCAATGAAGCCCGTGCCGATGGCTCTATATTCGATTAGTTAATCATAATCCAATCATTACTCCACCATTTGCAGCAATCATCAATCTACACTTAAGGATCTACATTGGTCTCTGTCGCTTTCTGACAATCAATAATCAACTCCATCCACTCCTATAGCTAACACTGTTATTGCTCAAGTTGGTAGAGTCCACCGGTCTAAAAGAAAAGAATACAGTATCTTTCTATACAACCTTCGGAGATGTCAACAAACTTGTTTCTTGGTCCCTTAAACGGGCAAGATAAAACTCACGGCTGCAGATTTCCTCATCATAAATCCACTAACATACTCGGCCATATGGATGCAAAGACCCCAAGTAAATGTAGGAAAATTTGGAGGATATTTTTATTTTAATATAATCTTCTTTATAATTTTCCTTACATATATTTTTCCTTTTTTATAATTTTGCTTACATTCCATAACCAAATGATAGTAGGCTATATATAGGAGCCTTACATGACACTTCACTCCTAATAGACATAACACTTCACTAATAGACACGTACTTATTTAAATACACACACAAACTTCCATATGACTCTTGACTAATAAAAGGACTCATTACTTAATACTAGACACATTATTCAATACTAGTCAAAACACATCATTTAACACAAGTTTACTTTTCCAACATCCCTTCCTAAACTTGTTTTTGATAACTCCAAGACAAGTTTCTCAATCTGCGGAAGTCTTCATACTTTCTGGTCATTTGTTTGAACACGATCCCTTAATTTGAAATTTTCTTTTTGACTTCTTTCGGGTTGAATGTCTTAAGCTCCATTGGTTTAATCCTTTTATTTTTTCTTTCTCATTTCTTCCACATCCAATGGAAAATCTCGAACAACTGGCAATTGCCCCTTTCTCTTAACGAAATGAGGTATTTTTGCACTATTGAGTTCAGTCTTGACATTTCTACTCACAAATTCTAGTAACTCCATTTTTTCATTAGAGAATTCTGTAGAGTCAGATAAAATTTCAACATTATCAATATTACCTGCCTTTGAAGTTTTTGCAGTTTGTTCTTTGGATCTAGCAGATTTAGTAGACATCTTCTTGGAAGGTGTCCGCTTAGGAATCCCACCTTTCGGAGTCAATGTGTCATCTAATTCTTTCTTTTTAGCCGGACTATCACCAGATTTGTTATCTTGATTTTTGTCATCATTATCATTTTGATGGATGTTTTCCTTTTGATTATCATTGTCTTCTTCATCTGAAGATGCATCTTTATTTTCTTCCTTATCTTCATCCGCATCCATAGCTTTGTGCATTTCTTCCTCCACTTCGGTAATTTTTGCATTTTCTTCTTCGTTTTCTTGAGTTTCCTTGTCTTCTTGATTTGTTGCTTTTTCATATTCTGCAAAATGATTTTCTAGCCTTTTCCAAGCTTCCTGTGCTGTTTTTGCACTTATAATGCATGGAAGGACTGATCGACTCATCCCTTGGTATATAAAAGACAAGGCTTTTGCATTATTGACCTTGTTCTCTTTATGTTCTTTCTTCTTTGTAACTGACATTGCAGCTACTTCCTCTACTGTATGAGGAGTAAAACCTTCTTCAACAATATTCCATAATTTTCCAGATATGAGGAAAGTCTTCATAAGAACATTCCATAGCTCATAATCTTTTTCAAAAAGAATAGGAACTCCTTGTAGAGTAAAAGGAAAACTAGATTCTTTATTTTTTGTAAATGCCATTTGATTGGATACAAGAAGGGAATTGAAACCAAGAGTGGTTCTGCCTCCGATACCAAATGTAGGAAAATTTGGAGGATATTTTTATTTTAATATAATCTTCTTTATAATTTTCCTTACATATATTTTTCTTCTTTATAATTTTGCTTACATTCCATAACCAAATGATAGTAGGCTATATATAGGAGCCTTACATGACACTTCACTCCTAATAGACACAACACTTCACTAAGAGACACATGCTTATTTAAATACACACACAAACTTCCATATGACTCTTGACTAATAAAAGGACTCATTACTTAATACTAGACACATTATTCAATACTAGTCAAAACACATCATTTAACACAAGTTTATTTTCCACCATTAAAATCCATGCACGCTAAATGCAAAAATTACCTCAAAATGACAATCCTTGGAACCCTATCGTGCACACATCATCCGTTTCATTTTGACTACATAATATTACAAAATAATCAAACAATAGCTGAAATTCAAACAGTTATATGAATCATCCTAGTCGTATAAACCACCAAACTTGCAGGTTTTTCAATATGTTGAACATTTTCATCCACTTTAAGACCTTTTCGTTGTGACCCTATTTGTTGTTGGTAGAGGGTTGGCAACATTGTTAACTTTTTTATCCAGTTAGTTTTTAATTAATGGTGATGCAACCTCATTCAATTCCTCTTATTGTCTTTAGCTGACATCTTGTTTCCTCCTCGCCTATACCCTACCCAGGTTAAAAAAACATGAAAAGTAAACATTCTATACCTTGAAAAACTAACTTACAACTCATAATGATAAAACATGTAGCCGTATTATTCTACAATAATGATAAAACTAACACAGGGAAAAGGAGCTTGTATCACAATATCTCTACTATCTTTTTTTTCTTTAGCATTCTCTACCTTGAAAAGCTAAACATGAAGTAGTATTATTCTACAAAAATGATAAAACATGAAAAAGAATAGCTACTTATACTTCTAACCCATATATACAAAAAAATTGGGTGCGTAATTAAGTGAGAGATGAAAGAAAGGGTAAAAACATAGACATGTACTTAACGAGAGAAGCAAAACCAACAGTATGAACATATAAAAGTGCACAATGAAAAAGTACCGTGAAAAAACATGTTTATAGTAATAGTTTGAGAATTTTGATATTGACCATGACGTATTAGAAGATAAATAAATATAAAAAAGAGATGTCAGGAAGAGAAAGTAGATTGACTGATGCGATTGCAAGTGGTAGAATGTGCACTACGAGTTTGTTGACACACTTTTCTTGTGTGTCATAGTGACTCTCCGGTGTGATTGGTGAAAATAAGGGGATCCATATGGGCTCCCCTGATTTCCACCAATCACGGTCCGGAGTCACGGTGACACACATGAAAAGTGTGTCAACAAACTCGGACTCTAGAATGTGTAGATCTTACTTAGAGTTCACCAAAAAAAAAAGTTGGTTCAACGTAATCATTTAGTATTCCCTCATGAATATTTTAGTATTCGGAGAATAAAACTAAAATCCTCTTAAAGCATGTACCTGTTAGAATTGAATTTGTTGCCTTTATTTCATTATCCTCCACTCCTTTATGTAGGAGTTCAGTATTTATAGGAATTATTTAAAATAGATAAACATCAATATAAATCTTCTGTCATTAATATATATATATATATATATATTACCATGCGTAATATATATATAAAAATGACAAATCTTCTACCTTTAATACATGGTATTTATATAATATATTATTAACATAAATATTATATATTAATTATTCTAACACAAATCTTCTACCATTAATATATGGTATTTATGTAATATATTATTAACATAAATACCAAATATTAATTATTCTAACACTCGCCCGCAATCGAAACAGGCTATTGTTGGTCGTTGACGCTGTCCCAAAATTTGTCAAATAGCACACGCGGAAGACCTTTTGTAAAAATATCAGCAATTTGATAACGGGATGGGACATGGAGGACTCAAATTTCTCCTTTAGCTACTTTTTCATGGACAAAGTGAATATTCATTTCAATGTGTTTTGTGCGTTGATGCTGAACTGGATTACCAGATAAGTAGATTGCACTTACATTGTCACAATAAACCAAGGTGGCTTTCTGAATGGGAACATGCAACTCTAATAACAAATTTATGATCCAACATGAGTCGGAGACAACATTAGCAACTCCTCTATACTCGGCTTCTGCTCAAGAACGAGACAATGTAGGCTGATGTTTAGAGGACAAAGAAATAAGATTATCTTCAAGAAATACACAATAGCCTGAGGTAGAGCGTCTAGTATCCGGGCATCCTCCCCAATCAGCGTCTGTATAGGCGATAAGTTTGTCAATTGAAGACTTGTGCAGATGCAAACCATAAGATAGTGTACCCTGAATATAGAGCAAGATGCGCTTGAGAGCAGTCATGTGCTCAAATTTCGGATCATGCATATAAAGGAAAACATGTTGTACTGCATAAGAAATATCAGGCCTTGTGAAGGTAAGGTACTGAAGAGCACCAACAAGGCGACGATACGGGGCATCCTTAGTAGCACTAAGTTTAGACTTGGTTTCAATAGGGGTAGGGCAAGGTCTGCAGTTAGACATTCCAACTCTGTCAATGATATCTGCAGCATACTTTCTCTGAGATAGAAATAAGCCATTTGCATGATGAGTAACAGCAATGCCCAAAAAAAAACTTAACTGACCAAGATCCTTCGTAGAAAATTCTGAACTCAAAAGAGTAATGAAAAAATTACGCAAATGATTTGAAGAAGCAGTAAGAATTATGTCGTCAACATACAACAGTATATATGACATATCTGAACCTTGTCTATAAATGAACAAAGAGTGATCAGATTTACTGTGAGTAAATCCAATGGATGCAACAAAGTCTGCAAATCGCTGATACCAAACCCAAGGGAATTGTTTTAAAACATATAGAGATTTTTTTAGTAAACACACATGATCCAGATGTCTCTTGTCTCGAAACCCCATGGGTTGATGCATATAGATAGTCTCATTAAGATGACCATATAAAAAGACATTCTTGACATCCAGTTGATGAATGTGCCAAGATTTTGAAACAGCGATACTAAGAACTGCTCGTATGGTTGCTGGTTTAACCACTGGGCTAAACGTTTCTTCACAATTAATACCCTATTGCTGAGTTTTACCATCATCTACAAGACAGGCTTTATGCCGCTCAAAAGAACCATCAAATTTGTACTTGTGACGAAAATTCCACATAGACCGAATTACATTCACATTAGGTGGCCTTGGCACTAAATCCCAAGTCTTATTATCAATTAAAGCATTAAATTCATCCAACATTACACTATTCCAGTTTTGGTCATGAAAAGCACTAATAAGGTTCTTAGGTATGGGAGATATGTTTGTGTTGGATGTGTGTAAATTGGTAGTGTATTTGAGATTTGGTTTAAAAATGTCATCCATTGATTGGGTTGTCATACGATGTAATATTGGTTTGTCAGGCTGAGGAGTGCTTTGTGGGCCTTGGGTTTGGTTCGTTTGAGCAGTTGAAATGGACGTATTTGGGGAAAGAGATGCTGCTGACGTAGAGTTGTAAGATTGGGCAGCAGATATGGGCTTTGTTTCTGGACTGAAAAGAAGAGGAGTGGGTTGTGGGCTTATCTAAGTTTGTCGACCAACCTGAGTGTTTACAGCACATGGAGAGAATTACTGGGGAACTAAGCCTGTGGGAGTTAGTGGCGCAATAGAAGAGGATGCAACTGGGTCTGTTTGAGGCCGTGGACCAGTAAGGGAAGGCTGATTTAATGGGTTAGAATGAGGCATGGACTCAATTATGTTTGTAGACTTCGAAGTAGAATGCAAATAATTCAATAAAGAATTAGAACTATTAGCAATAAAAAAATCATGCATTTTATTTATGGTTTTGTTAATTTGTGCGAATGGGAATTCAATCTCAATGAATTTCACATGACGACTAATAACGATTTTGCCACTTGCCATATCGTAACATTTTGAGCCTCTATGGTTGGGAGCGGGACCAAGATAAGCACATGGAGTGGATCGAGCTTGCAATTTATGAATAGAAGTGGTCGGAAACAAAGGAAAACATAGGCAACCAAATACACGCAACGCCGAATTTTTTTGGAATCACATTGGTATAGAATTTGGGTAGGGGACCGAAATCATAAGGCTTTAGTTGGAAGTATGTTAAGAAGATATGTGGCCATTTCTAAAGCATGATGCCAAAAAGAAGGTGGCATAGAGGCTTTAGCAAGCAAGGTACGAATGATGTTGTTTATTGATTTAATGTGTCGTTCGATTTTTCCATTTTAAGGAGAGGTGTGGGGACAAGAAAGGAGGAATAGCATCTCATTATTATTAAAGAATTGTTTAAAGGTGCCATTGATGTATTCTGTACCATAGCAACTGAAAAACACAAGTGAATGGAACGCCATCCGCAAATGAATCAAGCTTGCAATCTAAGGAAAAATACAAGTGCAATAATAGTAGCAGAAAATCAGCTTCAAGTATTAGTAATTAATAAGCATAATTATAAGAAGTTATTCACTTGTTTGTTGTCTTGTGCCTATTATAGGAGGATGAGAATGAAAAGATAAGCCACATAAATAGCTATTTGCATAAAACATGTCTTTTAAGACCCCAGAATTGCCATCACAGAATAAAACCCCAGAGTTGAAAAAACTCATATAATATAAATGCTAGTAACCAAATAGAAATCATTCTTATTCAGATAGTAGTAAAAACTTATAAGCAGATGTATGAATAGGGAATTAAGATCAACTAACAATACATTTAATCAGTTTCATCATTATTTTTAGTACCATATTAATAAACTTAGTTAAGAACTGGGAGGTATGTTCACGTAATTTGAAATGGAGGATGCCACGGTCTTTGTTATGCAATGGTAAACTATGAACCATCACATAATTAAATGATAACCAAAAGAGATATATAATTGGATAAAACAGATAGTAATATGATAAAAACAAACAAAGAGCTCAAGATACTTCGTCAACAATAGGTATACAATGTGCAAATAATTAAAAAAATTCTGAAACAATCATTAACGCTGGAATAAGTTTAATTTACCAAACTCACATGGTTTATTGAAGTGACAGTAGCACGTGGAGGCTGCAGTGACTGTTGCAAAGGTTAGAGTTTTATGACTAGTGGAAAAACATAAGTTTAGTTCAGAGTGGCACATATAAGACAGTACAAGTCATACGATTATGGCCAAGCTGAATTATTAAGTGTAATTTGGATGCAAAATTTGTTGTCTATCTATATAATTATTAGATATCTGCAGTAGGCTTCAATGGACACCAATGAACGTAATGTCACAAAGTCACCATGTTAGAATAAACGTGATATTCAATACAAATAAACAGAGATGGAAATAATTAAAATGAAGGCACTGGAAATATAAATAAAGTAGATCGGAATGCCACAGGTATTTTGACGCTTTTGTGCAACGATGACTTGAATTCATCTTAAATTCTAAAGGTGGAACCTACCTACCTTTTCTTCTCTTACTCATTTTTTCACTAGACAACATTATAATTAAGATTTAAGAATGCTTTATTCATAAAAAATTTGAAAACAAAAACTACCACAAGGAAAAAAAATCATTCTCAATAATCCCATGGATGCTTACCTGGGCAATGCCTAATGAAAAATAATATGAAAGCTAATTCTATTAACACCTCTCGTTTTTTTCTTTTGCCACCCCATTACATATTTAAAAAATAAAATGACATGTTTACCCTCATTTGTTATTAAACTTGATGTGTTCATCATTTCATTTTATAGTGCACTTTAATCATAGTGAAATGACAAAATATGTAACAATCCGTATTTTATGCATCGGAGGATCGTAGAATATTTATTTCTTTCTTATATGAAGTCGTATGGTCATGTGGCTTTGGGAAACGACCATTGGGGTCATTTCCCATGTTCATGATTTTTGCCAATTTTTAAATGACCGTTTTGCGCCTAGCTGATCTTGTTTCGGCCATAACTTTTGATTGGAAAGGAGTTTTGACCTGAAACCACTTCCATTGGCTTCGGATGATGGTTTACCTTTCCGTAGAGTGGTCACATGCGAAAAACGGACTTACCGTTTGGGAGATATGGCTGAAATAAGGTTTGGAAGGTGAAAAACTGCTTAACCGGGCCAAATAGGGTGATGAGTGAATGGGCCCATAACCCATTTCAGGATTAGGGTTATGGGGAGGCTGAAAAGAGTTAGGGTTTCATTCCATTTCAGTTTTCTAGCCTCCACTTACCTCTTAGAAACACTAAAAATGGCCTCCAACCTCTAAATCACCTCCAAATCACTTTCTAATCAAGGATTAAGCTTAGCAACATCAAAACAAGAGGGATCTTCACCAAATCAAGATTAGAGCTGCTATTTAGCATTGGTATCCGCGCCATATCAGAGATTTATTTCAGATCTAAGGTTTATTTGTGGCTAAGTTGAGTGATTTGCATAGTTCCTCACTAATTATGGTTAAATAAGGGTAATTAGTGTTAATTAGCGAATTTAAACATGATAAAAATCTAGAAAAATACTTATAAATTCTTAAATGATGTTTTAGACCTCTGATATGAATTTGGGTTAATTTGGTTAAGTTTTGCTAATTCTATCATTAATTATGCTTGAACATGCTTAAGGGAAAATATGGGGTTTTGGCTATGTTTGATCCATTTTAACCTATCATATTTATGTTTTGGTGTTTGAGGTCACTTCTACTTGTTGCTATGACTGTATAGTATATTTTATGATTGATTAGAATAGACATAATGGTCGAAAACGCTGTCGAATGGCGTAAAACACTCGCTGGAAAAGTTACAGAAAAATGGTGCAGGTTTTCGGATCGGATCAGGGGAATGGGCTCGGACCGGATAGTGGACTGGGCAAGGGATCACCGAATCGAACCGAGTCTTAGCACGAGATAAAGTATGGCAAAAAGGAAGGCCACAATGGTTGAACTGGGATCGGATCGAGCTAAAGAAGGGGGAGTCGGATCGACTGAAGGGAAGAGAAGGGGATCGGAACGGAAGAGGAAGGGGAAGTTGATTGAACGGAGACCAGGAACCCGAACCGAACCGATGGAGCAAGGGTACACCGAACCGAAACTAGATGCATCTACCTGACCCGACCCGCCAGAGAGTACCCGAACCGAACCGATGTACTACGAAGGGACTTGGAGGCCACGACCCGACCTGGAGCACTTGGAAGAGACCGATCCGATCCGACAGGGAAGAAGAGTTGAGAACCGAACCAATCCAGTGATGACCAAAAACCCGAGATGTAAAGGTAGTCCAAATGGAAGTTAGAGCTCAGGATCCAGTTGGGAACCAATGAGTTCACTTCATGGTTGGGCCTTGCTGCGGGACGTATGCTAAGGAGTTGTCGACGTTCATAACTTCGATTCACCACTAAAAAGGAATGATGGGCTACGTATCAGTGCAGTAGAGTCATTATGACTCGAGGGGCAAAGTGATCGTAGCAGGACTACGTATCAGTGCAGTAGAGTCACCGTGACTCGAGGGGCAAAGTGATCGTAGTAAGACTATGAGCCAGTGCAGTGGAGCCATTGTGACTCCATGGGGCAGAGTGGACATAGTAAAGGATTAGTAAGGCTATGAGCTAGTGCAGTGGGGTGTGTACGACTCCATGGGGCAGAGTGGACATAGCGAAGGATTAGTGGCTTTGGATCAGTGCAGTGAAGCCGTTGTGACTTCATGGGGCATAGTGATCATAGCAAAGTACTGGGTGATCGAAGTGGTGGATATCGTATGCTTTACGCACCGAGTGAGAGATGTGAGGATGGTTGTTAGGCTTGACTTGTTTGCCATTATTATGACATGCACACCCCCACCCCCGTATTCTTTGCACCATATGTTATAGCACCTTAGAGTATTGTACAGTATGTAGTGCTAACTCTTTGGTTTCAGGTCCAGGTTCAAGTATGGTTTAGTATACCTGTTATTGTTCTGTTTAGCTGCTTATCGCTCACACCAGACTTTTGTCTGACCCAGAGTTTTATGTCTCTTCTTATTACTCTGGGTGCTCCTAAATGAGCAGACTAGAGACAGGTTAGCTGGTGATGCACGAGTCGCTGATTCGGAGGCGAGCAGGAGGCTTCCACGTATGATATATATAGATATTCTCCCTGTGTCGTCGGTGGTCACTACTTTGGGCATTAGTAGTGTACCTTTGTTGTTTAGCTTTTTGAGACAGTTTTAAAGTTGTAATAATGTTGGCTTTGGATTATAAGCAGTATTTGGATTTTCCGCTGCTATGATAGTTTGTTTCCGGCTTATGCACTGTCTCACATGTTTTATGTCCAGTATGTTGTTATTATTATATTTTATTCCATGCACTGTGAGACATTCTACATGTTCTTTGTTGATTCTTCGTCTTCTTCCTTTTCTTCTTACGACCGTCCCGTGCTAACTGGGCATGTGTACAAGGCACTTATGGAGGAAATGTCGGTTGGTGCGGGGCAGGCCGTCAAATTTGTTATTAGAGCTCTAGGTTGCATAGTTAACCTAGGGAAAGACACTAGGGAGAGATAGTACGTATATGAGAGTGCGTATTTGTGATTACTTTGGTTTTCAAAAGATATATATATACACTATTAGTAGTATAAGGATGAAGTCGTACTACACTAGCACTACTATGGAGATAGTTAATCGTTTTCTCTTTACAGATTGAACGATGAGTCGAGACACGAGGGGTGCTGGTAGAGGGACTAATAATGGGAATGCTCCTAACATGCGGACGATGTTCACTGACTTCATGAGAGAGATGCTTAGGGATGTTCAGGGAGCAATTCCCAATCCCGGTAATGGTGGTGGTCCAGTAGTGCAGGCGCCTAGGGCCGATTTCGCCAAGCTGTCCAAGGATTACACTAACCTTGGTGGAAATTCGTTCCACGAAACGGAGTCGGCCACGGATGTTCAGGACCGGTTGGATAGCTATGATCGTATCTTCGATGACTTGGGTATCGAGGATGCGATGAAGAGAAGGCTAGCGTCTCGTCAGCTGCAAGGGCGAGCGATGAATTGATGGAATACTATTAAGACAGTCACTCCAGAGAATCAAGTTACTAGGGATCAATTTAAGGCTCGCTTTAGCGACAAGTTTATCCCAGCTGCTCAAAAGTCAGAATTGTTTAGGAAGTTCTTGGAGCTTAAGCAGAATGGTAGGGCAGTCTCAGACTATATTGCTGAGTTCGACACTTTGTCGAAGTCTGGACTATCTCTTATTGACACTCCTAAGAAGAAGAATGAGAAGTTCATTACTAGTTTGGATGGATACTTGGGGGAAAGGCTTATTAACCACATCGATGAGACGTTTGAGTAGAATTGTTGGGAAAGCTTTGAGATCAGAGAGTCTTTACCCTAAGTCGAAGACTGAGGTTGCATCTGTAGAAGGGCCAAAACTGCAAGCGAGCGGTGGAGGCAAGAACAACTCTCAGAATAAGAGGAAGCAGAACCAAGCTAGGGATGGCTAGAAAAAGAGTAAAAAAGATGTTAAGTGCTTCAGCTGTGGTAAGAAGGGCCATTATGCCAAGGAATGTCGGGCCAAGCCAGCGGATAGGAAGTGCTACAACTGTGGCCAAGTGGGACATCATAAGGATAAATGTCCACAACCTCTTAAAGAGAAGCAGATTGTGAAAGAATATGCTATTAATGCTGTTCCTTCTTCGTTGAATGCCCCAACTGCGGCGGAGAAAGGAAAGAATGTCGTCATTCAAGGTATGCTTTCTATTCTTGATGTACCTGTTCGAGTTTTGTTTGATACTGGGGCTTCACGTTCCTTCATATCTAGTGACCTGGTAGATAGGTTGGGACTGGAACCCGAGATAGTCGATAGACCGTTGGTTGTGACGAACCCGATTGGTGGTTCAACTAACCTTAGTATGATTTGCCGAAATTTGGTCTTATCAAGTCATGGATGTGTGTTAGTTTGTGATTTCTTTGTTTTGGGCTTTACTGGGTATGACATTATATTGGGGGTCGATTGGCTCCAAAGATACTGGGTGGTGGTAGAATGTGAGGGCTTTTTGGTGACAGTTAGGGCGGATGATGGGCGGAGGGTAATGTTTGGTAGTCTACCTAGTGATGGGGTAATGGCAAGTTTTATAAATTCTCTCGGCATCCCGCATGATGAGTTGTCAGATGTGCCCGTGGTTGGCCAGTATCTGGACGTCTTCGAGGGAGTGACCGGGCTTCCACCACACCGAGAAATTGAGTTCCGTATTGATTTAGTAAAAAATGCCAGACCTATAGTGATGCCACTTCATCGTATGGCACCAAGGGAGCAGCGAGAGCTCGGGGTGCAAGTAAGCGATCTTTTGAAGAAGGGGTTTATTAGAAGAAGTGTCTTCGAGTGGGGAGCACCAGTTGTGTTTGCCACTAAGGCAGATGGTTCCCTTCGTTTTTGTGTGGACTATCGCGAGTTGAATAAGGTGACGAGGAAGAATAAGTATCCTCTACCGCGGATAGATTATTTGTTTGATCAACTGGAAGGAGCAAGGGTGTTCTCCCAGTTGGACCTCGCGACAGGATTTCATCAGCTCCGAGTAGCAGCTGATAGTATAGCCAAAACGACATTTAGGACGCCGTTTGGATTTTATGACTGGTTGGTCATGCCATTTGGGTTGACCAATGCACCAGCATACTTCGTGGATCTTATGAATCGGGTATTCAGAGATCAGCTGAATAAGTTTGTTCTTGTGTTCGTAGACGACATCCTTGTTTACTTGAGGACAGAGGAGGAACACAAGGGACAGTTGAGGATAGTGATGGAGGTGTTGAGGAAACACCAATTGAAAGCGAAATTTTCTAAGTGTCACTTCTGGAGGAGGGAAGTGAGATTTTTGGGCCATGTTGTTTCAGAGAATGGTATTGCCGTAGACCCTGCGAAGGTGGCTACGGTACAGGATTGGTTTACGCCCAAGAATGCAACAGACATAAGAAGCTTCTTGGGTTAGCTGGATATTATCGTAAGTTTATCTAGGACATCTCCAATATAGCAGCACCATTGACTCAGCTGACTAAGAAGAATCAAGCCTTCGTCTGGGACGGAGTGTGCGAGAATGCATTCAAGAGTCTAAAAAAAAGTTGACGCGTGCGCCAGTGTTAGTCATTCCTAAAGGGAATGAAGAGATGACGGTATACACGGATGCTTGTGGTACCGGACTAGGTGCTGTATTAATGCAAGGAGGTAGGGTTGTAGCTTATCCTAGTCGGCAACTAAAGCCGCATGAGAAAAGGTATCCAACCCATGATTTGGAACTGGCAGCGATCGTGTTCTCGTTGAAGATGTGGAGACATTATCTCTTGGGAGAGAGATGAGTTGTTTACCGATCATAAATCGTTAAAGTATCTCTTCTCTCAGAAGGATCTGAATCTCCATCAACAGAGATGGTTAGAGTTCTTGGCTTCGTATGATTTTGATATC
The DNA here is from genome assembly GCA_030737875.1 of Allium sativum. Lineage (NCBI taxonomy): Eukaryota > Viridiplantae > Streptophyta > Magnoliopsida > Asparagales > Amaryllidaceae > Allium > Allium sativum. The sequence continues at coordinate 727,039,625 of CM060921.1, forward strand.
GCGTATACCCCTGGGAAAGGCAATGTGGTAGCCGATGCCTTGAGTAGGAGACATGCCAGTTTAGGGGCTATGTTTCTTGAATGGAAGCAACCGGAGTATATCGCAGGGTTTGATTTCAGACCAAAGTGTGAAGTAGATCCAGAGATGTTAGCTAGTTTGATCATCAGACCCACTTTGATTGAGCGTATTGGTTCCAGTCAGAGGGACGATCCTAATCTATTGGAAATCATCTCCAAGTTAGAGATGAATATCGACGGTGTGGAGATGAATTTGTATGGGCTTGATCGAGAAGGATGGCTTCGAAATAATGGAAGACTAGTTGTACCCAACGTGAATGGTTTGAGAGATGAAGTGCTTAGGGAATGTCATCACTCAAAACTTACTATACACCCGGGTGGTGATAAGATGTATCGAGACATGAAGTAGATTTACTACTGGGAAGGGATGAAAAGAGACGTTGGGAAGTTTATATCCAAGTGCATGAATTGCCAGCTAGTTAAAGCCAAACAAAAGAAGCCTAGTGGCTTGTTACAACCATTAGAAATTCCCGAATGGAAATGGGAGCAAGTCTCGATGGATTTCATTGATGGTTTACCAAGGACTAAATCGGGATATGATAGCATTTGGGTAATTGTGGATCGATTGACCAAGAGTGCAAGATTCATACCAGTCAAATCGACCAGAATGGCAGCTAAGTTAGCAGAACTGTATATGAAGTGGGTAGTGAGATTTCATGGAGTACCTAAAAGCATTGTGAGTGATCGAGACCCGTTGTTTACTAGTGGGTTTTGGAAGAGCTTACAAGAGGCTCTGGGGTCGGAATTATATCTCAGTACCGCGTATCATCCTCAAACCGATGGTCAGACAGAGAGGGTGAATCGTATATTGGAAGATCTCTTGAGAGCTTGTATATTGGATTTTGGTGGATCATGGGATGACCATTTGCATCTAGTAGAGTTTGCATATAATAATAGCTACCAATCCAGTATCGGTATGGCTCCATATGAAGCTTTGTACGGAAGACCGTGCAACTCACCCTCATGTTGGATAGAGACCGGTGAGAAGTTTGTGCTTGGACCAGTTGTGGTAAGGGAAACTTCGGATAAGATTAAGATCATTCAACAATGGATGAAGGCTGCCCAGGATAGGCAGAAGAGTTATGCTAATAAGAGGAGAAGAGACTTAAAATTCTCCATTGGTGACTTGGTGTTTGTCAAGATTTCTCCGTTGAAGAGCGTGATACGATTTGGCAGGAAAGGCAAGTCAGCACCAAGATTTGTTGGCCCATTCCCAGTTCTCGAACAAGTAGGGAATTTGGTGTATAGAGTTGACTTACCCGAGAAGATGGCAGGAGTTCACAACGTATTTCATGTTTCCCAGCTAAGGAAGTTCGTGCACGACCCAGATATGACTATTTCACCTGATCAGTTAGAGGACTTCGAAGTGGAACCCGAGGCGGTTGGGAACCGCAAGCCGATTCATATTGTCGAGCACGATACGAAGCAACTTCGAAGGAAGGCGGTGAAGCTAGTCAAGGTTCAGTGGGGCGAGAACGAGAATGACTGTACTTGGGAGACAGAGGAGAGCATTAGGAAGACGTATCCAGAACTCTTTGCCTGGTAAGATTTACTTTGCAATTTAGTTATTTCCGCATGCTAAGATAAACTTGTTTTGCATGTTTGATTATTGTTTTATGGCTGATAGGCATGCGGGACCCTTTATGTGTTTTGGTTAGGGAATTTCGGGGGCAAAATTTCTTAAGGAGGGGATAATGTAACAACCCGTATTCTACGCATCGGAGGATCGTAGAATATTTATTTCTTTCTTATATGAAGTCGTATGGTCATGTGGCTTTGGGAAACGACCATTGGGGTCATTTCCCATGTTCATGATTTTTGCCAATTTTTAAATGACCGTTTTTCCCCTAGCTGATCTTGTTTCGGCCATAACTTTTGAGTGAAAAGGAGTTTTGACCTGAAACCACTACCATTGGCTTCGGATGATGGTTTACCTTTCCGTAGAGTGGTCACATGCGGAAAACGGACTTACCGTTTGGGAGATATGGCTGAAATAAGGTTTGGAAGGTGAAAAACTGCTTAACCGGGCCAAATAGGGTGATTTGTGAATGGGCTCATAACCCATTTCGGGATTAGGGTTATGGGGAGGCTGAAAAGAGTTAGGGTTTCATTCCATTTCAGTTTTCTAGCCTCCACTTACCTCGTAGAAACCCTAAAAATGGCCTCCAACCTCTAAATCACCTCCAAATCACTTTCTAATCAAGGATTAAGCTTAGCAACATCAAAACAAGGGGGATCTTCACCAAATCAAGATTAGAGCTGCTGTTTAGCATTGATATCCACGCCATATCAGAGATTTATTTCAGATCTAAGGTTTATTTGTGGCTAAGGTGAGTGATTTGCATAGTTCCTCACTAATTATGGTTAAATAAAGGTAATAGTGTTAATTAGCGAATTTAAACATGATAAAAATCTGGAAAAATACTTATAAATTCTTAAATGATGTTTTAGACCTCTGATATGAATTTGGGTTAATTTGGTTAAGTTTTGCTAATTCTATCATTAATTATGCTTGAACATGCTTAAGGGAAAATATGGGGTTTTGGCTATGTTTGATCCATTTTAACCTATCATATTTATGTTTTGGTGTTTGAAGTCACTTCTACTTGTTGCTATGACTGTATGGTATGTTTTGTGATTGATTAGAATAGATATAATGGTCGAAAACGTCGTCGAATGGCTTAAAACACTCGCTGGAAAAGTTGCAAAAAAATGGTGCAGGTTTTTGGATCGGATCGGGGGAATGGGCTCGGACCAGATAGTGGACTGGGCAAGGGATCACCGAACCGAGGCTTAGCACGAGATAAAGTATGGAAAAAAGGAAGGCCACAATGGTTGAACTGGGATCGGATCGAGCTAAAGAAGGGGGAGTCGGATCGACTGAAGGGAAGAGAAGGGGATCAGAATGGAAGAGGAAGGGGAAGTGGATCGGATCGGTGACCAGGAACCCGAACCGAACCGATGGAGCAAGGGTACACCGAACCGAACCTAGATGCATCTACCTGACCCGACCCGCTAGAGATCACCCGAACCGAACAGATGTACTACGAAGGGACTTGGAGGCCATGACCCGACCTGGAGCACTTGGAAGAGACCGATCCGAACCAACGGGGACGAAGAGCTGAGAAACGAACCGATCCAGTGATTACCAAAAACCCGAGATGCAAAGGTAGTCCAAATGGAAGTTAGAGCTCAGGATCCAGTTGGGAACCAATGAGTTCACTTCATGGTTGGGCTTTGCTGCGGGACGTGTGCTAAGGAGTTGTCGACGTTCATAACTTCGATTCACCACTGAAAAGGAATGATGGGCTACGTATCAGTGCAGTAGAGTCATTATGACTCGAGGGGCAAAGTGATCGTAGCAGGACTACGTATCAGTGCAGTAGAGTCACCGAGACTCGAGGGGCAAAGTGATCGTAGTAAGACTATGAGCCGGTGCAGTGGAGCCATTGTGACTCCATGGGGCAGAGTGGACATAGTAAAGGATTAGTAAGGCTATGAGCCAGTGCAGTGTGGTGTGTACGACTCCATGGGGCAAAGTAGGCATAGCGAAGGATTAGTGGCTATGGATCAGTGCAGTGAAGCCGTTGTGACTTCATGGGGCCGAGTGATCAAAGCAAAGTATTGGGTGATCGAAGTGGTGGATATCGTATGCTTTACGCACTGAGTGAGAGATGTGAGGATGGTTGCTATGCTTGACTTGTTTGCCATCATTATGACATGCACACCCCCACCCCCGTATTCTTTGCACCATATGTTATGGCACCTTAGAGTGTTGTACAGTATGTAGTGCTAACTCTTTGGTTGCAGGTCCAGGTTCAGGTATGGTTTAGTATACCTGTTATTGTTCTGTTTAGCTGCTTATCGCTCACACCAGACTTTTGTCTGACCCAGAGTTTTATGTCTCTTCTTATTACTCTGGGTGCTCCTAAACGAGTAGACTAGAGACAGGTTAGCTGGTGATGCACGAGTAGCTGATTCGGAGGCGAGCAGGAGGCTTCCACGTATGATATATATAGATATTCTTCCTGTGTCGCTGGTGGTCACTACTTTGGGCATTAGTAGTGTACCTTTCTTGTTTAGCTTTTTGAGACAGTTTTAAAGTTGTTGGCTTTGAATTATAAGCTGTATTTGGATTTTCCGCTGCTATGATAGTTTGTTTCCGGCTTATGCACTGTCTCACCTGTTTTATGTCCAGTATGTTGTTATTATTATATTTTGTTCCATGCGCTGTGAGACATTCTACAGGTTTTTTGTTGATTCTTCGTCTTCTTCCTTTTTTTCTGACGACCGTCCCGTGCTAACTGGACATGTGTACAACGCACTTATGGAAGAAATGTCGGTTGGTGCGGGGCGGCCCGTCACAAAATAAGACGAGAATAATAAAGTTGACAAAGAAAACAATTATGATTTACAAGAAAATGATGTTATATTTTAGATTTGATTTTTTTAAATATTTTTCTCAAGAATTTGATTAACAATTCAATGTTTTTTTAATTTAACTGAAATATAATATTTTAGACCATATTATTGACAAAAAAAGATTTAAAAAAAAACACTTACGAGTTACAATTCCGTTATTTTTGGATTTCATATCTTCTTTCATTCCATGATTAATTTTTAAGTTGTTGTTTTTAAGTATAAAATAAAGAGTGGTTTCGATATATTCTGAGATGGAAAAAAAAGATGTGGTATGATAAAAAATAAATAGATGGTGGGGTGGGAAAGGCAATAGTTGGAGTGTGAATAGATCTAGCATAATATGAATTTGGCTACAAATTAAACACTAGCTATTCTGGATCCTCCAACCAAAAAAAAAAACATGGTGATGCCCCCTTTATTCATAACGTTAGACATATTAGAGATAAGAGGATTTCTCAATGCATCAAGACAATACATACTCGGGTATAAATGAGAGTTACAAGAATACATACCCGAACTACAATAGTTTATATTTAGGCTGAATGTACCAGAAAAGCCTGTTTACCCGTTGTATTGTAAATTATATTATACAGGCTATGTAGCATCATTATTTGTATTGATTTTGGAACAATCAATAATACAATTTTACATTCTTACCGAATTCTCATATGGGACCAGAGCAAATTAGCCAAACGACATATCTATACTGATCTTGATCTTCAATTCTTTTTTGATGAAACTCAACAAAGAGGTAGTTACATTAGTTTTCCTTCTCAAAAAATAATCATCATCGGAGAATATACTCATGCTTAATCAAAGAACACTGTTCTTACCACTGTCTTGGGCCACGACAAGGTGGAATCAGAGAGATTTCATCGTCTTCCCTTGGCTGCATCAAGTTCTTTATTGATCATCCGAGATTTCAACCTCGTTATTTGATCATTTTTAAGGGACTAAACACATTACAGTGATTCTGCATCATCAAAAACCACTGTAATTGGGCTGCCAACGTATTTTTTCGAATGCAGATAATGTCATATCCGCATTCGCATTTGAAATTATTTTCGAACATTAGATATCTGCATCTGCAAATACGAATGAATATCAGATAATTATCTGATCCGCCAACGATCGATAGATCATGGTACATAAATGGAAATTTTAGTTTAACATAAATATTTTTCAATCCAGCTTATTATTAAAGTGTTAAAAATAAGCAAATATGATGATAGTAAATAATTTTTAGCAATTAGCATGCATTTAGTGTGTATAATATAAAATTTCAAATTGAATATTCATCTGCTTTTCTAATGCGGATGCGGATGGATTTCGGATTTTTCGGGTGTCCGTTGGCAGCCCTAACATAATATGCAATTTTCCCACTTATACCTATGTTTCCTCAATTTCGAATGCAAAGCATCACTCTTACCACACAAAGACAAGACTTGTTTTCTGCATCATACTCCGTAAACTATCTCCACCCATTGATGTGATCAACTTCCAATCGATCAACAACAGCGAGAGACGATGATGATGCAAGCTCAATGACATCAAGAAATGTCGCCAACGGGCAGTCATCTATTCCACGCCTCGTCAAAAAGAAAAGTCAAGTCACAACAATTCTGCTAGATGAAGACAACTTCATACTTTGGAAATATTAAGTTGAAACATCACTCAAAGGCCTTGACCCTCCGGAAAGAGGACCAAATCAGTGCCACTTGCGATGATCATAGTCAAAGATGAACACACTGTCCGCAATCCAGAATATAAAAGACATCAGAAGTAAGATAACTTTCTCTCTTCTTGCCTACTGCCATTAACCAGTGCCAATTTACTGTCTCAGATTGCTTTATTAGCACATCATATGAAATATGGTCAAGCATTGAGAAAATCTTTAATTGTAACGACCCAGGTTTTTGATAGATAAATTTTAAACATTTAGTATTGTTTTAAATGTTGATTTGATCATATAAATGGATTTTTATATCGAGTTTATTGATTTAGTAATCAAAATACGATTCAATTTCAAATGTATCGAATTATCATACCACGAAAAATGAAATATATTTAAATTCGAAGTTAAAACTGAATCGAGACGATTCAGATGATCAATATAAATTCTATTTGGAATATAAACGATAATAATAACAATTTATCATTGACGAGTTGATTGTTTTGAATTTAAAATATAGTTTATCGATTTAATTTAGGACTTAAGAATAGTCAACTTTCAAACGACCTCGTATTTCAACGAAACCAATTTTATAAAATCTGTAATGGTAAATCATAGTAAGCTTTCCAATTTCAAGTCAATTGGAATTAATTTGTGATTGTGCGCAATTTAAATGAGTTCTGATTCACGATGAGAATTAAAAGGAAGTTTTACTGAAACGACCCAAATTCGCCCTTACGGAAAGCTCGGATTGAGTTGAGAACACGACAAATCAGAACGCAAACCGAAGAACATTTCATTGCTTGTTACAACAATTGCATCAGATTACAAGAATATAACAGAGTATGAATAATTTATACATCATAAAGATATCAGAGATTTAAAATACATTACATAGCAACGAAAAAATTATACATAACACAGCTTAAAGAAATACACGGATACAGAGCGTTCCGAATATAGCTCCAGATGTAAACCAGAATCCTGTAAAAATAAATCTGCAAAACCAAAACTCCTAGCTGTCCGTGTGGAAAATAGGGGCACCTAGAGTTTAGGTTAAAACAATAAACTCCAGGTCAGTCATGTGACTGGTGTGAGAACTAAAACAGTTATTTAAAACTTTTACTTTAAAATAGTGTAAATCAAGGGACCACGCCGTATAACACGGAATGGGTTTCCTCCCAAGAATACTAGTGCATAAAACAAACAGCGAATGCTTTTTTGCAAAAATGAAGCTATTATAAGACCTAGGTCCCATTAAACAATGCAACGCAAGCCGGAGGATAGGGTTTTTCCTTATAATAGCCAAACATGCTTGGTACGTTTAAAACAAATCATTTGATACTATAATAAGTGTATAGTGTCAAAAACAGCTTCAAATATAAATGTATCAATCATAGACGACATGGGTACCATATATCATGTCGCCATACTAGGCTCTACAATTAAAATTGAAATGTCATGTATTGGAAGTTGGATTTCCGTCTGTGAACCAAGGCAAGGGATCGTCCTTACCGCTTCGAGACGCTCTAGCCCGTGTCTCAGGATCAGAGCTCGAGTGACCCTTGGATCGTCAGGGCCGGTCCACCGAAGTGCAAGGTGGATTATAATGCCTGAACAATACGTTTCCCAGACCTATGAGGCGTAAATCTGGTCAGTATATCGACCATGTCATCCATCTGCCTCGTAGTGACCGATATAACCGAGGCGCCTCGCTATCCATCATCCACATAAGTAAAAATGTCTAGGCTCCATAGCATGACACCACTCCTAGCTAGAAGGAAGCGCATGCCCTCCCTGAAGTTCTCTCCTATTTCTGGTTCACACCGGGGTGTAAGGCTCGTGAATTAATGCTATACACAAAGCTATGCTATATTAAAGCCGTGCTTTGATCATCAACCATAAGACTTCGCTTTTCAACAGAAGCCTTGATCATTTACATCTCAACATGCCACACAGGAAATTCACTCCATGTGAGTGATGTCTATCGATATATAACCTCTGAGCTCGTACGTCTCAGAGAAGGGTGTTAAGTAAGAGACTAAATTCTCCACCATCAAACAGATATATATTTAATAGAAATCAATCACATAGAATAAAATCCAATGTCAGACAAACATCAATTTACAAGTTCGTTTTGGGTCTGAACGAAACCGGAGGCACCTTATTCCTCGTCTCATATGTCCAATACAGGAGAGAGGCTCTCGCATATCCGGTCGATCTCCAAGTTCGTCTGGACGATCACCACTTAATACCTTGTCTTGCGTGTACAGCCCAATCAAGACATCAGTAATCATCCAAACGATGTGAAGACCTCCGGTCTTCAACCACCGTCTTCATCGTCGATTGCTCGTCGAACCAGTTATTCAGAATGGGTATAAACCCGGCCTTTCCGAATAACTCGCATATATTATAAACAAGTGCTACACAAACACAACATACGCCTCATTCCAATTCAAAATATTCTTTTATTCAAATATTCACATCATTAGGGAAAGGTTCCCAGTAATTTTTATCAAAGATAAATTCTTTAAAATTTATTCTTTAATCTTCCTTTGGATATCAATTCAAACCAAATTAAGGTTTATCCAAACTAGTCGGGACTAGCGCACCTAACCGAAGTAATCATTTGTTTAATTTCCCAATCCTAACCTATTTATCCCATAGAGAAAAACTGGTAGTACTCCATATCTAACACTATTAGATCCAAAATTGTCTCTAACACCCAAACGAGCAATGATTCTACTGAAATGAAATAAAAAAACGGAGAAAACACACAATTTATAGTGGTTCGGCGTTAAATAGCCTACGTCCACTTCATACTCTTTGAATTGATGTCTTGAATGCAAGTACAACAACGATTCTCACTCAATTCTCACTTATACAATACATTGATTCACTCAATTTCCTTCACAATATGATTCAAAAGATGATTGTAATCTGAATAACTTGATGAAATTCAGATAGCAAAGGAGTTTGAGCTCTGAAAATACCAAAATATCCTTCCAAATTCCTCTTGATGGTGTATTTATAGGTGATAATGCTCCTGGGATGGCTTTGGTTCGGATCCACATGGCCTCCATCCCATCACTTTCGGTTTCGCATGGGATATAGGAGTGACAACACATCAGTTTAGTGGCAAACATGTGTAGAACGTAGGCATAACCGCTCCGGATTTCAAGAGAACGTGGGTGAAACTATCGCTGCACAGGATCGGGTCGGATGTATAAGAGGGAATGGGATCGGATCAACTCATTCCGAACCGATCTGGTCTTGGCGAGGCTTCCCTTCTTTCCGTTCCACTCTGTTCTGACTTGGCAACGAAAATCCGATCCGATCCGGCTTGTTCCTGCATCTTTATTTTCTGCTTTGAAATGTGTAGACTAGGCTTACAGTCTCTAATCCGGTCTTCAAGTGGGTATTCTTCTATCGATCATCCTTCATAAATTAATCTTCTGACTTTGTGTAGCCTAGTTCACAAAGTAGGCTAACATTTTGCCCCCTCGAAGTACGCTTTATTGAAGATAGAGTGTGCTTCGAAATTGTCTGTCTGTTGGTTTCTGAACCAAAACCGTTGAATAATTGCTTCCATTCATTTGTAAGGACATGTTGCTTCATTAATTCACATCTTTTGGGGTCTATAAATACACCATAGAATGCGAAAATTGTTTTTTTCGTTTCAAATAATTCTAAGAACTCTGCTTGTTGTTCAATAGCTTCTTCAGGTAAATTCTTCGTTTATTTTTATTTTCCTTTGAATTCAACTCGTATGCTAAGTCAATGCGCATGATTCCCTCTGGGTTCGGTCTCCGATCCGAACGGCTTTTCTCACATTTCATTATCATTGAACGAATGTGCTGAATTCTCGTATGGGCCAGTTCTCCGGTCCGATCGGAATAGGGGGACACACTGGCAGGAATACAAATGGTCATTCCGCTTTTATATATAACTTCGTTTTTTATCCATTTCCTTCTCCCTTCTTTTATTTCTACTGTTTTTTTTTTGAAATCTGCACCAAAGAAAAACAAAATCCTAGCTCCTAATATTCCAGGAATTCTCCTTTAATCCTCAAATCAATTACTTAGGTGGGTCAAAAACTTCGATTAACTCCCTTTTTACTTGATTTCAATTCGAATTCATGAATCGTTTGAGCGATTTTAGCACGGAGTTTAGTCGACGCCGCTCCTTTCTCCTCCTCGCCACCGTCGTGGATGGCCTCGTCACCATCTCGAGGCGGTTGTGGAGGAGGATTGAAGCTAACGTAGGTCATGCCAATACGTAGGAACTACAGCTTTGATTTTGTTTTTGGCATGAAAATGGGTTCGGTGCTAATGAAGAAATAGAGGAGATGAAGAAGAGAGAAAGGAAAGGGATCGATAAGAGGTGGATCAATTGGTGCTAGAGCAGTGGGGATAGGGCATGGAGCATCAGATCGGATCGGGAAACACAGCGATGGATGGAGTAGATAAGTTTAGGATTTTTAGGGGTTTATTTGATCGGTTCGGTCTGGTGTAACACCCCACCTCCGCCAGGGTGTCTCTTGCAAGCACTCTGACTTTGGAGGGGCGTTTGAATCAGGTAAACATGCATAATGATATATCAAGGCAGAACAAGAACATATGTATATATGTAAACAGAGTAATTAACATAGATAAAACAGCGGAAGATTTCATACTACTTCAAAACAAGTCTGGTACAACATAGCTTTCCAAATAAACAAGTCTAGATAAAAACAACATCAACTGAAATACTGAAATACATAAGTACTATCCCCAAAATAAGTGATAACCATAGCTAGCTTCATGTCGAAACCGTACATGAGCTGAAATCCCTCAAGCAAGCAATCCGAAATCCGAGCTAAGCTCCAACGTTCCCACCCTGAGAACCTGGGGGGAGGGGGGGAAACGGAAGAAAAGAGGCGAAAGAAAACAGGTCAGTCAAAAAGACTGAGTAAGCCCTACTACAATCAATGTAAACTGATAAAGTAAACTGGCATGAGCAGCAGGGATGAACATAAGGATAACAACATACTAGCATGATGATTAACTAACAAGGCAGATAAAGGTGTCATCGCATAATCAGGTTTAAGGTTTTGCACCACAGGTGTACTAGCAAACTAACATGACTTGAATAAACAAGTATTGATCCCTTGGCCCAAGCTTTGGCCCAATAACATGAAGTGACCCTAATACAAGTTCCAACCAAACGGTCTAGTCGATCGGCTCCCTAAGCCTAACTCGTCACGTGTTGGTGTCAATGCGGCCCAAACATAATTGTAGTCAGAGTGTGCAGGGTCTCCCGTCGGGTGTATCAAGCCCTAGGGTGGCAACCCCTGGACACCATAAACATGAGTGCACAGTCTCGATCTACTGGTACCCGTGCATGCTTTCCCCGGCTTCGGACTATGTGCACGACCATGGTCCGCCCGGAACTACACCGGCGTACCCTCTGCCATCGCTTTTGGTCACTTACCTCCAGTCCAGTAATCGTGCCCCCACCCTAGCCTAGTCCCTAGGGTCATGATGATACTAACTTGGGATCACTGCTGGAGTGGACCCCCATTGCTAGGATTTTTCTAGTGGGTTAAGTACGGTTTAACCCTCTTGCTAATCATGGATTAACTTGGTTAAGTGTAACGATGAGTTCACGACTTAACCCCGATTAATCTACCGAGCCCAAATTGGTTAAGTATTTAGTGGACCATGACTTAACCCTAATCATGAGGCATTAATTAATTTAATGCGCCTTAACCTCTCACATTAGACCTTGTTGTGGTTACTAGTTAAGCCGGGCGGGTCCGGGTAGCTTTACACCACAACTTGATCTAACCTCGGGTTCAAGGTACAACATGGCCAACTTCTCACATTGGGTCCTATTGTTTGTAGCAACTAGTTAAGCCGGTCGGTTCCGGGTAGGTTTACGCTACAAACTCAACCCAACCTCGAGTAGGTCACACTTATCTTTTCTAAGTGTCATGTCCATCATGTTTTCAAAACATGTTACAAATTTTCAAGCAATTGGGTAAACCTAACTTAATAAGTAAATTCCCAATGGGTAGACCTAACTTAATAGGTAAATTCCCAAGCTTATGTTTTTATGTCTTTTAAGTTTACCCAACCCCAAACGCAATCCCATCGCTTACATATCGCAATAGCGCATAAAGGATAGAAAGAGGGAACTTGGCATAATCATGACATAAAGGTGTTGAAGCCACAAGTTTAACATGGTGGCATATGAAATGTTCATATGTTCATACACTTGCATATTACATTTTTAGGCCTCAAAAGCATGCATAAAACCAAACTTGGCATATTGGTGATACATGGTGCTAAATGACATGTAGAAATGGCCATAAGTTCGCATTTAGCCTCACATACAAGTTATCATAAGGGATATGATAACTTACATGTTGCCAAAATGCAACCTTTAGCATAAAGCTTGAAGCTTTATGTTCATAAGCCCAAGATAAGCTTGCATAACATGATAACATGAGCCAAATGATCAACCCAAACTTGCATAACATAACTTGCATATCATATGGCAAACTTGCATATCAAACTTGCATATCATATGACAAACTTGCATATCAAACTTGCATAACATAACTTGATGAACTTGCATATCACATCATAGTAAACTTGCATAACACATCATAGTAAACTTGCATATCATGGCAAACTTGCATATCATACATTTAACTTTAGAGTTTAAGTATGAAAGTAGAATAGGGCTTACAATGCCAAAGCCCTTATGAAATCAAATAAACCCAAAATGCAAGCAAAACCCTTGAGCCAAAATGATCAAAACTCTTTCTTTATGATGCAAATATAGAAACTTGACTTGAATGCAAACTAATGATGCTCATACAAGCTTGAAAACACTTGTATGCATGGAAAATCTCTTAGAAATGACTTAGGAAATTTTATGAAGAGAGTGGAGGCCATGAGAGGATTGATTTTGCCATAGTTTAGTTACTAGAATGAATAATGATGATTTAGGGTTAGGTTAGGGGCTTATTTATAGAGATTAGGATTAGTTCTAGCCTTAGGATTAAACCCTAATTCCAATCTCAGCCCTTAAAACCGAATCTGGCCCCCAAACTCAACACAATCTCAAAATGGTGCACCAGGCTACACAGCCCGGCTGGACCAAGTCGACAGCCAAGTCGACAGGGCTGTCGACTTGGGTCCAACCAAGTCGACTCCCAAGTCGACAGGGCTGTCGACTTGAGTGCTCTGGCGGGAATTTTCCCGCCTGGCCCAAACTGGCCCAAATTTCCAAATTCAAACTTGAATTTGAAATCTGTTTTTTACTTTGGAATTTTCTGAAAACTTCGTTGGGCCTTAATCGGGTCATACGGACTCCGATTTTCGAAAACTCGGTTCGCGTATTTTTCCGAGACGAACGCAATGGCATAGCCCGTTTCCCTTGATTCAGATTTTAGAATTAAATTCTGCCTCGATTTACGTTATAACAGGTTATTGAAAATACGGGTTGTTACATTCTTCCCTCCTTAAAGGATTTCGTCCCCGAAATCTTCAAGTTGGGAAGAACGTATCCTACCATCCAATCATCCATCTAATCAAAACATCATCCACGAGCAATCATTGTCCTTACAAGATTCTAAATGTTGTATGGACATATGCAAAGGTGTGTGTATATGTACTTATCTAATGCAAATATCATCAATGCAAATTATGTTAGTGAAATGAATCCATATGTATGCAATTCCTAACATAATGTATAACATCTATATGTGTGCACATAACATACATCCATATGCAACATCCATGTGATAACACAAAAATTTTCATCCATGAATAAGCATAAACACTCATGCATATGCGATATGAGGAGTGCGTGAGCCGATCTAGTGCCTAACGTGTATAATGCATCCACGAGTAACCACTTTCAAACACTTGCAACCACTTGCAACCATCAAGCATAACATGTTTCAAACACATGTTTCATCCAAAGGGTTTCTACCTAAGGTTCTCATGACAAGATTAACACGATAAACTAGATAAACATGGATAGCAAAGAGAAAGATATGTTAACAAAGAAAAGAGATTGAGAGTGTACCCTCAAAAAGGAATGAATAAAGCCCACGCATCTTCTCCTCGGTCTCCCAAGTTGCATCTTCTTCGGCTTCACCCCATTGAACCTTCACTAACTTGACCTCTCGATTCCTTAGCTTCTTGGTCTCCGTCCCCAAGATACGAATCGGAGCTCTTCTCAAGGTAGCCTCTTTCTCCACTTCCACATCCTTCAGAACACTTGGCTCAACAACCTCTGCTGATTCATGTAAACACTTCCGGAGATGCGATACATGAAAAACATCGTGTACTCCGGCAAGCTTCTCGGGCAATTTCACTCTATAAGCCATCTGCCCGATCCTCTCTATAATAGGGAATGGTCCAACAAACCTCGGTGCCAACTTCCCAACGGCTCCAAATCGGACCACATTCCGCAAAGGAGAAACCTTCACGAAAACCATATCCCCAACATCAAACTCCAAATCAGTTCTTCGCTTATCAGCATAGGATTTCTGTCGGTCTTGGGCCGCTTTCATCCGTCTCCGAATCAACTCGATCTTCTCGGATGTATCTCTGATCATATCAGGCCCAAGTATAAGCTCATCTGTAGTCTCCCACCAACATGTAGGCGACTTGCACGGCCTCCCATATAAAGCTTCAAATGGTGCCATCCCTATGCTTGCCTGATAACTGTTATTATATGCAAACTCAACAAGAGGAAGATGGTCTTCCCAAGTACCACCAAAATCCAGAATACAAAGCCTCAACAGATCCTCGAGTACCCTATTCACCCTTTCGGTTTGACCGTCCGTCTGTGGGTGATAAGCAGTACTTAGATTCGTGCCCATGGCTTCTTGCAAGCTATTCCAGAATTGACTTGTAAAGATTGGGTCACGGTCACTGACTATACTAGAAGGGACTCCATGTAGTCTCACAATCTCACGAAGATATACAGATGTGACGGCCCGCCCCGCACCAACCGACACTTCCTCCAAGTGTGCGCTGTACACATGTCCAACTGGCACGGAACGGTCGTCATAAGAAAAGAAAGAAGAGAATGAACTAATCAAGGAACCTGTAGAATGTCTCACAGCGCATGGAATAAAATATATTAATAACATACTTGACATAAAACAGGTGAGACAGTGCATAAGCTGATAACTAATAATAAATGTCAACATCAGAGCAGCGGAAATCCAAATACAGCTTATTACAACTTTTCAAACTCTACTGTCTCTAAACAAAAGAAAGCTAAAGTGGAAGATACACCACCAATGCCCAAGCAGTGATCTTCGACAACACAGGGAGAATACTATATATATATATTACGTGGAAGCCTCCTGCTCGTCTCCGGATCATCTACCCGTGCATCACCAGCTAACCTGTCTCTAGTCTGCTCGTGTG
This sequence comes from Allium sativum, assembly GCA_030737875.1. Lineage (NCBI taxonomy): Eukaryota > Viridiplantae > Streptophyta > Magnoliopsida > Asparagales > Amaryllidaceae > Allium > Allium sativum. Next base: position 727,055,236 of record CM060921.1, read on the forward strand.
AGCACCCAGAGTAATAAGAAGAGACATAAAACTCTGGGTCAGACAAAAAGTCTGGTATGAGCGATAAGCGGCTAAACAGAACAATAACAGGTATACTAAACCATACCTGAACCTGGACCTGCAACCAAAGAGTTAGCACTACATACTGTACAATACTCTAAGGTGCCATCAACATATGGTGTAAAGAAATACGGGGGTGGGGGTGTGCATGTCATAGGGATAGCAAACAATTCAATCATGGCAACCATCCTCACATCTCTCACTCAGTGCATAAAGCGTACGACATCTACCACTTTGGAACACTAGACAAACTGAGGTAACGACGAATCCCGACTTGTAGAAACCCTGCTGTGACCAAGCCAAACACTTGGAGTCATGACCAAACATTTCAATGACCCACTTCATTGGTCGTAGCCCTTATTTCTACCGATGCCATAATGGCCCTGAATCCGCCTTCGCACCTCCTACCATAGTGGTCCAAAGCTATAGACGTCGATAACTCCTTGGCACGCGTCCCGCAGCAAAGCCCAACCATGAAGCGAACTCGTTGATTCCCACCTGAATCTTAAGCTCTAACTTCTCATTTGGACTTCCTTTGCATCTCGGGTTTGGTCGAATTGGAGTGGGTCTTCAGAAGAGTTGTCGCGCATTAACAGTCTTAGAATTCGGTTCGGTTCGGTAGTCATCACCTTCATCGGTTCGGGTCGGGAGTCATCACCTTCATCGGTTCGGGTCGGATGCTCCACTTCGGGTTGGTTCGGTATCCTCCTCCGGGTCGGGTCGGGTGTCCTTCCTTCCAGTGCTCCGATCCGCTCCCTCATTTCTTCACGTATTCCGATCCGATCCCTCCTTACCATCTGATCCGCGTGGCCTTCCCTCTTGCTAGTTCTCCCAAATGTTTACTTCCGATCCGAGCCCTGCGTCTCCAAGTCGATCCGATCTGGCCTCCAATTATTTTCCCGATCTGATCCCCTTGTCCACTCCAACTCTAAGCAAACGGCCTTCCTCCTCGCCAAGCCTCCTATGTGCCAAACTCCGGTTCGGGTCGGGTTTCTTGCCCAGTTCACATATCCGATCCGAGCCCCCATCCGATCCGATCCGAAGCCCTACACAACTTTCTGCAACTTTTCCAGCAACTTGTTTACGCCGTTCGACGACGTTTTTGACAAATCTAACTATTCTAATCAATCACAATTCATGTCAAATAGTCATAACAACATGTAAGAACAACCACAAACACCTAACAACAATTCAAATGAACCAAAATGGATCAAAAGTGGCTAAAACCTCACATTTTCCTATAATCCCTCTTAATCATGTTTAAGCATACGATTAGCAAAACACATCGAAATCAACCCAAATTTCTAACAGAGCCTTAAAACATTATTTTAGGATTTTAAGAATTTTTCCAGAATTTATTAATGTATAAATTCGCTAATCTTCACTAATTACCCATAACTAACAGTAATTAGTGTAAAAGCAAGCTAATCACTCACCTTTGCCACCACTAAAACCCCAAAACTGAAATATTCTCTGATTTGGCGCTATTCCCAATCTTACACAGCAGCTCTACCTCGGTTCTCGTGCTAATACTCCTTGATTTGATGTTTGCTAAGCCTAATCTTCAATTAGAAAGTGATTAAGATGTGTTTTGAAGAGATTTAGAGGGTGGAGGCCATGGCTAGGTTAAGAGGAATGAATAGTGACGGCTGAAAAATGAGAAAAAAAGTATTCTCCAAACCCTAACAGCCCTTTTAAACTCCTAATCCCGAAATTCCCCTTTGGGCCTAGCTGTTAATCACCCGGTTAAGCCCAATTAAGCTGTTTTTCACCATCTGAAACTTGTTTCAGCCATATCTCCCAAACGGTAAGTCCGTTTGGCTAATGTGACCACTCTACGGAAAGAGAAACCATCATCCGGAGCCAATGGAAGTGGTTTCAGGTCAAAATTCCTTTCCAGTCAAAAGTTATGGCCAAAACAGTGATAACTAGGGGTAAAATGGTCATTTAAAAATCAGGAAAAATCATGAACATGGGAAATGACCCCAATAGTCGTCCCCCAAAGTTACATGACCATACGACTTCGTATGTGACAGAAATAAATATTCTACGATTTTATGATGCGTAGAATGCGGGTCGTTACACTCTCCCCCCCTTAAGAAATTTCGTCCCCGAAATTCCTTAACCCAAAACATACAAAGGATCCCGCATGCCTAACAGCCACGTACAACAATCAAACATGCAGAACAAGCAAACAAGCCTATCCTAGCATGCGGAAAACTAAATCGAAGTCAAAATCTTACCAGGCAAAGTGTTCTGGGTGTGACTTCTTAATGTTATCCTCTGTCTCCCAAGTACAATCATTCTCGTTCTCGCTCCACTGTACCTTGACTAGCTTCACCGCCTTCCTTCGAAGTTGCTTCATGTCGTGCTCGACAATACGGACAGGCTTGCGGTTCCCAACCGCCTCGGGTTCTACTTCGAGGTCCTCCAACTGATCAGGTGAAATAGTCATATCTGAGTCGTGAACGAACTTCCTTAGTTGGGAAACATGAAATACGTTATGAACTCCCGCCATCTTCTCCGGTAAGTCAATTCTATATGCCAAATTCCCGACTAGTTCAAGAACAGGGAATGGGCCAATGAATCTTGGTGCCAACTTGCCTCTCCTGCCAAATCGTATTACGCTCTTCAACGGAGAAATCTTGACAAACACCAAGTCGCCAACGGAGAATTTTAAGTCTCTTCTCCTCTTATCAGCATAACTCTTCTGCCTATCCTGGGCAGCCTTCATTCGTTGTTGAATGATCTTAATCTTATCTGAAGTTTCCCTCACCACATCTGGTCCAAGCATAAACTTCTCGCCAGTCTCTATCCAACATGATGGTGAGTTGCACGGTCTTCCGTACAAAGCTTCAAACGGAGCCATACCGATACTGGATTGGTAGCTATTATTATATGCAAACTCTACTAGATGCAAATGGTCATCCCATGATCCACCAAAGTCCAATATACATGCTCTCAAGAGATCTTCCAAAATACGATTCACCCTCTCCGTCTGACCGTCGGTCTGAGGATGATATGCGGTACTGAGATGTAACTCTGACCCTAGAGCTTCTTGTAAGCTCTTCCAAAACCCACTAGTGAACAACGGGTCTCGGTCACTCACAATGCTTTTAGGTACTCCATGGAATCTCACTACCCACTTCATATACAATTCTGCTAACTTAGCTGCCGTTCTGGTCGATCTGACTGGTATAAATCTTGCACTTTTGGTTAATCGGTCCACAATCACCCAAATGCTATCATGTCCCGATCTAGTCCTTGGTAAACCATCAATGAAATCCATCGAGACTTGCTCCCATTTCCATTCGGGAATTTCTAATGGCTGTAACAACCCACTAGGCTTCTTTTGCTCGGCTTTAACTAGCTGGCAATTCATGCATTTGGATATAAACTCCCCAACGTCTCTTTTCATCCCTTCCCAGTAGTAAGTCTGTCTCATGTCTCGATACATCTTATTACCACCGGGGTGTATAGTCAGTTTTGAGTAATGACATTCTCTAAGCACTTCATCTCTCAATCCATTGACATTGGGTACAACGAGCTTTCCATTCTTTCTAAGCCATCCATCTTGATCAAGCCCATACTTGCTCATATCCTCATCGATACCCATCTCTAACTTGGAGATGATTTCCAATAGGTTAGGATCGTCCCTCTGACTAGAGCCGATCCGCTCAATTAAAGTGGGTCTGATCGTCAAACTTGCTAACATTTCTGGGTCCAATTCGCACTTTGGTCTGAAATCAAACCCCGCGATATACTCCAGTTGCTTCCATTCAAGGAACATAGCCCCTAAACTGGCATGTCTTCGACTCAACGCATCGGCTACGGCATTGCCCTTTCCCGGTGTATATGCGATGTCGAAATCATATGAAGCTAAGAACTCTAACCACCTCTGCTGACGAAGATTCAAATCCTTTTGAGAGAAAAGATACTTCAGCGACTTATGATCAGTAAACAGCTCGAATCTTTCTCCCAAGAGATAATGTCTCCACATCTTCAATGCGAATACGATCGCTGCCAATTCCAAATCATGGATAGGATACCTCTTCTCATGCGGTTTCAGTTGCCTGCTTGCATAAGCTACAACCCTACCACCCTGCATCAACACAGCACCTAGTCCGGTACCACAAGCATCTGTATATACCGTCATCTCTTCACTCCCCTTGGGAATGACTAACACTGGTGCACTTGTCAACTTTTCTTTTAGACTCTTGAATGCATCCTCGCACCTTTCGTTCCAAACAAAAGCTTGATTCTTCTTTGTCAACTGAGTCAACGGTGCTGCTATCTTGGAGAAGCCTTAGATAAACTTACGATAATATCCCGCTAATCCCAAGAAACTTCTTACGTCTGTTGCATTCTTGGGCGTAGGCCAATCCTGTACCGTAGCCACCTTTGCTGGGTCTACGGCAATACCATTCTCTGATACAACGTGGCCCAAGAACCTCACTTCCCTCTTCCAGAAGTGACACTTAGAAAACTTTGCTTTCAATTGGTGTTTTCTCAACACCTCCATCACTATTCTTAAATGTCCCTTGTGTTCTTCCTCTGTCCTCGAGTAGACCAAAATATCATCAACGAACACAAGGACAAACTTATTCAACTGTTCTCTGAATACCCTATTCATAAGATCCACAAAATATGCTGGGGCATTGGTCAGCCCGAATGGCATGACCAACCACTCATAAAACCCAGACGGCGTCCGAAATGCCGTTTTAGCTATACTCTCAGCTTCCACTCTAAGCTGATGAAAACCTGTCGCGAGATCCAACTGAGAAAATACTCTCGTGTCACTCAACTGATCAAACAAATCATCTATCCGCGGTAGAGGATACTTGTTCTTCCTCGTCACTTTATTCAACTTGCGGTAGTCTACACACAAACGAAGGGAACCATCCGCCTTGGTAGCAAACACAACTGGTGCTCCCCATTCAGAAACACTCCTTCTGATAAATCCCTTCTTCAAAAGATCGCTGACTTGCACCTCGAGCTCTCGCTGCTCTCTTGGTGCCATACGACGAAGTGGCATCACTATAGGCCTGGCATCTTTTACCAAATCAATACGGAACTCAATCTCTCGGTGTGGTGGAAGTCCGGTCACTTCTTCGAAAACATCCGGATACTGGCCAACCACGGGCAAACCTGACAACTCACTATGCGGAATGTCGAGGGAGTTTAGAAAACTAGCCAATACCCCCTCACTGGGTAGACCACCAAACACTATCCTCCGCCCATCATCCGCTCTAGCTATCACCAAAAAGCCCTCACAGTCTACCACCACCCCGTATCTTCGGAGCCAATCTACTCCCAAAATAATGCCAAACCCAGTAAAGCCCAAAACAAAGCAATCACAAACAAACATGCATCCATGACTCGATAAGACCACATTACGACAAATCATGCTAAGGCTAGTAGAACCACCAATCGGGTTCGTCACTACTAAAGGTCTATCGACAATCTCGGGCTCCAATCCCAACCTATCTACCAGGTCACTAGATATGAAAGAACTGGAAGCTCCGGTATCAAACAAAACTCTAACATGAACATCATAAACAGAAAGCATACCTTGAATGACGACATTCTTTCCCTTCTCCGCCGCTGTTAGGGCATTCGACGAAGAAGGAATAGCATTAAGGGCGTATGCTTTCACCATTTGCTTTTCTTTAGGGGGTTGCGGACACTTGTCCTTGTGATGTCCCATTTGGCCACAGTTGAAGCACTTCCTATCCGCTGGCTTGGCCCGACAATTACTAGCATAATGGCCCTTCTTACCACAGCTGAAGCACTCAACATCTTGTTTATTCTTTTTCTTCTGGCCATCCTTAGTCTGACTCTGCTTTCTTTTATTCTGGGAACCACCCTTGCCTCCACCACTTGCTTGTGGCTTTGGCTCATCTGCGGATGCAACCTCAGTCTTCGGCTTAGGGTAGAGACTCTCTGATCTTAATGCTTTCCCCACAATCGACTCGAACGTCTCATCGATGTGGTTAATAAGCCTTTCCCCTAAGTACTGATCTAACCCAGTTATGAATTTCTCATTCTTCTTCTCGGCAGTATCAATAAGAGATAACCCATACTTTGACAAAGTGTCGAATTCAGCAATGTACTCCGAGACAGCTCTGCCATTCTGCTTGAGCTCCAAGAATTTCTTAAATAGCACTGACTTCTGAGCAGCTGGAATGAACTTCTCGCTAAAGCGAGCTTTAAACTGCTCCCAAGTAATCTGATCTTCGGGAGTAGCTGCCTTTATAGCATTCCACCAATTCATTGCCCGCCCTTGCAGCTGACGGGACGCTAGCTTTCTCTTCATCGCATCCTCGATACCCAAATCCTCGAAGATACGTTCGCAACTATCCAACCAATCCTGAACATCTGTGGCCGACTCCGTACCGTGGAATGGCTTCCCACCAAGGCTAGTATAATCCTTATTCAGCTTGGCGAAGTCAACTCTTGGCGCCTGCACTATTGGACCACCACCATTTCCACCATTGGGAGCTGCCCCCCGTACATCTCTAAGCATCTCTCTCATGAGGTCAGTAAACATCGTCCTCATGTCAGCAGCATTCCCATTATTGGCTCCCCTACCAGCACCTCTAGTATCTCGGCTCATCGTCAATCTGAAAAAGGAAACGATTAACGATTCCATAGTGGTGCTAGTGCAGTACGACTTCATTCTTATACTACTAATAGTATATATATAGCTTTTGAAAACCAAAATAACCACAAATACGCTCTCTCGTATACGTATATTATCTCTCCCTGATAACTTCCCTAGGTTAACTACGCAACCTGGCTCTGATACCAAGTGTGACGGCCCGCCCCGCACCAACCGACACTTCCTCCAAGTGTGCGCTGTACACATGTCCAACTGGCACGGAACGGTCGTCATAAGAAAAGAAAGAAGAGAATGAACTAATCAAGGAACCTGTAGAATGTCTCACAGCGCATGGAATAAAATATATTAATAACATACTTGACATAAAACAGGTGAGACAGTGCATAAGCTGATAACTAATAATAAATGTCAACATCAGAGCAGCGGAAATCCAAATACAGCTTATTACAACTTTTCAAACTCTACTGTCTCTAAACAAAAGAAAGCTAAAGTGGAAGATACACCACCAATGCCCAAGCAGTGATCTTCGACAACACAGGGAGAATACTATATATATATATATATATTACGTGGAAGCCTCCTGCTCGTCTCCGGATCATCTACCCGTGCATCACCAGCTAACCTGTCTCTAGTCTGCTCGTGTGAGCACCCAGAGTAATAAGAAGAGACATAAAACTCTGGGTCAGACAAAAAGTCTGGTATGAGCGATAAGCGGCTAAACAGAACAATAACAGGTATACTAAACCATACCTGAACCTGGACCTGCAACCAAAGAGTTAGCACTACATACTGTACAATACTCTAAGGTGCCATCAACATATGGTGTAAAGAAATACGGGGGTGGGGGTGTGCATGTCATAGGGATAGCAAACAATTCAATCATGGCAACCATCCTCACATCTCTCACTCAGTGCATAAAGCGTACGACATCTACCACTTTGGAACACTAGACAAACTGAGGTAACGACGAATCCCGACTTGTAGAAACCCTGCTGTGACCAAGCCAAACACTTGGAGTCATGACCAAACATTTCAATGACCCACTTCATTGGTCGTAGCCCTTATTTCTACCGATGCCATAATGGCCCTGAATCCGCCTTCGCACCTCCTACCATAGTGGTCCAAAGCTATAGACGTCGATAACTCCTTGGCACGCGTCCCGCAGCAAAGCCCAACCATGAAGCGAACTCGTTGATTCCCACCTGAATCTTAAGCTCTAACTTCTCATTTGGACTTCCTTTGCATCTCGGGTTTGGTCGAATTGGAGTGGGTCTTCAGAAGAGTTGTCGCGCATTAACAGTCTTAGAATTCGGTTCGGTTCGGTAGTCATCACCTTCATCGGTTCGGGTCGGGAGTCATCACCTTCATCGGTTCGGGTCGGATGCTCCACTTCGGGTTGGTTCGGTATCCTCCTCCGGGTCGGGTCGGGTGTCCTTCCTTCCAGTGCTCCGATCCGCTCCCTCATTTCTTCACGTATTCCGATCCGATCCCTCCTTGCCATCTGATCCGCGTGGCCTTCCCTCTTGCTAGTTCTCCCAAATGTTTACTTCCGATCCGAGCCCTGCGTCTCCAAGTCGATCCGATCTGGCCTCCAATTATTTTCCCGATCTGATCCCCTTGTCCACTCCAACTCTAAGCAAACGGCCTTCCTCCTCGCCAAGCCTCCTATGTGCCAAACTCCGGTTCAGGTCGGGTTTCTTGCCCAGTTCACATATCCGATCCGAGCCCCCATCCGATCCGATCCGAAGCCCTGCACAACTTTCTGCAACTTTTCCAGCAACTTGTTTACGCCGTTTGACGACGTTTTTGACAAATCTAACTATTCTAATCAATCACAATTCATGTCAAATAGTCATAACAACATGTAAGAACAACCACAAACACCTAACAACAATTCAAATGAACCAAAATGGATCAAAAGTGGCTAAAACCTCACATTTTCCTATAATCCCTCTTAATCATGTTTAAGCATACGATTAGCAAAACACATCGAAATCAACCCAAATTTCTAACAGAGCCTTAAAACATTATTTTAGGATTTTAAGAATTTTTCCAGAATTTATTAATGTATAAATTCGCTAATCTTCACTAATTACCCATAACTAACAGTAATTAGTGTAAAAGCAAGCTAATCACTCACCTTTGCCACCACTAAAACCCCAAAACTGAAATATTCTCTGATTTGGCGCTGTTCCCAATCTTACACAGCAGCTCTACCTCGGTTCTCGTGCTAATACTCCTTGATTTGATGTTTGCTAAGCCTAATCTTCAATTAGAAAGTGATTAAGATGTGTTTTGAAGAGATTTAGAGGGTGGAGGCCATGGCTAGGTTAAGAGGAATGAATAGTGACGGCTGAAAAATGAGAAAAAAGTATTCTCCAAACCCTAACAGCCCTTTTAAACTCCTAATCCCGAAATTCCCCTTTGGGCCTAGCTGTTAATCACCCGGTTAAGCCCAATTAAGCTGTTTTTCACCATCTGAAACTTGTTTCAGCCATATCTCCCAAACGGTAAGTCCGTTTGGCTAATGTGACCACTCTACGGAAAGAGAAACCATCATCCGGAGCCAATGGAAGTGGTTTCAGGTCAAAATTCCTTTCCAGTCAAAAGTTATGGCCAAAACAGTGATAACTAGGGGTAAAATGGTCATTTAAAAATCGGGAAAAATCATGAACATGGGAAATGACCCCAATAGTCGTCCCCCAAAGTTACATGACCATACGACTTCGTATGTGACAGAAATAAATATTCTACGATTCTATGATGCGTAGAATGCGGGTCGTTACAACAGACGCTAGCCAAGATGCGGTCCTCTTGCTCTTCACCGGAATGAAATGAGCACTCTTCGTAAGTCTATCCACAATAACCCAAATGCTCGTATTCCCTTTCCTTGACCTTGGTAGCCCATCGATAAAATCCATGGAAATACTCTCCCACTTCCAAAGTGGAACGTCTAGAGGATGCAATAGCCCACCGGGCTTCTTCGACTCGGCCTTAACTTGCTGGCAAATGATACATCTAGAGACAAACTCTGCCACATCCTTCTTCATCCCAGGCCAAAAGAAAATGCGCTTCATATCTTTATACATCTTATCTCCGCCTGGATGTATAGTCAACTTAGAGCGGTGCGCTTCCTCAAGAACTTTTCTTACCAAATCTTCTACCATTGGAACACATAACCTTCCATCTCTCCTCAGCCAACCCTTGTCATCAATAGAATATCGAGCGAGATGACTAGACGTCTCTCCTCGAATCTGCTTATCCATAATCTCAACTATCTGAGGGTCTTCTCTCTGTGAAGCCCCAACTTGATCAAGAAGGGTAGGTCTGAGTTCCAGAGATGCTAAAGAACCGGTCATCGACTCAACCGCCAAAGAGAAATCAAAGGTTGCCACATACTCTAAATTCTTCATCTCAACGAATAGAGGACTCAAAGTCAACCTTTTTCTACTCAATGCATCAGCTACCACATTCCCCTTGCCAGGGGTATAAGCTATCTCGAAATCATAGGACGCCAAGAATTCCATCCATCTTTGTTGCCTCAGATTCAGATCCTTCTGAGAAAAGAGATACTTCAATGACTTGTGATCGGTATAAAGCTCAAATCTTTCCCCTAGAAGATAATGGCGCCAAGCCTTGAGTGCATATACTATTGCTGCCAACTCTAAGTCATGAGTGGGATAATTCTTCTCATGCACTTTGAGTTATCTACCGCCAAAGCATATCACTCTTCCTTCTTGCATCAGAACAGCTCCTAACCCCGTGCCACATGCATCGGTGTATACTGTAAATAACTTCCCTCCATCGGGCAAGGCTAGAACAGGTGCTATGTGAGAGCTCTCTTGAGCTTCTGAAAAGCAAGCTCGCATTCTATGCTCCAAGCAAAAACTAAATTCTTCTTCGTCAATTTAGTGAGAGGAGCGGAAATCTTCGCGAAGTCCTTGATGAACTTCCGGTAAAAACCCGCAAGACCTAGAAAACTTCTCACTTCGATTGCATTCCTTGGAGTCTTCCAATCCTGAACTGCAACTACCTTAGCGGGATCCACCGCTAAGCCTTGCTTAGATACTATATGCCCAAGGAATCTAACTTCCCTTCTCCAAAAGTGACACTTGGAGAACTTGGCCTTCAACTGATGCGCTCTAAGCGTATCCATCACCTCCACGAGATGCCTTGCGTGCTCTTCCTCATCCTTAGAGAAGATCAGAATATCATCTACGAAGACCACGACAAACTTGTTCAAGAACTCCCTGAACACCCTACTCATCAAGTCCACAAAATATGCGGGTGCATTAGTCAAGCCGAACGGCATGACAAGCCATTCGAAGAATCCATCTGGAGTCCTGAACGCAGTCTTGTCTATACTATCTTCAGCTACCCTGAGCTGATGGAATCCAGTAGTAAGATCAAGCTGAGAGAAAACAGAAGCACCGACAAGCTGGTCAAAGAGATCATCAATCCTCGGTAACGGGTGTCTGTTCTTCTTAGTCAGCTTATTCAACTCTCGATAGTCAACACAAAGTCGGAGAGAACCATCTGCCTTGGTAGCAAATACCACAGGCGCTCCCCATTCAGATATACTTCGTCTAATGAAGTTCTTCTCAAGCAACTCCTTTACTTGCTTACTTAACTCCCACCTTTCACGCGGAGCCATGTGCCGAACGGGCAAAGAAACCGGCTTTGCATTATCCACCAGATAAATGCGGAAATCAATCTCTCGCTTAGGGGGCAACCCCCTAACTTCATCGAAAACATCCGGATACTCTCGAACCACTCTCACAGACTGAAGAGTTTCCATTGACGAGTCGAGTGATTCAAGATAGCACAACATGACGGGACCTCTCGGATCACAAGAAATCTCTAGGGTGTTTCCGAGGTGAGTCACGAGCCTCACAACCCTATGCTCACAATCAAGGATGGCCCCATATCTGGACAACCAATCCATGCCCAATATCAACCCGTATCCCCTAAAACCAAGAACATAAGCACTACACAAGAACTCTACACTCAGTATAGAGATCCTCAAATCCCCACATATCATAGACAGATGGGCGGAACCCCCAATAGGATTTGAGACACAGACGGGATCATCTACCAAGCTAGTACTAAGGTGCAAACTATCAACAAGATCAGATGAGATAAAGCTATGCGATGCACCAGAATCAAACAAGGTACGAACTGGAAAATCAGAAATATATACAAGGCTCTCAACAGAAATACTACCTTGATCGGGAACTGGAGCGACATTGAGAGCATGAACTTGCCCTCCTGAAGGTCCAACACGCTGAGGCTGACCCTGACCTTGCCCTCGCTTCTTCGGGCAATCCTTACTGAAATGTCCAGTCTCACCGCAGAAAAAGCATTCACCATTCTTCCTTTTCCTCTTCTTACAATCCTTAATAAGATGCCCAACTGAACCGCAATAATGGCACTTCCCCTTGTTGTTCTTGCCCTTGTTGTTGTTCCCCTTGTTGCCTTGACTCTTGTTCTTGTTCTGATTGCCTTGACTGCTCTGACCACTTGGATTACCCTGATTTCCTTTCCCCTGGGAATCAGTCTTCTTGGCTTGAGTATCATTCACCTTGATCTCTTTCTTGACATCTCCCTGAAGTAATGCCATATCAACCAAGCTCTCAAACGTGGCCCCATGGGGAATATGTGACATAGCCAATCCCTGTAACGGCTCATTCAATCCTCTAGCAAACCGAAGAGCCTTCTTCTGAGGAGTATTCACCATATACAAGCCAAAACGAGCTAACTGATTGAACTTGTTCACATATTCTTTGACAGACATATCTCCTTGTTTCAAAGTTATGAACCTCTCCATTTGCAGATTCTCCTCAGAAGAAGATAGAAACTTAAGCACGAACCTTGCCCTGAGATCGGCCCAAGTCTCAACAGGCCTAGTACCATTCGTGACTTCCCACCAATAAGCGGCTTCATCCTTCATAAGCCAAACCGCCAACAAGATCTTCCTCTGATCATCTAACCCAAAGATAGCAAATAAATCCTCGGTCTCTTTCAACCAATTTCTGGCCTCTACAAGAGTCTCAGTGCCTTGAAAGTTCTTGCCACCCATTGCTTTGAAATCTTTGCAAGTCTTTGCGAAGTCAGCTTGAGGATGCTGAGGGGGAGGAGGAAGAGGAACCTCAGCGACAGGAGGAGGAGGAACATTTGCGACAGGAGGAGGAGGAATATTAACTACTGGAGGAGGAGGAGGAGGAACATCTGCGGGGCCGGCTTCGGTCGCCCTAGCCTCCAAAAGTCTCCTATACCAAACAGGTACGTGCACTCCCTCCGGAAGAGCAAAGTTATCGGCCATACTGAAAATGAAGAAAAAGACAGATTCAGAATGGAGAAAAACGAAGCAGTTTTTTTGCTAATGGCTTTTTGGGGAATAGCCTTTAAAATAAACTAGACTTTTCTTTGGAAAATACTTTATACTTGGTTTTGAAAATAGTTTTCCAAAAGTTTTCTAAAAACCTTTTTGTTCCTTCTCGTAAACCATATGCTCTGATACCAAATGTAACACCCCGCCTCCGCCAGGGTGTCTCTTGCAAGCACTCTGACTTTTGAGGGGCGTTTGAATCAGGTAAACATGCATAATGATATATCAAGGCAGAACAAGAACATATGTATATATGTAAACAGAGTAATTAACATAGATAAAACAGCGGAAGATTTCATACTACTTCAAAACAAGTCTGGTACAACATAGCTTTCCAAATAAACAAGTCTAGATAAAAACAACATCAACTGAAATACTGAAATACATAAGTACTATCCCCAAAATAAGTGATAACCATAGCTAGCTTCATGTCGAAACCGTACATGAGCTGAAATCCCTCAAGCAAGCAATCCGAAATCCGAGCTAAGCTCCAACGTTCCCACCCTGAGAACCTGGGGGGGGGGGGAACGGAAGAAAAGAGGCGAAAGAAAACAGGTCAGTCAAAAAGACTGAGTAACCCCTACTACAATCAATGTAAACTGATAAAGTTAACTGGCATGAGCAACAGGGATGAACATTAGGATAACAACATACTAGTATGATGATTAACTAACAAGGCAGATAAAGGTGTCATCGCATAATCAGGTTTAAGGTTTTGCACCATAGGTGTACTAGCAAACTAACATGACTTGAATAAACAAGTATTGATCCCTTGGCCCAAGCTTTGGCCCAATAACATGAAGTGACCCTAATACAAGGTCCAACCAAACGGTCTAGTCGATCGGCTCCCTAAGCCTAACTCGTCACGTGTTGGTGTCAATGCGGCCCAAACATAATTGTAGTCAGAGTGTGCAGGGTCTCCCGTCGGGTGTATCAAGCCCTAGGGTGGCAACCCCTGGACACCATAAACATGAGTGCACAGTCTCGATCTACTGGTACCCGTGCATGCTTTCCCCGGCTTCGGACCATGTGCACGACCATGGTCCGCCCGGAACTACACCGGCGTACCCTCTGCCATCGCTTTTGGTCACTTACCTCCAGTCCAGTAATCGTGCCCCCACCCTAGCCTATTCCCTAGGGTCATGATGATACTAACTTGGGATCACTGCTGGAGTGGACCCCCATTGCTAGGATTTTTCTAGTGGGTTAAGTACGGTTTAACCCTCTTGCTAATCATGGATTAACTTGGTTAAGTGTAACGATAAGTTCACGACTTAACCCCAATTAATCTACCGAGCCCAAATTGGTTAAGTATTTTGTGGACCATGACTTAACCCTAATCATGAGGCATTAATTAATTTAATGCGCCTTAACCTCTCACATTAGACCTTGTTGTGGTTACTAGTTAAGCCGGGCGGGTCCGGGTAGCTTTACACCACAACTTGATCTAACCTCGGGTTCAAGGTACAACATGGCCAACTTCTCACATTGGGTCCTATTGTTTGTAGCAACTAGTTAAGCCGGTCGGTTCCGGGTAGGTTTACGCTACAAACTCAACCCAACCTCGAGTTGGTCACACTTATCTTTTCTAAGTGTCATGTCCATCATGTTTCCAAAACATGTTACAAATTTTCAAGCAATTGGGTAGACCTAACTTAATAGGTAAATTCCCAATGGGTAGACCTAACTTAATAGGTAAATTCCCAAGCTTATGTTTTTATGTCTTTTAAGTTTACCCAACCCCAAACGCAATCCCATCGCTTACATATCGCAATAGCGCATAAAGGATAGAAAGAGGGAACTTGGCATAATCATGACATAAAGGTGTTGAAGCCACAAGTTTAACATGGTGGCATATGAAATGTTCATATGTTCATACACTTGCGTATTACATTTTTAGGCCTCAAAAGCATGCATAAAACCAAACTTGGCATATTGGTGATACATGGTGCTAAATGACATGTAGAAATGGCCATAAGTTCGCATTTAGCCTCACATACAAGTTATCATAAGGGATATGATAACTTACATGTTGCCAAAATGCAACCTTTAGCATAAAGCTTGAAGCTTTATGTTCATAAGCCCAAGATAAGATTGCATAACATGATAACATGAGCCAAATGATCAACCCAAACTTGCATAACATAACTTGCATATCATATGGCAAACTTGCATATCAAACTTGCATATCATAACTTGCATATCACATGACAAACTTGCATAACATAACTTGATGAACTTGCATATCACATCATAGTAAACTTGCATAACACATCATAGTAAACTGGCGTATCATGGCAAACTTGCATATCATACATTTAACTTTAGAGTTTAAGTATGAAAGTAGAATAGGGCTTACAATGCCAAAGCCCTTATGAAATCAAATAAACCCAAAATGCAAGCAAAACCCTTGAGCCAAAATGATCAAAACTCTTTCTTTATGATGCAAATATAGAAACTTGACTTGAATGCAAACTAATGATGCTCATACAAGCTTGAAAACACTTGTATGCATGGAAAATCTCTTAGAAATGACTTAGGAAATTTTATGAAGAGAGTGGAGGCCATGAGAGGATTGATTTTGCCATAGTTTAGTTACTAGAATGAATAATGATGATTTAGGGTTAGGTTAGGGGCTTATTTATAGAGATTAGGATTAGTTCTAGCCTTAGGATTAAACCCTAATTCCAATCTCAGCCCTTAAAACCGAATCTGGCCCCCAAACTCAACACAATCTCAAAATGGTGCACCAGGCTACACAGCCCGGCTGGACCAAGTCGACAGCCAAGTCGACAGGGCTGTCGACTTGGGTCCAACCAAGTCGACTCCCAAGTCGACAGGGCTGTCGACTTGGGTGCTCTGGCGGGAATTTTCCCGCCTGGCCCAAACTGGCCCAAATTTCCAAATTCAAACTTGAATTTGAAATCTGTTTTTACTTTGGAATTTTCTGAAAACTTCGTTGGGCCTTAATCGGGTCATACGGACTCCGATTTTCGAAAAATCGGACTCTATTTCGCGTATTTTTCCGAGACGAACGCAATGGCATAGCCCGTTCCCTTGATTCAGATTTTAGAATTAAATTCTGCCTCGATTTACGTTATAACAAGTTATTGAAAATACGGGTTGTTACATCTGGCGTTAGCCGATCTAAATAGATTCTCCATCTCAAAGCTGGCTCCATCTCTTCAAGAGTTCCAAACCGATCTGATACAGCTCAACTCAGAGCTCCAAATCGATCCACTTCTAGCACTGATCCGCTCCGATCTACCTCAGAAGTGCATGCTCCGAACCGATCCGGTTCAATATTACATAAGCTTTGTTTTGAAACATAACTACACTATAACTAACTCAACAAACACTAAACATGACTTCCATCTCCATGGATAGTTAGGATAGAGCCCTTTTTGCTGTACTTTTCGGAATGTTCATATGCACACATAGTGGCATTGTCCGTCTTTACGTTGCATTTCTTTACGTACTTGTACACTTTAGCTCACACACATGCACATGGGGGATACGAGCTATTTTACTCTAACTTATCTTATTGCTCCTTCAGTATTTTAGTGACCATGGCGGAGAGACGTTCATCTAGGTTAGCAGAAAGAGATAAGTCATAGAAACTTCCGAGAAACTCACTCTTGATGATATATCCTCTCCCTCAAACCCTGAGTGGGATGATGAGGGCCCAAATTATGAAATGGAAGTACACAATAGTGAAGTATCTTCCGGAAGTGAAGTTTCTCTTGGTGAGGAGGAGGAAGGAGAAATAGGAGATGATCATGCCCCCAACGAGTTTGAAATTGCCACTATATTGGAGTTACCCAAAGATTCTTTTGAGTCGACGATCGATGATGGTAGACTCGTCCGAATATGTCTAAAGCATGGGATATTAAAAAGAGATACCCTGGTGCCTTCGAAAACAGATCGTCCCCACAATCCACCAGAAGGATTTATGGCAATTACCCGATTGATGTGTCTGGTTGGGGGCTATTCCACCGTTTCCGCCTTTTGTCGTCGATTTTCTAAGACAGATGTGGATTGCTCCCATGCAATTACATCCCAACTCTTATGCTTATTTATACACCTTGTATATAGCATACAAAGAGATTTTGGGTATAGAACCAACCTTCGATGGCGTCCACTTCTTTTATAATTTCAAGCATCATACTCAAGAGACTCCCTCTTTCTCATACTTTGAATCAGTTCCAAAAAGGAAAATTATTACTGTTCCATATAGCAGCAAGGCTGGTGATTCTAAACTTGAATGGTTTTATATCAGACAGCAACCGGGGTGCGCCAGGAGATGGACCAAATCAAGTAAAACACCGACTTTCTAGATTTCAACTTTAAATACTCTGACCAACACATTTATTTGATTTCTTTTTCATTCACAGTTGATAAACCAAAGCAAATATCGAGTCAATTATACTTTGATCGTTTGCATCAGCTTGTCTCAAAAGTTCCTAACCATTGACGAAGTTCTTAAGGATGAGTATCTCCATCATCACGGGTTACTATCTATTACCCGTAGTATAGGTCATGGGACAGCTCCATATGTATACATACCCCTGGTCAACATTATTCCTAAGATGGGTGAGGGCTCAAAAGATCCAACGATACCTCTTAGGACTTCTCCATCTCCATCCTCAACTCAGGATGATGAATTAGCCAACATAGCTAAAAAGCATAGAGAAGGGTATACCATTCCTGATGATGCCATTTCTCCTGAAGAGTCAACATACCCTAAAGAGCTGCCACTAGATGCTTCCCAAGGAGATGCTCCTGCTACCGACGATTCCACATTTAAGGATTTAGGATATCTTCCCTTGCCCGAAACTATCTACACTTCATAGGACTTCGGATTGAATCCTTTAACCTTCACTTCTTCAGAGGAGACTACTCCTGTGAAGACCAAAGAGCCCACTCATTCTAGTTTGGCTTCAGGCTCGGGTTTTTTGGGGGGAACGATACTTAGGATGCACATAACACATTAGCACCGCACGTCACAGCACTCATGTCTTATGTGAACGTCGATTCTGAATTTCACTTATTTTGTTGTGCATGTACAATGTCACACCCTCACTATGATATCAGGAAAATTCGCCGTAGCATGTCTAGAACTCCCTCTGACACATGCTGTGAGAGCCGGGGCAGAGATGACAGAAGGCCTCATGATTCTTATCGACCTCACACTTCACGCTCTCGTTCTCCTATTCGATCGGATCCAGACAGGTATAAGAACCACCAAAGTCATCGTGGGGAAGATACATCACAATCCAAAGACCGAATTTCTCCCCAAGATAAATATAATCGAGAAAAAAGTCCACCGAAACACACTGATTCGAGGGACAAGCACAAGACTTCTAAGAAGCGATCTGAAAAAGGCGATACAGCCATTGTCCCTGCTAAGCGGAAACATATTGAACTATCATACTACAAACCCCCACCACTGGATGTTGGTTCCAAAACTAAACTGGCATATCTGGACAAGTAGTTCCCAGATCACTAATTTGAGAATTTAACTTTCTTGCCCGCGCTCGAGCCTATTTCTTTAAAGTGGGCAGATGGGGCTAAGGCAAAGATTGACGCAGTGGAGAAACAGTACTCGGAGATGTATAAGTATTCCCGCAATCTCTCCAGAATCATTCGGGCCTTAATTATAGACGTCGATGCAATGAAGAAAGCTGCAGATTCCGATGAGAATGCTTTGAAAAATTTGGAGAAAGACTTAGAAGATACACAGGCTCAACTCGTCATCGCAACGAGATGCCAACAACTTTAAAAAGCAATTTGAGGAATTACAAAAGCGTTATCACGACCTACTGGATCTCACAGTCAAGAGCGTTTAGAGTTGAAGAAGTAAGCTGAAGATGCTAAGTCAGACAGTGTCAAAATGCAACTGGCTTACAACACTCTTGAGCAAGAAAAGGCCGAGCTAGCGAGGAAGAACGCCGAGTTGGAGAAACGAAATGCTGACTTGGAGTCCAAGTTAATGGAAGCTGAAACTCGAGTTGCCTTAGCTTAGGGAAATGTGGATAGCGCTATTAAGTCTGCTGAGGAAACTCATAAATAGCTATCAAAGGCTAAAGAAGAATTGCACGACTTTGGCAAACTGATGATTGAATTCTTTGCGCACATAATTCGTCGCCGAAACATCTCTTGGATCGAAGACTATCCGACTACCTTAGTTCACGTATGGAGTCAAATCATCGAATGGGAAAAAGAGGAACTTACGGTAGACTTCATTGATGAAGAAAAACTCATGGAGAAGTATCTGAGAGATGATGAACCAGCACGTCTGGCCGAGGGGCGTCGCCTTATTGCTGCTGCCATGGAGGAGGAGAAACGCCTGGCCAAAGGAAAGAATATCCTTGAAGTTGGTTCTTCTTCTACTACCGCCGAAGCTACTGGAGTTGAGGGATATGATCCCGATAATCCGGGAATTCCTAGAGCGTCTCTTTTATCTCCTATACCCGAATCAACATCAGAGACAGTAGCTTCCCCAATTGAGAAATCATCAAAAGGTATTTCCACCTTTTCACCACAATTCGTCAAGGCAGTCTCCACCTTTCATCACATCATTGGGCAATCGATCGAAGATTCTTTGTTTTCTCCTGAGTTGATAACTGTTGGTTCTCATTCTGTAGGTGCTGAACCAACCGAGAAGACTGACGAGCCTCGGGGAACCATCATTGGGGAGAAATCTGTGGAAGAGGCTCAGGGAGGATAGGATAAGGCTACCATCGTTGAATCCGGAGGGGGAGCTGAACTGCCTAAGGCCGACACTTCTCGTGATGGTGAAATGATAGACGCTTTGAAAGATGATGATGGTAATGAGGGGCATGAAGAAGATACTGATGTTGCTATAACTGGAGATTCAAAAAATGCTGATGACATGACTTTGGCTGAAATGAAGGACGAACAAGACAAGGGCATGCAGTTGAAAGTCGAGGAATTAGACCCTGAAAGCCTTAAGCCCCTTGCGGTGGTGGATGCTGGATCGAGGTTAGTTGTTAATCTTTCAACTAGGTCAATTACAGAAGAGCTTGCTAAAAAATCTTCTCTTGATCCCAGTGCTTCGACTCCCGGAAAGAAATCTACCGATTCTGGCACCTCAATTACAGAGAAGAAAAGACCAAAGCTTCTCATGTCCGACGCTGAAAAAGAAGCTAAAAAGGCTCTTAAAGCTGCCAAGAAGTCTAAGTCTACTCCAACGCACAAGTGACAGTGCGCTTTGTTTGATATTACACTGGTCCGCTGTTGTTGTAGCGAGTGCGGCCCTCGCATCCTTTGTTTAGCTTTCCTGTATAAACTCACATGTTTGTGAATAAAGTAGTTTGTTCCCTGTAATGTCTTACATTCGTAAATTTAGCATTTAAGCAAAAATGCAACTGAACAATGTGTCATATCATAGTTATATAATAGAGCCATTATTATGGGGAACATGTGTACATATATATGCCCCCAATCAATCTTGGATAATTGATTAAGACTTATTCAAGATTGATTAAATTCAAAATTCAGTTGCCCCCGATTCTCTGACGGGGCCATATTCTTTTCGTCATTGATGCTTATTCTTTTTAGCATCTTTATACTCTCCTGTCTCATTAGCAGGTTAGAGTATTACTGAGGCGGTCTCTTATCGGGGTGCACCTTCACGCCTCAAGGGAAGTCGTCTTCCCGTCCTTTATACTCTCTCTCGATTCATGAGAGTTAGAGTTAAGAATGTCGTCTTCCCATTCTTTGCATCTTATCATGCAAGCGGTCATTTTGTTTGCTCCTGCACATAGGTTATCTCCAACTTTTCAAATTTATTTTAATGTTTTGTATTTCATTGTCATGACAGAATAATGGCTGAAGATATAAATAATGCAGGAAAGTAAATGACACACGATATTTTTATAGTGGTTCAGCTAAGTCGTAGCATACATCCACTTCATAATCCTTTGTTTATATAAACACATTTTTCAAGGCAAGTCATGCCTTTTTACATAGCTTATAAAAACAAAAAGGAAAACATTTCATATTTAGCTCAGGTATCGTCGCAAGTGATGAGCATTCCAAGCTCTGGGAATTTCTTCACTGTCAACAGTCGTTAGCTTGAATGCTCCTGTATCAAGCTTCCGTTGGATGGAGTATGGCCCTTCCCATTTTGGACCCAATTGGGTTGAAGGCGGGAAGACTCATTTCAATACTACGTCTCCTGGTTCAAAGGTTTTAAAGCGAACTTTCCGGTCATAATAGCGTGCTACTTGATGTCGATGTCTTGAGGCACGCAAGTCTACTTCGTCTCTTTTTTCTTCAACCATATCAAGAGACTCTAGGAGGAGTGTTCTATTCGTCATCGGGTCACAGTATACTACTCGATGAGAAGGGACTTCTAGTTTTATTGGGATTACTGCTTCTGACCCGAAGGAGAGTGAAAAAGGGGTATGTCCAGTGGTCGTCTTAAAGGTCATCCTATAGGCCCACAAAGCTAGTGGCAACTCATCTACCCACTTGGCTTTGGCCCGCTCCAACCGCTTCTTGAGAATAGATTTAATGATTTTGTTTATTGCTTCGACCTGGCCGTTTGACTGCGGGTGAGCTAAAGCAGTGTACGGTTTATCAATCTTGTACTTCTGGCAGAAGTTTCTGAATTCGACGCTGTCGAACTGTGTCTTGATATCAGTTATGATGGTCTTCGGTATTCCAAATCGATAGATAATGTTTCTGACCACAAAACTAATCACCTTTCTTGCTGTGATCGTTGTTAAAGATTCAACTTTCACCCATTTCGTGAAATAGTCCACGGCGACGATCACATACTTTGCTCCCCCTTTGGCAATAGGTTACACTGCAATAATATCAATTCCCCACATGGCAAACGGCCATGGGCTTACCATCGACTTAAGCTGAGTCGGAGGTGCTCTGGGAATTTTGGCGAATCTTTGACATCTGTCGCAGCTTCGTGAATAATAAACCGTGTCTTTATTCACGGTATGCCAGAAATATCCATACCGCAATACATTCTTTGCTAGGGTTTGGCCTTCGGTGTGGTCCCCACACCCACCTTCATGTACTTCTTGCAGTACACGTTTGATGTCGTCATGTGCGATACACCGTAGTAGGGGCATTGAAAACCCTTAGCGATAAAGGACGTCGCCCTGTAAAACGTATCTTGCAGCCTTACGTCTTACAGCTCATCTTTCGCTTTTCTTCAACGGGAGGGTTCCACTCTTGAGAAAATTCTTGATCAGTGTCATCCATGATTCTTTCTCTGGATCAACTTCTAAGGCTAGTTCCACCTCCATCCGGTCGAAACTCGGTGATTCCAAAACCTCTATCGGAACCATTTCAGTTTCTTCGGGGTTATCAGAACTTGCTAGTTTTGCCAACCGATCTGCTTTCTGATTTTCTGTTCTTGGAATATGCGTTATGCTGTAATGCTCCAAACTACCCAACAACTCCTTTACCTTTTTGAGATAAGTTACGAGCCGAGGCCCTTTAGTGACAAACTCCTCCCGTACCTGACATACAACTAACTTAGAATCGCAGCATATATCCAGTGTCTTCACCCCTAGTTCTTTGGCGAGTTTCAGCCCGGCAATCAGGGCTTCATACTCGGAATCGTTATTGGTAGCAGCAAATTCTAACTGCAATGCATAGTAAATAGATCATCCTTCAGGAGTTATTAAAACAACTCCGGCGCCGGACCTTCGATAATTTTTGGCTCCGTCCATATATAACTTCCACGGACTAAGCTCCAATTCTTGGTCTAAAGTAACCACCTTGTCACCCACCGCTTCCTCTTCGGGAATTGTGAATTCAACTATAAAGTCGGCCAATGCTTGCCCCCTTATTGATCTCCGTGGCTAAAAATTTAAATCGAATTGACTCAACTCGATGTTCCATTTAAGTAACCGCCCCGATACTTCGGGTTTTTGCAACACTTGTCTTAAAGGTTGATCGGCGTATACAACTATCGGGTGAGCCTGAAAGTAATGACGAAGTTTGCGGGAAGCGATCAGGAGGCTATAAGCAAGTTTTTCTATCTTCGGATAATTACGTTCTGCAGCAGCTAGCTTCTTGCTCATGTAGTATACAGGCCTCTAGATTTTATCTTCTTCACGTACCAATGTTGTACTGACGGCATGAGATTATACCGCTAGGTAGACAAACAAATCCTCATGTTCCACGGGTTTTGATAATATTGGAGGCTTTTCTAATAATTCCAATAGATTCTTGAAGGCCTCCACACAATCAGGAGTCCACTCAATATTTAGTTTTCCTCATTTTATTAGATCGAAGAAAGGTACACACTTATCTGTGGCTTTGGAGATAAACCTGCTCAATGCAACAACTTTTCTGGCCAGGCTTTGAACATCCTTAATCTTTTGTGGTTCTTCAATATTCCTTATTGCTGCTATTTGACTCGGATTTATCTCAATCCCTCGAGAACTCACGATAAACCCAAGGAATTTCCCAGATGCGACCCCAAATGAGCATTTTAGGGGGTTTAACTTCATCCCATACCTTCGAAGGATATTGAAAATTTTAG
Organism: Allium sativum; assembly: GCA_030737875.1. Classification (NCBI taxonomy): domain Eukaryota; kingdom Viridiplantae; phylum Streptophyta; class Magnoliopsida; order Asparagales; family Amaryllidaceae; genus Allium; species Allium sativum. Next base: position 727,078,846 of record CM060921.1, read on the forward strand.
CTAAATCCCTTGTATGGTCGGAAGATTGTTTAGACTTCACAAGCATGTCATCCACATAAACCTCCATGGTTTTCCCGATTTGATCATAGAACATGCGGTTGACCAAACGTTGATACCTGGCTCCTACATTCTTTAATCCGAATGGCATTACCACATAACAATATAACCCCAAGTCTGTGATGAAACTTGTGTGCTCCTGATCTGGTATGTGCATGGGAATTTGATTGTACCCCGAATAAGCATCCATAAAAGATAAAAGCTCATGTCCGGCCGTCGAGTCTACTAGCTGATCAATCCTGGGAAGAGGAAAACTATCCTTTGGACAAGCCTTGTTCAAATCAGAGAAGTCAATACATGTACGCCACTTCCCGTTAGATTTTTTGACCAGGACAGGATTCGATATCCAGTCGGGATATTTCGAATCCTTAATGAATCCATTATCCTTTAATTTCTCTACCTCTTCTTTCAAAGTTGCCGACCGCTCTGGGCCTAACATCCGTATCTTCTGCTTAACTGACGGGTGCTTTGGATTAATGCATAAAGAGTGGCTCATAATAGCAGGAGAAATCCCATACATGTCAGCGTGAGTCCAGGCAAACACATCTAAGTTTGCCTTTAAGAAATCAATCAACTCTTTCGCTCGAATTGGATCTAGTTGCGAGTCGATATTTAGTACTTTTGTCGACTCTGTCTCATCAATAGGTATATCTATTGTTGTCTCGTTGGGAGTCTCCTTTCTATCCTCGGGTTCTCTATCTTCTCTGGGATCTATATTCTCGAGCACATCTAAGGGAGACTCTCTTGGGGCTGGACCCCTTAATTGCTATGCTAAGTTTTCCTTCGAAGGGGAGAATCGTCCTTAGATTTTATATTCAACCCCTTCATTAGCATCTTCAACTCTGTCATGTAACAAGCTCATCCCGTAGCTTGGTCGCCTCTCATCACCCCAATTCCTGCGTCAGTCGGGAATTTAAGCAACAAGCACCAAGGTGCAATACATGCCCTAAACTCGGCAAGGGCCGGTCAGCCTAGGAAAGCGTTATAGGGTGACTCTACATCCAAAACTATAAACGGCAGGATCCTCACTCTCTGGCGATCTCCCTGTCCTAATGTTACTGGCAATTCTACGTAGCCCATCGGAGCCGTTGACGCCCCATTGAAGCACCATATCCATCCTTCGTAGGGCTTTAGATCTTTTGCTTCAAGTCTCATTTGTTCAAAAGCTTTCTTGAAGAGGATATTGACCGAACTCCCGTTGTCCACCAACACTTTATGGACTAAGGCAGGGCCAATGGCCGTGGTAATTACCAGTGGGTCTTCAGTTGGTGATTGAATTCCGGAATCATCTCTACTATGGAATATGACGTCTTCTGACATCGTCTTTTGTTGTTTTACTGGAGTAATGTCTTCGAGGTTACTACATTCTCCTACCTCAAAGTGCTTGGCGGCATTGACGTACTGATCCATCGCTTTGAAACTTCGACTAGCTAGGTGGGGTCCGCCTATAATGGTATTGATAACGATCCCCTTACCATTTTGCTGGGCTGTGGGTTTAGAAGTAGGCTGGTTTTGGTCCGGGGCTTGCCACCTTTGGCCCCTGTCCCTTAGGCTGGTTTATCTTTCAACTACATCTCTCAAATGACAGCATTCGTTGGTGGAATGACCATGGGTTCCATGGAACAAACCAAACTTTCCCGTCGTGATCTCTTTTTCAGTGGAGTCTCTGGGTAGTGGTTTCTTATATTGCAATATGCTGTATGTGTCCAAATAAATGTTCTCCAAGGTATCATTCAATGGTGAATAGTTTTCGAAAGTTTGGAATTGAGGACTTTTGATGGAATTGTTCCCCCGGTTCCTACTCCTCCTATTGCCGTTTCCATTCTTGTTGATGTTACCTCCGTTCTGGTTGCTAACGTTCACTTCAACCTTCCCTGAACTGTCACCAGATTATTTCACAGCAACATTACTTTGGACACCTTCCCTCGAGGCCCCTTCGGACTTTCTCTTCCTATTTGCATGAGCTTCTTCTCATCTTAAGCGAATATTAGCTTTTTCATAGAACAATTCCCTAGTAGGGGGCGGTTTCCCAGATAGATAATCTCCAAATTTTGTGTCCGGGTCAACTCCGTCTATTAAAGCCATCAGGATAGTGGGTTCATGAGGGTCACTAACTTTGGTGACGGCCAGGTTGAAGCAGTCCAAATATGATTTCAGAGATTCGCCCGGAGCCTTTTTAATCCTTGACAACTCTATGACGCTTTTGGATTTTCGAGCGTGAAGTCGAAACTGGTTCATAAAGCGTTCACTTAATTCTGTGAAATTTGACACTGATCGTGGAGGGAGTCGAATGAACCACATTAATGCCACGTCTTCTAGATAAATTGGAAAGGCCTTGCATTTTATAGCATCTGGAGTTTTTGCGGCGTTCATGAACCATGCATACCTCATCAAGTGCTGTCATGGGTCCGTTCTCCCTGAATATCGATCCATTTGTGGCAAGTTGAATCGCCGAGGGAACTGGAAGTCCAGTATATCATCTATGAAGGGGGTATGACTTCGCTCAATGCCCCAGTCCTCATTAGTGTATCATCGACTTTCAGACATAATCTGACGCACCATTGCCCACATGTTGGTATTTGTTAATGTCTGCACCGTTTCTCTAGGTCTGATATTCGGATTACCCCTAGGTTCCTGGTTAGGGGACAACCTCCAGTTTCTAGCGGCGGCTGCTCTACATTGCTCCCTACACTCTCAGTCGATCTCAGGAGGAAGGGGCTGGAGAAGTTGTTGTTGCGTAGGATTAGTAATGTTAGGATCCCTGGGTAGAACATGGGATCCACGCATGGGCAACAACATAAGATCTTTCAAGCTCGGGTCATTTGGCCCTAACACACGAGCGGCGTCTTCGCGGGATCCTAAAAATCCAAAAGTTAACTAATCAAGATTCTGAGGTCACTCAAGCGGACTTCTTTCACGAGGACGTCCCTCATCTGAAGAAGATGAATAATCTGCAGCAAGGCGGCGCATTGGGGAAGGTGTCTTTTTCCTTCGGAGCTCCTTGAGTTCCCTACTCATGGTGATCATGTTCTCTTGCATGCGAAGACTGTCACGCTTATGGGCTTCCAATGCCTCCTTAGTGCTCTGGAGCATTTCAAGAAAACATGAAAAATCTCCTTGTGTGATGGGTGCAGATGGGTCAGGCTGATCATCGGTCATTGCAGCTGGAATCGGAGCATTGGTATGAGCTCGAGTAGAAGTTCCATCTTCACTTTGATTCGGGTCGGATCAGACCACAGTGATACAGCCGGACCGGTTCGGATAGGGAGAGTGGGTGGCTTCAACATCGCTGGATCGGATCGGATCGGGGTCATCGGTTCGGATCAGTCCTTCCTGACCGGAGCGGCCTACTCCAAAATCTTGACCACGCAACCTCGTCACAACCATTGTTTGATGATCTTCGTTATCTTCATTGTCTCGATTACTTTGGATTTCCTTGCATTTTCCTTTGGCCATAATTTCCAATTCTTCAGTGATTAACCAAGAGGTACTTAAAGATGCCGAAAACAGAAGATTAACTTCTTTGAACTCGAAGGTCTAAATAGTAGAATGATAATCCCAAAAAGCGGAGAATTCAAAAATTCTCAGTGAAAGCACCAAAATGTTAGATCCAAAATTGGCTCTAACACCCAAACGAGCAATGATTCTACTGAAATGAAATAAAAAACGGAGAAAACACACAATTTATAGTGGTTCGGCGTTAAAAGCCTACGTCCACTTCCTACTCTTTGAATTGATGTCTTGAATGCAAGTACAACAACGATTCTCACTTAATTCTCACTTATACAACACATTGATTCACTCAATTTACTTCACAATATGATTCAAAAGATGATTGTAATCTGAATAACTTGATGAAATTCGAATAGCAAAGGAGTTTGAGTTCTGAAAATGCCAAAAGATCCTTCCAAATGCTTCTTGATGGTGTATTTATAGGTGAAAATGCTCCTGGGATGGCTTTGGTTTGGATCCACGTGGCCTCCATCCCATCACTTTCGGGTTCGGATGGGATATAGGAGTGACAACACATTAGTTTAGTGACAAACATGGGTAGAACGTAGGCATAACTGCTACGGATTTCAAGGGAACGTGGGTGAAACTATCGCTGCACAGGATCGGGTCGGCTGTATAAGAGGGAATGGGATCGGATCAACTCATTCCGAACCGATCTGGTCTTGGCGAGGCTTCCCTTCTTTCTTTTCCACTCTGTTCTGACTTGGCAATGAAAATCCGATCTGATCCGGCTTGTTCCTACATCTTTATTTTCTGCTTTGAAGTGTGTAGACTAGGCTTACGGTCTCCGATCCGATTCGGTCTTCAAGTGGGTATTCTTCTATCGATCATCCTTCATAAATTAATCTTCTGACTTTGTGTAGCCTAGTTCACAAAGTAGGCTAACAAACACCATGGTGTTATCGGTAAGTTAATTACCATTTCACGTTTAAATCTAATTAAAGATTTAACTATCGCTTGGAGCAAAACTAGTGATACTCCATTCTCGTTCATTTCATGAATTCGATAAATTTAATTATCCCTTTCACATTCCAATCTAATTAAAGATTCATTAAAACTCTAATTCAGTTTTATTCTCAAAAATAGTTACTCAATGAATATTCAAAGTTAAGAAATTAATCTTATCTTTAACTTGGTTAAATTACTAATGTCATTTAAAACACAGTTCAAGATAAACCCAAAATCCCATTCCATTAATTATGGAATCTTCATGGAAAATAGATCAATATGTATAATCGATATAAACTTCCGTATCCAACCAATAATATAATTGGAATAACGGCAAAGCCTTTTAAATTCCATTTATAGTAACGGTCTTCCTCCACAGAAGCTCACTTCGATTATTTCCAAATCGAATTCCATTCCATTCCAATTTATTTTATTAAATTGGGATGCTCTACTTTGGAAATTTCCAATAAATCTAAATAAAAAGATTTATAGATTCCAAATCACATTTCACTAGTAATCGGGTTAAAGAACGAATGTCGTTAAAAACACAGTTCGCAATAAACCCAATTCACATTCCATTTTTAAATACAACCGGAAATTCCAATAATCTTAATTAAAAGATTTATTCTTTTCACACGGGGTTTAAGAATAGCGTTATTTAAGACACTATTCACGACAAACCCAAAATCTCATTCTTTTATTCAATTCCAATTAAATATTAATTAATTGGAAAACTTCAATAAATCTTAATTAAAAGATTTATTCTTTTCGCAACTGGTTTTAAGAATAGTGTTAATAAAGACACCATTCATGACAACCCCAAAATCCCATTTGATATTAAATACAAGGCTCTAAATAGAAATTATATCGGCTTATATTCAATATCAAATTCTGAAACCAACAAATATCGTATTGGAAATAATGATATAAATATATTTTCCAAATTTCCATAACAATATCCATATAATCACGGAATCCAATATCAAAATATTCTGAAGATTATTTCCATTCCAATTCATATATTGGAAATCCTGGTTATATTAAAACCCCTTCTCAATCCAATTTATTTATTCGACAATAATTGGATTATAATCCTAGTTAATAACTGGTTCCTTTCGATAAAAATATATTTTTATCTTTTTAAATATGGAATTTTTCATCCCAATTCTTTCCAAATATTTATTATGATTTTACACAAATTATTAATATTTTTAATAATTTTATCAAGGCCCGTACGGTCAATTTCCATAAACGGACGTCGAACTGCACTTACAACGACCTTTTCCAAATTTGATTTGGACATAATTCCAAATCCAACCGTTATATTTCAAATCTCTTATATTCGTTGGAAAGCTTTTTTCGATAAGAACCCAACGGTTCCAGTTTTAGGAGAATCCAACGGTCGGATCTCCCGTTACGTCAATTCGAAGTCAATGGTCGAAATTCGCGAACGGTCGCGACCAAACACGTTCTATTCAGTCCATTAAATATATATTATATATTTAGTCGATTTCCATTTAAAAGGTATTTTATAAGTCGTTTATAAATTCGTTTTAAAAACGATTCCAACTTCATTTTCAGTTTTAAATCAAAATTGAATACTCCTTATCATTATAAAATATAATTGATAATATTTTCAAAATATCAGATTTTGAAATCATTTCCTTTTCGATATTCATTATAAAAATGAATAAAACCGATATAAATATCATTTGCGTTAAAATGGCGCATTCTAATTAACACGGCTTCATATATTTCAATATTTTCGTGGGGAAATTAAAATCACATTTTCATCCTTTACATAATATTATTTTAAAATACTTGTTATTTTAAAATATTCGTTCTTTCTGAATTGGAATCAGACACAGTCAATTACCATATAATTTTATTTATATGGATTTCATACATACATATACACAACAATAATCAAACACAATCAACCATTATCTAGAGTTCATTACACAACAGCATAAGCATTAAATATAAATAATTAACGCTTACAACAGTCTGTCAACAAATCGATTGACATACAACTAAACAATTGGGATTAGTGTATGTCAGATATCATCCCAATACCCGTATGGGGTTTTAATCAACACACACATATTTTATTTGTGCAGTTGGGCAATGTGTAAAATATATCATCCCAATCAATATCAGTCAAATGAGTGTACATAAACAAATCGTCGGATTTGTAAATGAATATTTATTTTCCTTTCAGGAGAATTTTTGCCTTTCATATATATGTTAAAAATTATATTTTTAACAATAAAATATTTATTTCAACACATGAATATTTTTAATAGTTCATACATTCAATAAAAATAATATTTTTTATTGTTCAAATATTTTATTCAACGCATGAATATTTTATACAGTTCATACACACATTAAAAATGTTATTTTTAACTAACACATTTTATTTTAGAAACTTTCGGCAGCATAACGGCACGACACTAGAACTGGAATAAGGTCTAGCCTTATCCATCGCCTAATAATGGCTCGCGCCATACCAAACCAAATTCAATCCATTCAATTCAAATCCCAAACCCAATTCAACAAATTAAATCAATCAAAACAAACAACCAAACATACATGGTTTCAATCGTGTTAGGTGCTACTAAGCACCGTCTGCATCCTAGTATACATTTAACTGTAAACAAAATTAGAGTGAGAAGTTCTCACCTTTGGTTTCCACTCCATCATCCTTTATTGGCCGGTTTGGATTTGTTTCCAGTCGGTTCCATCGCAATCTGTTTCATGCGGTTTATATTAAAAATAACATTTTTAATAACGCCATTCATATAAAAATCACATTTTTATTATGCTACTATACATATAAAAATCATATTTTTATATCGTTATTATATATATATATATATATATATCATATTTTTATAACGCTACTTCATTTATAAAAATCATATTTTTATAATCACACGATATACATTAAAATCACATTTTTATAATGATACGATATACATAAAAATCACATTTTTATAATGCCATGTATACATTAAAAATCGTATTTTTACAACGCTACTACATATATAAAAATCATATTTTTATATCACTATTATTTCATATAAAAATCTAACATTTTTAGTTAAATTAAATTAAGAAAATAATCAACTAATTTCATACCTCTATTTATCGTTTAAAACTGAACGACGCCTATCCCAATCTTCAATCCCTCTTCATCAACCGCCGAGCGAACAGAAACCGCCAGAACCAGATCTGAGCCATCCCCTCGACGTTACGCAGGTAGGTGGTGAAGGAGCTACTCTCGAGTGATGCAGTTTTCGGGTCGAGCAATTTTAGTTGAGGGTGGTTGCTACGTTCGGGTCTGCGGAAGTGCGATTGGGTACAAAGGCGGAGAGGGGTGCAATGGCTGCTTAGGGAAAGCGGCGCAGAAGGCTGGGTGGTTCAGGGTGCCGACGGCGACGAGCTAGGGGGTGTGGCGGCGGTTTTGGAGGAGGATTGTGGTTTTCAGACGAAGGGAGGAGGAGAGAGACGGGAAGGGGTGATGGATGGTGGCGGGTGGTCGAAGGGGGTGCTGGAGAGGGCAGCAACGGTGGTAGGGATCAAGCGACAGTGGCTAATGAATTGGGGGAGACGGGTTTGACCCAGTTGACCACGGGTTAGGAAAAGTGAGAGGGAAACTAGGTTTATAACCTATATATATATATATATATCATTTTATTTTATTTTTCTAAAAAGTTACCTTTCTAATCGAACCCACCGACTGTCGCCTCGGGCTAAATACCCCCATTCTGGACACAATGGGATATGTCCCATAAGTCAATTCGACCGTTACGATCAGTCTTCATTTAAATTAAAATATAGATCATTATATATTGAATTTAAACGCACATTTTAATTTACTAGGGCCACATACCGACTCCAAAAATTCTAGAAAAATAAATCTAGCTATGTTTCGGCGATACGGTCCTAACAAAACTAATTCCATCGAATTTGGAGACCGTTTGAAAAATGGTCATTTTCTGGTCGATCCAAATTGACTAAACTGTTAAAACACGTTTTCTTTTACCATGCTCACATATTAATTCCAAAAATTATTAATTTTGGAATCTAGCAATAATTTGACATTCCGGATCCAACAAAAGTGTTTTCATCGAAAACGGAGGTCGTTTGCAAAATGGCTATTTTTAAGGGCTATTTATATATTAAAAATATATAAATTCCATAGCGACTATTTTGAATTTTAAACTGGACATAAATTTTTATTCCCATTATGAAATTTCAAATTTTCACTTCTGTTAGAAAGATATAATTAAACAGATTTAAATATTTCTGGTTTTACTGAAATCCGATTTATTTTGAATTCTATACATTCAGTTAAAGTTCAAAATCAAATTTTCAAACTACCGCGCCATTTTAGGCTTTTTATATAATTAAAATAAATTTATACGTTCTAATTCTATTCAAAATAAATTTCTAGTTGTTATTATTTAAAATAAATCATTTTAAATATTCTAAATCCATTAAAATAGCTAAAATAATAAAAAAAAATTGATTTTGATTTTTCGGGATTTTACATTTACAAACGATCTCGAAATTCGACGAAACCAGTTCCATCATGTCTGAAATATTAAGTTATTGCAAGAATACAAGTTTCATCGTGATTAGAGCTCGTATGTGGTCCTTTTAGCATGTTTCACCAAAATAATAAATTTTTTCTATAAATACGCACCCAACCCCCTTTAAACTCTTCTATTTTTTCTCTCTCGCTTTTTTCTATTTTTTTATATCGCTCATTTTCTTTTGAACTATTTAAAACCGTTCTTTCCCTCAAATCCCTGAAATCAAAATTTGAAAAAATACAATCCAAAAAAAATCGAAATCTTGGATTTTTTTCTCTTATTCTTCAATTCTGAAGCCTCGATGTTGGATGCGACTTTGATCCTCTGAAACGCGATTTTTCATGCACAAGCTAGGCTTGTCGATAGCCGATGATTTAGGGGCTGAAGGGGAACAGGGTCGATGGTGTTAGAATAGTGTTGTGGAGGAGCTTTGGCTGTGCGAATTTTGAAGGGTTTAGAATATAAAGTTGTTACTATTTTCTATAGCTCGTATTGAAGCCCAAATGTTTCTGGTGATCTAGTTGTTCATAGTGATGCTCGGGAAGAAGAGGAAGTAAAGGTGGAGATGATGGTGGTGGTTATTTGTGTTTTCGTTGAGATGTTAGTGGGATGAGAGAGTTGCAGTTTGGATGCATTGATATATTCTTTATCAATTGTGGCTATTATATGTATTATACATATTTAGGCTTGGTAGTTGGATATTCCTGCAAATTTTTAGCGAATGAGACCCTAGTGCCCCTACATAATAATGGATGACCTTCTATACTGCGATATCCAGCCTTGAAGCGGGATTGGTATTATCTATGTTGTCTAATATCTTTGGATGCAAGAAAAATAGGTTGGAGGAATCCAACTGTATTACCCAAAAAATAAATTATTGTTTCCATATATAGTGTTATATGATGTAATAAATAATCTGTGATTGACTAATGGGTGTTTTAAATGTTTGAACAGCATAACCGTAAAATAAGTGGTATTTACATACTGTAGAAATATATTCAAGTGAAAGTGAAAAGAAATTGGGTTTAAAAAGGAAAAGTCTATTTTTTTCTAAATAAAAAGTGAATTTCGAATGGGCTAGGAAATATAAGCTTGTTTTTAATAATAAAAAAGGTATTTAAATTTATAAACGATGCTTATAAATGAAGTTGAATAATTATCATTAGATAATTTGGGAATGTAAATTCAAGTATGAATGAAAGGGAAAAGAGGAATCGTTTTGGGAAAAGGAAACGGTGTAATTTACTCTGATGTTCGGAATGTAAATTGAATTGAGATAAATCCATATGGATTTATGATTAGAATTCGACTATGTCGAATTTGTAAAAGTAAATTATTTTTAGAAAGGATATTGGAATTATATTAAATATAAAGTAAAATTTAAAATTAAATATGAAAATAGATTTTAAGTTTATATATACAAGTTATAATAATAAAATATTCCAAGCGAGTATCGAGTTTTAAATGAATTTTTAAAATGGAAGCTTGTTTTTAATATATAAAATAAGGAAGCTAATTTATAAACAATGTTTATAAATGTAATGAAGTAATTTTCAATGGATAATTTGAGAATAGATTTTCCCAAATGTAAGAAATGACATTTAAAAACCATATTTCAAATGAGATAGAAGATGACATTTTTATGAGATTATAAGTAATATCGGTTTTGAATTACAAACTTTTATTTATCTCAAATGTAACGTCCCGTATTTTTGGTAGTTAGATATTTAATTTATTATTTTAAAATATTGATTTTGAATTTTAAATGGATTTATAATATAGAATTCGTTTAATAAACAAAGTTTGAACATATAGTTTATATTTAATTAAAAACGAGCTTGCAATGCTGCGGTAGTTTATAATTTATGTTTCGAACTTTAATTGAATATACAGAATCAATTTTAAGTCGGAATTCTTTGAAATATGATTCGTCTGAATCTAATTGATTATGATTTTCTACTGAAAGAGAAAAATCAAGATTTCATATTATAGATTGTTAGTCATGTTAAAATCAAATTTTCAGAAAGTCGATATGGAATGGTTTATAAACCATACAGATTAATTAAATAAATTTAATATAATTTTGTAATAACCCGGAATTTTGGGACCAGTTTAAAATTTTTATTTTAGAAATTTTAATGAATTTAAAAGGATTTAAAATAATTTATTTTAAATAATAACGACCAAAAATTTATTCTAATTGAAGTTAAAACGAATAAGTTTAATTTAAATATAAAAGGAGTTTAAAATAGCGCTGTAGTTTGAAATTTTGATTTTTAACTATAACTGAATGTACAGGATTCAAAATAAATCAGAATTGAACTGTGTATATTCTTGTTAGGCCATATTTGTGCATACAATAAAATCCATATTTTTATTGTTTATATATATAACTAAGATGTTTCATGTTAAAAAAATCATATTTTTATCGTTTATGTACAAAAAGGATGTTCATGTTAGGAATAAGTAAAAAAAATAACATTTTTATTGTTTAAAGAATAAAAAGAGTGGTATGCTAAGAAAATAAAAGAATTATCATTTTTATGTTAACATATTAAAATTTTTCATTATAATGTTATCATAAAAGGGATTTCATTAAGGAAAGGTCGATATTTATTGAAAAAATGGAAAGGCAATATAAAGAATATTTCAATGTAAAGTTATACTTTGGAACATATGATATTTTAGAAGTTAGATATTTTTTTTTAAAATATGAAATATTTTAAAATAATATTTTTAGAAAATAATTATAATTGTTCTTGGACACGAGGTTAGGTCACGTTTATGGCGGAAGTCTGCCCGGAACCAACCGGCATATCCAGCAGCCATAAATGTTGGGCCTAATGTGAGAGGTCCAAGTACACGAATACAAATTGGGTTTTGACTCGAGGTTAAGCCCAACTGTGGAATAAGTCTGCCCGGACCCAACCGGCATATCCAACATCCACAAGTTGTAGGCCTAATGTGAGAAGTCTGGACCATTATAAAACATAAATGGATAATATAACGAATTGGATTATTTAATCCATTTTAAATAGAAATATCATTTTAACCTGAATAAGTTTATTAACTTATATTATCCATTTTATAATGAATATTAAAAGAGTTAATTTGAAAATTAATATTTTGAAAATAACATTTTAAGATGAGAAATGATATTTTGATCAGAATAAATGGTTTATTTATTTTAGAATAAATAATAGGAATTAAAAATGGTTTTATTATAACCACGGATTTGAAATGAAATTTGAATTTGGGTTTATCGTGAATTATGTTTTAAATAACATTTATTCTTTAACCCGGATTAATGAGGGGAATAATTTCCTAATTTTTGATTAATTATTTATTAATGACTTTACAAGGTTAAAACGAAATAAGGTTTTAATTAAAACTTTAATTAGATTGGAGAGGAATTAAGTAAATAAAATTACTGAATTAAGGATCGAAAATGGAGTTCCACCAGTTTAACTCCATGCGTTAATTAAATCTTTAATTAGATTTAAATGGGTAATGGAAATTAAGTACCTGAACCAATTGGGATAAAAGATCGGGATGGGGATTAATTAATTTATAATTATTTCGATAAGGCGTAAATTCCGATTAGATTGGATAAACCATAATTTGGTTTAATATGGATAAATAAAGATTTAAGATTAAATTAAAAAGATTTATCTTTGATAAAATTAATGAGAATCTTTTAATACGAATATCTTATTAAAAGAATATCCGGAGTTGGAATGTGGCGTTGGTGTGATTTTATAGCATTTGATTTTTAATCACAAAATACGCGAGTTACTCAGAATGACCGGGTTTAACCCATTCTGAATAATCATCACGACGATCAAGAGTCGAAGACGAAGACGGTGATTGAAGACCGAAGGTTTTCACATCGTTGGGATGATGATGACTGGTATCTTGAATTGGGATTGGCCTTCCAAGGCAAGGTATTTGGTAATGATCGTCCAAACGCATTTGGAGATCGACGGGCACGTTGTTTCGCTCAGACCCAGAGCGGACTTGTAAATGGATTGCGTGTCTGACATTGTATTCCTTTCTACTGTATTTGTTGAACGCTACCGATTATATATTTCTGTTGGTGGTAAAGAATTTATTCTTTACTTATCACCCTTCTCTAAGTCGTATGAGCTTAGAGGTTATATATATATTGGTAGATGATCAATAATATGGTAAGGTCTGACAATGTGGCACGCCAAGATGCAAATTGATCAAGGCTTTTGTTGAAAAGCAGGGCCTTGTGGAATGATCAAAGCATAGCCTATTACGGCATAGCTTTGTGTATATCGTGACTTCGCGAGCCTCACACCCCGGTATGAGTCAAAAACGAGATACGGACTGCAGGGAGTGCACACGTTTCTTTCTAGCTAGAGTGATGTCAGGGACCTACCAGCGCGGACATTTTACTTATGTGGATGATGGATTTTGAGGTACCTCGTGTTTTATAGGCCGTTGGTGGTCATACTATAGGTTCAAAGGAACCGGGAAGCGTGTGTTCAGGCATAAGTAATCCACTGCCGATAGGCGGGGACCGGCCCTGAAGATCCAAGGGTTCACTGCGGGGGATCCTAAGGCATTTGCTAGAGTGTCTCGAATCGGAGAGGAGCTTGCCCCTAGCCTCGACTCATGATGGAATCCAAATCTCCAATACGACCTTGCGGTCTTGATTGTAGAACTAGTACGGCGACATAGTATATGGTACCTATGCCGTCTAGGATTGATATTATATTTGAATGTTTTAAATATATATACACACTGACAATAATATCGTTTTCACGTATCAAGCATCTTTTGACCATTATAAGGTAAAACCCTATCCTTTGGTGTGCGTTGCATTGTGTGATGGGACCTGGGTCTTATAATGGTTTCATTTTTCTAAAAAGCATTACGTTATTTGACGATTTACTTTAATTATGCACTGGCAATCCAATGGAGTAAACCTGTTCCGCGTTAGCGGCGTGGTCCTGTGATTAGCCTACTTATTATATAAGTTAAGTTAAGAATTCTCACACCAGTCCCACGGCTGACCTGTAGTTTGTTTCACTTTGCAAACTCGGGTGCCCTCTTTCCACACGGGCAGTCGAGTAGCTTTTTACAGATATAGTTAAGCAGGATCCTAGATTGAAGTCTGAAGCCGGGTCCAGAATATTGATGGCCTTCCGCTGAGATTAGTTCCGCTGCAATGTATTTAATTTAATTTAAATGTATCTTCCGCTGTATTATTTATTGATGTACTCTGATATATTCTATACTCTGATGTAACATTTGTTATTGATGTTATAAAAGTCTGTGTTTTTGTTCTGATGTGTTGTATGCCCAAAGTTAAAGTATTCGTAGATTTTCACCTTTTGGGTCAGACCTGTGTGGTTTATGGTCGATTCAAAGGGCGGGAATTTGCGGGTCTTTACAGCTGGTATCAGAGCTCTGGTTAGCTCAAATCTTTGGGATACAACTCATTAGAACTGAACAAAAGACTCATCAGAGATTGGATTAGCAATATCCAATAAGAATACTCATTAGAGATAGGATCAACAGTATCCTAGAATGAGAAAACTCATTAGAGATGGGGTTAGTAATGCCCTAGAATGAGTTCAGAGTAAAAAGCTTATAATATACGTATTTGTAATTATAATCCATTTTAGAAAATATGATTTTTGACTATGTAAAAGTTATATATACTTGAAAGTTAATCAACAAATAAAATTATAGAAATGTATAGAAAAGAATTTGAGTAGGATAATTAATACACTTTTAACTTCGTTCCTTTTCGAGGACGAAAAGTTCTTAAGTGAGGGAGACTGTAATAACCCGGAATTTTGGGACCAGTTTAAAATTTTTATTTTAGAAAATTTAATGAATTTAAAAGGATTTAAAATAATTTATTTTAAATAATAACGACCAAAAATTTATTCTAATTGAAGTTAAAACGAATAAGTTTAATTTAAATATAAAAGGAGTTTAAAATAGCGCTGTAGTTTGAAATTTTGATTTTTAACTATAACTGAATGTATAGGATTCAAAATAAATCAGAATTGAACTGTGTATATTCCTGTTAGGCCATATTTGTGCATACAATAAAATCCATATTTTTATTGTTTATATATATAACTAAGATGTTTCATGTTAAAAAAATCATATTTTTATCGTTTATGTACAAAAAGGATGTTCATGTTAGGAATAAATAAAAAAATAACATTTTTATTGTTTAAAGAATAAAAAGAGTGGTATGCTAAGAAAATAAAAGAATTATCATTTTTATGTTAACATATTAAATTTTTTCATTATAATGTTATCATAAAAGGGATTTCATTAAGGAAAGGTCGATATTTATTGAAAAATTGGAAAGGCAATATAAAGAATATTTCAATGTAAAGTTATACTTTGGAACATATGATATTTTAGAAGTTAGATATTTTTTTTAAAATATGAAATATTTTAAAATAATATTTTTAGAAAATAATTATAATTATAATTGTTCTTGGACACGAGGTTAGGTCACGTTTATGGCGGAAGTCTGCCCGGAACCAACCGGTATATCCAGCAGCCATAAATGTTGGGCCTAATGTGAGAGGTCCAAGTACACGAATACAAATTGGGTTTTGACTCGAGGTTAAGCCCAACTGTGGAATAAGTCTGCCCGGACCCAACCGGCATATCCAGCATCCACAAGTTGTAGGCCTAATGTGAGAAGTTTGGCCCATTATAAAACATAAATGGATAATATAACGAATTGGATTATTTAATCCATTTTAAATAGAAACATCATTTTAACCTGAATAAGTTTATTAACTTATATTATCCATTTTATAATGAATATTAAAAGAGTTAATTTCAAAATTAATATTTTGAAAATAACATTTTAATATGAGAAATGATATTTTGATCAGAATAAATGGTTTATTTATTTTAGAATAAATAATAGGAATTAAAAATGGTTTTATTATAACCACGGATTTGAAATGAAATTTGAATTTGGGTTTATCGTGAATTATGTTTTAAATAACATTTATTCTTTAACCCGGATTAATGAGGGGATTAATTTCCTAATTTTTGATTAATTATTTATTAATGACTTTGGAAGGTTAAAACGAAATAAGGTTTTAATTAAAACTTTAATTAGATTGGAGAGGAATTAAGTAAATAAAATTACTGAATTAAGGATCGAAAATGGAGTTCCACCAGTTTAACTCCATGCGTTAATTAAATCTTTAATTAGATTTAAATGGGTAATGGAAATTAAGTACCTGAACCAATTGGGATAAAAGATCGGGATGGGGATTAATTAATTTATAATTATTTCGATAAGGCGTAAATTCCGATTAGATTGGATAAACCATAATTTGGTTTAATATGGATAAATAAAGATTTAAGATTAAATTAAAAAGATTTATCTTTGATAAAATTAATGAGAATCTTTTAATACGAATATCTTATTAAAAGAATATCCGGAGTTGGAATGTGGCGTTGGTGTGATTTTATAGCATTTGATTTTTAATCACAAAATATGCGAGTTACTCAGAATGACCGGGTTTAACCCATTCTGAATAATCATCACGACGATCAAGAGTCGAAGACGAAGACGGTGATTGAAGACCAAAGGTTTTCACATCGTTGGGATGATGATGACTGGTATCTTGAATTGGGATTGGCCTTCCAAGGCAAGGTATTTGGTAATGATCATCCAAACGCATTTGGAGATCGACGGACACGTTGTTTCGCTCAGACCCAGAGCGGACTTGTAAATGGATTGCATGTCTGACATTGTATTCCTTTCTACTGTATTTGTTGAACGCTACCGATTATATATTTCTGTTGGTGGTGAAGAATTTATTCTTTACTTATCACCCTTCTCTAAGTCATATGAGCTTAGAGGTTATATATATATTGGTAGATGATCAATAATATGGTAAGGTCTGATAATGTGGCACGCCAAGATGCAAATTGATCAAGGCTTTTGTTGAAAAGCAGGGCCTTGTGGAATGATCAAAGCATAGCCTATTACGGCATAGCTTTGTGTATATCGTGACTTCGCGAGCCTCACACCCCGGTATGAGTCAAAAACGGGATACGGACTGCAGGGAGTGCACACGTTTCTTTCTAGCTAGAGTGATGTCAGGGACCTACGAGCGCTGACATTTTACTTATGTGGATGATGGATTTTGAGGTACCTCGTGTTTTATAGGCCGTTGGTGGTCATACTATAGGTTCAAAGGAACCGGGAAGCGTGTGTTCAGGCATAACTAATCCACTGTCGATAGGCGGGGACCGGCCCTGAAGATCCAAGGGTTCACTGCGGGGGATCCTGAGGCATTTGCTAGAGTGTCTCGAATCGGAGAGGAGCTTGCCCCTAGCCTCGACTCATGATGGAATCCAAATCTCCAATACGACCTTGCGGTCTTGATTGTAGAACTAGTACGGCGACATAGTATATGGTACCTATGCCGTCTAGGATTGATATTATATTTGAATGTTTTAAATATATATACACACTGACAATAATATCGTTTTCACGTATCAAGCATCTTTTGACCATTATAAGGTAAAACCCTATCCTCTGGTGTGCGTTGCATTGTGTGATGGGACCTGGGTCTTATAATGGTTTCATTTTTCTAAAAAGCATTACGTTATTTGACGATTTACTTTAATTATGCACTGGCAATCCAATGGAGTAAACTCGTTCCGCGTTAGCGGCGTGGTCCTGTGATTAGCCTACTTATTAGATAAGTTAAGTTAAGAATTCTCACACCAGTCCCACGACTGACCTGTAGTTTGTTTCACTTTGCAAACTCGGGTGCCCTCTTTCCACACGGGCAGTCGAGTAGCTTTTTGCAGATATAGTTAAGCAGGATCCTGGATTGAAGTCTGAAGCCGGGTCCAGAATATTGATGGCCTTCCGCTGAGATTAGTTCCGCTGCAATGTATTTAATTTAATTTAAATGTATCTTCCGCTGTATTATTTATTGATGTACTCTGATATATTCTGTACTCTGATGTAACATTCGTTATTGATGTTATAAAAGTCTGTGTTTTTGTTCTGATGTGTTGTATGCCTAAATTTAAAGTATTCGTAGATTTTCACCTTTTGGGTCAGACCTGTGTGGTTTATGGTCGATTCAAAGGGCGGGAATTTGCGGGTCTTTACAAATTTGAAAGGGATTTTCTTATGAAATTTTGGATAACGATCGAATTAAGTCGCGAAACTGGTTTCGTTGAATTTGTATTAACGTTTAGAGTTAGGATAGGTATATAGTTCGTTAATTTTTGAGATCAGATAATTTGGAGTCCAAAATAGCGTCGTTTTACGTATAAAATATCATTCCAGCAAAATAGTCTCGGAATGCGACGAAACTTATGCCATTGGATCCGTATTAATTAGTTATTATATTTTTTCGATTTTCGTATCGATCAGACTTGCCGTTTGATCGTACGAATAGTAAACATCTGGATTTTATTTAATCGTTTATTCGATTTAATATAAAACTATAGAATAGTCGACATTCAAACGAACATAGATTCCAACCAAACTAATTTTATTAAATTCGTGGTGATTAATTATTGTAGGATTTCAAGTTTCAAGATAATTGAATTTACTTTATGATTGTGCACAGTTTAAATGCGTGTCGATTCATGTTATGAGTTATAAAGGAATATTTACAAACGATCTCGGAATTCGATGAAACCCGTACCATCGTGTTCGGAATATTATTTTATTCTAAGATTACTATTTTCATCTCAATCGAAGATCATACGTGGGTGTTTTTATGTGTGTCTTCATCCTTAAGTTTCGATATAATATAATAATATATAATGTTCTATAAATAGTAAACATCTGGATTTTATTTAATCGTTTATTCGATTTAATATGAAACTATAGAATAGTTGACGTTCAAACGAACTTAGATTTCAACCAAACTAATTTTATTAAATCCGTGGTGATTAATTATTGTAGGATTTCAAGTTTCAAGATAATTGGATTTACTTTATGATCGTGCATAATTTAAATGTGTGTCAATTCACACTGTGAGTTTTAAAGGAATTTTTACAAACGATCTCGGAATTTGACGAAACCTGTTCCATCATGTTCGCAATGTTATTTTATTCTAAGATTACAATTTTCATTTCAATCGGAGATCGTACGTGGGTGTTTTTATGGGTTATCACAGTTAAACGAAGGATGTAGCGGGGGTATCAAAATGCAACAGAGAAAGGAAGGAATTATAATCGGCCCAGTTTTGACTAAACTAATGCAATTAGTTAATAAACCTTATAATTAAGAATTTTTATACTAATTAATTTTGTTAAGATTAAAACGTTAAAAACTTTTTGCTAATAGGTCGGATTCAGACGAATCAAGATGCGTCGGACTTGCTTGACGAGCACTACGCCATGGAACAAAATTAGATGCATTTGTAAGCAGCTGAAAGTTATAGATAAATTAAAGGACTGTTTAATTTAACTGCAACTGAATCGCTTCAGCGATAAATGGAATCAGAGTGAGTATAACTCACTCTGTTTTGACCCACTTGTATTTTATATAAGTCATGATTTTTTTTATGTGTTATGGATGATAATTGTTTATCGTATGCTGATTACATATATACATACATATATATATATATATATATATATATATATATATATATATATATTGGATGAATTGGTTGAATTACACGTTAGTTTAATATAAATGAAGCAAAATCGTTATTTTTAACGATTATTACCGAACAAGGTTACTTACCTTGTTGGTCACAGTTATAATAATGTAAATGTATTTATTTAAAAATGGATGCATGAATGGATGTTATTAGTTGTTGAAAATTATTAGTGAACTGATTATTTCCATCCATCGTAATGAATAACAATAAATATATTGTCGTATTTAATTGAGTGATTTTATTTGAGGTAACCTATTTGGATCTAGGGAATAACAGGTTGAATGAATCCAACTGGATTCCTCACCAGTAGTTTTTAAATTTTGTATAGTTTATAATATATGTTGAATACCGATTATGTGATGTAGGGAATAACAGGTTGGAGGGATCCAATTAGATTCCTCACTGATACTGATAACGTTTATCAATATGATTGGATATGTTGATTTAATTTTAAATTGGTTTTATTTCATGGGTTTGGTACATTCGTAGACATTTTCTTTAGTACCGTCAATAAAATAAAGGATTTATGGAATCGATTTTGAGTTGATTTGAAATGTTTACAAACTATATATGGATTAAGATACAACGTGTGTTCTAAAGGTAAACAAATATTTAGTTAATTTTATAAGAAGTTACAGAATTATTTCATAAAGAAAATTCTTATGTTTAATAAGCAAGAAAGCAAAAATTAATCTAATAATGAATAACTAGGATTAATTGTTGTTAACAAACAATTAAATGGGATTATTTAAATTAATTATCTTATTAATTAATTTAAAGAAAGGACTAATTGTAATTGATTAGTATTTATTTAATAATAATCAAAGTGAGGATCGTAATATTCATTAATGGAGATTTATGAAACCATAAGGTCTTGTTTGTTGTTAAATTAATTCTTAAGAAAAATTATATTAATAGTAATATAAGTTAAGTTTTAAATTTAAGTTTAAATTGAATTCTTTTTTAATTATATTTAATTGGATTTTATAAAATCCAAGTTGGACGAAGTTATTAAAAACCAAGGTTTATTGAATATGTTATAAATGATTTTAAATTATTGAGACGGGTTATTAAAATTATAAACTTAAAAGCAATTTATGAATGGAATGAAAGCTCAGAAGTATGAAATGAAAATCAAAATAGAAACCTAAATTGAATTGAAGTTGGTTAGGCAAACAGAGTTTAAGGAGTCGATCTAAAATCGCATATTTAAAGAAGAGATGAAGTTTTATTAAGATATAATCAAAATTGGTTTGAGGTAACTTTATAAGAAGTTTTTATTAAGGATTTTACTTATACTAGAATCAAGACTTATATATAATGTGTTAAATGATAAACTAAGTATGTTAATGTATATGATGTGGTTTTTAAGAAATTGGAACCTGTTGCTGTTGTTGTGTCGAGTAACTTTTGAGGTGTCAATCTGATGTTGGTTTCGTCCTTCGGGATTGTATACTTAGAGATCTATTCACTTACCAATTTACAATGAGAAGTTAATAAATTATAAGTGAAATGATAATTGCATATTCTTATATTTAATAAGAAAAAATGAAATGTTTTCCTAATATTGGAAAATTTAGAAGTTTTAATTAATGACTGGTTAACTAAAGAGGCCAAATGATGTTGGGTATTGAATCAGTGAATTCTTTTCTTTTTATAAATGAATGGTTGTTTATTTGATAGTTAAGTAACCGACTATCAAATTTAGCCTATACGATTATTGGTATAGAAAGACCGAGATGAAATTTATATTCAAAAACCGTTATGAACCAGCAAATACGTGGAAGATGCTGATTGAAGATGGAGCAGTCAAAGACCGTGAATCTTCATAAGCAAAAGGATTAATTGTAAAATTTCTCTGATTAGCTCCTAGAGATATTTCGACAGTGATTTTTGTGTGATTGGAATCTTCTGATTGCAAGAACTACTCGCCACTAATCCATAAGGTAATTCACGTAGGATGTGGTAGGAGGGTGCCTTATGTTTGTATAGATGAATGTCTCATAGAGTATTTCTTAAGAGTCACGTATATTGATTTTTACAAACGTACTTCTATTTGGTGGCAGAGAAGACCCTTCTCTTAGCTTAGTTCCCAAAGTATTTTTGTGGTCATCAACTAGTGATTTGATGGATCTGACGATGTTGCATTCAAAGTTAATGCGATGTTCTTAAAAATGTAATTGTAACCTTAAGCCTCATCAACCAAGTAATAATAAAAATCGAACACGGCTATGTGGGTCGCTCCCATTAGGGTGTATTATCACCTGATATAGAGAAAATCCATTTTCTTCTTATTTCTATCGTTGTTGTATGCTTCGGCGACAGTTGCTAATCTCAACCGTTGTTGATATACATTTGGTACACTCAAAGGAATGAGTGGTCGATCATGTGTGGCTAGGTTGCAAGATGTTCTTATTGAACCCAGTGTATTCCTCCCTATAGATACACTATCGGAAGGTGTACTGTAATAACCCGGAAATGCAAGATAGTTTAAAATTTTTATTTTGGCAATTTTAATGAATTTTGCATATTTAAAATAGATTATTTTAAATAATAATGAGCCTGAGAGGAAGTAAGGAGAGGAGAGAGTGTTTTTAATTTTTAATTATTTAACTTACAAAAAGTTGACTTTTTCATACGACCTCTAAACGAGGCCCACCGCCCCGATTTAATTCAGAAATCGAATCAGAAGGAAAAAAAATCGCGCCAGGCGATCGTCGCACCCCCCCTCGATCGTCGCCGCCGCCAGGAGGCGCGACGCCCCCTGACCTCCCTCCTCCGCCTCATCTCCACCCCCTTCTCCCTTCTTTCTCCGCTGGAGCCTCCCCCGATCTCCCTGAACCCACGAACCCCCGACCACCTCCACCCTTCCGATCCTCCCTCTCACCTCCCACGACCTCCCTGAACTCGAAACCCCCCCTCCTACATCCACTGACCGACACGAGCCCGACTCCCTCTCGTCCCCTTTTCAAAATGAACTGTAAGTTTTTATTTTATTTTACTTCATTTTCCTTTTTCTGGTTTTATTCAAGAATGCAAAGCATAGTATAAGGAAAGTTAGGATTTTTATATTATTTATAAACAAAGATTTAATTTCTACTATAGACAAAGTTTTGATTTTTGTTTTAAAAATATAAAGATTTGATTTTTAATTAAGAGAAGTTGCGATCTTTTTTATTTATTTATTTATATATACGTTGAAGTGGAAAAGTGATTTTTATAGCGATGATATAAAAATTCGATTTTTATATATTGAATAGCAATGTAAAAATAGAATTTTTATCTTTATAGTAGCAATGTAAAAATAGAATTTTTATCTATATAGTAGCGAGGTAAAAATAGAATTTTTATCTATATAGTAGCGATGTAAAAATAAAAATTTTATCTATATAGTAGCGATGTAAAAATGGGATTTTTATCTATATAGTAGCGATGTAAAAATGGAATTTTTATCTATATAGTAGCGAAGTAAAAATTCGATTTTTATATATTGAATAGCGAAGTAAAAATTCGATTTTTATATATATAGTGGCTACGGGCAACGAAAGTGACAAAAGGCGAGAACAATGATGATTTCCGACATTAGAAGAGTCGAGATGATTGGATTAGCTATTGGTGAGAACTTCTCACTCTAAATTCTCTTTTTCTAGTTATATATATACTAGGATGCAGACGGTGCTTAGCAGTACCCGACACCCGTCATCCACAGACCATGGATGGCTTGTTTGTTTAATTGATGTGTTGTGAAATTTGTTTGTGTTGTTGATGTGAAATCGATAATAAATGTAGATGTGTTGAAATAAATATATTATCGTTAAAAATATAATTTTTAACGTGAAAGTGAATAAATAAATATTTATAAACAAATCGGTCGATTTGTTTATATACACTGATTTGACTGATATTGATTGGGTCGATAAATTTTACACATCGCCCAACTGCACAAACAAAAATCTGTGTTTGTTGATTTGAAACCCCACATGGGTGTTGGGATGATATTTGGCATACACTAATCACAATTATTTAATTATATGTCGATCGATTGGTCGATAGACTGTGTAAGCGTCTATTATTTATATTTGATGCTTATGCAGTTGTGTGGTGCACTTTGGATGATGGTTGATTGTTAATCGTTGCTATTATATACATGTGTTGTATGAAATCCATATAATTAACATTATATGGTGATTGATTGGGCCTCATTCCAATCGGGAAAATAATGAATATTATAAAAGAAAATTCATGTGTTGAATATAAAAATAGTCATGTGTTGACGATGTTCATGTGTTGAAACTATTTATGTGTTGAGTAAAATATTTTAAATAATAAAATTTACATATCTATCATTTGATTTTAATTAGACTCCACCGTGAAGTGGAGCTGTGATCCTAGAGATTGTACTTGGGAGACCGAGGACCCAGAACTTTTATCTATATAGTAGCATTGTAAAAATAGAATTTTTATCTATATAGTAGCGTTGTAAAAAGAGAATCTTTATCTATATAGTAGCGTTGTAAAAATAGAATCTTTTTCTATATAGTAGTGTTGTAAAAAGAGAATCTTTATCTATATAGTAGCGTTGTAAAAATAGAATTTTTATCTATATAGTAGCGATGTAAAAATAGAATTTTTATCTATATAGTAGCGATGTAAAAATAGAATTTTTATCTATATAGTAGCGATGTAAAAATCGAATTTTTATCTATATAGTAGCGATGTAAAAATGGAATTTTTATCCATATGGAGTGATAATAAAAATATGATTTTTATATACATAGCAACAATATAAGAATGTGATTTTTATATATGTAGTGGCTACGAGCAACGAAAGTGACAAAAAGGGCGAGAACGACGAAGATTTCTACATAGGAAGAGTCGTGGCATTTGGAATAACTATGGGTGAGAACTTCTCACTCTTCAATCTCTTTTTCTAGTTATATATATATATATATATATACTAGGATGCACACGGTGCTTAGCAGCACCCGACACCCATCATCCACAGACCATGGATGGCTTGTTTGTTTAATTGATGTGTTGTGAAATTTGTTTGTGTTGTTGATGTGAAATCGATAATAAATGTAGATGTGTCTGTAAGAACCCGTAATGTAATGACCCGAAAATCCCCGGCCTTTGGATCGACCATAAACCACACAGGTCTGACCAAAAAGTTAGAAATTCTCGAATACATTAACTCTGGGTATACAACAACATCAGAACTACACAGCAGACTTTTATAAACATTATAACAACGTTACATCAGAGTACAGAATATCAGAGTACATTAAGTAAAATTACAGCGGAAGGTAAATTACAATATTTTAATACATTGCAGCGGAAAACAATAAAATAGATACAGCGGAAGACAACTATGCTCTGGACACAGCTTAAGCTTCGATCCAGAATCCTGCTTGAAATGAAAAACCTGTACAGAAACTACTCGACTGCCCGTGTAGAAAAGAGGGCACCCGAGTTTGAAAAAGGTGGAAACAAACAACGGGTCAGTCGTGGGACTGGTATGAGAATTCATAACTAGTTTAGTAATAACAATATGACAAATCCAAAGACCACGCCGCTAATGCGGAACGGGTTTACTCAATGGATAGTCATGCATAATTTAAAGTGTCAGAACGTACAACATCGCAATGCTTTTTAGAAAAATGGAATCACCATAAGACTCAAGTCCCATCACACAATGCAACGCACACCAGAGGATAGAGTTTTCCCTTATGGTGATTAAACATGCTAAATACGGCAAATACGAGTTTAATATTATTATTAGTGTATAATAAAACATTTCAAAATAAATGTATCAATCCTAGGAAACATAGTACCCCATCCTACTATATCTCCATACTAGTAATACAATCAAAACCGTAGGGTCGTATTTAGAATTTGGATTTCCATCTGAGTCAAGGCTAGGGAGGAGATCCTTACCGATTCGAGACACTCTAGCAATGCCCCAGGATTGGTACTCTGTCCAACCCTTGGATAGCTGCAGGGCCGGTCCACACTTACTTTTGTGGATTAGTTATGCCTGAACACACGCTTCCCGGTCCTTTTGGACCTATAATACGGCTAGTGGCGACCGCATAAACCGAGGCCTCGAATAATCCAACAACCACAATGAATAAATGCCAGTGCTGGTAGGTCCCTGGCACCACTCTAGCTAGAAAGAAACATGTGCACTCCCTGCGTTCCCTTCTCCCGTTTTAGACTCCGCCGGTGTGTGAGGCTCGTGAAGTCACGTCATACACAAAGCTATGCCTAAACATGCCATGCTTTGATCATCCCACAAGGCCTGCTTTTCAACAAGAAACCTTGATCATTTCATCTTAGTATGCCACACTGTCACTCCATACCATACCATTGCTTCTCCATCAATACATAAATGGGTGTTAAGTGGAGAATAAATTCTCCACCACCAATATTTATATATTAACAGAAAATCAACAATATGATATATAACGAATTACGATGTCAGACACACCATCCATTTAAACTTATGCTCTGGGTCTGAACGAAAGTCAAATCCGTGAAACCAACACGTACGTCTGGGTAATGACCTTGACCCATGAATTGGTAGCAAGTCAATTCAGGGTCTCGATCGCTGTCCATTCGAGGGAAGATTTACGGTCTTCATGCGTCGTCTTCTTACTTCGATCTTTAACGCCGCTGGATTAATTTGGGATGAGAATATCTCGGACTTCCCAAACAATCCTCGTATATATATACATATATGTATATATTTTGAAAATCCTTCTTGTTAATAATATTTTTATTGACAATTCATTCTATTTTAATTATTTAAAATAGTCAAACTTCTTATTTAACGACGCATTCTCAAAATCATATTTTTATTTACATTAATTAAAATGTAAACTTTCATTACATATCGCATTCTTGTTTTCTTTACATTTAATAAAATGTAAACTTGCAATTACATGTCACATTCTTACTTATTTACATTGAATAAAACGTAAACTTGCATTTACATGTCGCATTCTTACCTATTTACATTGAATAAAATGTAAACTCATCCTACGGTGGAATTCCTTTATTTTAACATTAAAATAATGTAAATTTTTCCCTATGGTATATACACTTTTTATATTAACATTTACTCTACCTCTTCATACGGTTAAGATCATGTTTTGGGTAGTATTTTTCGCAAATCTCAGGCCTCAAGGGCCGCGGTTTGGCTGCAAATTCATGGCCATTGGGAAGCTTAAATTCAAAGCTATTCATGGTAAAGTAATGTCATTGATTTACCTAAGAAAAGTTTTATAAAAAAGATACAATTTTGACGTTGATATTTTACAACGAAAATGTTTTACATGGAAAAGATTAAAATTTCAATTTTGTTAAATTACATGAAAAGGCTATAATGGAAAGTTGAATTTTGTTTGTATTTGTAATACGATAAAAGGATTAAAAAATTGAAAGTTACATTTTAATGTTAATTGGAGTTAATTAGGGAGTAATGTGTGTTTGAAATTGTAAACATTACAATGGAACATACATAATTAAATAAAAAGAAACAGAAGAAAGAATGAAAGTTAATGAATGGTATTTTATAAAATAATCGAAAAGTATACACACACATTAATTATTATTATTATTTTTTAAAAAGAAATTTTTTTTTGTGCGTTTGAATTTGAAAGTAATGGAAGATTATTCACATTAACATATTAGCAAACTTCATTTAATAAAATAGGAAAATAAATGTGTGTGATAGAAAGGGATTAAATTAGGAAAGGGAAATAATTAATATTAAAACGGCAATGTTTCCTTTAAATTACCAATGCATGTCAATTAAGGACATCAAAAGAGAGATAATGGAAATAATGTCAAAAAAAAAAAGATTGGAGGTAGATAACTATTTCTAAAACGTGAACACACATTTAAATGTAATAAATATAGCCCAAATACATAACCCCAATTCCCCTTATACACAGCTACTACTAATTTGAATCGATGGCAGCCAAGTAAACAGATTCATTCTTTGCTTGGAGTCTTCTTGGAGTTGCTCCTTATCTTTGCTTGGATTTGCTTTTGCGGAGAGGTGATGACTTGGAGCTTTGAGGACAGCTATCATTTACTTCTATTGCATTTTTCTATCTTTAAGTTCAGTCATTAGACTTGTTTCATTTCGTATTGCTTATTTTGGGAGTTGGAACTTATTTTCATTTCTGCAAACTTGATGTAATAATTTGGATTCTGTGACTGTTGGGATTCTGTGGTTTATGACATTATATTTCCGCTGCTATGATGTTATTATGCTATGGTTTTCCTCTGCTATATTGTATCAGTGATATGTATTGTTATATTTATGTTGTATTCCATATGATTATTCCTTACTTTCACCTAGTGGAAGTTTGGGGTCATCACACGTAACTTCCCCGTGACGGAAAGCGCGGATACTTTGAATACAGGACAAAATAGAACGCAAACGGAAGAACATTTCATTGTTATTACAACAATTCCATCAGATACAAGAATATACAGAGTATAAATGAATAAAATACATTCGATGAACATCAGAGATTACAATAAATTACATAGCAGTGGAAAAATATACAAAACACAACTAGAAGAGATACACGGATACAGAGCTTTCCGGATATCGTTCCAGCAGTACATCAGGACCCTGTGAATATAAATCTGCAAAACCAAAACTACTAGCTGCCCGTGTCGAAAATAGGGGCACCCAGAGTTTAGGTTAAAACAATAAACTCCAGGTCAGTCATGGGACTGGTGTGAGAACTAAAACAGTTATTAATATTTGGTTTTAAAGTTTGGTAAATCAAGGGACCACGCCGCACGGAACGGATTTCCTCCCAAGAATACCAGTGCATAGAACAAACAGCGCAATGCTAAATAAAGAAAAATGAAGCTGTTATAAGACCCAGGTCCCATCACACAATGCAACGCAAGCCGGAGGATAGGGTTTTTACCTTATAACAACCAAAGCATGCTTGATACGTTTAAAACACATTATTTGATACTATTATAAGTGTATAGTGTCAAAACAGTTTCAATCGTAAATATCAATCATAGGCGGCATGAGTACCATCTATCATGTCGCCATACTAGTTCTACAATTAAAACCGCAATATCACGTATTGGAAATTGGATTTCCGTCATGAGTCGAGGCAAGGGGCAAGCTCCTCTCCGCATTCGAGACACTCTAGCAAATGCCTCAGGACCCCACTATGATCCTTTGGAACCTCCAAGGCCGGTCCTCTCTTACTTTTGAGGATTGGTTATTCCTGAACACACGTTTCCCGGTCCTTACAGTCCTATATCCGAGGCGCCTCGTATCCAACAACCACACAGGAGAAAAGTATATAAATGTCAGGGCTGGTAGGTCACTGACACCACCATAGCTAGAAAGAAACGTCGTGCACTCCTTGGGTCTGTATTCCGTTTTTGACTCATACTGAGGTGTGAGGCTCGCGAATCCACGTTATACACAAAGCTGCGCCACACAGACCATGCTTTAATCATCAACCACAAGACTTTGCTTTTCAACAGAAGCCTTGATCAATTGCCACTTATGCGTGCCACACTGGCAATTCATTCCATGCGACTGATGTCCATCGATATACAACCTCTGAGCTCGTACGTCTCAGAGAAGGGCGTTAAGCAAGAGAATAAATTCTCCGCCGCCAAACAGATGTATATTTAATAGAGATCAATCAACACAGAATAAAATCCAATGTCAGACACACAATCCATTTACAAGTTCGTTTTGGGTCTGAACGAAACCGGAGGCACTTTCCTCGCATATCCATCGATCTCCAGGTACGTCTGGACGATCACCAACTGTTTCCCTCATCTTGGATGTACAGCCCAATCGAGATCATCAGTAATCACCCAAACGATGTGAAGACTTCCGGTCTTCAACCACCGTCTTCATCTTCGACATCTCGTCGAATCGGTTATTCAGAATGGGTATAAGCCCGGCCTTTCTGAATAACCCACGTATATGATAAACAAATGTTACACAAACACAACAAACGCCTCATTCCAATTCAGAATATTCTTTTATTCACAAAATCACATTCTTAGGGAAACGTTCCCATTAATTTTATCAAAGATAAATTCTTCTAAATTTATTCTTTAATCTTCCTTTGGATATCATTTCAAACTAGTCGGGATTAGCGAACCACACCGAAGTAATTATTTATTTTATTTCCCAATCCCAACTTATTCATCCCATGGAGCAAAACTGGTAATACTCCATATCTAGCACCACGGTGTTATTGATAAAATTATTAAAAATATTGATAATTTGTGTAAAATCATAATATGTGAATTGGAAAGAACTGGGATGAAAAACTCCACATTTGAAATGATAAAAATAGATTTTTATCGAAATGAACTAGTTTTGAACTAGAATTAAAATCAATTTATTTTTGAAATAAATAAATTGAATTTGAAAGTGATTTTAAAAATAATCAATGTTCCCAATACGTGAATTGGACTGGAGTTGAATCGAAATTATCTTCGGAATATTTCGATGTTGGATTTCATGACTATACAGATATTGTTATGGGAATTTGAAAGATATATTTTATATCGTTATTTCCAATACGATATATGTTGGTTTCAGAATTTGATATTGAATATAAGCCGATATATTTTCTATTCAGAGCCTAGTATTTAATATCAAATATGATTTGGGTTTGTCGTGAATCGTGTTTTAGATGACATTGGTTCTTTAACCCAGTTAAAGGCAGGATATTGATTTTTGAAAAGATTGAAACTAAGTGGAGTTTTAATGAATCTTTAATTAGATTAAAAAGTGAATTGATAATTTAAATTATCAAATCTGAAAGGTGATCGAGAATGGAGTACCACCAGTGTGGTTGTTGGAATACGAGGCGCCTCAATTATAGGTCTGTAAGGACCGGGAAACGTGTGTTCAGGAATTGCCAATCCTCAAAAGTGATAGAGGACCGGCCTTGGAGGATCCAGGGATTGTTGTGTGCGGTCCTGGGACATTTGCTAGAGTGTCTCGAATCGGAGAGGAGCTTGCCCCTTGCCTCGACTCATGAAGGAATCCAATTTCCAATACGAAATATGCGAATGTGATTGTATTACTAGTATGGCGACATAGTAGATAATAGCTATGTCGCCTAGGATTGATATTTATGATTGAATTTGCTTTTATAACATATATACACTAGTAATAATATCAAACACTTTTGTTTTATTCGTATAAAGCATTTTTGGCCATTATAAGGTAAATCTCTATCCTCCGGCTTGTGTTGCATTGTGTGATGGGACTTGAGTCTTATAATGGCTTCATTTTATAAAAAGCATTGCGATGATTTAATCATTTACTTTATTTCATGCACTAGCACTCGTTGGAGTAAACCCGTTCCGCAAAAGTGGTGTGGTCCTTTGATTTGCCTTATTATTGTTGTTAATAAGTTAAGTAGATTTCTCATACCAGTCCCATGACTGACTCGTAGTTTGTTTCACCTTGCAAACTCGGGTGCCCTCATTTTCACACGGGCAGCCTAGATACAGGTTTCTGACGCGATATTTCATTGTTATCCCAGGTGGGGCGCCACCACCTGCCGACGCCTCCCTCTCTTCTTCTTCCTCCCTCCTTCTCACTTCCTGACGCGAAGACCCCCAAACCCCGCCGCCAAACACCGCCTCACCCCTGCCCCACCTTCACCGTCCCCCCCCCCCCCCACACACTTCCGCTCCACCTTCTCCTTCTTCCAGTCCTCCCCTCGAACCCAAACCCCCCTCCCCCCGACCGTCAGCACCCCTCCCCTCCAATGATACTCCAGTTCGACAGTGAAAGTGAATTTTACTTTATTAAATCAGTTTTTAATTTAATTTCAGTTTTATTTTATATTGTAGAAGGTTAAAAATATAATCTTTTATATTGTAGAAGTATAAAAATATAATCTTTTATATTGTAGAAGTATAAAAATATAATCTTTTATGTTTTAGAAGTATAAGAATATAATTTTATATAGGTAGGATAGTAAAAATATCATCTTTATATATGTGGTAAAATAAAAATGTGATTTTTATAGAGATGAAATAAAAAGGCGAAATCTTTATATTTGAAAAGGCGAAATTTTTATATTTGAAAAGGAGAAATCTTTATATTTGAAAAGGCGAAATCTTTATATTTGAAAAGGCGGAATCTTTATATTTTAAAAGGCGAAATCTTTATGTAGAGAATAACGATGTAAAAATAGAATTTTTATCTATATAGTAGCGAGGTAAAAATAGAATTTTTATCTATATAGTAGCGAGGTAAAAATAGAATTTTTATCTATATAGTAGCGAAATAGAATTTTTATCTATATAGTAGCGATGTAAAAATAGGATTTTTATCTATATAGTAGCTATGTAAAAATAGAATTTTTATCTATATAGTAGCGATGTAAAAATGGAATTTTTATCTATATAGTAGCGATGTAAAAATGGGATTTTTATCTATATAGTAGCGATGTAAAAATGGGATTTTTATCTATATAGTAGCGATGTAAAAATAGGATTTTTATCTATATAGTAGCGAAGTAAAAATTCGATTTTAATATATTGAATAGCGAAGTAAAAATTCGATTTTTATATATTGAATAGCAAAGTAAAAATTCGATTTTTATATATTGAATAGCAAAGTAAAAATTCGATTTTTATATATTGAATAGCGAAGTAAAAATTCGATTTTTATATATGTAGTGGCTATGGGCAACGAAAGTGACAAAAGGCGATAACGACGAAGATTTCTATAAATGAAGAGTCGTGGAGTTGGGATAGCTATTGGTGAGAACTTCTCACTCTTCAATCTCTTTTTCTAGTTATATATATATATATATATATACTAGGATGCAGACGGTGCTTAGCAGCATCCGACACCCGTCATCCACAGACCATGGATGGCTTGTTTGTTTAATTGATGTGTTGTGAAATTTGTTTGTGTTGTTGATGTGAAATCGATAATAAATGTAGATGTGTTGAAATAAATATATTATCGTTAAAAATATAATTTTTAACGTGAAAGTGAATAAATAAATATTCATAAACAAATCGGCCGATTTGTTTATATACACTGATTTGACTGATATTGATTGGGTTGATAAATTTTACACGTCGCCCAACTGCACAAACAAAAATCTGTGTTTGTTGATTTGAAACCCCACACGGTTGTTGGGATGATATTTGGCGTACACTAATCCCAAATATTTAATTATATGTCGATCGATTGGTCGACAGACTGTGTAAGCGTCGATTATTTATATTTGATGCTTATGCAGTTGTGTGGTGCACTTTGGATGATGGTTGATTGTTTATCGTTGCTATTATATACATGTGCTGTATGGAATCCATATAATTAACATTATATGGTGATTGATTGGGCCTCATTCCAATCGGGAAAATAATGAATATTATAAAAGAAAATTTATGTGTTGAATATAAAAATAGTCATGTGTTGACGATGTTCATGTGTTGAAACTATTTATGTGTTGAGTAAAATATTTTAAATAATAAAATTTACATCTTTATCATATTTAAAATTAGAACTACTTCACGGTGGAGTCTAATTAAAAACAAACGATAGATACCATTGTTTTATAAAATATTTTACATAACAAAAATAGTGATGTGTTGACAGTACTCATGCGTTGAGATTAGTCGTGTGTCGAAAGAAATATAAATTCATGTGTTGAATGGAATATATATATTCATTTGTTGAATAGAATAACGAATTTATTGAAATATATATAGCCGTATTGATTAGAGTTGCGCTATTTTGACGTGAACGATATTTATATCGATTTTATTCGTTTTATAATGAATATTGAAAAGTGACCATTCAACTTCATATTTGATTTACTTTGGTTTAAAAACACCATTCATTCTAATGTTGCATGCATAGGCTAAAATCATACTATTAGCTAATTAATGTATATTTCAACTCATGCATATTTTATTTGAACAAGTGGCTATTTTTAACACTTCACATTTCAAAGATGATAATTTTGGCGAACTAAAATACACTTCAACACATGACTATTTTTCTTAGTTCCTATGCATGTTAAAAATAATTTTTCTTCACAAATATTTATTTCAACGCTCGCATATCTTTAGCATATCACATATATGATAAAAATGATATTTTTATCATTTAAAATATTTATTCGACAAATGGATGTTTTCAACACTTCATAGTTTCAATAAAAATGTAATTTTTATTGTTCGATCTTTTTATTCAACACCTGAATTTTTCCACTACACACACTTCTCAACACATGCGCATTTCCACACATGGATATTTTATTTATATTGTTCATATTAAGAAGATGGAATTTTTATTGTTGAAACTATTTATATATAAGGAGAATATTTTTCATACTTCATATATATTATAAAAAGGTGATTTTTATTGTTTAAACACTTCATTCATTCACAAATGAATTTAATTTTCACACATCACTTTTCAACACATGAACATTTCCACACATGGATATAGTTTCATCATATGACTTTAATTTCAACGCATGAAGATAATTTCAACATATGAAAATAATTCTAACACATGAAGATTATTCAAAATTTCGGCAACATAACGGCAGGGTAGTTAAAACCGGCACCGTCCCTAGTACGGCTCCTCGCTCTACCTTAAAACCTCGCGGTTTTTGACAATGGGGATTCATGCATCTAATTCGCACGCAGACGGCATGTTTTATTTTTATTTCCACAAATATTCCAATTCATTTCAATCACCAATGGGTATTTTTCAACCACAACCAAACAATATTAACCACAAACAATTATTCAACCATTCGTATTTTTCATCCAATATTTCACACCAATTCACAACAATAAATATCGTCCATGGTTTGTGGACGAGGGGAGTATATATATATATTATTGTTATATTTCACTTTCATTTCAACACATATATCAATTATTTTACGCATGTATAATTCATACTTCGCTTATATAGCTTACACTATGCATGTACATGAGGTATACAACACGTGTGTAATTTATATTTCGCTAATATAATTTAAACACGACATTTTCCATTCAAATTCAATTAATTTAGATTTCTCACATTGGTTTTCGGAGTGCTAAAAATCGTAGGTGACTCAGAAAAATCCGCGGTCTCATCTATGTGGTAGAGAGCTTCCTTGCGGTCCCGATGTTTCCTGTTTCATCGAATTTCGTCAATACACCAAAATGATATGATTTTTCAAAATGCAGACATCAAAAAGGACTCACCTTTCACGATGGTTCGAAACTAGGATTGCGGTTTTCGCGAAATTCGCTGGCCTAGATGACGATCAGGGAGTTGGACGTGGAAGAGCTTCGAGCGGGCTTCCTATCGGTGGTGGTTTGGTGCAGCTCGGTGGTCGGTGGCGTCGTCGGCGACGATGGGAAGAGTTGGACTTTGGGCGCTCGATTCAGGCAGAGGAGGCGATGGTGGCGATCGTGGGTGGGTCGGATTTAAAGAGGAGGGGGAGACGAGGCGAACGATGGTGGTGGCGTTGGCTGGAGGTGTCAGTGGCGGCGACAATCGAGGAGAGAAGGGTGGATCGGGTTTTCGCCGTTGAAGTTGAGGGTTTCGGGTTTTTTTTTAACATGGGACGCCCGTGTGGCTATTTGGGAATTTTCCCAGCCCCTCCCGTACAAAGGAGGTTATGGCGAAATTTTCCAAAATTTAAAGGCGTTAGTGAAATAATTGAAGTGAAAACGATATAGGAATTTTTGAATGAACTATATTTATATAAATATTTAAATATAAATAAAATTAAAACGAAACGTGGCCGTGCAGTTCGTGTTTTGAAACCGTGATTTCAAACGACTAGTGCGGGAAATCCGGCCATTGGATTTTCCCGAAACCGCAACCGTTGGGTTCGCCTTGGAAATATCTTTCCAACGGCACCAACTTTGTGAAGATCCGACGGTTGGATTGTCTGGAATGTTTAATTCAAATCTGAAGAAAAACAGCGCTAGAAACGATTATATTTATATATATAAATATAATTAAATTAAATCGAATAACGACGCTGCAGTTCGTAAATTGAAATCGTAACTTCAAATGACTAGTGTGGAAGATCCGACCGACTGATTTTCCCAAAACTGAAACCGTTGGATTCGTTTTGAAATGACCTTCCTAATGATATAAAATTTGCGAAGATCCAATGGTTAGATGTTCAGATATGTGTAAAACAAAATTAGTGAAAAACAACGCTAGTGCATCGGCACGACCTGAAACGTCGTTTAATTAAATATGGCCGTTTTAAATAAATAAAAATGGCGATATATCGTTATAAAATACTATAGACGATATAGAGTGGAAATAAACCAATTTTGTTGTGTTTGCTTGATATGTGATGGTTGAATGTATTTAGCATGAAAATTATAACTAAAGAACTGAAATGTGAATGTTGAATAGTGCAACCATGTGATGAATTGATTTGAAAATCTAAATATACGTGGGTTATTTGAAAAGGCCGAGTTCATCTCATTTCAAATAATCGATCGACGTTGAGAAGTCGAAGACGGCTGAAGACCGACGATCTTCACACTGAATGGATGGGCGCTACTGATGCTCGTGATTGGAGTAGCTACCATGAAGGAACTGAAGTAGTAGCCGTCCAAACATACTGTTGATTGTACGGATATGCGAGGAATTGGTGCCTCCAGTTTCGTTCAGACCCAGAACGGACTTGTAAATGGACTGTGTGTCTGACATTGGGTTTTGTTCTGTGCTGATTGATCTCTGTTAAATATATATCTGTTTGGCGGCGGAGAATTTATTCTCTTGCTTAACGCCCTTCTCTGAGACGTACGAGCTCAGAGGTTATGTATTGATAGAAATCAGTCGCATGGAGTGGATTGCCTGTGTGGCACGCCTAAGTGGCATAAGATCAAGGCTTCTGTTGCAAAGCAAAGTCTTATGGTTGATGATCAAAGCATGGTCTGTGTGACGTAGCTTTGTGTATAACGTGAATTCGCGAGCCTCACACCCCGGTATGAGTCAAAAACGGGAGAAGGACCCAAGGAGTGCACGACGTTTCTTTCTAGCTATGGTGGTGTCAGTGACCTCCCAGCCCTGACATTTATATCTACTTTTCACTAGTGTGGTTGTTGGAATACGAGGCGCCTCGATTATAGGTCTGTAAGGACCGGGAAACGTGTGTTCAGGAATTGTCAATCCTCAAAAGTAAGAGAGGACCGGCCTTGGAGGATCCAGGGATTGCTATGTGCGGTCCTAGGACATTTGCTAGAGTGTCTCGAATCGGAGAGGAGCTTGCCCCTTGCCTCGACTCATGAAGGAATCCAATTTCCAATACGAAATATGCGAATATGATTGTATTACTAGTATGGCGACATAGTAGATGGTAGCTATGCCGCCTAGGATTGATATTTATGATTGAATTTGCTTTTGAAACATATATACACTAGTAATAATATCAAACACTTTTGTTTTATTCGTATGAAGCATTTTTGGCCGTTATAAGGTAAAACTCTATCCTCCGTCTTGCGTTGCATTGTGTGATGGGACCTGAGTCTTATAATGGCTTCATTTTATAAAAAGCATTGCGATGATTTAATCATTTACTTTATTTCATGCACTAGCACTCATTAGAGTAAACTCGTTCCGCAAAAGTGGCGTGGTCCTTTGATTTGCCTTATTATTGTTGTTAATAAGTTTAGTAGATTTCTCATACCAGTCCCATGACTGACTCGTAGTTTGTTTCACCTTGCAAACTCGGGTGCCCTCATTTTCACAAGGGCAGCCTAGTTACAGGTTTTTGACGCACTTTTGGCTCATGGCGAGGCTTGACTACACTGTGCAGACTTTGACTCTTTCCGCCATTATTGTATCTATATTATGATTCCGCCATTGTAGACTGATATTTATTTTGTGTACTCTTTATGTATGATTCCGCCTCAGGCGATGGTGACTGATTATGTATCATTATGCACTAAGTTGTATCATGTACTGTGCTTC
Source organism: Allium sativum (assembly GCA_030737875.1). NCBI lineage: Eukaryota > Viridiplantae > Streptophyta > Magnoliopsida > Asparagales > Amaryllidaceae > Allium > Allium sativum. Next base: position 727,116,645 of record CM060921.1, read on the forward strand.
TCTGATGTGATGATATCTATATGATTCCGCTGTCATATGTGTGTAAATTATTCTATTTTCTGTTTATGCTATTATCTGTGATCTGCTAATGATGATTAATGTGTTATATTCCAATGATTATCCTTAACACCATGTCATGGGGTTTTGGGATCGTCACAGCTGCTCTGATACCACTCTATAAGGACCCGAACTCCCCCGTAAAGGAAAGCACGGATTGAGATGAGAACAACACACATCGGAACGCAGACGGAAGAACATTTCATTGTTATTACAACAATTCCATCAGATACAAGAATATACAGAGTATAAATGAATAAATTACGTTCAACAAATATCAGAGATTTAAATTACATTTAAATACATCGCAGCGGAAAATAATACAAAGGCACAACTAGAAGTAATGCACGGATACAGGGCTTTTCGAGCATCGTTCCAGCTGTAAATCAGGACCCTGTGAATATAAATCTGCAAAACCAAAACTACTAGCTGCCTGTGTGGAAAATAGGGGCACCCAGAGTTAAGGTTAAAACAATAAACTCCAGGTCAGTCATGTGACTAATGTGAGAACTAAAACAGTTATTTAAAACTTTAAAAGAGAGTAATTCAAGGGACCACGCCGTAAAATACGTAACGGGTTTCCTCCCAAGAATACTAGTGCATATAACAAAACAACGCAATGCTCTTTGGAAAAATGAAGCTATTATAAGACCCAGGTCCCATCACATAATGCAACGCAAGCCGGAGGATAGGGTTTTCCCTTATAATAGCCAAACATGCTTGGTACGTTTAAAACAAATCATTTGATACTATAATGAGTGTATAGTGTCAAAACAATTCAAATCATAAATATCAATCAAAGGCGGCATGGGTACCATCTATCATGTCGCCATACTTGTTCTACAATTAAAACCGCAATATCACGTATTGGAAATTGGATTTCCGTCATGAGTCGAGGCAAGGGGCAAGCAAATTAGACTAGGTTGCAAAAAAAATAGTTTTTTCATTACGCCGAGAAAAGATTTTCCGCCAAAAGAGCTTGAATGAGCCCCTATAAAGGTTGATGCAAATAAACGCTCCTCTCCGCGTTCGAGACACTCTAGCAAATGCCTCAGGACCCCACTATGATCCTTTGGAACCTCCAAGGCCGGTCCTCTCTTACTTTTGAGGATTGGTTATTCCTGAACACACGTTTCCCGGTCCTTACAGACCAATATCCGAGGCGCCTCGCAATCCAACAACCACACAGGTGAAAAGTATATAAATGTCAGGGCTGGTAGGTCACTGACACCACCATAGCTAAAAAGAAACGTCATGCACTCCTTGGGTCCTTCTCCCGTTTTTGACTCATACCGGGGTGTGAGGCTCGCGAATCCACGTTATACACAAAGCTGCGCCACACAGGCCGTGCTTTGATCATCAACCACAAGACTTTGCTTTTCAACAGAAGCCTTGATCAATTGCCACTTACGCATGCCACACTGGCAATTCACTCCATGCGACTGATGTTCATCGATATACAACCTCTGAGCTCGTACGTATCAGAGAAGGGCATTAAGCAAGAGAATATATTCTCCTCCGCCAAACAGATGTATATTTAATAGAGATCAATCAACGCAGAATAAAATCCAATGTCAGACACATAGTCCCTTTACAAGTTCGTTCTGGGTCTGAACGAAACCGGAGGCACTTTCCTCGCATATCCATCGATCTCCAGGTACGTCTGGACGATCACCGACTGTTTCCCTCATCTTGGGTGTACAGCCCAATCGAGATCATAAGTAATCACCCAAACGATGTGAAGACTTCCGGTCTTCAACCACCGTCTTCATCTTCGACATCTCGTCGAATCGGTTATTCAGAATGGGTATAAGCCCGGCCTTTCTGAATAACCCACGTATATGATAAACAAATGTTACACAAACACAACAAATGCCTCATTCCAATTCAGAATATTCTTTTATTCACAAAATCACATTCTTAGGGAAAGGTTCCCATTAATTTTATCCAAGATAAATTCTTCTAAATTTATTCTTTAATCTTCCTTTGGATATCATTTCAAACTAGTCGGGATTAGAGAACCACACCGAAGTAACTATTTATTTTATTTCCCAATCCCAACCTATATATCCCATGGAGAAAACTGGTAATACTCCACATCTAACACCACGGTGTTATCGGTAAAATTAATTACCATTTCACGTTCAAATCTAATTAAAGATTTAACTATCGCTTTGGAGCAAAACTGGTGGTACTCCATTCTCGATCACCTTTCAGATTTGATAATTTAAATTATCAATTCACATTTCAATCTAATTAAAGATTCATTAAAACTCCACTTAGTTTTAATCTTTTCAAAAATCAATCCTGCCTTTAACTGGGTTAAAGAACCAATGTCATCTAAAACACGATTCACGATAAACCCAAATCACATTTGATATTAATTACAAGGCTCTGAATAGAAAATATACCGGCTTATATTCAATATCAAATTCTGAAACCAACAAATATCGTATTGGAAATAACGATATAAAATATATCTTTCAAATTCCCATAACAATATCTGTATAGTCACGAAATCCAACATCGAAATATTCCGAAGATAATTTCGATTCAACTCCAGTCCAATCCACGTATTGGGAATATTGACTATTTTTAAAATCACTTTCAAATTCAATTTATTTATTTCAAAAATAAATTGATTTTAATTCTAGTTCAAACTAGTTCATTTCGATAAAAATCTATTTTTATCTTTTCAAATGTGGAATTTTTCATCCCAGTTCTTTCCAATTCACATATTATGATTTTACACAAATTATCAATATTTTTAATAATTTTATCAAGGCCTGTACAGTCGATTTCCAATCACGGCAATCGAACTGCACTTACAGCGACCCTTTCTGAAATTGATTTGGACATAATTCCAAATCCAACCATTAGATTTCAAATTTCTAATATTCATTGGAAAGCTCTTTTCGATACGAACCCAACGGTTCCGGTTTTAGGAGAATCCGACGGTCGGATCTCCCGCAACGTCAATTCGAAGTCAATGGTCGAAATTCACGAACTGCCGCAGCGCGGCGCGTTCTGTTCAGGACGAAATATATAATATATATATATATATATATTATATATACTTCGTCGATTTCCTTTTTAAAACGTATTTTATAAATCGTTTTAAATTCGTTTTCAAAACCATTTCAAATCTATATTCAATTACAAATCAAAATTGAATATTTCCTATCATTACTATATAAATGATAATATTTTCAAAACGTTATATTTTGATATCACTACTCTTTTAATATTCATTATAAAAACGAATAAAATCGATATAAATATCGTTCACGTCAAAATAGCGCAACTCTATTCAACACGGCTATATATATTTCAATAAATTCGTTATTCTATTCAACAAATGAATATATATATTCCATTCAACACATGAATTTATATTTCTTTCAACACACGACTAATCTCAACACATGAGTATTGTCAACACATCACTATTTTTGTTATGTAAAATATTTTATAAAACTATGGTATCTATCGTTTGATTTTAATTAGACTCCACCGTGAAGTAGTTCTAATTTTAAATATGATAAAGATGTAAATTTTATTATTTAAAATATTTTACTCAACACATAAATAGTTTCAACACATGAACATCGTCAACACATGACTATTTTTATATTCAACACATGAATTTTCTTTTATAATATTCATTATTTTCCCGATTGGAATGAGGCCCAATCAATCACCATATAATGTTAATTATATGGATTCCATACAACACATGTATATAATAGCAATGATAAACAATCAACCATCATCCAAAGTGCACCACACAACTGCATAAGCATCAAATATAAATAATCGACGCTTACACAGTCTGTCGACCAATCGATCGACATACAATTAAATAATTGGGATTAGTGTACGCCAAATTTCATCCCAACACCCGTGTGGGGTTTCAAATCAACAAACACAGATTTTTATTTGTGCAGTTGGCGATGTGTAAAATTTATCATCCCAATCAAAATCAGTCAAATCAGTGTATATAAACAAATCGGCCGATTTGTTTATAAATATTTATTTATAAAATTTATGTGTTGAAACAGAATTTATTCTCTTGCTTAACGCCCTTCTCTGAGACGTACGAGCTCAGAGGTTATATATACTGACACGACCCAAACTTCCCGGTGAAGGAAAGCACGGATTGCGTTGAGGACAACACACATCGGAACGCAGACGGAAGAACATTTCCTTGTTATTACAACAATTCCATCAGATACAAGAATATACAGAGTATAAATGAATAAAATACATTCGATGAACATCGGAGATTACAATAAATTACATAGCAGCGGAAAAATATACAAAACACAACTAGAAGAGATACACGGATACAGAGCTTTCCGGATATCGTTCCAGCAGTACATCAGTAATCACCCAAACGATGTGAAGACTTCCGGTCTTCAACCACCGTCTTCATCTTCGACATCTCGTCGAATCGGTTATTCAGAATGGGTATAAGCCCGGCCTTTCTGAATAACCCACGTATATGATAAAGCTGTGACGATCCCAAAACCCCGTGACACGGTGTTAAGGATAATCATTGGAATATAACACATTAATCATCATTAGCAGATCACAGATAATAGCATAAACAGAAAATAGAATAATTTACACACATATGACAGTGGAATCATATAGATATCATCACATCAGAGAGGCACAGTACAGGATACAACTTAGTGCATAATGATACATAATCAGTCACCATCGCCTGAGGCAGAATCATACATAAAGAGTACACAAAATAAATATCAGCCTACATCGCCAATGGCGGAATCATAATATAGATACAATAATGGCGGAAAGAGTCAAAGTCTGCACAGTGTAGTCAAGCCTCACCATGAGCCAAAAGTGCATCAGAAACCTGTAACTAGGCTGCCCGTGTGAAAATGAGGGCACCCGAGTTTGCAAGGTGAAACAAACTACGAGTCAGTCATGGGACTGGTATGAGAAATCTACTTAACTTATTAACAACAATAATAAGGCAAATCAAAGGACCACGCCACTTTCGTGGAACGGGTTTACTCCAATGAGTGCTAGTGCATGAAATAAAGTAAATGATTAAATCATCGCAATGCTTTTTATAAAATGAAGCCATTATAATACTCAGGTCCCATCACACAATGCAACGCAAGCCAGAGGATAGAGTTTTACCTTATAATGGCCAAAAATGCTTCATACGAATAAAACAAAAGTGTTTGATATTATTACTAGTGTATATATGTTTCAAAAGCAAATTCAATCATAAATATCAATCCTAGGCGGCATAGCTACCATCTACTATGTTGCCATACTAGTAATACAATCACATTCGCATATTTCGTATTGGAAATTGGATTCCTTCATGAGTCGAGGCAAGGGGCAAGCTCCTCTCCGATTCGAGATACTCTAGCAAATGTCCCAGGACCGCACACAGCAATCCCTGGATCCTCCAAGGTCGGTCCTCTCTTACTTTTGAGGATTGACAATTCCTGAACACACGTTTCTCGGTCCTTACAGACCTATAATCGAGGCGCCTCGTATTCCAACAACCACACTGGTGAAAAGTAGATATTAATGTCAGGGCTGGGAGGTCACTGACACCACCATAGCTAGAAAGAAACGTCGTGCACTCCTTGGGTCCTTCTCCCGTTTTTGACTCATACCGGGGTGTGAGGCTCGCGAATTCACGTTATACACAAAGCTACGTCACACAGACCATGTTTTGATCATCAACCATAAGACTTTGCTTTGCAACAGAAGCCTTGATCTTATGCCACTTAGGCGTGCCACACAGGCAATCCACTCCATGCGACTGATTTCTATTAATACATAACCTCTGAGCTCGTACGTCTCAGAGAAGGGCGTTAAGCAAGAGAATAAATTCTCCGCCGCCAAACAGATATATATTTAATAGAGATCAATCAGCACAGAACAAAACCCAATGTCAGACACACAGTCCATTTACAAGTCCTTTCTGGGTCTGAACGAAACCGGAGGCACCAATTCCTCGCATATCCGTACAATCAACAGTATGTCTGGACGGCTACTACTTCAGTTCCTTCATGGTAGCTACTCCAATCACGAGCATCAGTAGCACCCATCCATTCAGTGTGAAGATCGTCGGTCTTCAACCATCTTCGACTCTTCGACTTCTCAACGTCGATCGGTTATTTGAAATGAGACGAACTCGGCTTTTTCAAATAACCCACTTATATTTAGATTTTCAAATCAATTCATCACATGGTTGCACTATTCAACATTCACATTTCAGTTCTTTAGTTATAATTTTCATGCTAAATACATTCAACCATCACATATCAAGCAAACACAACAAAATTGGTTTATTTCCACTCTATATCGTCTATAGTATTTTATAACGATATATCGCCATTTTTATTTATTTAAAACGGCCATATTTAATTAAACGACGTTTCAGGTCGTGCCGATGCACTGACGCTGTTTTTCACTAATTTTGTTTTACACATATCTGAACATCTAACCGTTGGATCTTCACAAATTTTATATCACTAAAAAGGTCATTTCAAAACGAATCCAACGGTTTCAGTTTTGGGAAAATCCGTCGGTCGGATCTTCCACACTAGCCATTTGAAGTTACGATTTCAATTTACGAACTACAGCGTCGTTATTCGATTTAATTTAATTATATATATATATATATATAAATATAATCGTTTCTGGCGCTGTTTTTCTTCAGATTTGAATTAAAAATTCCAGACAATCCAACCGTCGGATCTTCACAAAGTTGGTGCCGTTGGAAAGATATTTCCAAGGCGAACCAACGGTTGCGGTTTCGGGAAAATCCAATGGTCGGATTTCCCGCACTAGTCGTTTGAAATCACGGTTTCAAAACACGAACTGCACGGCCACGTTTCGTTTTAATTTTATTTATATTTATATATTTATATAAATATGGTTCATTCAAAAAATCCTATATCGTTTTCACTTCAATTATTTCACTAACGCCTTTAAATTTTGGAAAATTTCGCCATAACCTCCTTTCTACGGGAGGGGCTGGAAAAATTCTCAAATAGCCACACGGGCGTCTCATGTCAAAAAGAAAAAGAAAAAGCCAAGCGGCAAGCCAACCAGCTCATAAAATCATCACCCAAACAAAACAGTAAATGTGTACCAATTTGTCGGGCACGAAATTTTATTCCTCTTCTCTAGCCCCTTTGCTATAACCTGTTCAATAAATATGCATGTACATATATACAATTTTTATCACTTATCATTTTCCATTCAACTTCATATTTGATTTACTTTGGTTTAAAAACACCATTCATTCTAATGTTGCATGCATAGGCTAAAATCATATTATTAGCTAATTAATGTATATTTCAACTCATGCATATTTTATTTGAACAAGTGGCTATTTTTAACACTTCACATTTCAAAGATGATAATTTTGGCGAACTAAAATACATTTCAACACATGACTATTTTTCTTAGTTCCTATGCATGTTAAAAATAATATTTCTTCACAAATATTTATTTCAACGCTCGCATATCTTTAGCATATCACATATATGATGAAAATGATATTTTTATCATTTAAAATATTTATTCGACAAATGGATGTTTTCAACACTTCATAGTTTCAATAAAAATGTATTTTTTATTGTTCGATCTTTTTATTCAACACCTGAATTTTTCCACTACACACAATTCTCAACACATGCGCATTTCCACACATGGATATTTTATTTATATTGTTCATATTAGGAAGATGGAATTTTTATTGTTGAAACTATTTATATATAAGGCGAATATTTTTCATACTTCATATATATTATAAAAAGGAGACTTTTATTGTTTAAACACTTCATTCATTCACAAATGAATTTAATTTTCACACATCACTTTTAACAACATGAACATTTCCACACATGGATATAGTTTCATCATATGACTTTAATTTCAACGCATGAAGATAATTTCAACATATGAAAAGAATTCTAACACATGAAGATTATTCAAAATTTCGGCAACATAACGGCAGGGTAGTTAAAACCGGCACCGTCCCTAGTACGGCTCCTCGCTCTACCTTAAAACCTCGCGGTTTTTGACAATGGGGATTCATGCATCTAATTCGCACGCAGGCGACATGTTTTATTTTTATTTCCACAAATATTTCCAATTCATTTCAATCACCAATGGGTATTTTTCAACCACAACCAAACAATATCAACCACAAACAATTATTCAACCATTCGTATTTTTCATCCAATATTTCACACCAATTCACAACAATAAATATCATCCATGGTTTGTGGACGAGGGGAGTATATATATATATATATATATATATATATATATATATTATTGCTATATTTCACTTTCATTTCAACACATATATCAATTATTTTATGCATGTGTAATTCATACTTCGCTTATATAGCTTACACTACGCATGTACATGAGGTATACAACACGTGTGTAATTTATATTTCGCTAATATAATTTATACACGACATTTTCCATTCAAATTCAATTAATTTAGATTTCTCACATTGGTTGTTGGAGTGCTAAAAATCGTAGGTGACTCAGAAAAATCTGCGGTCTCTTCTATGTGGTAGAGAGCTTCCTTGCGGTCCCGATGTTTCCTGTTTCATCGAATTTCGTCAACACACCAAAAAGATATGATTTTTCAAAGTGCAGACATCAAAAAGGACTCACCTTTCACGATGGTTCGAAACTAGGGTTGCGGTTTTCACGAATTCCGCTGGCCTAGATGACGATCAGGGAGTTGGACGTGGAAGAGCTTCGAGCGGGCTTCCTATCGGTGGTGGTTTGGTGCAGCTCGGCGGTCGGTGACGTCGTCGGCGGTGATGGGAAGGGTTGGACTTTGGGCGCTCGATTCAGGCGGAGGAGGCGATGGTGGCGGTCGTGGGTGGGTCGAATTTAAAGAGGAGGGGGAGACGAGGCGAACGGTGGTGGTGGCGTTGGCTGGAGGTGTCGGAGGCGGCGGCAATCGAGGATAGAAGGGTGGATCGGGTTTTCGCCGTTGAAGTGGAGGGTTACGGGTTTTTTTTATTTTTTTTAAATAATGAATGGAATATTCTGATTCGCCGGAATATATATATTTCAAAAAATTAGGGTTTTCACCCACGAACTCCTTTTCAAGTCCAACGACTGTCGTCCCTAGCTAAATACCCCCATCCCGGACACAATGGGATATGTTTCGTTGGCTAATTCGACTGTTACAGTCAGTTATTTTTTCAAATTAAAGTATAAAACATTTAATTTTTAACTTTGAACGTACATTTCAATTTGCCAAGGTCGCAAACTGATTCGAAAAATTCCAGAAAAATAAATCTAGCTATGTTTTGGCGCTACGGTCCCAACAAAACTAGTTTCGTCGAATTCTGAGATCGTTTGAAAAATGGCCATTTTCTGGTCGATCCAATTTAACAGAAATTGACCAAACACATTTTCCTTTGCCACGCTCACATACTAGCTACAAAAATTATGAAATTTGAAATCTAGCAATAATTTGACATCATGGACCCAACAAAAGTGGTTTCGTCGAATTCCGAGGTCGTATGCAAAATACCAATTTTCCAGGGCTATATATTCTATATAGCGACCTTTCTGAAAATTCATTCGGCCATAACTTTTGATTCCCGTTATGAAACTTCGATTTTTCAGATTCGTTAGAAAGGTATTAATAAACAGATTTAAATATTTTTGGTTTCACTAAAATCCGTTATATTTTCCACCCTGCACAGTCAGTCAAAGTTTGAATTCAAATTTTCAAACTGACTCACTATTTCTAATTCACTATTTTATTGAAATATTCTATTTCAATTGTTTAAATTCCTTTGAAATAACCAATTTAAAATTTTTAAATTGGCTCGTATTTTCCGGGTTATTACAATCTCCCCCACTTAAAACTTTTCGTCCTCGAAAAGGAAACAACAGTAAAGCATGAAACAAAATGTAAATGCAAAGTATTGTAAAGGTACCTTGCACCGGAGTTAGTCACAGATGTCCACTCTGCATTTGGGGTAAGCTTGCTTAATGCTTTTCTCAGTCTCCCAAGTACAGTCTCTAGGATCACTGCTCCACTGCACTTTAACTAAATCCATGAATATTATATGCTTTCCTCAGTCACCCAAGTATATAAAAATAGTCTGTGGATGACGGGTATCAGAGCTTTGGTTTACAGAGCTCGAGAACAAGACACATTAGAACCATACGAAAGAATTCATCAGATATTGGATTAGTAATATCCAATTAGAATGACTCGTTAGAGATAGGATCAGTAGTATCCTAGAACGAGTGTGAAGAGTATATTTTTCAAATGAAAACAAATTTTGTTTTGGAATTTAAATCGCTTTATATGTATTTGAATATTTATATTGATTTGGACAATCCAGTATATAAAGGTTTTGCATATACGCGTCATGAACGTATATTCGAAGTTTTAATATACTGGATAGATATAGAATTACACTCTAGTCGCCCGGAGATGATGTTGATAATGACCATGGCATCATCAATATTGATGTTCGTGTTTCGAAGGTGTGATTTCTATATATTTCCATTAGACTGGTGTGAGAACCAAAACCAATATAGCTAGAACACGTTGTTGTGAATTGGCATCAAACACATGATTTTTTGCATATGTATCAAAATTATGAATTTGAAACGTTAATTCACTAATTGATTGATGTTTGTGTTGTTTGTTTATTTGTTTGATAATTTTGAACCATTTAGCCTAATAGAATCAAATATTGAATTTTATTGAAATTTGGTCGCATTTGCTTGCATATATATGTACTTACATCGAACAGGTCATAGCAAGGAGGCTAGAGCAGAGAATAAAATTTGTTTGCCCGACAAATAGGTACATGTTTACTATAATTTACTATTTTGTTTGGGTGATGATGATTTTATGAGTCGATTGGCTAGCCGCTTGGCTTTTTCTTTTTCTTTTTGAGATCAGAAGGCCTGTATGGCAATTTCGGGATTTTTCCGTGGCTCCATGTGCAGGGGAGGTTATGGCGAAATTTTTCGAAAATTTAGGGTGTTAGCCAAATTTTTGAAAAATTTGAAAAGTTCTTAGAAACTGAAAAGTTGAAGAACTTAAGCCGTAATCAAAATACTGGACGTAGAGTTGATTAATCAAACCACTTTCGACTTTGTTCCTTTTTGGGGACGAAAAGTTTTAAGTGGGGGAGATTGTAATAACCCGGAAATGCGAGCCAGTTTAAATTTTTTATTTTGCCAATTTTAATGAATTTTGCATATTTAAAATAGATTATTTTAAATAATAACGACGAGAAATTTATTTTGAATATAATTTGAACGTATATATTATATACGTCGTCGTTAGAATATAAATAATTATATATAATTATAAATAGAATTGAAAATGGCGCGGTAGTTCGATAATTCGATTTCAAACTTCAATTGAATGTGCCGGGTGCAAAACAATCCGGATTTTAGTGAAAGCAAAAATAATAGGATCTATTGGATGATATCTTTCCAACGAATCTGAAAAATCGAAATTTCATAGCGGGAATCAAAAGATATGTCCAGTTGAAAATTCTGAATAGTCGCTATGGAATTCAGGCCCTTAAAAATAGGAATTTTGCAAACGACCTCGGATTTTGACGAAACCACTTTTGTTGGGTCTGTGATGTCAAATTATTGCTAGATTCCAAATTTCATAATTTTTCGAATCAATATGTGAGCGCGGCAAAGGAAAACGCGTTTGACCATTTTTAGTTGATTTTAATCGACTGGAAATTGGCCATTTTTCCAACGGTCTAAGAATTCGACGAAACTAGTTTTGTTAGGACCGTATCGTCAATACGAAGCTAGAAAATATTTTTCTGGAATTTTTTGAGTTAGTATGTGACCCCGGTAAATTGAAATACGCGTTCAAATTCAACATATAGAGTTATATGTTGATTTTAACGGAAACTGATCGAAACGGTCGAATCATCTTGCGATACATATCCCATTGTGTTCGGAATGGGGGTAATTAGCTATGGATGACAGGCGGTGGGCCTCGTTTCGAGGCCGAAATAAAAAGTCAACTTTTTTTGAAATAAAATAATAAATAAAATAAAAAGGAAATTCCTCTCTCCTCTCCATACTTCCTCTCAGGCCCCCCCGATTTAAATCAGAAATCAAAACGAAAAAGAAAAAGGAAAAAAAAAAGGAGAGAGGGGGGATTGCGACCCCCCCCCCCCCCCCCCGATGAGCTCGCCGCCGCCCAAATGGGGCGCCACCACCTGCCGCCGCGCCCCCTCCATCTTCCCCTTCTCCTCCTTCGTCACCTCCTTCTTCTCTCCCCTTCCTCTTCTTCAAATCGACCGCACCCCCCCTTAACTCCTCCTCCTGCCTGAACCGCCACCCGAAGCCACCACCCCTCCACCTGCATCGCCCGCCGTCAGCGAACCCGCCCGTCGACGCAGCACAGCCCCCCCCCTTCTTCCATTTTACAGTAAGTTTTCCCCACTTTTTATTTTAGTTAAAACTGAATTTTATTCGATAGGAAAATAAGAGATAGAATTTTTATTCGATAGGAAAGTTAAAGATATGATTTTTATATGATAAGGAAGTTAAAAATATAATTTTTATCGTATGTAAAGGTTGAAAATATAATTTTCATATTATATAGATAATAAAAATATAATCTTTTATATTGTAGAAGGATAAAAATATGATTTTTACATTATAGAAGTGTTAAAAATTGGATTTTTTATATATGTAGTGAATCAAAAATATTACCTTTATACTGTAGAAGATATAAAAATACTATTTTTATGTGAGTAGTGTATTGAAAATATAATTTCTATAAAATAGAGAATATAAGATGAAATATTTATTTTTGAAAAGGCGAAATATTTATTTTTGAAAAGGCGAAATCTTTGTATAAAGAATAGCGTGATAAAAATAGAATTTTTATCTATATAGTAGCGGTGATAAAAATAGAATTTTTATCTGTATAGTAGCGGTGATAAAAATAGAATTTTTATCTATATAGTAGCTGTGTAAAAATAGAATTTTTATCTATATAGTAGCGATGTAAAAATAGAATTTTTATCCATATAGAGCAATTATAAAAATATGATTTTTATATACATGACAATAATATAAAAATGTGATTTTTATATATGTAGTGAATACGGGCAACGAAAGTGACAAAAGGCGAGAACGACGAAGATTTCTATAAATGAAGTGTCGTGGAGTTGGGATAGCTATTGGTGAGAACTTCTCACTCTAAATTCTCTTTTTCTAGTTATATATATATAATAGGATGCAGACGGTGCTTAGCAGCACCCGACACCCGTCATCCACAGACCATGGATGGCTTGTTTGTTTAATTGATGTGTTGTCAAATTTGTTTGTGTTGTTGATGTGAAATCGATAATAAATGTAGATGTGTTGAAATAAATATATTATCGTTAAAAATATAATTTTTAACGTGAAAGTGAATAAATAAATATTTATAAACAAATCGGCCGATTTGTTTATATACACTGATTTGACTGATATTGATTGGGTCGATAAATTTTACACATCGCCCAACTGCACAAACAAAAATCTGTGTTTGTTGATTTGAAACCCCACACGGGTGTTGGGTTGATATTTGGCGTACACTAATCCCAATTATTTAATTGTATGTCGATCGATTGGTCGACAGACTGTGTAAGCGTCGATTATTTATATTTGATGCTTATGCAGTTGTGTGGTGCACTTTGGATGATGGTTGATTGTTTATCATTGCTATTATATACATGTGTTGTATGGAATCCATATAATTAACATTATATGGTGATTGATTGGGCCTCATTCCAATCGGGAAAATAATGAATATTATAAAAGAAAATTCATGTGTTGAATATAAAAATAGTCATGTGTTGACGATGTTCATGTGTTGAAACTATTTATGTGTTGAGTAAAATATTTTAAATAATAAAATTTACATCTTTATCATATTTAAAATTAGAACTACTTCACGGTGGAGTCTAATTAAAATCAAACGATAGATACCATAGTTTTATAAAATATTTTACATAACAAAAATAGTGATGTGTTGACAATACTCATGTGTTGAGATTAGTCGTGTGTTGAAAGAAATATAAATTCATGTGTTGAATGGAATATATATATTCATTTGTTGAATAGAATAACGAATTTATTGAAATATATATAGCCGTGTTGAATAGAGTTGTGCTATTTTGACGTGAACGATATTTATATCGATTTTATTCGTTTTATAATGAATATTGAAAAGTGATTTCAAAATTTAATATTTTGAAATGAAATTCAAATTAAATTAGATTAAAATTCAAATTGAAATTTTATTGAATCAATTTGAAATGAATTCGAATCGAATAGAAAATGAATTCGATTCGAATTGAATAGAAAGTGAATTTGAATTCAAATTGAATAGAAAGTGAATTTGAATTCGAATTGAATAGAAATGAATTCAAATTGAATTAAATTGAAATTGAATTAAAAACGAATTGAAATCGTTTTGAATTAAATTTAAAACGAACTGAAATTGACTTGAAATCAATTTGAAATGAATTCGAACTGAAGTAAATAGAAGGTAAATTCAAATTGAATTGAATTGAAACGAATTAGAATTTGAATTGAATTGAAACGAATTAGAATTGAATTGAAACGAATTAGAATTTGAATTGAATTGAAACGAATTTGAATTCGAATTAAGTAAAATTGAAATGAATTCGAATTGAATTGAAATCAAATCGATTAGAAATTTAAGATGAAGTTGAAATTGTTTTTGAAACAAATTCAGTACTATTTATAAAATATGTTTTAAAAAGGAAATCGATGAAATATATAATATATATATATATTATATATATAATGGCCTGAATAGAACGCGCCGCTTCGCGGCAGTTCGTGAATTTCGACCATTAACTTCGAATTGAAGTTGCGGGAGATCCGACCGTCGGATTCTCCTAAAACCTGAACCGTTGGGTTCGTTACGAAAAGAGCTTTCCAATGAATATTAGAAATTTGAAATCTAACGGTTGGATTTGGAATTATGTCCAAATCAATTTCAGAAAAGGTCGTTGTAAGTGCAGTTCGATGGCCGTTGTTGGAAATCGACTGTACGGGCCTTGATAAAATTATTAAAAATATTGATAATTTGTGTAAAATCATAATATGTGAATTGGAAAGAACTGGGATGAAAAACTCCACATTTGAAATGATAAAAATTGATTTTTATCGAAATGAACTAGTTTTGAACTAGAATTAAAATCAATTTATTTTTGAATTAAATAAATTGAATTTGAAAGTGATTTTAAAAATAATCAATATTCCCAATACGTGAATTGGACTGGAGTTGAATCGAAATTATCTTCAGAATATTTCGATGTTGGATTTCGTGACTATACAGATATTATTATGGGAATTTGAAAGATATATTTTATATCGTTATTTCCAATACGATATATGTTGGTTTCAGAATTTGATATTGAATATAAGCTGATATATTTTCTATTCAGAGCCTAGTATTTAATATCAAATATGATTTGGGTTTGTCGTGAATCGTGTTTTAGATGACATTGGTTCTTTAACCCAGTTAAAGGCAGGATATTGATTTTTGAAAAGACTGAAACTAAGTGGAGTTTTAATGAATCTTTAATTAGATTAAAAAGTGAATTGATAATTTAAATTATCAAATCTGAAAGGTGATCGAGAATGGAGTACCACCAGTTTTGCTCCAAAGCGATAGTTAAATCTTTAATTAGATTTGAACGGGAAATGATAATTAATTTTACCGATAACACCATGGTGCTAGATATGGAGTATTACCAGTTTTGCTCCATGGGATGAATAGGTTGGGATTGGGAAATAAAATAAATAATTACTTCGGTGTGGTTCGCTAATCCCGACTAGTTTGAAATGATATTCAAAGGAAGATTAAAGAATAAATTTAGAAGAATTTATATTGGATAAAATTAATGGGAACCTTTCCCTAAGAATGTGATTTTGTGAATAAAAGAATATTCTGAATTGGAATGAGACGTTTGTTGTGTTTGTGTAACATTTGTTTATCATATACGTGGGTTATTCAGAAAGGCCGGGCTTATACCCATTCTGAATAACCGATTCGACGAGATGTCGAAGATGAAGATGGTGGTTGAAGACCGGAAGTCTTCACATCGTTTGGGTGATTACTGATGATCTCGATTGGGCTGTACACCCAAGAAGAGGGAAACAGTTGGTGATCGTCCAGACGTACCTGGAGATCGATGGATATGCGAGGAAAGTGCCTCCGGTTTCGTTCAGACCCAGAACGAACTTGTAAATGGATTGTGTGTCTGACATTGGATTTTATTCTGTGTTGATTGATCTCTATTAAATATACATCTGTTTGGCGGCAGAGAATTTATTCTCTTGCTTAACGCCCTTCTCTGAGACGTACGAGCTCAGAGGTTGTATATCGATGGACATCAGTCGCATGGAGTGAATTGCCAGTGTGGCACGCATAAGTGGCAATTGATCAAGGCTTCTGTTGAAAAGCAAAGTCTTGTGGTTGATGATCAAAGCACGAGCTGTGTGGCGCAGCTTTGTGTATAACGTGGATTCGCGAGCCTCACACCTCGGTATGAGTCAAAAACGGGATACGGACCCAAGGAGTGCACGACGTTTCTTTCTAGCTATGGTGGTGTCAGTGACCTACCAGCCCTGACATTTATATACTTTTCACCTATGTGGTTGTTGGATACGAGGCGCCTCGGATATAGGTCTGTAAGGACCGGGAAACGTGTGTTCAGGAATAACCAATCCTCAAAAGTAAGAGAGGACCGGCCTTGGAGGTTCCAAAGGATCATAGTGGGGTCCTGAGGCATTTGCTAGAGTGTCTCGAACGCGGAGAGGAGCTTGCCCCTTGCCTCGACTCATGACGGAAATCCAATTTCCAATACGTGATATTGCGGTTTTAATTGTAGAACTAGTATGGCGACATGATAGATGGTACCCATGCTGCCTATGATTGATATTTATGATTGAAACTGTTTTGACACTATACACTTATAATAGTATCAAATAATGTGTTTTAAACGTATCAAGCATGCTTTGGTTGTTATAAGGTAAAAACCCTATCCTCCGGCTTGCGTTGCATTGTGTGATGGGACCTGGGTCTTATAACAGCTTCATTTTTCTTTATTTAGCATTGCGCTATTTGTTCTATGCACTGGTATTCTTGAGAAGAAACCCGTTCCGTGTTGTACGGCGTGGTCCCTTGATTTACCAAACATTAAAACCAAATATTAATAACTGTTTTAGTTCTCACACCAGTCCCATGACTGACCTGGATGAAACGACCCGTAACTTCCCCGTAAAGGAAAGTGTCGGATAGTTCGAGAATAAACCACAACAGAACGCATATAGAAGAACATTTCATTGTATATTACAACAATGCATCAGATTACAAGAATATATAGAGTATAAATGAATAAATATTACACAGAAATATCAGAGATTTAAATTACATTTAAATACATAGCAGCGGAAAATAATACAATACACAACTAGAAGAAGTTATACGGATACAAAGCTTTCCGGATATCGTTCCAGCTGTAAACCAGGATCCTGTGAATGTAAATCTGCAAAACCAAAACTACTAGCTGCCCGTGTCAAAAAAATAGGGGCACCCAGAGTTTAGGTTAAAACAATAAACTCCAGGTCAGTCATGTGACTGGTGTGAGAACTAAAACAGTTATTAATCTTTATTTTAAATCATTAGGTAAATCAAGGGACCACGCCGTATAACACGGAACGGGTTTCCTCCCAAGAATACCAGTGCATAAAACAAACAGCGCAATGCTAAATAAAGAAAAATGAAGCTGTTATAAGACCCAGGTCCTATCACACAATGCAACGCAAGCCGGGGGATAGGGTTTTCCCTTATAATAGCCAAAGAATGCTTGATACGTTTAAAACAGATTATTTGATACTATTATAAGTGCATAGTGTATAAAACAACTTCAAATCATAAGTATCAATCATAGGCGGCATGGGTACCATATATCATGTCGCCATATATAGATTTACAAATAAAAACCGCAAATGTCACGTATTCGGAAATTGGATTTCCATCTATGAACCGAGGCAAAAGATAGTCCTCAACCGATTCGAGACTGTCTAGCCCGAGTCTCAGGATCAGAGCTCGAGTGACCCTTGGATCGTCAGGGCCGGTCCACCGATGTGGATTAAACTTAAACCCTGAACACTACGTTTCCCCGCCCTTTGGGGCGTAAATGAGCCAACCAAATGACTCCATCGGTTCGAGAACGACCGATCAATCCGAGGCGCCTCGCAATAGCAACAACCACATAAGTCAAACTCGCCAGGGCGTGTAAAACCACTGACGCCACTTTTTAGCTAGAAGGAAACGCATGCCCTCCCTGAGGTCCGTCTCCCGTTTTTGGTTCATACCGGGTGTGAAACACGCGAAGTAACCGTTACACAAAGCTACGCCACAAAGGCCTTGCTTTGATCATCACCACAAGACTTTGCTTTTCAACAGAAGCCTCGATCACTTGCCACTTAGGCATGCCACACAGGCAATTCACTCCATGCGTTTGATATCCATCTATATATAACCCCTGAGCTCGTACATCTCAGAGAAGGGGCGTTAAGCAAGAGAATAAATTCTCCGCCGCCAAACAGATATATATTTAATAGAGATCAATCACACGGACTAAAATCCAATGTCAGACACACAGTCCATTTACAAGTCCGTTCTGGGTCTGAACGAAACCGGAGGCACCTAGTACCCCGCATATCCATCGATCTCCAAGTACGTCTGGATGATCACTAACTGTTTCCATCTTCTTGGGTGTACAGCCCAATCAAGATCATCAGTTATCACCCAAACGACGTGAAGACTTCTGGTCTTCGACCACCGTCTTCATCTTCGACACCACGTCGAAATCAGTTATTCAGAATGGGATAAACCCGGTCTTTCTGAATAACTCGCGTATATATTATAAAAGTGTTACACAAACACAACATACGCCTCATTCCAATTCAGAATATTCTTTTATTCAAATATTCCTATACTTTGGGAAAAGTTCCCATTAATTTTATCCAAGATAAATTCTTTAAATTTATTCTTTAATCTCCTTTGAATATCAATTCAAACTAGTCGGGATTAGCGAACCACACCGAAGTAATCATTTATTTTATTTCCCAATCCCAACCTATTCATCCCATGAAGTAAAACTGGTAATACTTCATATCCAACACCACAGTGTTATCGGTAAATTCAATTACCATTTCACGTTCAAATCTAATTAAAGATTTAACTATCGCCTGGAGCAAAACTGGTGATACTCCATTTTCGATCATTTCAATCTAATTAAAGATTCATTAAAACTCCACTTAGTTTTAATCTTCGGCTGGGTTAAAGAATCAGTGTCATTTAAAACACGGTTCACGATAAGCCCAAAATCACATTCCATTAATTATTGGGTTAAAGAACGAGTGTAATTTAAAACACTGTTCACGATAAACCCAAAAATCAATATCACTTCAATTCCAATTAAATATTATTCAATTGGTACACTTCATTAAATCTAAATAAAAAGATTTAATCTTTTCACAACTGGGTTCAAGAACAGTGTTAGTGAAGACACCATTCACGACAAACCCAAATCACATTTGATATTCAATACAAGGCTCTGAATAGAAAATATATCGGCTTATATTCAATATCAAATTCTACGATTAACAAATGTCGTATTGAAATAACGATATAAATGTATATCTTTCAAATTCCCATAACAACATCTGTATAATCACGAATTCCAACATCGAAATATTCCGAAGACAATTACGATTCAATCCCACTCCAATGCAATCATTGGAAATTCTGGTTATTTTTAAAACCCTTTTCAAATCCAATTTATTTATTTAAAAATAAATAGAATTATATTTCTAGTTCAAAACTAGTTCATTTCGATAAAAATCTATTTTTATCCTTTCAAATATGGAGTTTTTCATCCCAAATCTTCACAAATCATTTCTTATGATTTTACACAAATTATTACTATTTTTAATAATTTTATCAAGGCCCGTACAGTCGATTTCCATCAACGGCCATCGAACTGCACTTACAGCGACCTTTTTCGAATTTGATTTGGACGTACCTCCAAATCCAACCGTTAGATTTCTAATTTCTAATGTTCGTTAGAAAGCTCTTTTCGATACAAACCCAACGGTTCCGGTTTTAGGAGAATCCGACGGTCGGATCTCCCGCAATGTCCGTTTGAAATAAATGGTCGAAATTCACGAACTGCCACGGCGCGTTCTATTCAGGCCATTATATTATATATATAATATATATATAATATATTTCGCCGATTTCTATTTAAAACGAATTATATAAATAGTTTTAAATTCGTTTCAAAAGCAATCTCAACTTCCGTTCCAATTCAAATCAAAATTGAATTCTTCTCTATAAATTCGTTTTAAAATTCATTTCTATTCAATTCAAATTTCAATTCAATTTGAATTTGCTTTCAATTCATTTCGAAATCGTTTTCAATTCAAGTCATTTCGAAATCGTTTTCAATTCAATTCATTTCGAAATCGTTTTCAATTCAATTCATTTCGAAATCGTTTTCAATTCAATTCATTTCGAAATCGTTTTCAATTCAATTCATTTCGAAATCGTTTTCAATTCAATTCATTTCGAAATCGTTTTCAATTCAATTCATTTCGAAATCGTTTTCAATTCAATTCATTTCGAAATCATTTTCAATTCAATTCATTTCGAAATCGTCGATTTCGAAATCACTTTTCAATATTCGTTTTAAAATGAATAAAATCGATATAAATATCGTTCACGTCAAAATGGCGTCAATCTAATCAACACGGCTTCATAAATTTCTATTTTCAAATTTTCTTTATTTTTCAAATTGGAATGAGGCCCAATCAATTACCATATAAAATTAATTATATGGATTTCCATACAACACATGTATATAATAGCATTGAAAAATAATCAACCATCAACAAAAGTGCACTACACTGTATAAGCATCAATTATAGATATTCAACGCTTATAACAGCCTGTCAATCAATCGATCGACATATTTAATCAATCAGGATGAGTGAAATTCATATTTCATCCCAACACCCGTGTGGGGTTTCAAACAATCAAACACAGATTTTAGTTGTGCAGTTGGGCGATGTGTAAAATTTATCGTCCCAATCAATGTCATTCAAATAAGTGTACATAAACAAACCGTCTGGTTTGTAAATGAATATTTATTTATTCACATTCACGTTAAAAATTATATTTTTAATGACAAAACATTTTATTCCAACATATGAATTTCTATTCAGTTCATTTTTTTTTTTAATAAAATGATATTTATATTTTTCTAACTTATTTTAGAAAATTTCGGCGGCATAACGGCACGATACTAGAAACGGGACAAGGCCTAGCCTTATCCCCGGTCTAGTGAAGGCCCACGCCATTCACACATCAATCAAATCCATTCATCTCACCAAACAATTCAATTTCACCAAATAATTCAATTTCAAATCAAATCATCTATCTAATCTATGCAACCAAACAAACAAGTCCATGGTCTGTGGATGATTATGTCGGGTGCTACTAAACACCGTCTGCATCCTAGTATATATATATATGTATAACTAGAATAAGAAATTTAGCGTGAGGAGTTCTCACCGATAGCTATCCTAGCTCCACGGCACTTCTAATGCAGGAAATCTTCGCCAACTCGCCTTTTTTGTCGCTTTCGCCCGTATTCTCTACATATGTAAAAATCGAATTTTTACTTCGCTATTCAATATATAAAAATCATATTTTTCTTTCGAAGTTCTACATATAAAAATCATATTTTTCTTTCGAAGTTCTACATATAAAAATCATATTTTTCTTTCGACAATATAAAAGATTATATTTTTATAACTTTACAACATAAATAAAAACCAGTTTTTAAAGTAAATAAAATTCCGTTTTTAAACAAAATGAAATTCAGATTTTAAATGAAATAAAATTCAGTTTTTAAACAAAATAAAATTCAGTTTTTAAACGAAATAAAATTCAGTTTTTAAACGAAATAAAATTCAGTTTTTAAACGAAATAAAATTCAGTTTTTAAACGAAATAAAATTCAGTTTTTAAACGAAATAAAATTCAGTTTTTAAACGAAATAAAATTCAGTTTTTAAACGAAATAAAATTCAGTTTTTAAACGAAATAAAAATCAGTTTTTTTCTCTTTATATAAAATAAAAATAAAATAAATAAATAAAAAAACTTACAGGGGGGGGGCTGTCAGGCCGGCGGCCGCTACTGCGAGGGGGGGCTCGGGGTTGGTGGCGCTCGACGGTGGCTGGTCGAGGAGGAAAGGTGGGTGAGGCGGAGGGGGTTGGCTCGACGGGGTCAGGTGGGGCAGAGGGGATTGGCTTCGCGACTGGGGGTCTCGCGATAGGGGGGGCTTCGCACGTCGGTCTGAAGGAGGAGACGAGGGGAAGGAGGCGGCGCTGGGAGGCCGACCTCCAGTGGCGCCCTCGACGAAGGGCGGTGGTGGAAAGGGGGGGGAGATCGACGATGTCTCCGTCGTCTTCGAGGGTCTTTTTTTTTTCTAAAAACTGAATCGAGAATGAGGGGGGGGGGGCAGAACGTATAGAAAAAGGGCAGGAGAGAGAAAGTTCTTATATTTTTTTATTTTTCTTTTTGTTTATTATTATTTTAAATGCAAAATTTTGACTTTTACATATGACCTCAAAACGAGGCCCACCGCCTGTCGTCCATAGCGTTTTACCCCTATTCCGAACCCAATGGGATATGTATCGCAAGCTGATATGATCGTTTGAATCAGTTTCCGTTGAATTTAAAGTGCAATTCTTTATATATTCAATTTAAACGCACATTCTAATTTAGTGGGGCCACACACGAACTTTAAAAATTACAGAAAAATATTTTCTAGCTTCGTATTGACGATACGGTCCTAACAAAACTAGTTTCGTCGAATTCTGAGACCGTTGGAAAAATGGCCATTTTCCAGTCGATTAAAATCAACTGAAACTGATCAAACGCGTTTTCCTTTGCCACGCTCACATATTGATTCGAAAAATTATGAAATTTGAAACCTAACAATAATATGACATCACGGACCCAACAAAAGTGGTTTCGTCGAAATCCGAGGTCATTTGCAAAATGTCCATTTTTAAGGGCCTGAATTCCATAGCGACTATTCAGAATTTTCAACTGGACATACCTTTTGATTCTCGCTACGAAATTTTGATTATTCGGATTCGTTGGAAAGATATTCACAATTAGATCCTATTATTTTTGGTTTCACTAAAATCCGGATTGTTTTGCACCCGGTACATTCAATTGAAGTTTGAAATCGAATTATCGAACTACCGCACTATTTTCAATTCTATTTATAATTATATATAAATATTTATATTCTAACGACGACGCGTATAATATATACGTTCGAATTATATTCAAAATAAATTTCTCGCCGATTTTATTTAAAATAATTCATTTTAAATAATCAAAATTCGCTAAAATTGCCAAAATAAAAAATTTAAACTGGCCCAGATTTTCGGGTTATTACAATCTCCCCCACTTAAAACTTTTCATCCCCGAAAAGGAACAAAGTCGAAAATGGTTTGATCATTCAACTCTACGTTCGATCTGGCTTCCATTCTCCAACTTTTCAGTTTCTGAGAATTTTCAAAATTTCAAAAATTTGGCTAACACCCTAAATTTTTGAAAAATTTCGCCATAACCTCCCCTGCAATGGGAGCATCGGGGAATTTCAAATAGCTTCCCCGGTCCTTTAGATCTCAAAAAGAAAAAGAAAAAGCCAAGCGGCTAGCCAATAGGCTCATAAAATCATAATCACCCAAACAAAATAGGAAATTATGTAGTAATCATGTACCTATTTGTCGGGCAAACAAATTTTATTCTCTGCTCTAGCCTCCTTGCTATGACCTGTTCAAAAGATATGTATATGCAAGCAAATGCGGCCAATTTTCAATATAATTCAATATTCGGTTCAATTAGGCTAAATGGCTAAAAATTAGCAAACCAATAAACAAACAACACAAACATCAATCAATTAG
The DNA here is from genome assembly GCA_030737875.1 of Allium sativum. NCBI lineage: Eukaryota > Viridiplantae > Streptophyta > Magnoliopsida > Asparagales > Amaryllidaceae > Allium > Allium sativum. The sequence continues at coordinate 727,140,840 of CM060921.1, forward strand.
TGAATTATCATTTCAAATTCATAATTTTGATACATATACAAAAATCATGTTTTTGATGCCAATTCACAACAATAAATCTTATATATATAAGCTTTGGTTCTCACACCAGTCTAATGGAAATATATAGATATCACACCTTCGTCACTCGAAAATAAATGCTGATGATGTTTCGAACCACTATCAGAACATCTCCGGGCGACTAGAATGTGGTTCTATATCTACCCAGTATATTAAAATTTCAAATACACGTTTGCAAGGCGTATATGCAAAATCTTTATATACTGGATTGTCCAAATCAATTTAAAATAAATAATCAAATACGAATAGAGTATTTAGATTTTCACCACAAAAATTGGTTTTCATTTTAAAAATATACTCTTCACACTCGTTCTAGGATACTACTGATCCCATCTCTAACGAGTCATTCTCGTTGGATATTACTAATCCACTTTCTGATGAATTCTTTCGTATGGTTCTAATGTGCCTTGTTCTCTAGCTTTGTAAACCAAAGCTCTGATACCAAAATGAAACGACCCGTAACTTCCCCGTAAAGGAAAGTGTCGGATAGTTCGAGAATAAACCACAACGGAACGCATATAGAAGAAAATTTCATTGTATATTACAATAATGCATCAGATTACAAGAATATACAGAGTATAAATGAATAAATATTACACAGAAATATCAGAGATTTAAATTACATTTAAATACATAGCAGCGGAAAATAATACAACACACAACTAGAAGAAGATATACGGATACAAAGCTTTCCGGATATCGTTCCAGCTGTAAACCAGGATCCTGTGAATGTAAATCTGCAAAACCAAAACTACTAGCTGCCCGTGTCAAAAAAATAGGGGCACCCAGAGTTTAGGTTAAAACAATAAACTCCAGGTCAGTCATGTGACTGGTGTGAGAACTAAAACAGTTATTAATCTTTATTTTAAATCATTAGGTAAATCAAGGGACCACGCCGTATAACACGGAACGGGTTTCCTCCCAAGAATACCAGTGCATAAAACAAACAGCGCAATGCTAAATAAAGAAAAATGAAGCTGTTATAGGACCCAGGTCCTATCACACAATGCAACGCAAGCCGGGGGATAGGGTTTTCCCTTATAACAGCCAAAGAATGCTTGATACGTTTAAAACAGATTATTTGATACTATTATAAGTGCATAGTGTATAAAACAACTTTAAATCATAAGTATCAATCATAGGCGGCATGGGTACCATATATCATGTCGCCATATATAGATTTACAAATAAAAACCGCAAATGTCACGTATTTGGAAATTGGATTTCCATCTATGAACCGAGGCAAAAGATAGTCCTCAACCGATTCGAGACTGTCTAGCCCGAGTCTCAGGATCAGAGCTCGAGTGACCCTTGGATCGTCAGGGCCGGTCCACCGATGTGGATTAAACTTAAACCCTGAACACTACGTTTCCCCGCCCTTTGGGGCGTAAATGAGCCAACCAAATGACTCCATCGGTTCGAGAACGACCGATCAATCCGAGGCGCCTCGCAACAGCAACAACCACATAAGTCAAACTCATCAGGGCGTGTAAAACCACTGACGCCACTTTTTAGCTAGAAGGAAACGCATGCCCTCCCTGAGGTCCGTCTCCCGTTTTTGGCTCATACCGGGTGTGAAACACGCGAAGTAACCGTTACACAAAGCTACGCCACAAAGGCCTTGCTTTGATCATCACCACAAGACTTTGCTTTTCAATAGAATCCTCGATCACTTGCCACTTAGGCATGCCACACAGGCAATTCACTCCATGCGTTTGTTATCCATCTATATATAACCCCTGAGCTCGTACGTCTCAGAGAAGGGGCGTTAAGCAAGAGAATAAATTCTCCGCCGCCAAACAGATATATATTTAATAGAGATCAATCACACGGACTAAAATCCAATGTCAGACACACAGTCCATTTACAAGTCCGTTCTGGGTCTTAACGAAACCGGAGGCACCTAGTTACCTGCATATCCATCGATCTCCAAGTACGTCTGGACGATCACTAACTGTTTCCATCTTCTTGGGTGTACAGCCCAATCAAGATCATCAGTTATCACCCAAACGACGTGAAGACTTCTGGTCTTCGACCACCGTCTTCATCTTCGACACCACGTCGAAATCAGTTATTCAGAATGGGATAAACCCGGTCTTTCTGAATAACTCACGTATATATTATAAAAGTGTTACACAAACACAACATACGCCTCATTCCAATTCAGAATATTCTTTTATTCAAATATTCCTATACTTTGGGAAAAGTTCCCATTAATTTTATCCAAGATAAATTCTTTAAATTTTTTCTTTAATCTCCTTTGAATATCAATTCAAACTAGTTGGGATTAGCGAACCACACCGAAGTAATCATTTATTTTATTTCCCAATCCCAACCTATTCATCCCATGAAGTAAAACTGGTAATACTTCATATCCAACATCACAGTGTTATCGGTAAATTCAATTACCATTTCACATTCAAATCTAATTAAAGATTTAACTATCGCCTGGAGCAAAACTGGTGATACTCCATTTTCGATCATTTCAATCTAATTAAAGATTCATTAAAACTCCACTTAGTTTTAATCTTCGGCTGGGTTAAAGAATCAGTGTCATTTAAAACACGGTTCACGATAAGCCCAAAATCACATTCCATTAATTATTGGGTTAAAGAACGAGTGTAATTTAAAACACTGTTCACGATAAACCCAAAAATCAATATCACTTCAATTCCAATTAAATATTATTCAATTGGTACACTTCATTAAATCTAAATAAAAAGATTTAATCTTTTCACAACTGGGTTCAAGAACAGTGTTAGTGAAGACACCATTCACGACAAACCCAAATCACATTTGATATTCAATACAAGGCTCTGAATAGAAAATATATCGGCTTATATTCAATATCAAATTCTACGATTAACAAATGTCGTATTGAAATAACGATATAAATGTATATCTTTCAAATTCCCATAACAACATCTGTATAATCACGAATTCCAACATCGAAATATTCCGAAGACAATTACGATTCAATCCCACTCCAATGCAATCATTGGAAATTCTGGTTATTTTTAAAACCCTTTTCAAATCCAATTTATTTATTTAAAAATAAATAGAATTATATTTCTAGTTCAAAACTAGTTCATTTCGATAAAAATCTATTTTTATCCTTTCAAATATGGAGTTTTTCATCCCAAATCTTCACAAATCATTTCTTATGATTTTACACAAATTATTACTATTTTTAATAATTTTATCAAGGCCCGTACAGTCGATTTCCATCAGCGGCCATCGAACTGCACTTACAGCGACCTTTTTCGAATTTGATTTGGACGTACCTCCAAATCCAACCATTAGATTTCTAATTTCTAATATTTGTTAGAAAGCTCTTTTCGATACGAACCCAACGGTTCCGGTTTTAGGAGAATCCGACGGTCGGATCTCCCGCAATGTCCGTTTGAAATAAATGGTCGAAATTCACGAACTGCCGCGGCGCGGCGCGTTCTATTCAGGCCATTATATTATATATATAATATATTTCACCGATTTCTATTTAAAACGAATTATATAAATAGTTTTAAATTCGTTTCAAAAGCAATCTCAACTTCCGTTCCAATTCAAATCAAAATTGAATTCTTCTCTATAAATTCGTTTTAAAATTCATTTCTATTCAATTCAAATTTCAATTCAATTTGAATTTGCTTTCAATTCATTTCGAAATCGTTTTCAATTCAAGTCATTTCGAAATCGTTTTCAATTCAATTCATTTCGAAATCATTTTCAATTCAATTCATTTCGAAATCGTTTTCAATTCAATTCATTTCGAAATCGTTTTCAATTCAATTCATTTCGAAATCGTTTTCAATTCAATTCATTTCGAAATCGTTTTCAATTCAATTCATTTCGAAATCGTCGATTTCGAAATCACTTTTCAATATTCGTTTTAAAATGAATAAAATCGATATAAATACCGTTCACGTCAAAATGGCGTCAATCTAATCAACATGGCTTCATAAATTTCTATTTTCAAATTTTCTTTATTTTTCAAATTGGAATGAGGCCCAATCAATTACCATATAAAATTAATTATATGGATTTCCATACAACACATGTATATAATAGCATTGAAAAATAATCAACCATCAACAAAAGTGCACTACACTGTATAAGCATCAAATATAGATATTCAACGCTTATAACAGCCTGTCAATCAATCGATCGACATATTTAATCAATCAGGATGAGTGAAATTCATATTTCATCCCAACACCCGTGTGGGGTTTCAAACAATCAAACACAGATTTTAGTTGTGCAGTTGGGCGATGTGTAAAATTTATCGTCCCAATCAATGTCATTCAAATAAGTGTACATAAACAAACCGTCTGGTTTGTAAATGAATATTTATTTATTCACATTCACGTTAAAAATTATATTTTTAACGACAAAACATTTTATTCCAACATATGAATTTCTATTCAGTTCATTTTTTTTAATAAAATGATATTTATATTTTTCTAACTTATTTTAGAAAATTTCGGCGGCATAACGGCACGATACTAGAAACGGGACAAGGCCTAGCCTTATCCCCGGTCTAGTGAAGGCCCACGCCATTCACACATCAATCAAATCCATTCATCTCACCAAACAATTCAATTTCACCAAACAATTCAATTTCAAATCAAATCATCTATCTAATCTATGCAACCAAACAAACAAGTCCATGGTCTGTGGACTATTGTGTCGGGTGCTACTAAACACCGTCTGCATCCTAGTATATATATATATGTATAACTAGAATAAGAAATTTAGCGTGAGGAGTTCTCACCGATAGCTATCCTAGCTCCACGGCACTTCTAATGCAGGAAATCTTCGCCAACTCGCCTTTTTTGTCGCTTTCGCCCGTATTCTCTACATATGTAAAAATCGAATTTTTACTTCGCTATTCAATATATAAAAATCATATTTTTCTTTCGAAGTTCTACATATAAAAATCATATTTTTCTTTCGACAATATAAAAGATTATATTTTTATAACTTTACAACATAAATAAAAACCAGTTTTTAAAGTAAATAAAATTCCGTTTTTAAACAAAATGAAATTCAGATTTTAAACGAAATAAAATTCAGTTTTTAAACGAAATAAAATTCAGTTTTTAAACGAAATAAAATTCAGTTTTTAAACGAAAGAAAATTCAGTTTTTAAACGAAAATTCAGTTTTTAAACGAAATAAAATTCAGTTTTTAAACGAAATAAAATTCAGTTTTTAAACGAAATAAAATTCAGTTTTTAAACGAAATAAAATTCAGTTTTTAAACGAAATAAAATTCAGTTTTTAAACGAAATAAAATTCAGTTTTTTTCTCTTTATATAAAATAAAAATAAAATAAATAAATAAAAAAACTTACAGGGGGGGCTGTCAGGCCGGCGGCCGCTACTGCGAGGGGGGGCTCGGGGTTGGTGGCGCTCGACGGTGGCTGGTCGAGGAGGAAAGGTGGGTGAGGCGGAGGGGGTTGGCTCGACGGGGTCAGGTGGGGCAGAGGGGATCGGCTTCGCGACTGGGGGTCTCGCGATAGGGGGGGCTTCGCACGTCGGTCTGAAGGAGGAGACGAGGGGAAGGAGGCGGCGCTGGGAGGCCGACCTCCAGTGGCGCCCTCGACGAAGGGCGGTGGTGGAAAGGGGGGGGGGGGGAGATCGACGATGTCTCCGTCGTCTTCGAGGGTCTTTTTTTTTCTTTTTTTTTCTTCTAAAAACTGAATCGAGAATGGGGGGGGCCAGAACGTATAGCAAGAGGGCAGGAGAGAGAAAGTTCTTATTTTTTTTTTCCTTTTTGTTTATTATTATTTTAAATGCAAAATTTTGACTTTTACATATGACCTCAAAACGAGGCCCACCGCCTGTCGTCCATAGCGTTTTACCCCTATTCCGAACCCAATGGGATATGTATCGCAAGCTGATATGATCGTTTGAATCAGTTTCCGTTGAATTTAAAGTGCAATTCTTTATATATTCAATTTAAACGCACATTCTAATTTAGTGGGGCCACACACGAACTTTAAAAATTTCAGAAAAATATTTTCTAGGTTCGTATTGACGATACGGTCCTAACAAAACTAGTTTCGTCGAATTCTGAGACCGTTGGAAAAATGGCCATTTTCCAGTCGATTAAAATCAACTGAAACTGATCAAACGCGTTTTCCTTTGCCACGCTCACATATTGATTCGAAAAATTATGAAATTTGAAACCTAACAATAATATGACATCACGGACCCAACAAAAGTGGTTTCGTCGAAATCCGAGGTCATTTGCAAAATGTCCATTTTTAAGGGCCTGAATTCCATAGCGACTATTCAGAATTTTCAACTGGACATACCTTTTGATTCTCGCTACGAAATTCGTTGGAAAGATATTCACAATTAGATCCTATTATTTTTGGTTTCACTAAAATCCGGATTGTTTTGCACCCGGTACATTCAATTGAAGTTTGAAATCGAATTATCGAACTACCGCGCCATTTTCAATTCTATTTATAATAATATATAGTATTTATATTCTAACGACGACGCGTATAATATATACGTTCGAATTATATTCAAAATAAATTACTCGCCGATTTTATTTAAAATAATTCATTTTAAATAATCAAAATTCGCTAAAATTGCCAAAATAAAAATTTTAAACTGGCCCAGATTTTCGGGTTATTACACTGGAGTTTATTGTTTTAACCTAAACTCTGGGTGCCCCTATTTTCGACACGGGCAGCTAGTAGTTTTGGTTTTGCAGATTTATATTCACAGGGTCCTGATGTACTGGTGGAACGATATCTGGAAAGCTCTGTATCCGTGTATCTCTTCTAGTTGTGTTTTGTATATTTTTCCGCTGCTATGTAATTTATTGTAATCTCTGATGTTCATCGAATGTATTTTATTCATTTATACTCTGTATATTCTTGTCTCTGATGGAATTGTTGTAATAACAATGAAATGTTCTTCCGTTTGCATTCTATTTTGTCCTGTTCTCAAAGTATCCGCGCTTTCCTTTACGGGGAAGTTACGGGTTCTTACATGTACTTTGTTATAGTTGGAAATCCATTATCCAATAAAAGCCCGCGATTTTTGATTATATGCTATGTATGTGGAGCGTGAGATTCAAGCGTTCTATAAGATGGTTATGTATTTGATTTAGACTCTATTATAATATCAGAATATAATTTGATATCAAAAATGTTTTGGGTTATTGTAAGGTAAAAACCATCCGTGTTTATGTGTGGACTGATCTTACTATTATCCTTTTCCTCCAAAATAGAAGTTTTTCAAAACTAAAACTGTTAGCCTACTTTGTGAACTAGGCAACACAAAGTCAAGAAACCAACCATTGAAGAGTATTTTAAGTCATAAGACTCCGGTTCGGATCGGAAGAAAACACCACAATTCAGATTGATAGCAGCACATCGGTTCGGATCGGATAGAGTTCTCTGTTCGGATCGGATGTCTCTTACTGGATAAATTGGCAAAGCATATCTGATCGGATCGGAAGGCCAATAAATCTCAAATGGATCGGAAAGTCTTTTGCTCGCCACGACGCTGCAACGGAGCGGAGTATGATTAGTGAAGGAGAGACGTCCAAGCCACTCCGGTTCGGATCGGGTATTCCGATCCGACCCCCAACCTGCACACCTCCGACCCGCACCCATGATCCAGGTTAATCTCCTATAAAATAGCCAGGAGAACCGGACCGGCTATGACTGATTCCTACCCCTAACGTTCATCTCTTTGATGTGTTGTCAACCTGATAGTTCATCCGAACCCGAAGAGAACGCGATGAATGACATGTGGCCCGACCCGGATGAAGTCTCAAGCGAATTCACACCTATAAATACCCCATCTAGAGACAAAGAGAAGGATCTTTTTTCAGCACTTTTGAGAATCCAAGTACCTCCATCATTCGAACTCCTTCACTCCCGGAGAATCCAAATCATCTTTCATTTCTTGTTTTAATCATTTGAGTGAACAAAAGTGAGTTGTGAGTGAATCTTACATTGCATTTGTAACTGAATTACTGAATATAGTGAAAACTAAGTGGACGTAGGCATTTCTTCGCCGAACCACTATAAATCTTGTGTGTTCATCTTTATTTCTGTTTTATTTTATCTTGTTTCTAATCAATTTGGGTGTTAGAACCACATTTGGGTCTAACATTTTGGTGCTTTCACTGAGAAACCTCATCTAAATTCTTTATTTTCCGGGATCTCTTTCTACTTTTTGGACCGTTGAGTTCAAAGAAGTGAATCCTTAAGTTTCTCCGCTTTCTTACATTCGTTGAAGTAATTGTCAAAGACTCATGGCCAAAGGAAAAGGCAAGGAAGTTCAGTCTGTTCAAGGAAATGGAGCTGGTGAAGATCAGCAACATGCTGTTGTAACAAGGTCTCGGGGGCAGAGTTCAGCAGCAGGAAGAATCAATGCAGGAAATCCGAACCGACAGCAAGGGGAGAGCTCCGATCCGATCCGGGTAGGAGACTCTGAAGCAGTGCACTCCCCCAATCTGAACCGACCCGAGTTGCTCGCTGCACACCGATCGGACCAGGCACCCCAGCTCCGATCCGACCCGGCTTCCTACCTTCGATCCGACCCGATGCTTGGTGAAGCTGGAACATCTACTCGAGTCCCCACGAATGCTCCAATTCCAGCTGCCAGGGTTGGAGACCAGGTCAATCCATCTGCTCCCATCACTCAAGGAGATTTCTCGCGCTTGCTTGATATGCTTGAGAGCACGAGGGAAGCTATGAGAGTTCATGAGCGCACTAATCTCATGATGCAGGAAAATATGAGGCTCATGAGTCAGGAGATCAATGAGCTCCGCCGGCAGAGAACTCCATCGCCGGTTCGTCACACACCCGTAGATCAATCTTCATCTTCCGAGGAAGAGAGGCCCCGTGAACGAAGGCCACTCGAACGACCTCAGAACGTGGAGCAGCTAACGTTTGGATCTTTGGGATCTCGCGAGGATATCGCACGAGCATTAGGAAACGATAGCCCCACTCGGGGGCAAAGACTCCAGTCCCCTCTTCCCGAGATCGACCGGGAACGCAGGGAAAGGAATCGAGCAGAGGCAGCTCGAAGAAGAAGGGCATCCCCTGAGCAAGAGCCCCGGAGGAACTCGGACACTAGGGCCAGGGAACCTGAGCAGCCCCTAACGAGTGCCGATGTGCAGGCAATGGTTCGCCGAATTATGTCCGAGAGCCGGAATTATACAAATGAAGACTATGGCATTGAGCGAAGCCATACTCCGTTCACTGACGATATCCTAGACTTCCAGTTTCCCCGACGCTTTAACTTGCCACAGATGGATAAATATAACGGAAGGACTGATCCAGGACAGCACTTGATGCGGTATTCGTGGCTTATGAATGCCGCTTCTGCCCCTGATGAAGTAAAGTGCAAAGCGTTCCCAATCTACCTAGAAGATGTGGCACTATTTTGGTTTACCCGACTTCCTCCTCGTTCAATTTCTAATTACAAAGAACTAAGCGAGTGTTTCATGAACCAGTTCCGATTACATGCCCGAAAATCCAAGAGTGTTATTGAATTGTCGAGAATCAAACAGGCACCAGGAGAGTCTTTAAGGGCATATTTAGATCGTTTTAACCAAGCTGTAACTGAGGTCAGCGACCCGCACGAGCCCACTATTCTGATGGCATTGAAGGAAGGAGTCGATCCTGAATCCGAGTTTGGAGACTACCTTTCTGGCAAAACACCTCCCACAAGGGCGATATTCTACGAAAAAGCCGATATTTATCTGAGACGAGAGGAAGCCAGGGCAAACCGAAAAAGAAAGTCTGAGACAGCTTCAAAGGAGAATGTGCAGAGTAATATTGCCGTGAAGCAGTCTGGGGAAAGTTCTGGCAAGGTCGAAGTAAATGTAGGAAACAAGGGTGGAAACAACAATACTGAAAATGGGGGAAACAACAACAACCGTAATTCGAACGGTAACAGGAGAAACAGAAATAGGGGAAGCGACCCAAACAAAAGGCCCCGATTTCAGAACTACGAGAACTACACACCATTGAATGACACCCTGGAAAATATTTACCTGGACACGTACAATGTGTTGCAGTACAAAAGACCGCCACCTCGTGATTCGACCGAGAAAGAAATGGCGACAGGCAAATTTTGCTTGTTTCACGGAACACATGGACATTCGACCAATGAGTGTCGGCATTTGAGGGATGTAATTGAAAAGCTGCTGCGTGAAGGAAAGTTGGATGAGTACAAGGTTGCCCCGAGGGACAGGGGGCAAGGAGAGCAGGCGCCAAAACAGATCCTACCTGCTCCTAAGCCTACCGCGCAGCAGAAAGGTAAAGGGATCGTCATCAACTCCATAGTAGGCGGACCTTACCCGGCAATCCGAAGTTTTAGGTCAATGGACCAATATGTGAATGCTGCCAAGCATCTAGATGTGAATGAAGGTGACGATTTGGAAGATGTCACCCCTATAAAACAACAAAAAACCATGTTCGATGACGTGGTATTTCGCAGCCGAGACAACACGGGAATACAATCCCCCACCAGTGATCCGTTGGTTATTACTACCACTATTGGGCCGGCCTTGGTCCATAAGGTATTAGTAGACAACGGAAGTTCCGTTAATATTTTGTTCAAGAAGTCATTTGATCAGATGAAGCTTGAGCCCGAAGATCTGAAACCTTGTGAAGGGTGGATTAGAGGCTTCAATGGAGCGACGACAGCTCCCATGGGATATATAGAGTTGCCCGTGACCCTAGGGCAAGGAGAACGTAGAAGAGTGCGAATGCTTCAGTTCATTGTATTGGACGTAGATTCGCCATATAACGCATTTTTAGGGAGACCTGCCCTCGCTGAATTTAGAGTTTGTATCGCCCCTTGGTGCTTGTAACTAAAGTTCCCAACCGAAGCCGGGACTGGAGTAATAAGAGGGGATCAGGTTTCTGGACGGGCCTGCTATGTGGCCGAACTGAAGATGTTGATGAAAGGAGTTAATGCTGAGAGTAAGGATGCCTCATCTCCCTCGAAGGGGGACTCGACATAGCAATTAGAGAGATTGAACCCAAGGGAGTTGCCCAAAGCAACGCCTGAAGACCTGGATCCTAGAAAAGACGAGGAACCAGAGGCTAGGAATGCAACTCCTAATGAAGCGACAGTGGAAATTCCTGTTGATAAAACTGATCCGACGAAAGTTTTGAAGATGGGTTCCCAATTGGATCCACGTCGGCTGAAGAACTGACGGACTTCTTGAAGGCAAACTTAGATGTGTTCGCCTGGACCCATGCTGACATGTGTGGGATATCGCCTTCCATTATCAGTCACAAATTGAATGTAAATCCGAAGCATCCGCCTGTAAAGCAAAAGAGACGCATGCTGGGCCCAGAGAGGTCGGCTGCTCTCAAAGAGGAAATAGAGAAATTGAAGCAAAATGGATTTATTCGAGATTCGACATATCCCGACTGGATATCGAATCCTGTCTTGGTAAAGAAGCCAAACGGAAAGTGGCGAACTTGTATTGACTTTTCAGATTTAAATAAAGCTTGCCCAAAGGATAGTTTTCCACTTCCTAGGATTGACCAGCTTGTAGACTCGACAGCAGGTCATGAACTTCTCTCTTTCATGGATGCATACTCTGGATACAATCAAATTCCTATGCATGTACCAGACCAAGAGCACACAAGTTTCATTACGAATTTGGGGCTATATTGTTATGTTGTAATGCCGTTCGGATTAAAAAACGCTGGAGCTACTTATCAGCGGTTGGTAAATAGAATGTTTTATGATCAAATAGGAAAAACTATGGAAGTTTATGTGGATGATATGCTTGTTAAATCAAAGCAGTCCTCCAGTCATACGCAAGACTTAGCAGAAATGTTTGGTATCTTGCGAAAATACCGTATGAAATTGAATCCTTTAAAATGTTCATTTGGAGTGGCGTCGGGAAAGTTCCTTGGCTTCATTGTGAGTTCCCGAGGAATTGAGATCAACCCTAGCCAGATAGCGGCGATTAGAAATATCAAAGAACCAAGGAGAATTAAAGACGTCCAAAGTCTGGCAGGGAAGGTAGCGGCGCTGAGTAGATTCATCTCCAAAGCCACCGATAAGTGTGTTCCGTTCTTTGATTTGATAAAAAGGGGAAAGAAGAACTTCCAGTGGACTCCCGATTGTGTCGAGGCTTTTCAAAATCTGTTAGAGATGTTAGAGAAACCGCCAATCTTATCAAAGCCCGTAGATCACGAAGAACTATTTGTTTATCTAGCAGTCTCGGCTTACGCTGTCAGCACAGTCCTGGTACGAGAAGAAGATAAAGTACAAAGGCCAGTATACTATGTGAGTAAGAAATTAGCAGCGGCAGAGCGCAACTACCCAAAGATCGAGAAGCTTGCTTACAGCCTCCTGATTGCATCCCGAAAGCTTCGTCACTACTTCCAAGCCCATCCAATAACCATATACACCGATCAGCCGTTAAGACAGGTGTTGCAGAGACCCGAAGCGTCGGGAAGGTTGATTAAATGGAACATAGAACTAAGCCAGTTTGATTTGAATTTTCAACCACGAAAGTCAATCAGGGGGCAAGCTCTAGCAGACTTTATTGCAGAGTTCACCATTCCAGAGGAAGAAATAATCAATGACCGAGTGGTCAAATCCGAGGATAAGCTAGAGATGAATCCGTGGAAATTATATACAGATGGAGCTAAAAATGACCGAAGATCCGGAGCTGGAATTGTCTTAGTCACTCCCGAGGGACGGTCGTTATGTTATGCCCTGCGATTAGAATTTTCGGCAACAAACAATGACTCTGAGTATGAAGCCCTGATTGCCGGGCTAAAACTCGCTAAAGACCTCGGAGTAAAAATGATGGACATATTTTGTGACTCTAAGATTGTTGTTTGTCAAGTGCGAGAGGAATTCGCGGCTCGAGGACCTCGACTTGTCGCTTACCTCAAAAAAGTGAAAGAGCTATTAAATAGCTTAGAGCGGTACAATATAGCACATATTCCCAGAGTAGAAAACCAGAAAGCGGATAGACTAGCAAAATTGGCTAGTTCCAACAATCCAGAAGAGACTGAGGTAATTCCAATTGAAACGTTGGAGTCGCCAAGCTTTGAGTCAATGAAAATGGAATTCGTTCTTGAAGCGGAACCAGAGAAGGAGTCATGGATGACTCCAATCAAGAGTTTTCTTAAGAATGGGACACTCCCATCGAAGAAAAGTGAGAAAAGAGCTGTAGTTCGCAAAGCTGCCAGATATGTTATGCAAGACAATACTCTCTATAGACAAGGATTTTCTATGCCCCTGCTACGATGTATCGCACACGACGACATCAAGCGTGTACTGAGAGAAGTGCACGAAGGTGAGTGTGGAGATCATACAGGAGGTCAAACTTTAGCAAAGAAAATATTGCGGTACGGATACTTCTGGCCTACGATCAACAAAGATGCAGCTGATTATTCACGACGCTGCGATAAGTGCCAGAGATTCGCCAAAATCCCCAGGGCACCGTCAACCCAGCTTAAATCGATGGTGAGTCCTTGGCCATTTGCCACATGGGGGATCGACATCATTGGAGTTTTACCAATTGCTAAAGGAGGGGCTAAGTATGCCATAGTAGCCGTGGATTATTTCACAAAGTGGGTGGAAGTTGAGCCCTTGACTAAGATCACCACAAGAAAGGTGATAAGTTTTGTGGTCAGAAATATTATATGCCGATTCGGGATCCCGAGGACGATTATTACTGATAACGGGACCCAATTTGATAGCACTGAATTCAGAAATTTTTGCCAGAAATATAAGATAGACAAACGATATACTGCAGTTGCCTATCCGCAATCGAATGGGCAAGTAGAGGCGATAAACAAGGTAATAAAATCTATCCTCAAGAAGCGATTAGAGCGTGCAAAGGCAAAATGGGTTGATGAATTGCCCCTAGCCTTGTGGGCATATCGAACAACGTTTAAAACGGCTACCGGTCATACCCCTTTCTCTCTCTCCTTTGGCTCAGAAGCAGTAATTCCGGTTGAACTGGAAGTTCCTTCCCACAGGGTGACGTATTATGACCCGATGACAAATCGGGCACTTTTACTTGAGTCTCTTGATGAAATCGAAGAGAAAAGGGGACGAAGCAGACTTGCGTGCAGTAAGACATCGGCGTCAGATGGCACGCTATCATGACAAAAAAGTTCGCCTCAGAACTTTTGAACCAGGAGATTTGGTGCTAAAGAGAGTTTTTCCATCTCTTCCTCACCTCGGCCCAAAATGGGAAGGACCCTTTGTCATCCAACGGAAACTTGATAAAGGAACATTCAAGTTAACGACCGTAGATGGCGAAGAAGTCCCTCGAGCATGGAATGCCAACACTTAATGCGATATTTGGATTAGAAATGCTATACTTTTTGCTGTTCTTTCTGTAAACTCTGTAATAAGGCACGACTTGCCTTGGGAAAATCCGATGATATGAATAAAGGACTATAAAGTGGATGTAGGCTATGACTTAGCTGAACCACTATAAAAATATTGTGTGTTATTTACTTTTATGCATTTACATTCATTAGTTGTTCTGTTGTGATTATAAAATACAGGACAACTGAGAGCCTAAAAAAGGTTGAAAACAGTCTGGACATAAAAAGAAGCACAATGATTATTTGTGCGATAAGACGTGAAAGAATGAGAAAACGACATTCTAACTCTAACTCTCCAGAGAAAGAGAGAGAGTATAAAAGCGTCTCCGACTGAGCGCTGAAAAAGAAATTCTGCTCCGAACTCTAACTCTCCAGAGAAAGAGAGAGAGTATAAAAGCGTCTCCGACTGAGCGCTGAGAAAGAGGTTCAACTCCGAACTCTAACTTTCCAGAGAGAAAGAGAGTATAAAGGCGTCTCCGACCGAGCGCCGAGAAAGAAATCTTTTCCCGTTGAACGACCGGGGAATAGACAAATGACTGAACTCGAACTCTAACTCTCAAGAGAATGAGAGAGAGTATAAAAGAAATGCCAGGAAAAACAACAGGTATTGATGACACAGGAAATGCTATCCCGTTAGAGAATTGGGAGCATTCAGATTGCATGGTTAAGCACTGAATAACTTATGGAGATTGACTGGGGACACGTATACACACACATATCTCCCCTCTCCACAACTTTGTTTCATAACTGTAGATATGCATTTTTACATAAGTGCAGAACTGCTAACAAATAAGCATTGCAAAAAGTGAATTATTTTTATTTACTAATGAATGAATTTGTACAGGGAAATAACTGAAAAAGAAAGTGCAGAAGCTGCTGGTATAGCAGCACTTATTGGTTTACAAAGATGTTAAAAATACAAGGGGACCCCCTATTTGGGCTTAGAATGAGCCTTAGATTTTTTGGCAGTTTTCTCTGCCTCCTTTGCTTCCTTCTCGGCTTCAGTCAAGATTCGCTTTGATTTCTTTTTCCCTGAAGATGTAGTACTGGAGCCAGCAGACTTCTTCCCGGAGGGCGGGGCACTGGAATCAAGAGAAGATTTTTTAGCAAGCTCTTCGGTAATAGATCTAGTGGAGAGCTTAACAACTAACCTTGAACCTGCATCCACAACTGCGAGGGGCTTGAGGACCTCAGGGTCTAATTCTTCAGCCTTTAATTGCAAGCGCTTGTCTTGATCAGCCTTCATGGCAGCCAAGGTAACGTCATCAGTGCTTTTCGATTCCCCAGTTATTACAACCTCTGGTTCCTCATCATGTCCCTCGTCTCCTCCGTCGTCTTTTAAAGCTGCAATCATTTCTTCATCATGGGGAGTAGTGACCTTAGTTGGCTCACTTCTTTCCCCCAAGTCTGTTGAAGCATCCTTGTCTTCCCCTTCTTTGACCCTATCAGCGGGCTTTGTCCCAGCGGTAGCTCCTTGAGCTACATCTGTCTTTGCGGATGATTCAACGCCTACAAAATGAGAAACATCGGTTATCAACTCAGGCGAGAGCAAAGGATTTCTCATCGAACATCCAGTCATGTAGCCAAAGGTAGTAGTAGCCTTGACAAATTGAGGAGAAAAGATAGGAATACCTTCTGAAGACTTTTCAGCGGGGGTGACTACTACCTCTGGAGTTATTTCAGGAATGGGAGATAGCAAAGTTGTTCGGGAAATTCCCGGGTTTTCGGGATCATACCCTTCTACTTCGGGAGTTACAGGAGCAGAAGAAGAGGAACCAGCTTCAGGAATGGTTTTCTGTTTAGACTTCCGCCTCTCTTCTTCCATGGCCTCAGCAATTAGACGGCGCCCTTCAGCTAGGCGCTCCGGTTCGTCGTCTCTCAAGTACTTCTCCATCAGCTTATCTTCATCGAGGGAATCGACCTTAAGTTCTTCTTTTTCCCACTCGACGATTTGATTCCACACATGAACCAAAGTGGATGGATAGTCCTCGATCCAGGAAATGTTTCGACGACGAATAATGTGCGCGAAGAATTCGATCATTAGCTCGCCGAAGCCCTGAATATCGGCCTCCGCCTCTGATAGTTGTTTGCGGGTTTCCTCCGCAGATTTAATAGCGCATTCCACGTTGCCCTCAGCCAGAGCAGCCCTGTTTTCCGCCTCTAACAATTTTGAAGCCAAATCAGCGTTTTTCTTTTCTAACTCAGCACTCCTTTTCGCTAACTCGGCGTTTTTCTGCTCAAGCTCAGCGTAAGCAAGACGTGTCTTAGCAGCCTCTGATTTGGCCTCGTCAGCTTGTTTCTTCAACTCAGAACGCTCCTGAGTGTGGGATTCAAGCAAATCATGATAGCGCTTTTGCATGTCTTCAAACTGTTGTTTGAAGTTAGAAGCGTTCTTCTGAGCGATAGCTAGTTGAGCTTGAGTATCTTCTAAATTTTTTCCTAAGGTTTTTAGGGCCTTAGCATCTTCCTCCGCAGTTTTGTGCATTGAGTCAGCATTTGTCATTAGCGTGCGGATGATTCTAGAAAGAGTGCGGGAATACTTGAACATTTCGGTATACTGTTTTTCCACCAAATCAATCTTTGCTCTGGCCTCCTCTGCCCAATTAGAAGAAATAGGTTCAAGGGAAGGTAGAAAGGTCAGAGTCTCGAAGTAATGCTCGGGAAATTGCTCCTTTAAATATGCCAGCCTTACTGCGGTTCCCGCATCTGGTGGAGGAGGGGCGAGGATTGTTAGTTCAGTGTCCCTTCCTGAAGAAGATTCTGTAGAACCCTTGTCTGTCCGAGGTCGCTTAGTAGCAGGGACTTTTTGCTTACTTCTAGACCCAGTTTCCTTTGGAGGAGTTTTCTCTCTACTCCGCTTTTCATGGGAGGAAGTGGAATCCCTAGATTGTGGTCTATCCTCCTCCCTACGACCTTGATAGCTTTTGTATTTTTCTTGTTCCGGTCGAACTGGTGAGCGGGAGCGTGAGGATCGAGATCGATAAGGATCATAGGGTCTTCTTTCCTCCCTACCACGGTCATCCCGGCGATTATACTCAGCATCCTGAGGAGGATTGAACATGCTGCGGCGAAGCTTTCTTATATCATAAGAGGATCGAGACATTGTACCTGCACGATAAATTAAACAAAGTTTAGAATCGACGGATCCATGGAGAAAGAAGTGCAATGAATGCTAGTGCTACGGTGTAAAGTGCATCCTATGTGGTGTGTGTGTCCCCCCAACCAACCCGAGTCTGAAGCTAGACTGGTGCGGGCAGGCTCTTTGGCCTTAGCAGGAGTAGTCTCTTCAGAAGAAGTGAAGACTAAAGGGTCCTTTCTGAAATCTTCTGAAGTATATATAGTCTCGGGTAAGGGGAGATCCCCCAAACCCTGAAATATGTGCTCGTCGGTGCTAGGAACATCCCCTTCGGAAGCGCGAAGTGGCGACACTTGGGAAGACTTTGACTTATCTGGAGAAGTAGTTTCCTCGGGGGCAATATACCCTTCACGATGTTTTTTGGCCAGATTAGCCAGTTCGTCATCTTGTGTGGAAGAGGGAGAAGGTGAAGTTTGAAGAGGAGCTGCAGGAATTCCCGAGCCTTCTCCTAATTCTGGAACTGTTTCCACTGGAGGAATATATGCATAAGGGACCGTCCCATGACCGATGCTGCGGAAAACGGATAGCAGCCCGTGAAAATGAAGGTATTCATCTTTAAGAACCTCATCAATGGTTAGGAATTTTTGGTCTCCATTGAGAAGACGGTGCATTCGATCAAAGAACACTTGGTCTGATATCTGTTTGGGGTTGTCGACTGCAAACAAAAAAGGAAAACAGGTCAGAGTGATGATTCAAGTGTACAGAGTCCGGGTTCAGAAAATCAATGCTTTACTTGATTTTGTCCATCTCCTGGCGCATCCAGACTGTTGCTTTATATAGAACCACTCTAGTCTGGAATCTCCAGCCTTGCTGCTAAACGGCGTAGAGATTATCTTCCTCTTTGGGACCGATTCAAAGTAACAGAAAGAAGGGGTTTCTCTAGTCCGATGTTTGAAATTATAGAAGAAATGAACATCGTCGAACGTGAGCTCCACGCCTAGAATTTCACGATATGCTATGAATAAGGTATGCAGATAGGCATATGAATTGGGATGCAGCTGCATGGGGGCAATCCGCATTTGTCTTAAGAAGTCGACGATGAAAGGCGAGAATGGAGGAATGGCGCCAACCATGCACATCAATCGAGTAACCGTCATATATCCTTCTGGAGGGTTATGGGGACGGTCAGAACGTGAGGGCACTAAAGTGTCTCTCTTCATTATTCCATACTTCAAGCAAATTCTCACGAGTCGGTCGTTGTCAATTGTTGATTCTACGGAATCTGGAGGTGACTCCAATATAATGGCTGAGTCGAATTCATCGGGTGCTCGATTGTCACCAATCCCTCCTTCCTCCTCAAAGCCTAGGGAAACTTCATTTTCTGAAGACATTTCGTCACTTTCCCGATGACCAACTCCGTAATCCGGACCCTCGCTGTCCCATTCTGGGTCAGATGAAGAAGTTATATCCTCGAGAGTGGTTTTGTTGGAAGTTTCTGGAGCTTCTTTTCTCTCAGCTAGACGAGAAGAGCGTCTGGGCCTCATTGTCATGGAACTATTGAAGAAGCAATAGCACGGATTAGAGTGAATTATCCCGTGTCCCCCTTTTTGTGTATGTGTGTGAACTAAAGTGTGTGCAGCAAATGTGAGAAATACAAGATAAAAGTACAGCAATGTAAGACGAAGCTTTAAGAAAAGGTGATAATCAGAGTTGTTCTTAATTCTCGTTTATGTTCACAAGGCACTATCCTAACTGTCCGCGAAGCATATTCGTCTAGAATAAGTGTTAGTTGAATTAGTTGGATAGTCTTTATGTGCCAAATTTGATGCGTTCGGTTCGGTTCAGATATGCATGTGATGATTGGCTCAATACAGAAGACATTCGGTTCGGGTGCTTCAGTAAGGCAAGGTTAATTCAAGACAAGGGAGATAGTGGGTTCGGAAGCAGGGCTGATCTGATCGGATCGGGTGACCCGATCCGAACCGAACTAGCACCACTCAACCGATCCATTTACTTCAACTTCTTATCCCATTCACTTCTCCGACCCGAGCCGACGTTTTCCTTCCTCCCATCTTTCTAAGATGTGCAATCCGAGCCGATCCCCTTTCCTTCTCCTTCCTTTTTTGGTCCTCCGTCTTCTACCCGAACCGACTCCAGTTGGTCACCACGCTCCTCATCTTCTTCCTCTTTCCCCCCTTTCTCACGAACGAGTCCGTTTCATCACCAAAGCTATTGTTAAGGGCAGATATTTTCCCTCTCCAGCCTCGCGACGCCTCGAAGTGACGGCGCATCCACCAGTAACGACGTGGAGTTCAAGCGAAGCTCTGTGCCTAAACCGTTCCAATCGACCGCAAATTGAAATCAAGAACGTTTACTACGATGTTATTCGAGATTAAAAAGCTACCTATGTGCTTGATTTGAGGAATCTACAAGAATTGATTTCGGAGTTTTAGAGTTTTTTGCTATGGTTGGGAGCGGCAGCAGAAAAGAAGAAGGAAGGAATGAAGACGGTGGTGAGTTTATAAAAGGAATGGTGTTGACTCCTCGTCTTCCTATTTTGTCTCACCCGCTCAGACCGGAATGAAGGCCCAGAAGCACAATTCTCTCTGAAAGCCCAATGTCTAAGAGCTAAATCCACGAAAACGCTTCGGATCGGAATCCGAACCGAGTGGAAATTTCACACGCTAGTTCAGCATCCGACTCGAATTGAAGAGAAGGAGAGTAAAGGAAGAGCATACATGCAAGAAGCATTACATTGCGAGAAGAGTTCCCAAATTTGCTCAGAAATGAAGAAAATGTGTTCGGGTCGGACGCCGAACCGAACAGAAATCTGTCCATTACTCCTGACAATTCTGGTTAAACGACATCAAAGCACGCTTTGTACAACGAAAGCATCCTTTGAGGGGGCAAAATGTTAGCCTACTTTGTGAACTAGGCAACACAAAGTCAAGAAACCAACCATTGAAGAGTATTTTAAGTCATAAGACTCCGGTTCGGATCGGAAGAAAACACCACAATTCAGATTGATAGCAGCACATCGGTTCGGATCGGATAGAGTTCTCTGTTCGGATCGGATGTCTCTTACTGGATAAATTGGCAAAGCATATCTGATCGGATCGGAAGGCCAATAAATCTCAAATGGATCGGAAAGTCTTTTGCTCGCCACGACGCTGCAACGGAGCGGAGTATGATTAGTGAAGGAGAGACGTCCAAGCCACTCCGGTTCGGATCGGGTATTCCGATCCGACCTCCAACCTGCACACCTCCGACCCGCACCCATGATCCAGGTTAATCTCCTATAAAATAGCCAGGAGAACCGGACCGGCTATGACTGATTCCTACCCCTAACGTTCATCTCTTTGATGTGTTGTCAACCTGATAGTTCATCCGAACCCGAAGAGAACGCGATGAATGACATGTGGCCCGACCCGGATGAAGTCTCAAGCGAATTCACACCTATAAATACCCCATCTAGAGACAAAGAGAAGGATCTTTTTTCAGCACTTTTGAGAATCCAAGTACCTCCATCATTCGAACTCCTTCACTCCCGGAGAATCCAAATCATCTTTCATTTCTTGTTTTAATCATTTGAGTGAACAAAAGTGAGTTGTGAGTGAATCTTACATTGCATTTGTAACTGAATTACTGAATATAGTGAAAACTAAGTGGACGTAGGCATTTCTTCGCCGAACCACTATAAATCTTGTGTGTTCATCTTTATTTCTGTTTTATTTTATCTTGTTTCTAATCAATTTGGGTGTTAGAACCACATTTGGGTCTAACAAAAACCAAGTTGGATGTTGCTTATAAACTTAATGAGTTTTCTCATGCTGGTTCATCAGATTGATCCGTATCATTTGCAATGCTCGGGTTGGACCGATTTTTATAGGTTCAGGTAAGGATGATACAGACTTCAGAAGACGTGCTAGAGGAGTTTAGACGTATTAGTGTTTTTCAACTGTGTGTTGTATATGAGGACAGGTTGTTATAACTATCCAGATGTGTTGACTATAAGTTTTACTCCGATGATTGTAAGTATTTATTTCAAGATCTCAATAAAAAAAACTATTTATATATTATATTTTATGCTGCTACGATGTGAGACTCTGATTATATTGTGTTGTTATTCTTCTTTTTTCTCTTCTATTCTAATATTTCTTTTTTTTCTCAGCCTCTAATTTTTCCTATTAATTGTCTAGTGTTTTTGATACTTGGTTTTGGCAAGTAATACGGGTTCACGTATTATTATTGGAATTCGGGGCATCGAATTCCCTGGGTCGTTACAGTGGTATCAGAGCATAAGGTTTAGTAATAACCTTGGCTCTGTGGTGTAATCCCAGAGAGATGGGTTAGTAATACCCTAGATTGAGTTTGAATGTATATTTTTGAGGGAGCGTATTTGCAGATTTTATAAAATGTTTTTGTATTGTGTTATTTGATTGGTTAAATTTTGAAAGGAAATTATTATTTTATTTCCACTGATATGAATAACAATTTATATGTTTCCTCACATATAATCACACTATACAGATTACAAAATACAAACAGAGCTGAGGAAAAACAAATCAAATGAAATATACAATTTAACAAAGAAAAAAACTCAGTACTGCTTGTTACCAAAAATAGCCAAAGGAGCAACTTCTTATTGTAGCATAAAAAGAACATGTATCAATTTCCTAAATCATCAAGGACTGGTAACCAATACTCCAAAACTGCTCCAGCTTGAGCTTCAATATACATGATTACCAGTATACACAAATGCTCTTAACAAACAATAGACCTTTGCATTCAAAAAAAAAAACTCACAGCTATCCAATTCTATAACCACTTATTACACAAGCAAACAAAATCCGGATATAACAGCTAGAAAACCCGATCACACAGCTACAAAGTGAGAAAATCAGACCAAACTTCAGGAGAAAGAAGGATCAAAGAAAGGGCCTGGATCACACAGCTTCAATATACGTGATTGGTTCAATTTTGAACTAGCAACTGACACAATATTGTTTTATAAAGAGGGTAAATGAAATAATTTGGCCTGAATTATATTTTTGTATAGAAAAGAAATAATTTAATCAAATTATTAAGATATTGATGTATTTGCTTGATTTGAATGGAATTTTTATTAGATTAAAAGATTTAATGGTTTAATATAACTAGAAGAAGTTTCACATATGAAATTAGTAAATGAAAATTTTAATTTGGAATTACAATGAATCAGAATTTAACTTAATGATAAGTTAAATGAAATCCGAAGAGAAAATGGATGATTTTTGAAATAAAATCATAATTTGGATTTTTAAATGGAAGTGAACTAATTAGAAAATTAATTAATTGATTGAATATGGAATTGGAACTTAAACTTTGTTAAGTGAAGTTAAGAATGGATATTGGATAAAATAATTTGGAATTGTAAATTGAACAAAAACAAATTGGATGTCAGTCCGTTGATAATTATAGTATAATTAATCTAGAGTAAATATTAATGTTGTGTTAAAAAATATAGAATTGGTTAGTTAAGTTGGTTGTGTATGGTTGATTGACTGTTTGTTAAAGGGGTTGAATATAAACTCATCAATGGTTTACTAAGAAGTTAAATGAATTGGAAGTTAAAGAAACGAATTCCGATATAATAAATTTAAACAAAATCGCATATAAATTTAAATTGGATGAGTTAACCCTATATTGTATATACCTTTTAAAATGAATGATAATTCTTGTCCGGTTTTGGGAATTTGTGTAGCTATACTTGTTGATTAATGAGACTTTTTTGAAATTTCATGTATTTATTACTTACATGGTGAATTGAGTAAACTACAGGTGCCGGAAGGCTTTGAGGTTTGTTTTGGTTGAATAAATTGCATATAAATTGAGAAAATATCCGTAATAGCGTTTGTATAAGGTACAGGAAAGTAAAAAATAAATTTGGGTTCTGAATTTTGTTTACCGACTGTGTGGGCCGATGTATATATATTTGTTGTTCCTGCGATATCGTAGAAGTCCTTCCGTATAAGGGAGACTACTGAATTTTTTCGAGAATTTATAGTGTTAGCAAATTTTTTGTTATTTTTGAGAAATTTTTTTTAATAGAAATTTTAGTATTTTAATTGAAACCAATTAAATTAATGGAATTGTAAATTCAGAAGATGGAAGTGTGAGAATTTAAACTAATTTTTTTTTTGAAAAGATAATGGGATTTGTAGTATTTTTCCTACCTTAATAATTTCGAAGACGAAATTCTTTTAAGGTGGGAGGAATGTAATGTCCTGTATTTTTGGTAACCAGATATTTTATTTATTTTATTATTTTAAAATATTGATTTGGAATTTTAAATGGATTTATAATATAGAATTCGTTTAATAAACGAAGTTTGAACATATAGTTTATATTCGTTTAAAAACGAGCTCGTAACGTCGCGGTAGTTCGTAATTTACGTTTTGAATTTATTTGAATGCATAGAATACATTTTAAGCCGGAATTCTTTGAAACAAGAACTTCCCGAATCTGATTGATTATAATTTTCTAATAAAAGAGAAAATTCAAGATTTCATATTATAGATTGTTAGTTATGTTGAAATCAAATTTTCGAAAAGTCGCTATGAAATGGTTTATAAACCACAGCGATTAACTAAGTAAATATAATTTAATTCGAAAAGGATTTTGTACGTAATTTGATATAACGATCGAATTGATACGTAAAACTAGTTCAATTGAATTCATTTTGACATTTAGAGTCAGGATAGGTATATAGTTCAGTATTTTTGGAGATCAGATAATTTGGTGTCCAAAATACCGTCGTTTAATGTATAAAATATCATTCTGCGAGAACAGTCTCGGAATGCGATGAAAATTGCGCCATTGGATCCGTATTAGTGAGTTATTATAGGATTTCTATTTTTGTATCGATCAGACTTACCATTTGATCATACGAATAGTAAACACCTGGATTTTATTTAATCGTTTATTTGACTTAATAAGAAACTATAGAATAGTCAATTTTCAAACGAACTTAAATTTTAACGAAACTAATTTTATTAAATCTGTAGTGATTAATCATTAGTGGATTTCAAGTTTGAAGATAATTGGATTTATTTTGTGATCATGTGCAATTTAAAAGCGTGCCGATTCACGTTGTAAGTTATAAAAGAGTTTTTACAAACGATCTCGGAATTCGACGAAACCTATTCCGTCGTGTCTAGAATATTATTTTATTTTAAGACAACAATTTTCATCTCCATCGGAGTTCTTATGTGGGTGTTTTTACGTGTGACTTTGTGCTTAAGTTTCGATATAATAATAATATATAATAGTCTATAAATAGTGCTCACAACTCTAATTTCTGGTCAAGGTAGAATTCGCGTGGTTAAGAGCTGAAGCATGCCTCCACCCTAACATCTGAACGACCGAATTTTGCCCCTTAATCCTTGAATTTTCTTCCCGTCCATTGATCTATTCAAATAAAAAATTCAACTACAATCTTGTGAGGTTCGACGAGATCTTTCTACTGATCGGTTATGATTGGATTCTGGTGACCGTGGCAGCCTGGGAGGTGACTGAAAGGTGCTATGGTTGATATTTGTTTGTTGTATGCTGAATGTTTATATATAATTGATAAATTTATTGAATTACACGTTAGTTTACTTTAAATGAAACAAATCATTATTTTTAACGATTATTACCAAACGAGGTAACTTACCTTGTTCGTTCACGTTTATAATAATATAAACATATTAAATTTAAAAGTGGATGCTTGAATTGCTGTTATCGGTTGTTGTTGAAAAATATTAGTTGAATTGATTATTTCTTTCTATTGTAAGTAATAATAATAAATATATTTCCGTATTAAATAGAATGATTTTATTTGAGGTAACCTATTCGGATGCAAGGAATAATAGGTTAGAGGATTCCAACTGGATTCCTCACCAGTAGATATTAAATTTTATATATTTTATAATATAGGTTGAATACCAAATCTGTGATGCAGGGACTAATAGGTTGGAGGGATCCAACTGGATTCCTCACTAATATTTATGATGTTTATCAATATGATTGGATATGTTGATTTAATGTGAAATTGGTTTATATTTCACGGGTTTGGTACTTTAGTAGACATTTGCCTCTTTAGTACCGTCAATAAAACAATGGATTTATGGAATCGATTTCGAGTCGATTCTAATTTTTTGTGACTATATGTAGATTGAAATACAACGTGTATTTTCAAAATAAACAAATATTTATTTAATTTTATAAGTAGTTATAAAATGATTTTATAAAGCACATTCTTATGTTTATTAGCAAGAAAGCAGAAATTAATGTAATGTGTTATAACCGGGATTAATTGTTGTTAAGAAAAAATTAAACAGGATTATTTAAATTAATTATCTTATTAATTAATTTAAAGAAAGGACTAATTGTAATTGATTGTTATTTATTTAAAAATTATCAAAGTTAGGATCTTAATATTCATTAATGTAGATTTATGAAACCATAATACCTTGTTTATAGTTAAATGATTTTTAAGAAAAGTTATATTAATAGTAATACAAGTTTAGTTTTAAATTTAAGTTTAAATTGATTTTTTATTGGAATTCTATTTAATTGGATTTTATAAAATCCAAGTTGAATGAAGTTATTAAAAACCAAGGTTTATTGAATATGTTATAAATGATTTTAAATTATTGAAATGGGTTATTGAAAATATAAACTTAAAAGCGAATTATGAATGGAATGAAAGCTCAGAAGTATGAAATGGAAATCGGAATAGAAACCCAAATTGAATTAAAGTTGGTTAGGCAAATTAAGTTTAAGGAGTCGATCTAAAATCGCATATTTAAAGAAGATATGGAGTTTTACTATGATATAGCCAAAATAGGGTTGAGGTAAGTTTATAATAAGTTTCTATAAAGGATTTTATTTATACTAGAATCAAGGCTTATATATAATGATTTAAAATGTATACTAAGTATGTTAAGAAATATGATGTGGTTTTTAAGAAATTGGAACCTGTTGTACGTTGGTTGAGTTGAGTAACTTTCGAGGCGTCAATCTGATGTTGGTTTCGGCCTTCAGGGTTGTATATTTAGAGATTTATTCACTTACTAATTTATAATGGGGAGTTAATAAAGTAGAAGTGAAATGATAATTGTATATTCTTACATTTAATAAGAAAAAGTTATATGTTTTCCTAATATTGGAAGATTTAGAAGTTTTAATTAACGACTACTTAATTAAAGAGTCTAAATGATGCATGGTATTGAATCAGTGAATTCATTTTCTTTTTATAAGTCAATGGTTGTTTATTTGATAGTTAAATAACCGACTATCAAATTTGGCGACGTGGCATTCAAAGTCAATTTGATGTTCTTAAAAAGGTAATAGTAACCTCAAGCCTCATCAACTAGGAAATGAAAAAAATCGGGCAAGCAGATGGCTATGTGGGTCGCTCCCATTAGGATGTATTATCACCTGATCTAGAGAAAATCCATTTGCTTCTTATTTATATCGCTTCTGTATGCTTCGGTGACGGTTACTGATCCCGACCGTCAATGATGTACATTCGGTACACTCAAAAGAATTAATCGCAGGTCATGTGTAGTTGGGTTACAAGATGTCTAGTGTATTCGTCTCTGGAAATACACTATTAGAAGGCCGGTCATGTAGGGGTATGTTGTTGGAACCAATTGTGTTGTCAAGTTTATTCTTGGCCATTGTGCCAATTGATGTTATTTCACGTAGTGTTCCTTTCTTGGGAACAAACTCATGAGCAAGTTAATTAATTATCACTTGAGGTAATTTGGTACCTCCTTTGAGACGACTTGAACTTCCCGGCCGGCGTGAACCGAACAAGAAGGCGGATTGCCTTTGAGAACACTACTCATCAAAATAGAAACATGAGAACATTTCATTGCTATTACGATAATTTACATCAGAGTACAAATAAATAATTTACGGTGGAAAAATATCATAGATTTAAATTACATTTAAATACATATACATAGTGTGCAGCGGAAAACATCAACTTCCATAATTGAAAGAAATATACGAATACAAAGCATTCCGAATATATCTCCAACCGTAATCTAGGATAATGTGAAAAGAAATATCTGCGAAAACCAAAACTACTAGCTGCCTGTGTGGAAAATATGGGCACCCATAGTTTAGGTGGAAACAATAAACTTCGAGTCAGTCATGGGACTGGTGTGAGAACTAAAACAGTTATTAAATTTATTTAATTGTTGGGTAAATCAAGGGACCACGGGGTATAACACGGAATGGGTTTTCTCCCAAGAATACCATAGACAAACAATGTAATGCTAGAAAGAAAAAAATGAAGCCATTATAAAACTCAGGTCCCATCACACAATGCAACACAAACCAAAGGATAGAGTTTTACCTTATAATGGCCAAAAATGCTTGATACGCGAAATTTATCTTTTATTATTATTATAAGTGTAGAAATCAACTTCAAATATAAATGTATCAATCATAGGCAGCATAGGTACCATTATATTATGTCGCCATATAAGTTTACAACTAAAACCGTAAAATCGTGTAGGGCCGGTCAGCCGTCGCTGATTAGTTATACCATAAACTATACGTCATCCGGTTCTATCGAACCTCCAAAATGGTCAGTACATCGACCATTTAAGGTCCTTTTAGTCGACCCAAATCAAATCCTAGGTACCTCGCTTTCCATCATAATCCAACATCCACATAAGTAAGATGTCTGGGATCCATACCATGACATCACTTCTAGCTAGAAACTAACGTATGTCCATTTCCCTATCGTTCCTCATTCCTTTTTGGTTCATACCGGGGTGTGAAGCTCGCGAATTAACGCTACACAAAGTTGTGCTACTTAAAACTATGCTTTGATCATCAACCACAAGGCTCTGCTTTTTAATAAAAGCCTTGATCCACGCATCTCAGCATGCCACATTGTCAATCCATACCATACCATTGGTTTCCTCCAATACATAACCTCTAAGCTCGTACGTCGCAGGGAAAGGTGTTAAGAAAGAGAATAAATTCTACGCCACCAAACAGGTATATATTTAGCATAGATCAACAAACACAGCGCGATATACAACGTCAGACATACAATCCATTTGTAAGTCCATTTTGGGTCTGAACGAAACTGGAAGCACCTTATTCCTCATCCCATATGTCCAATATAGGAGAGAGGCCCCCGCATATCCGATCGATTTCCAAGTAGGTCTCGACGATCACCACTTATTACCTCATGTGATGACCCGAAATTTCGACCCTCGGAAATCGACACTTTAACACCTTCTCGCATTCAAAATGTCGAAAATTCAAGTGTCGGTTTCCTGGTTGTCTTGGGATATAACACATTAGATAAATTACAATGAAATAAAAAAACGGCTTCTCATTTATATAACATGAGATTACATCAGAGTTTACAACATTTCATAACCATAACCAAAAGAACAGCGGAAATTGACTAACAATGTAAATCCCATAACAGACTTCATCTTCACCTGAATTTCTCTGGATCACAGATGTCCACAAAATAATGTCCCAAAGAAAATAGCTAATACTTCACAGCAACCACAACTCCACAAAAGCAAAGGATCCACCGAGGAAAAGCTCTGAGACACAAGTTCCAAGTACTGCTACTAAACCTGACACTAGGCTGCCCGTGTAAAAATTATGGGCACCCATAGTTTTGTGTGAAACCAAAACAACTCCGGGTCAGTCATGGGACTGGTGCGAGAACTCATCATATTTATTTGTGCATGGAAAATTCGCAATGACTTTTTGAAAAATGAAACTAACATAAGGTCTCGCGGCACACACACAATTTAAATGCACACATGGGCGAGGTTTCTCCTTATGATAGTCAAAATTGCTTTAATATGTGTAAATGATTTTGATATTATGCATAGTGAAAAACAATTTCGAAAGTAAATGTATTAATCTTAGCCAGCATAGGTACCATATACTATACTGACATAATAGTATACAACTAAAATCGTACGGGTTCGTAGTGGAGATTGGGTTTCCAACAATGACCAGGCAAAGTAACTTCCTTACCAAACCGAATTTTAAACACCTCTAGAGGGATGTCCGAGGATCAACTCAAGCTCCTCATGCCAACACAAGGACGGGTTACCACTGTAGCTAGGTAACTTAGAGTACGCCTGAGTATGTCATCCCCCGGTCGTTACCAACCTTTCCGAGCTCTGCCAACAACAACCACAAAAGTAGAAGTTTTCCACATAGGTTAATACCTGGGCTCCATACCATAGTACACCTTTTATCTAGAAGGAGACAACATACCCATAACCTTGTCGCATTTCCTATTTTGGCCATTTACCAGGGTGTGAGGCTTGCCGAGGTCACGATATACACAAAGCTACGCTTAAATAAGCCATGCTTTGATCATCCATAGCTCATTACATAACTTAAGTATGCCACATTGTCCATTCACAACGCATCACCGATTTCTATCAATATATAACCTCTAAGCTCATACGTCTTAGATAAGGGTGTTAAGCAAGAGAATAAATTCTCCACCACCAAACATATATATATTTAACAGAGATCAGTGTTACGCAGTCAATTACAATATCAGACACACAATCCATAGAAGTTCATTCTGGGTCTGAACGAAACCATAATTCGGAATTCCTTCACATACGTTCGGGCTTCTTGCCACTTAGCTGATATAAAATCCATCAGCAAATGGGAGCTACCCATTTGAGACATTCAGCAAGTCGTCCTTACGATATGAAGGGTCCCGGTCTTCAATATCGTCTTTAATGCCTTCAAATGCTCCACAACATCGTATTATTACTCGTAATGGTTTTCAGGCATATATCCAATCCCGGTCTTTCCAAATAATAAGCGCAACTTTAAAACCATGTTGATATATAGGAACAAATCAAGTCTCAACCCATATTTTATGTTTGGAAACTCAAATTATCATTTAAATCCTTTCATTACATGTTAGCAATTAATTACTAAGGTTAGGGAAAGATTTATAAAGTTAAATACCTTTAACATTAAATAAACAATGTTACAAAAGTGTTACAAAAAGTGTTTCAAAATACCGATGTTCGCTAGTTTATGGGAAATAACCTTTATATTACCAAAACTTCATGATTTCAACATAAATCACTTTTAAATAATTAATTATGATTTTACACAAATTTTCCATATTTTTAAATAACCATTTATCATTATAGTCAATGGATAACACTTGCAAGAACATTTTTAAATATTAATTTAAATATAACTTGACAATTATAAGTCGAAATTAAAATCTGCTTTCACTCGTTTGAAAGCTCTTATTGATGAGAATCAAATGTTTTTCATTTCGTGGGAATCTGATTTAGGTTTTAAAAGTTATAAGCATTTAAAGTTTTTAACAAATACACTAAATTCTACTATAAATTCAAATAGCTTCAAATTAAATTTTGAATTAACCATCCCGTCCGTCGGATCAGTTAGGGATAGCCAGGGAGAGCAGGAAACTATATTTTCCAAACTCTAGCCTAGACATTATCCTCTCTGTCATCCTAGAACGTTCCGGTATTTATTTTGACAAACTCTACTTTAATTACAATACACATTCACATAAAAACTTTACTAAATTTCTTTAAAATGATTTAGAAAATCATTTGTACTTATACTAACTATTTAAAACCAATTCCAACTTTCAAATCTAAATGAATAAAATATTCATTTATCACACAAACTTTGTCAGAGACTTGTCTGATATTCGTATAATCCACATATGTGTGTGTAACAAGTAAAATGCACACATCATTACTAAGAACAACCACAAAGCATCCATTCATCCATCACACGATCATATATGGGAATATATACAGATAACAGTGTATACAAGTGTCCATATAAGCATTTTTCACTAAACGCTTACATTGCAATAATTACTAATCATCCATATCATCAACAATCATTCACACAACATAAAAAGTGAACAAATATAAATGTCGAGTTCTCACCTTAGGGTTCCACTATGCTATCCTCTATTGCTAGGTTGCTAGACCCACTACAGTTATCCCGGACTGACTGTTTGACGCTACCGACTTCGCAGCAATTTATATATTTTATTAATGGAGGAAGAGGAGGATTTTCACCATGGAAGCCATGGATTTTAAGGTGGAGAAGAAGAAGAAATGGAAGAGAAGATGAAAATGAATGCTTAAGGGAAAGAAAGGAGTGCATTTATACTTGAAATGAGTTAATAATGTGATGACACCTCGTAGGACATGTGCAATTCATGCATGTAATGTTGCATGCAAAATTACAAGTGTTTTAACACTTGTAATAAAGAGAAAGGAGGTGTTTTTGGTAGCATTTACCCTTTAAATGCTATTAAAAACTATATACAACACTTAACCAAATGCTACCAAAGGTATATATAAGATTATATACTTCTTAACTATATTTTATAACCTAAACAATTTATTAAAACTTTAATTAACTTATAAACTAATCATTTAACTAGTCCAAAATTCCAGATCATTACATTCACCCCCCTTAAAATAATTTCGCCCCCGAAATTGCATAAGATGGTAATAAAATTAGACGTAACAACTAAACGGATATGGATAAGGAAATGAGTTTAATGAAGGTTGGGCTAGACTGGAATGTCCACTCGATAGTCAGGATAGAATTTCCGTATAGTTTCTTCTGTTTCCCAGGTACAATCCTTGGGGTCATCACTCCATTGTACTTTAACCAACTTTACAGTCTTATTTCTTAACTTCTTTTCATCTCGAGCAATGATCTTTGTGGGTTCTCTTTTGACTGCTAAACTTGGGGTAATTTCTAGATCTTGTTGAGAAGCTTCTTCTATAATCTTGTCTGGATCATGCACATACTTCCTAAGATTAGATATATGGAACACATTATGCACACCAGACAACCATTCTGGTAACCGCACTCGATAAGCTAATGATCCAATTCTCTCCAGAATAGGAAATGGTCCAATATACCGTGTAGCTAATTTTCCTGTTTTACCGAATCTGATAACTCCTTTCATCGGGGATACTTTTAAAAATACGGAATCTCCAACTGCAAATTCCAAAGCTTTTCTCCTTCGATCAGCATAGCACTTTTGTCGATCATGGGATGATTTTAGCTTCTTCTTAATGAGATCCGCTTTCTCTGTCGCTTCTCTGATCATATCAGGTCCAAGAACAAGTCTATTTCCAGACTCAACCCAACATATTGGCGATTTACATGGACGGCCATAGAGTGCTTCAAACGGTGCCATCTTAATACTAGCTTGATAACTATTGTTATAAGAAAATTCAACCAATGACAGTTGATTTTCCCCCGAACCTCCAAAATCGAGAACACATGCTTGCAACAAGTCTTCCAAAATCCTATTAACTCTTTCTGTTTGTCCATCTGATTGTGGATGATCAGCAGTGCTAAAGTTCAGCTTCGTTCCCAAAGCATATTGAAAAGCTTCCCAAAAACGACTGGTGAAGATAGGGTCCAGATCACTCACGATGCTACTTGGAATTCCATAAAACCTAACGACTTCCTTAATATATAACTCTGCTAAACCAGCAACAGTCCTGGTGGGTTTTACTGGAATGAAATGGGCACTTTTAGTTAGACGATCTACAATAACCCATATTCCTTCATTTCCTTTGTGAGTGCGAGGTAAACCATCGATGAAATCCATCAAAACTTGATCCCATTTCCATTGTGGAATTGGCAAGGGTTGAAGTAATCCCGCTGTCTTCTGTTGATCGCTTTTTATTTGTTGGCATGTGGCGCAATGGCTGACATAAATAGACATGTCCCTCTTCGTTGTTCTCCACCAAAATGTATGTTTAACATCTCGATGCATTTTATTAACTCCAGGGTCGATACCGAATCTAGGTTTATGTCATTCGTCCAATACTTCTTTCTGAAGATCTTTTATGTTTGGGACACAAATTCTTCCTTTCAATCTCAAAATACCTTTTTCATCAATTTCAAAACTTGAATCCTTACTGTTTTTGTAACAACCCAAAAATCTGGGTCAGTTTAAAATTTTTATTTTGGCAATTTTAGCGAATTTTGAATATTTAAAATGAATTATTTTAAATAATATCGACGTGAAATTTATTTTGAATATAATTCGAACGTATATATTATATACGTCGTCGTTAGAATATATAATAATTATATATAATTATAAAAGGAATAGAAAATGGCGCGGTAGTTCGAAAATTCGATTTCTAATTTCAAATGAATATACAGAATTCAATATAAGTCAGAATTGAACGAAACAAGAAATATTTGAATCTGTATAACTATATCTTTGTAACGAAGTTAACAAACTGAGATTTCATCTTAGAAATGGAAAGATATGTCCAGTTGAAAATTAGAAATAGTCGCTGTGGAATTTATATATATTTTTATATATATAAGGCCCTTAAAAATAGCAATTTTGCAAACGACCTCGGATTTCGACGAAACCAGTTTTATTGGGTCCGTGATGTTAAGTTATTGCTAGATTCCAAATTTCATAATTTTTCGAATTAATATGTGAGCGTGGCAAAGGAAAACGCGTTTGACCAGTTTAAGTTGATTTTAATCGACTGGAAATTGGCCATTTTTCCAACAGTCTCAGAATTCGACGAAATTAGTTTTGTTAGGACCGTATCGTCAATACGAAGCTAGAAAATATTTTTCTGGAATTTTTCTAATTAGTATGTGACCCCGGTAATTTGAAATGTACGTTTAAAATTCAATATAGTGATTTAAAGGTAAATTCAAAGGGAACTGATCGAAACGATCAAATCAGCTTGCGATACATATCCCATTGTGTTCGGAATGGGGGTGAAACGCTATGGACGACAGGCGGTGGGCCTCGTTTCGAGGTCGTATGTAAAAGTACCTTTTTGAAAATTAAATAATTAAAAATATAAAACCCTTTTTTTTCCATATACCCCCCCCCCCGTTAGTTTCATCTCAGAAAAAAAAAAACCTAAAAACCTAACCGAAGCCCCGCCGCCCGACCTCCTCCCTCCCTTCGCGACAGCTCCTTCGTCGAAACCCCTCCTCCAGCGCTGACAAGCGCCGCGCAACCCCCCCTCCTCTGTTCGATGCTCAAGACCAAAGCCATCGGAGCACGAACCGCACCCAAACACCCCAACCCACTTAAAACCGCCATCGCCATCAGCAAAGCCACCTGCCGCCGATGAAGTCGATGCCTCCCCTTCACTAAAATCAGTACGTTTTTATTTTTACTGTATGTTTTTTTTTTGTTGTATTTTAAAATTGATTTCTTAAGTTTTTTTTTTACAGATTGATTTTGAAAAAAGAAATAAAAACTGAAATGATTTTTAGAAAAGTTAAAACCTGATTTTGAAAAAAAAAAAAAAAAAACTGAAAACTGATTTGTTTTTAAAAAAGTATAAAACTGTTTTTTTTATATAGGTTTAGAAAACTGAAAATTATATAAAGAAAAAAAACTGGTTTCGATTTTTAAGATAAAAACTGAATTGTTTTTTTTAAAAGGTATAAAACTGATTTGATTTTTTTTTTTAATGAGTTAAAACTGATTTTAAAATAAAAGTATAAAAGCAGTTTTTTTTAAAAAGGTATAAAAACAGTTTTTTTAAAAAGGTTTAAAACAGTTTTTTTAAAAAGGTTTAAAACAGTTTTTTTAAAAGGTTTAAAACAGTTTTTTTAAAAGGTTTAAAACAGTTTTTTTAAAAGGTATAAAAACAGTTTTTTTAAAAGGTTTAAAACAGTTTTTTTAAAAGGTTTAAAACAGTTTTTTTTAAAAGGTAAAAACAGTTTTTTTAAAAGGTTTAAAACAGTTTTTTTAAAAAAGGTTTAAAACAGTTTTTTTTAAAAGGTTTAAAACAGTTTTTTTAAAAGGTAAAAACAGATTTTTAAAAAAAAAAAAGAAAGTTAAAACTGATTTTTTTTAGGAAGTTAAAACTGTTTTTTTATAGGTTTTAAAAACTGATTTTTATTTTAAGATTTAAAAAAAAAGGGGGAAAGATTTAGATTTTAAAAGTGAAAAGATTTAAACTTTAAAAAGGAAAGGATTTGAACTTTTAGAACTAAAAATTCGATTTTTATATATTGAATAGCGAACTAAAAATTCGATTTTTATATATTGAATAGCGAACTAAAAATTCGATTTTTATATATTGAATAGCGAACTAAAAATTCGATTTTTATATATTGAATAGCGAAGTAAAAATGTGATTTTTAAATATTGAATAGCATAGTAAAAATTCGATTTTTACATATGTAGTGGCTACGGGAAACGAAGATGACAAAGACGCGAGAACGACGAAGATCTCTACAATAGAAGAGCCGTGGAGCTAGGATAGCTATATGTGAGAATTTCTCACCTTTCAATTTTATTTCTAGTTATATATATATACTAGGATGCAGACGGTGCTTAGTAGCACCCGACACAATCGTCCACAGACCATGGACTTGTTTGTTTGGCTGTTTGGTTATTGATTGTGATATTGGTTTGAATGTGGTTTGTGGTGTGAAAAATCGAATCGATAAATTGGTTAGGATTAGACGTGCGCCGTTATAAGGCGAAGGAGTAAGGCTAGGTTAGACTCTTACTCCAAATTTTGTGGTTTGCATAATAAAATTGATATGATTGATGTGTGAATGGCGTGGGCCTTCACTAGACCGGGGATAAGGCTAGGCCTTGTCCCGTTTCTAGTATCGTGCCGTTATGCCGCCGAAATTTTCTAAAATGTGTTAGAAAAATAAAAATATCATTTTATTGTGTAAATGAATTGAATAGAAATTCATAGGTTGAAATAAAATGTTTTATCGTTAAAAATATAAATTTTTAACGTGATGTGAATGAAATAAAATATTCATTTATAAGCCGGACGGCTTGTTTATGTACACCTATTTGAATGACATTGATTGGGACGATAAATTCTACACATCGCCCAACTGCACAAATAAAATATGCGTTTGATTGTTTGAAACCCCACACGGGTGTTGGGATGAAATTTGAAGTTCACTCATCCTGATTGATTAAATGTGTCGATCGATTGATTGACAGGCTGTTATAAGCGTTGAATATCTATATTTGATGCTTATACAGTGTAGTGCACTTTGGTTGATGGTTGATTATTTTTCAATGTAATTATATACATGTGTTGTATGAAAATCCATATAATTAACTTTATATGGTAACTGATTGGGCCTCATTCCAATTTGAAAAATAAAGAATATTATAAAATAAAAGTTCATGTGTTGACAGTACTCATTCATTGAGATTGGTCATGTGTTGAACGAAATATTTTAGTAATAAAATTTACATCTTTATCAATATAAAATAAAAGTTCATGTGTTGACAGTACTCATTCATTGAGATTGGTCATGTGTTGAACGAAATATTTTGATAATAACAACTATTTTGAAAAAGAAATATTTGAAATAGAATATTTGAAAATAGAAATTTATGAAGCCGTGTTGATTAGATTGACGCCATTTTGACGTGAACGATATTTATATCGATTTTATTCATCTTAAAAATGAATATTGAAAAGTGATTTCGAAATCGAATATTTTGAATTGAATTGAAAACGATTTCGAAATGAATTGAATTGAAAACGATTTCGAAATGGAAAACGAATTCAAATTGAATTGAAAACGAATGAATTGAATTGAAAACGAATTCAAATTGAATTGAAAACGAATGAATTGAATTGAAAACGATTTCGAAATGAATTGAATTGAAAACGATTTCGAAATGAATTGAATTGAAAACGATTTCGAAATGAATTGAATTGAAAACGATTTCGAAATGAATTGAAAACGAATTCAAATTGAATTGAAAACGATTTCGAAATGAATTGAATTGAAAACGATTTCGAAATGAATTGTAAACGAATGAATTGAATTGAAAACGATTTCGAAATGAATTGAATTGAAAACGATTTCGAAATGAATTGAATTGAAAACGATTTCGAAATGAATTGAATTGAAAACGATTTCGAAATGAATTGAAAACGAATTCAAATTGAATTGAAAACGATTTCGAAATGAATTGAATTGAAAACGATTTCGAAATGAATTGAATTGAAAACGATTTCGAAATGAATTGAATTGAAAACGATTTCGAAATGAATTGAATTGAAAACGATTTCGAAATGAATTGAATTGAAATTTGAATTGAATAGAAATGAATTTTGAAACGAATTTATAAAGAAGAATTCAAT
Organism: Allium sativum; assembly: GCA_030737875.1. Taxonomy (NCBI): domain Eukaryota; kingdom Viridiplantae; phylum Streptophyta; class Magnoliopsida; order Asparagales; family Amaryllidaceae; genus Allium; species Allium sativum. The sequence goes on from CM060921.1 coordinate 727,178,574, forward strand.
TTTGATTTGAATTGAAAAGGAAGTTGAAATTGCTTTTGAAACGAATTTAAAACTATTTGTATAATTCGTTTTAAATAGAAATCGACGAAGTATATATTATATATATTATATATATAATATAATGGCCTGAATAGAACGCGCCGCGCCGCGGCAGTTCGTGAATTTCGACCATTTATTTCAAACGGACATTGCGGGAGATTCGACCGTCGGATTCTCCTAAAACCGGAACCGTTGGGTTCGTATCGAAAAGAGCTTTCTAATGAATGTTAGAAATTTGAAATCTAACGGTTGGATTTGGAGATACGTCCAAATCAAATTCGAAAAAGGTCGCTGTAAGTGCAGTTCGATGGCCGTTAATGGAAATCGACTGTACGGGCCTTGATAAAATTATTAAAAATAGTAATAATTTGTGTAAAATCATAAGAAATGATTTGTGAAAGTTTGGGATGAAAAACTCCATACTTGAAAAGATAAAAATAGATTTTTATCGAAATGAACTAGTTTTGAACTAGAATTATAATTCTATTTATTTTTAAATAAATAAATTGAATTTGAAATGGTTTTGAAAATAACCAAAATTTCCAATGATTGCATTGGAGTGGATTTGAATCGAAATTGTCTTCGGAATATTTCGATGTTGGAATTCGTGATATTACAGGTGTTGTTATGGAAATTTGAAAGATATATATTTGTATCGTTATTTCCAATACGACATTTGTTAGTCGTAGAATTCGATATTGAATATAAGCCGATATATTTTCTATTCAGAGCCTTGTATTGAATATCGAATGTGATTTGGGTTTGTCGTGAATGGTGTCTTCACTAACACTGTTCTTGAACCCAGTTGAGAAAAGATTAAATCTTTTTATTTAGATTTAATGAAGTGTACCAATTAAATGATATTTAATTGGAATTGAATTGGTATTGATTTTTGGGTTTATCGTGAACAGTGTTTTAAATAACACTTGTTCTTTAACCCGATAATTAATGGAATGTGATTTTGGGTTTATCGTGAATCGTGTTTTAAATGACACTGATTCTTTAACCCAGATAATGATTAAAACTAAGTGGAGTTTTAATGAATCTTTAATTAGATTGAAAAGATCGAGAATGGAGTATCACCAGTTTTGCTCCAGGCGATAGTTAAATCTTTAATTAGATTTGAACGTGAAATTTAGAAACTAACTGTCGGTTAGCCAAGCAGAATGGTTTTCTGGATATTGATCTGATGTTGGTTTCGGCCTTCGGGGTTAATATTTGGGGAATTATTCTCTTGATTAATTTACGGTTAGTGACTAATGAATTGGAATGAGGCGTATGTTGTGTTTGTGTAACACTTATTTAAAATATACGCGAGTTATTCGGAAAGACCGGGTTTATCCCATTCTGAATAACTGATACGACGATAAGTCGAAGATGAAGACGATGGTCGAAGACCGGAGGTCTTCACGTCGTTTGGGTGATAGCTGATGATCTTGATTGGGCTGTACACCCAAGAAGATGGAAACAGTTGGTGATCGTCCAGACGTACTTGGAGATCGATGGATATGCGGGGTACTAGGTGCCTCCGGTTTCGTTCAGACCCAGAACGGACTTGTAAATGGACTGTGTGTCTGACATCGGATTTCATTCTGTGTGACTGGTATCGGTTGCATAGGATGGTTTGCCTGTGTGGCATGCTAAGATGCAAATGATCAAGGCTTCTGTTGAAAAGCAAAGTCTTGTGGTTGATGATCAAAGCATGGCCTTTGTGGCGTAGCTTTGTGTAACGTTTACCTCGCGTGTTTCACACCAGGTATGAACCAAAAACGGGAGACGGACCTCAGGGAGGGCCTGCGTTTCCTCCTAGCTAGAAGTGGCGTCAGTGGTTTTACACGCCCTGACGAGTTTGACTTATGTGGTTGTTGCTGTTGCGAGGCGCCTCGGTTAGATCGGACGATCCGGGTCCGATGGAGTCATTCGTTGGCTCGCTTACGCCCCAAAGGGCGGCGAAACGCAGTGTCCAGGGTTTAAGTTTAATCCACATTGGTGGACCGGCCCTGACGATCCAAGGGTCGATGCGTTCTGATCCTGAGACTCGGGCTAGGCAGTCTCGAATCGGTTGAGGACTATCTTTTGCCTCGGTTCATAGATGGAAATCTAATTTCCAAATACGTGACATTTGCGGTTTTATTTGTAAACCTATATATGGCGACATGATATATGGTACCCATGCCGCCTATGATTGATACTTATGATTTGAAGTTGTTTTATACACTATGCACTTATAATAGTATCAAATGATTTGTTTTAAACGTATCAAGCATTCTTTGGCTGTTATAAGGGAAACCCTATCCCCCGGCTTGCGTTGCATTGTGTGATAGGACCTGGGTCTTATAACAGCTTCATTTTTCTTTATTTAGCATTGCGCTGTTTGTTTTATGCACTGGTATTCTTGGGAGGAAACCCGTTCCGTGTTATACGGCGTGGTCCCTTGATTTACCTAACTTTGAAATAAAGATTAACTATTTTAGTTCTCACACCAGTCACATGACTGACCTGGAGTTTATTGTTTTAACCTAAACTCTGGGTGCCCTTATTTTGACACGGGCAGCTAGTAGTTTTGGTTTTGCAGATTTATATTCACAGGATCCTGGTTTATAGCTGGAACGATATCCGGAAAGCTTTGTATCCGTATATCTCATTCTAGTTGTGTATTGTATTATTTTCCGCTGCTATGGATTTAAATGTAATTTAAATCTCTGATATTTCTGTGTAATATTCATTTATACTCTGTATATTCTTGTAAGCTGATGCACTGTTGTAATATATAGTGAAATGTTCTTCTGTATGAGTTCTGTTGTGGTTTGTTCTCGAACTATCCGACGCTTTCCTTTACGGGGAAGTTACGGGTTTTCACAGTTGGTATCAGAGCTTTGGTTTACAAAGCTAGAGAACAAGACACATTGGAACCATACGAAAGAATTCATCAGATATTGGATTAGTAAAATCCAATGGGAATGACTCGTTAGAGATGGGATCAGTAGTATCCTAGAACGAGTGTGAAGAGTAAATTTTTAAAGTGAAAACAATTTTTTGTTTTGAAAATTTAAATCAATTATTCGTATTTGATTATCTATTTATATTGATGTGGACAATCCAGTATATATAGATTTTGCGTATACGTCTGATCCGCGTGTATTCGAAGTTTTAATATACTGGATAGATATAGAATCATACTCTAGTGGCCCGAAGATGATTCTGATGACTGACTAGTCGTCATTAGTATTCATGTTCGAGTAACGAAGGTGTGATATCTATATATTTCCATTAGACTGGTGTGAGAACCAAAACTTATATATATAGCTAGAACACATTGTTGTGAATTGGTATCAAAAACATGATTTTTGTATATGTATCAAAATTATGAATTTGAAAATCTAATTCACTAATTGATTGATGTTTGTGTTGTTTGTTCATTGTTTGATAATTTTGAACCATTTAGCCTAATTGAATCAAATATTGAATTGTATTGAAAATTGGTCGCATTTGTTTGCATATACATATATATCATTGAACAGGTCATAGCAAGGAGGCTAGAGCCAGATAATAAAATTTGTTTGCCCGACAAATAGGTACATGTTTACTACATAATTTCCTGTTTTGTTTGGGTGATGATGATTTTGTGAGCCTATTGGCTAGCCGCTTGGCTTTTTCTTTTTCTTTTTGAGATCTGAAGGACCGGGGAAGCTATTTGAAATTCCCCGATGCTCCCGGTGCAGGGGAGGTTATGGCGAAATTTTTCAAAAATTTAGGGTGTTAGCCAAATTTTTGAAATTTTGGAAAAATTCTCAGAAACTAAAGAGTTGGAGAATGGAAGCCAGATCGAGCGTAGAGTTGATTAATCAAACCACTTTCGACTTTGTTCCTTTTCGGGGACGAAAAGTTTTAAGTGGGGGAGATTGTAACAACCCGAAAATCTGGGTCAGTTTAAAATTTTTATTTTGGCAATTTTAGCGAATTTTGAATATTTAAAATGAATTATTTTAAATAATATCGACGTGAAATTTATTTTGAATATAATTCGAACGTATATATTATATACGTCGTCGTTAGAATATATAATAATTATATATAATTATAAAAGGAATAGAAAATGGCGCGGTAGTTCGAAAATTCGATTTCTAATTTCAAATGAATATACAGAATTCAATATAAGTCAGAATTGAACGAAACAAGAAATATTTGAATCTGTATAACTATATCTTTGTAACGAAGTTAACAAACTGAGATTTCATCTTAGAAATGGAAAGATATGTCCAGTTGAAAATTAGAAATAGTCGCTGTGGAATTTATATATATTTTTATATATATAAGGCCCTTAAAAATAGCAATTTTGCAAACGACCTCGGATTTCGACGAAACCAGTTTTATTGGGTCCGTGATGTTAAGTTATTGCTAGATTCCAAATTTCATAATTTTTCGAATTAATATGTGAGCGTGGCAAAGGAAAACGCGTTTGACCAGTTTAAGTTGATTTTAATCGACTGGAAATTGGCCATTTTTCCAACAGTCTCAGAATTCGACGAAATTAGTTTTGTTAGGACCGTATCGTCAATACGAAGCTAGAAAATATTTTTCTGGAATTTTTCTAATTAGTATGTGACCCCGGTAATTTGAAATGTACGTTTAAAATTCAATATAGTGATTTAAAGGTAAATTCAAAGGGAACTGATCGAAACGATCAAATCAGCTTGCGATACATATCCCATTGTGTTCGGAATGGGGGTGAAACGCTATGGACGACAGGCGGTGGGCCTCGTTTCGAGGTCGTATGTAAAAGTACCTTTTTGAAAATTAAATAATTAAATAATTAAAAATATAAAACCCTTTTTTTTCATATACCCCCCCCCCCCCGTTAGTTTCATCTCAGAAAAAAAAAACCTAAAAACCTAACCGAAGCCCCGACGCCCGACCTCCTCCCTCCCTTCGCGACAGCTCCTTCGTCGAAACCCCTCCTCCAGCGCTGACAAGCGCCGCGCAACCCCCCCTCCTCCGTTCGATGCTCAAGACCAAAGCCATCGGAGCACGAACCGCACCCAAACACCCCAACCCACTTAAAACCGCCATCGCCATCAGCAAAGCCACCTGCCGCCGATGAAGTCGATGCCTCCCCTTCACTAAAATCAGTACGTTTTTATTTTTACTGTATGTTTTTTTTTGTTGTATTTTAAAATTGATTTCTTAAGTTTTTTTTTTACAGATTGATTTTGAAAAAAGAAATAAAAACTGAAATGATTTTTAGAAAAGTTAAAACCTGATTTTGAAAAAAAAAGAAAGAAAACTGAAAACTGATTTGTTTTTAAAAAAGTATAAAACTGTTTTTTTTATATAGGTTTAGAAAACTGAAAATTATATAAAGAAAAAAAACTGGTTTCGATTTTTAAGATAAAAACTGAATTGTTTTTTTTTAAAAGGTATAAAACTGATTTGATTTTTTTTTTAATGAGTTAAAACTGATTTTAAAATAAAAGTATAAAAGCAGTTTTTTTTAAAAAGGTATAAAAACAGTTTTTTTAAAAAGGTTTAAAACAGTTTTTTTAAAAAGGTTTAAAACAGTTTTTTTAAAAGGTTTAAAACAGTTTTTTTAAAAGGTTTAAAACAGTTTTTTTAAAAGGTATAAAAACAGTTTTTTTAAAAGGTTTAAAACAGTTTTTTTAAAAGGTTTAAAACAGTTTTTTTTAAAAGGTAAAAACAGTTTTTTTAAAAGGTTTAAAACAGTTTTTTTAAAAAGGTTTAAAACAGTTTTTTTAAAAGGTTTAAAACAGTTTTTTTAAAAGGTAAAAACAGATTTTTAAAAAAAAAAAGAAAGTTAAAACTGATTTTTTTTAGGAAGTTAAAACTGTTTTTTTATAGGTTTTAAAAACTGATTTTTATTTTAAGATTTAAAAAAAAAAGGGGGAAAGATTTAGATTTTAAAAGTGAAAAGATTTAAACTTTAAAAAGGAAAGGATTTGAACTTTTAGAACTAAAAATTCGATTTTTATATATTGAATAGCGAACTAAAAATTCGATTTTTATATATTGAATAGCGAACTAAAAATTCGATTTTTATATATTGAATAGCGAACTAAAAATTCGATTTTATATATTGAATAGCGAAGTAAAAATGTGATTTTTAAATATTGAATAGCATAGTAAAAATTCGATTTTTACATATGTAGTGGCTACGGGAAACGAAGATGACAAAGACGCGAGAACGACGAAGATCTCTACAATAGAAGAGCCGTGGAGCTAGGATAGCTATATGTGAGAATTTCTCACCTTTCAATTTTATTTCTAGTTATATATATATACTAGGATGCAGACGGTGCTTAGTAGCACCCGACACAATCGTCCACAGACCATGGACTTGTTTGTTTGGCTGTTTGGTTATTGATTGTGATATTGGTTTGAATGTGGTTTGTGGTGTGAAAAATCGAATCGATAAATTGGTTAGGATTAGACGTGCGCCGTTATAAGGCGAAGGAGTAAGGCTAGGTTAGACTCTTACTCCAAATTTTGTGGTTTGCATAATAAAATTGATATGATTGATGTGTGAATGGCGTGGGCCTTCACTAGACCGGGGATAAGGCTAGGCCTTGTCCCGTTTCTAGTATCGTGCCGTTATGCCGCCGAAATTTTCTAAAATGTGTTAGAAAAATAAAAATATCATTTTATTGTGTAAATGAATTGAATAGAAATTCATAGGTTGAAATAAAATGTTTTATCGTTAAAAATATAAATTTTTAACGTGAAGTGAATGAAATAAAATATTCATTTATAAGCCGGACGGCTTGTTTATGTACACCTATTTGAATGACATTGATTGGGACGATAAATTCTACACATCGCCCAACTGCACAAATAAAATATGCGTTTGATTGTTTGAAACCCCACACGGGTGTTGGGATGAAATTTGAAGTTCACTCATCCTGATTGATTAAATGTGTCGATCGATTGATTGACAGGCTGTTATAAGCGTTGAATATCTATATTTGATGCTTATACAGTGTAGTGCACTTTGGTTGATGGTTGATTATTTTTCAATGTAATTATATACATGTGTTGTATGAAAATCCATATAATTAACTTTATATGGTAACTGATTGGGCCTCATTCCAATTTGAAAAATAAAGAATATTATAAAATAAAAGTTCATGTGTTGACAGTACTCATTCATTGAGATTGGTCATGTGTTGAACGAAATATTTTAGTAATAAAATTTACATCTTTATCAATATAAAATAAAAGTTCATGTGTTGACAGTACTCATTCATTGAGATTGGTCATGTGTTGAACGAAATATTTTGATAATAACAACTATTTTGAAAAAGAAATATTTGAAATAGAATATTTGAAAATAGAAATTTATGAAGCCGTGTTGATTAGATTGACGCCATTTTGACGTGAACGATATTTATATCGATTTTATTCATCTTAAAAATGAATATTGAAAAGTGATTTCGAAATCGAATATTTTGAATTGAATTGAAAACGATTTCGAAATGAATTGAATTGAAAACGATTTCGAAATGGAAAACGAATTCAAATTGAATTGAAAACGAATGAATTGAATTGAAAACGAATTCAAATTGAATTGAAAACGAATGAATTGAATTGAAAACGATTTCGAAATGAATTGAATTGAAAACGATTTCGAAATGAATTGAATTGAAAACGATTTCGAAATGAATTGAATTGAAAACGATTTCGAAATGAATTGAAAACGAATTCAAATTGAATTGAAAACGATTTCGAAATGAATTGAATTGAAAACGATTTCGAAATGAATTGTAAACGAATGAATTGAATTGAAAACGATTTCGAAATGAATTGAATTGAAAACGATTTCGAAATGAATTGAATTGAAAACGATTTCGAAATGAATTGAATTGAAAACGATTTCGAAATGAATTGAAAACGAATTCAAATTGAATTGAAAACGATTTCGAAATGAATTGAATTGAAAACGATTTCGAAATGAATTGAAAACGAATGAATTGAATTGAAAACGATTTCGAAATGAATTGAATTGAAAACGATTTCGAAATGAATTGAATTGAAAACGATTTCGAAATGAATTGAATTGAAATTTGAATTGAATAGAAATGAATTTTGAAACGAATTTATAAAGAAGAATTCAATTTTGATTTGAATTGAAAAGGAAGTTGAAATTGCTTTTGAAACGAATTTAAAACTATTTGTATAATTCGTTTTAAATAGAAATCGACGAAGTATATATTATATATATTATATATATAATATAATGGCCTGAATAGAACGCGCCGCGCCGCGGCAGTTCGTGAATTTCGACCATTTATTTCAAACGGACATTGCGGGAGATTCGACCGTCGGATTCTCCTAAAACCGGAACCGTTGGGTTCGTATCGAAAAGAGCTTTCTAATGAATGTTAGAAATTTGAAATCTAACGGTTGGATTTGGAGATACGTCCAAATCAAATTCGAAAAAGGTCGCTGTAAGTGCAGTTCGATGGCCGTTAATGGAAATCGACTGTACGGGCCTTGATAAAATTATTAAAAATAGTAATAATTTGTGTAAAATCATAAGAAATGATTTGTGAAAGTTTGGGATGAAAAACTCCATACTTGAAAAGATAAAAATAGATTTTTATCGAAATGAACTAGTTTTGAACTAGAATTATAATTCTATTTATTTTTAAATAAATAAATTGAATTTGAAATGGTTTTGAAAATAACCAAAATTTCCAATGATTGCATTGGAGTGGATTTGAATCGAAATTGTCTTCGGAATATTTCGATGTTGGAATTCGTGATATTACAGGTGTTGTTATGGAAATTTGAAAGATATATATTTGTATCGTTATTTCCAATACGACATTTGTTAGTCGTAGAATTCGATATTGAATATAAGCCGATATATTTTCTATTCAGAGCCTTGTATTGAATATCGAATGTGATTTGGGTTTGTCGTGAATGGTGTCTTCACTAACACTGTTCTTGAACCCAGTTGAGAAAAGATTAAATCTTTTTATTTAGATTTAATGAAGTGTACCAATTAAATGATATTTAATTGGAATTGAATTGGTATTGATTTTTGGGTTTATCGTGAACAGTGTTTTAAATAACACTTGTTCTTTAACCCGATAATTAATGGAATGTGATTTTGGGTTTATCGTGAATCGTGTTTTAAATGACACTGATTCTTTAACCCAGATAATGATTAAAACTAAGTGGAGTTTTAATGAATCTTTAATTAGATTGAAAAGATCGAGAATGGAGTATCACCAGTTTTGCTCCAGGCGATAGTTAAATCTTTAATTAGATTTGAACGTGAAATTTAGAAACTAACTGTCGGTTAGCCAAGCAGAATGGTTTTCTGGATATTGATCTGATGTTGGTTTCGGCCTTCGGGGTTAATATTTGGGGAATTATTCTCTTGATTAATTTACGGTTAGTGACTAATGAATTGGAATGAGGCGTATGTTGTGTTTGTGTAACACTTATTTAAAATATACGCGAGTTATTCGGAAAGACCGGGTTTATCCCATTCTGAATAACTGATACGACGATAAGTCGAAGATGAAGACGATGGTCGAAGACCGGAGGTCTTCACGTCGTTTGGGTGATAGCTGATGATCTTGATTGGGCTGTACACCCAAGAAGATGGAAACAGTTGGTGATCGTCCAGACGTACTTGGAGATCGATGGATATGCGGGGTACTAGGTGCCTCCGGTTTCGTTCAGACCCAGAACGGACTTGTAAATGGACTGTGTGTCTGACATCGGATTTCATTCTGTGTGACTGGTATCGGTTGCATAGGATGGTTTGCCTGTGTGGCATGCTAAGATGCAAATGATCAAGGCTTCTGTTGAAAAGCAAAGTCTTGTGGTTGATGATCAAAGCATGGCCTTTGTGGCGTAGCTTTGTGTAACGTTTACCTCGCGTGTTTCACACCAGGTATGAACCAAAAACGGGAGACGGACCTCAGGGAGGGCCTGCGTTTCCTCCTAGCTAGAAGTGGCGTCAGTGGTTTTACACGCCCTGACGAGTTTGACTTATGTGGTTGTTGCTGTTGCGAGGCGCCTCGGTTAGATCGGACGATCCGGGTCCGATGGAGTCATTCGTTGGCTCGCTTACGCCCCAAAGGGCGGCGAAACGCAGTGTCCAGGGTTTAAGTTTAATCCACATTGGTGGACCGGCCCTGACGATCCAAGGGTCGATGCGTTCTGATCCTGAGACTCGGGCTAGGCAGTCTCGAATCGGTTGAGGACTATCTTTTGCCTCGGTTCATAGATGGAAATCCAATTTCCAAATACGTGACATTTGCGGTTTTATTTGTAAACCTATATATGGCGACATGATATATGGTACCCATGCCGCCTATGATTGATACTTATGATTTGAAGTTGTTTTATACACTATGCACTTATAATAGTATCAAATGATTTGTTTTAAACGTATCAAGCATTCTTTGGCTGTTATAAGGGAAACCCTATCCCCCGGCTTGCGTTGCATTGTGTGATAGGACCTGGGTCTTATAACAGCTTCATTTTTCTTTATTTAGCATTGCGTTGTTTGTTTTATGCACTGGTATTCTTGGGAGGAAACCCGTTCCGTGTTATACGGCGTGGTCCCTTGATTTACCTAACTTTGAAATAAAGATTAACTGTTTTAGTTCTCACACCAGTCACATGACTGACCTGGAGTTTATTGTTTTAACCTAAACTCTGGGTGCCCTTATTTTGACACGGGCAGCTAGTAGTTTTGGTTTTGCAGATTTATATTCACAGGATCCTGGTTTACAGCTGGAACGATATCCGGAAAGCTTTGTATCCGTATATCTCATTCTAGTTGTGTATTGTATTATTTTCCGCTGCTATGGATTTAAATGTAATTTAAATCTCTGATATTTCTGTGTAATATTCATTTATACTCTGTATATTCTTGTAAGCTGATGCATTGTTGTAATATATAGTGAAATGTTCTTCTGTATGAGTTCTGTTGTGGTTTGTTCTCGAACTATCCGACGCTTTCCTTTACGGGGAAGTTACGGGTTTTCACAGTTTTATATTCTCGGCTATTCTTTGTAAAAACCTATCTTCTCCCTGCTCACTAATAATTTTTTCCATAAGTGTTGGGGCAATAACTAAGTAAGCGATGATGGCGTATTTCCTACTTAAAGCATCAGCTACCACGTTGGCTTTCCCAGGGGTATATTGAATATCCAAATCATATGATGCTAAATATTCCAACCAACGCTGCTGTCTTAAGTTCAAATCTTTCTGAGTGAATAAATACTTTAGAGGCTTATGGTCAGTGTACAATTCAAACCTTTCTCCCAAAAGAGAGTGCCTCCAATTTTTCAAAGCAAATATTACGGCTAGCAATTCTAAGTCATGGGTTGGATAATTCCTTTCATGTGGTTTCAATTGTCTACTTGCATAGGCAATTACTCTGCCTTCCTACATCAAAACTGCGCCAACTCCTTCTTTTCACGCATCTGTATAAACCGACAGCCCTTTATTTTCATTTATAATAGCTAGAACTAGAGCAGATGTCAGTCTTTTCTTTAGCTTCTGAAAGGCTTCTTCACATTTTGGGGACCAGACAAATTTGGCATTCTTCATAGTTAGCTTTGTAAGAGGAGAAGCTATTCTTGAAATTTTTTGAACAAATCTTCTGTAATAGACGGCCAATCCAAGGAAACTCCAAACTTCTTTTGGTGTCTTTGGTTGCTTCCAATCCAAAATGGCAGAGATTTTTCCTGGGTCTACCGAAATTCCTGTCTCTAATACGATATGACCAAGAAATTTTACTTCTTTTTCCCAAAAGTGATATTTTGAGAGTTTCGCTTTGAGCACATTCTTTCTTAATATTTCCAAGACAATTCTTAGATGTTCTGCGTGCTCTTCCTTAGTTTTAGAGTAGATGAGAATATCGTCGATGAAAACCAATACGAACTTATTCAATACTTCCCGAAATACTCTAGTCATCAAATCAACGTAGTTGGCGGGGGCATTAGTCAAACTGAACGGCATTACTAACCATTCGTAAAAGGTATTGAGTCCCCTAAAGGCAGTTAGATGGATACAATCCTCTGCGATTCTAAGCTGATGAAAATCAGTGGCTAGGTCCATTTTTGAGAAAAATCGAGCACTATTTAATTGTTCAAATAGGTCGTCTATACGGGGCAAAGGGTATTTATTCTTAAGAGTTTGCTTATTAAGATCTCGATAGTCAACACACAATCTTAAGGAACCCTCAGACTTAGCGACGAATACCACGGCTGACCCCCAACTTGAACGACTAGGTCAGATAAATCCTTTTGCCAAAAGTTCTTGGACTTGTTTATTTAGATCTTCCCTTTCTCTTAGAGCCATTCTTCGGCTAGGATGGACAACAGGTCGGGCACTAGGTATTAGGTCAAACCTAAATTCGATCTCACGATGTGGAGGAAGACTCTTAACTTCTCCAAATACGTCTGGAAATTCCCTGACAATGGGGATAGTACTTATGTCGGTATCAGGGTAACCCTGGGTATACATTAGATTATCTCTTTTTGGGCTAGGATCTTCACAAGATATTTCTATAAAATTTCCAAAATTTGTTTTTACCCATATTTTTCTATTTGCACAATCTAGATGGGCTTCATATTTGTTTAACCAGTCCATTCCAAGTAGAATTCCAAATTCATTGAAATCTAGGACAATAAGATTAATAGGGAATTGATGAAGAGAATAGGAAATAGGGACATTTCTGCAATAAAAACAGAGATTTGTGGAACCTCCTACTGGATTAGTTACACAAATGGGGTGGTCAATAAATTTAGGTTCAAGTTTTAACTCTTCTACAGTTTCCTTTGAAATAAAACTGTGCGAAGCACCAGTATTGAATAATACTCTAACCAGTTTATCAAAAACAAATATATTCCCTTCCAATACTCCTTTCCTTTCTACATTTGTTGAGGTTGAAGGTTCACCTTCTATTGCAAAGATTTGTACTTTATCTGTTTCCTTTACTAGAGGACAATCTTTACTTAAATGCTCGAACACATGACAGTTGCAATATTTCCACCTTTCTTGATCTTGGTCCTTCAGCTCCCATGATTTCTTGCAGTTAGTTCCTAGATGACCTTTTTCCCTACAATTGTAATAGGTAACTTTCATCAAGTGATTTTGCTGAGTTCCTTTCTTTGGTTTCTTCGGCTCCGGCTTCTTTCCTGTAGACTTCCTCTTCTTATCATTATCCTTATTATTGTTGTTGTTGTTGCTTTCCTTCTCTTCAAGTAACTTCTGGTTGTTAATGGTTGCATACCTATATGCCATATCTACTAAGTCTATGAATGATTGCTTGACATGCGCGGTCATCCTCTCGTGATATTTTGGATTCATCCCCTTAATAAAATTTTCATTCTTCTTCAGTGGGGTGTTTATTAGTTTAGGTTCAAAGAGAGAAAGCTCATTGAACTTATTCAGGTATTCCTCAAATGACATATTACCTTGCTTAAGGTTCATAAACTCTTCGTATATTCGAGAAATTCCTGTTGAGGGCATGTAACGTTCTTTGAAAACTTCTTTGAAATCCTTCCATGAAAAGTCGTCTTCTGATTTCCCTTGGATGATAGTCTCCCACCATGTAGCGGCTCCTTCCTGTAGTTGCCATGTGCCAACAGTCTCTTCTGGTTATCTTCGAGATTAAGTCCTTTGAAAATCTTCTTGCATGATTTAATCCAGAGTTGAGCTTCCATAACATCATCGGATCCCTTAAATGGTTTCCCACCAAGATTCACGTAACTCTTATTTAGATCCGGAAGACTAGTTTGACTCAGGGATCGAATCATGGTTTCATTAATTGTCATAGCATCATGACCACTGATGGTGTTACTGCTTCCTCCCCTACGTCTACCTCTACTGCTCATTTCCTACTATCTGAAAATAGTATGAAAATGCTTATTAGACATGCAGACGAATTACCTAAGGAGTATGAAACAGTTTAAAATCATTACATTTCATTGGATTTTACTCATTCTAGGGTATTCATAACCCCATCTCTAATGAGATATCTTATGAGTTATACCCTAAAGCTTTGTGTAAAACAAAGCTCTGATACCAACTGTGACGTCCCGGAATTTCGACCCTCGGAAATTGACACTTTATCACCTTCACGTATTCAAAACATCGAAGATTCAAGTGTCGGATTCCTGGTTGTCTTGGGATATAACACATTAGATAAATCACAATGAAATAAAAAAAACTTCTCATTTATATAACATAAGATTACATCAGAGTTTACAACATTTCATAACCATAACCAAAAGAACAGCGGAAACTGACTAACAATATAAATACCATAACAGACTTCATCTTCACCTGAATTTCTCTGGATCACAGATGTCCACAAAATAATGTCCCAAAGAAAATAGCTAATACTTCACAGCAACAACAACTCCACAAAAGAAAAGGATCCACCGAGGAAAAGCTCCGAGACACAAGTTCAAAATACTGCTACTAAACCTGACAATAGGCTGCCCGTGTAAAAATTATGGGCACCCAGAGTTTTGTGTGAAACCAAAACAACTCCGGGACAGTCATGGGACTGGTGTGAGAACTCATCATATTTGTTTATGCATGGAAAATTCGCAATAACTTTTTGAAAAATGAAACTAACATAAGGTCTCACGGCACACACACAATGTAAACGCACACAGCGAGGTTTCTCCTTATGATAGTCAAAAATGCTTTACTACGCGGAAATGATTTTGATATTATGCATAGTGTGAAAAACAATTTCGAAAGTAAATATATTAATCTTAGCCAGCATATGTACTATATACTATACTGACATAATAGTATACAACTAAAATCGTACGGGTTCGTAGTGGAGATTGGGTTTCCAACAATGACCAGGCAAAGGAACTTCCTTACCAAACCGAATTTTGAACACCTCTAGAGGGATGTCCGAGGATCAACTCATGCTCCTCATGCCAACACAAGGCCGGGTTACCTCTGTAACTAGGTAACTTAGAGTATGCCTGAGTATGTCATCTCCCAGTCGTTACCGACCTTTCCGAGCACTCGCCAAGAACAACCACAAAAGTAGAAGTTTTCCACATAGGTCAATACCTGGGCTCCATACCATAGTATACCTTTTATCTAGAAGGAGACAGCACACCCATAACCTTGCCACATATCTTCATGTTTTGGCCATTTACCGGGGTGTGAGGCTTGCCGAGGTCACGATATACACAAAGCTACGCTTAAATAAGCCATGCTTTGATCATCCATAGCTCATTACATAACTTAAGTATGCCACATTGTCCATTCACAACACATCACTGATTTCTATCAATATATTACCTCTAAGCTCATACGTCATAGAGAAGGGTGTTAAGCAAGAGAATAAATTCTCCACCACCAAACAGATATCTATTTAACAGAGATCAGTGCTACGCAGTCAATTACAATTTCAGACACACAATCCATACAAGTCCGTTCTGGGTCTGAACGAAACCACAATCCAGAATTCCTTCACATACGTTCGAGCTTCTTGCCACTTAGCTGATATAAAATCCATCTGCAAGTGGGAGCTACCCATTTGAGACATTCAGTAAGTCATCCTTACGATATGAAGGGTCCCAGTCTTCAATATCGTCTTCAATGGCTCCAAATGCTCCACAACATCGTATTATTACTTGGAATGGTTTTCAGGCATATATCCAATCCTGGTCTTTCCAAATAATAAGCGCAACTTTAAAACCATGTGGATGTATAGGACGAAATCAAGTCTCAACCCATATTCTACGTTTGGAAACTCAAATTATCATTTAAATCCTTTCATTACATGTTAGCAATTAATTACTAAGGTTAGAGAAAGATTTATAAAGTTAAATACCTTTAACATTAAATAAACAATGTTACACAAGTGTTACAAAAAGTGTTTCAAAATACCGATGTTCGCTATTTTATGGGAAATAACCTTTATATTACCAAAACTTCATGATTTCAACATAAATCACTTTTAAATAATTAATTATGATTTTACACAAATTTTCCATATTTCTAAATAACCATTTATCATTATAGTCAATGGATAACACTTGCAAGAACATTTTTAAATATTAATTTAAATATAACTTGAAAATTATAAGTCGAAATTAAAATCTGCTTTCACTCATTTGAAAGCTCTTGTTGATGAGAATCAAATGTTTTTCATTTCGTGGGAATCTGATTTAAGTTGCAAAAGTTATAAGCATTTAAAGTTTTCAACAAAAATATGCTAAATTCTACTATAAATTCAAATAGCTTCAAATTAAATTTCAAATTAAATTTTGAATTAACCATCCCGTCCGTCGGATCAGTTAGGGATAGCCACTGAGAGCAGGAAACTATGGTAGCGTTTGGTTTATTTTGTGTTTTTCATTTTTAGTTTTCGGCGTTAATTATGAAAGTTGTGAAGATTTGAAGTGTAGCGGTGGTGATACATCAAAGGGAAAGGGAGTGACGGAGGGGACCGCGGGAATGGTGGACAGACGGATTTGTTATTGTCATTCTCTTGTTTCTTAAAATATGAAAAATAATAAAAAGTTGTTTTCGGTTTTGTGTGTTAACTCCGTTTTGTAAAACGGTCATTTTTCACGATATATGTGCATTGTCGGTATTTTTGTATATGTGAAAACTCAAAATTGAAAAATCTAAACCAAACGCTACCTATATTTTCCAAACTCAAGCCTAGACACTGTCCTCTCTGTCATCCTAGAACGTTCCGGTATTTATTTTGAAAAACTCTACTTTAATTACAATATACATTCACATAAAAACTTTACTAAATTTCTTTAAAATGATTTAGAAAATCATTTGTACTTATACTAACTATTTAAAACCAATTCCAACTTTTAAATCTAAATGAATAAAATATTAATTTATCACACAAACTTTGTCCGAGACTTGTCTGATATCCGTATAATCCAGATATGTGTGTGTAACAAGTAAAATGCACACATCATCACTAAGAACAACAACGAATCATCCATTCATCCATCACACGATCAAATATGGGAATATATATACATATAATAGTGTATACATGTGTCCATATAAGCGTTTGTCACTAAACGCTTACATTGCAATAATTACTAATCATCCATATCATCAACAATCATTCACACAACATAAAAAGTGAACAAATATAAATGTCGAGTTCTCACCTTGAGGTTCCACTATGCTATCCTCTATTGCTAGGCTGCTAGACCCACTGTAGTTATCCTAGGCTGATTGTTTAACGCTACCGACTTTGCAGCAATTTATATATTTTATAAATGGAGGAAGAGGAGGATTTTCACCATGGAAGCCATGGATTTTAAGGTGGGGAAAAAGAAGAAATGGAAGAGAAGATGAGAATGAATGCTTAAGGGAAAGAAAGGAGTGTATTTATACTTGAAATAGTTAATAAGGTGATGACACCTCGTAGGACATGTGTAATTCATGCATGTAATGTTGCATGCAAAATTACTAGTGTCTTAACACTAATAATAAAGAGAAAGGAGATGTTTTTGGTAGCATTTACCCTTTAAATGCTATTAAAAAATATATACAACACTTGACCAAATGCTACCAAAGGTATATATAAGATTATATACTTCTTAACTATATTTTATAATCTAAACAATTTATTACAACTTTAATTAACTTATAAACTAATCATTTAACTAATCCAAAATTCCAGACCATTACACCTCGTCTTGGGTGTACAGCCCAATCAAGACATCAATAATCATCCAAATGATGTGAATACCTCCGGTCTTCAACCACCGTCTTCAAATCTTTGACTTTTAGTCGTCGTATCAGTTATTCAGAATGGGTTAAACCCAGTGTTTCCGAATAACTCGCGTATCTTATAATCAAGTGTTGTAATAACACATCATGCGCCTCGTTCCAATCCACAATATTCTTTTATTCAAATATTCATTACATTGGGAATCATTCCCACAAATCTTATCAAAGATTTAATTTATTTAAACCACTTGTTTAAATCTTTTTTTGAAAACCATTGCAAAAGATTTTGTATTATCTTTTAACAATCTTAAACCAAATTAAGGTTTATCAAAATAGTCGGGATTATCGAGACTTGCCGAAGTAATCATTTATTTTATTTTTCCATTCCCAATCTATTCATCTCATGGAGCAAAACTGGTAGTACTCCATATCTAACACCCACTGTGTTATCGATAAAATTAATTACCATTTCACATTTCAAATATAATTAAAGAACTAACTATCGCATGGAGTAAAACTGGTGGTACTCCATTCCCGATCATTTCTTGAATTTGGTAAATTTAATTACCTCATTCACATTCCAATCTAACTAAATATTCATTAAAACTCCAACTTGGTTTTAATCTCAAAAATCATTACTTAATGATTATTCATCTTTAGGAAATTAATCTTGTCTTTAACTGGGTTAAAGAACCAATGTCATTTAAAGCAAAGTTCACGATAAACCCAAAATCCTCTTCCATCAAAATGGAACCTTCACAGAAATCTAATCAATATATAGTTGATATAAATTTCCGTATCAGACTAATACTATAAATATAATAATGACAAAGCCTTTTAAATTCCATAAATAGTAACGGTCTTCCTTCACGGAAGCTCATCTCGATTATCATTAATTGAATTCCACTCTGTTCCAATTTGATGTATTAAATTGGAAAATTTTACTTTGGAAAATTTTCCTTAAATCTTAATTAAAAGATTTACAAACTCCAAATCATATTTTCACTGTTAATTGGGTTCTAGGAACAAAGTTATTTAAAACATCATTCACAATGAACCCAAAATCAACTTCCATTTAATTCTAATTATATGTACTAATTGGAAAACTTCATTAATCTTAATTAAAAGATTTATTATTTTCTCTTCTGGGTTTAAGAACATTGTTATTGAAGATACCATTTACGACAAACTCAAAATTCAATTTGATATCAAATACCAGGCTCTGAATAGATTTCATATCGGCTTATATTCATCAAATTCTGAAACCAACAAATATCGTATTGGAAATAACGATATATATATGTTCCAAATTCCTCAATAATATCCATATAATCACGGAATCCAATATCGAAATATTCTGAAGATTATTTCCGTTCATGTCATTTCCAATTCATACGTTGGAAAATTCTGGTTATAATAAAACCCAATAATTTCTTTCAGTTCTTTACTCAAGTTATTAAACAACTTATTCAGATAAAAATATATTTTATCTTTCAAAACTTGGAATATTTTATCCAAAATCATTTCCAATCATTTATTATGATTTTACATAATTTATTCACATTTTTAATAAATTTATTAAGGCTCTTACAGTCGGTTTCCAATATCGGCCACCGAACAACATCCGTAGCGACCTTTTTCAAAACTGATTTGAAAATATCTTAAAATATAACTGTTAGATTTCAAATCTCTTATTATCATTCGAAAGCTCTTTTCGATACAAACCCAACGGTTACGGTTTTAGGAGAATCCGACCAACGGAACTCCCGTTATGCCAATTCGAAGTTATTGGTTGAAATTCACGAACGCTCGATGCGCGATACGTTCTATTTAAACCATTTAAATATATATAATATATTTCATCAATTTCCTTTTTGAAACGTATTTTATAAAACTTTTATATATTCGTTTTAAAACGATTCCAACTTCCATTTCAATTTTAAATTAAAATTGAATCTTCTATATTATTATAATCTAAAAATAATAATATTTTCAAAATGTCAGATTTTGAAATCAAATCTTTTCGATATTCATTATAAAATGAATAAAATCGACAGAAAATTCCATTGGAGCCTAAATGGCGTATATCTACTTAACTTGTCCTCATATTCATTTCAGTTATGAATATTTCAATATTTTCATGTCCATCCAAAATCATATTTTGATTCTCCACTTAATATTATTTTATAATATTCGTTATTCCTGCATTGGAATCAGACTCAATCAATTACCATATAATTTTATTTATATGGATTCCATACATCACATGTATTTAAAAATAGTGATAAACAAATATTAAATAATTAATTCACATCCAGAGTGCAATTTACAACTGTATAAGCACTAAATAATTTAAATAACGCTTATAACAGTCTGTCAATCAATCAATTGACATACAACTAAATCCAGGGGAGATGTGAATTAATTATCATCCCCGCACCCATGTGGGGTTTTTAACTATCAAACAAATATTATTATTTGTATACTTGGGCGATGTAAAAAGTTATCGTCCCAATACCCGTGTGGGGTTTACATCACAATCCATGTGAACTTATCTAATATTTTCACAGTTTAATATAAACGTTTATTTTTAACAACGCATAGTTTCATAGTTTAATAATAATAACATTAAAACTATAAACATCCGTCAATCACCAAACAAATATTGCACTCACAGGCAATCAATACATATTCAGTTATAAAAATATATAACTGTACAAATAATTTGAGTGAGAAAGTTATCACATTGATTTCCACTCGGTTGGTCTTTAATTGAGGGTTTATGTTTAAACAAAATTAAACGAACGTTTAATTTAGCTCAAAATTCAAGTTGCTTTGTTTCTGTTCTAGTCAGTTTTATGTTGTAGAGCTCGACTCCACGATTCCAATGCATCTTGTTTCGCGCGATTCTGACATCGTTTGAACAAGTTATGGCAATTTAAATATTAATTACATTATTAACTAACTAATGATAGTTAAGAAATAATTAAATTAGTTAACCCCTATTTTCCTGTCTTCCTCTTTTACCTTCAACCGGCAAATAAAACCCATCCTTCATCACCAATCCTCCTCTGTGCACGCACTCTGATCGTAGTGATCAAGATCCATTGTGCCCACGTCAAAGCCCCTCGCCAGAGCTTCCGCCGCCTGGCACGCTGTCATCTCGGTGGCCCCACTCCACTTGAATAGAGCATGAAGTCCAGCTGTTTGAGCCTCGCATTAACACCAAACTTGAACCAAAAGAGGATCTTAACCATATCATTTTGAAGATCAGAAGAATCTCTTCAATTTTTGTTCAGAAATCAACGTCTAATTCATGACGTAGAGGAAGAAATTAAGGGTTTAAATTGGAAACATTTCGACCATTAATCACGTTAATTGCAGTTCTGTTGGTTATGAGCCCTAGGGTTTAATGAAAAAGAGGATTATATATATTATTATATTATTTAATTGTCTATTCGACTATATTTCGTCTGAACTCCAAATGAAACCCAACAACTTTCACCCCAACTAAATACCCCCATTCCAGACACAATGGAATATGTTTCATAAGCCAATTTGATTGTTTCGACTAGTTCTCATCAAAATTAAAATATAAATTAATATAACATTCAATATTAAATTTGAACATACATTTTAATTTACCGGGGCTACATACTGACTCCAAAAATTATGAAATTTTAAACCTGACAATAATCTGATGTTCCAGATCCAACAAAATTAGTTTCGTCGAAAACGGAGGTCGTTTGCAAAATGGCTATTTTCAGGGGCTTAAATAATATTAAAATATTAATAAATTCCGTAGCAACTATTTTAATTAATTTAGACATATCTTACAATTTATAATATAAAATCTAAAATTTTCACATTCGTTAGAAAGATACTTTTAAACAGATTCTAATGTTTCATGTTTTACTGAAATCTGACTTATTATGAATTCTATATATTCATTTAAAGTTCAAAACCAAATTTTCAAACTAACGCGCCATTTCGAGTTTGTTTTAATTAAATTTTAAATTTATACGTTCAAACTTCACTTTAAATAAATTATAAGTCATTCATTTTCAAAGTAAATTATATAAAACATTTAATTTTCATTAAAATCAATTAAAAATAAATTTTAAATTGGTTCCAAAAATACAGGTTGTTACATTCTCCCCCACTTAAAACTTTTTCGTCCTCGAAAAAGAACGGGGTTGAAAGTTGCTTAACCAACCAACTCAACTTTCATTCTGGCTTTCGTTCTTCAACTTTTTAGTTTCTAAGAACCTCTAAATTTCTCTGAAATTTGGCTAACAACCTAAATTTTGCCATAACCTCCTTTGTACGGGTTGATCTGAAAATTTTATTGGGTTGTATTAGGCACCCAAAAAATTAATATATCACATACAAATCTGTTGTGCACACCCATTATAATTTATATACCCTGCTCCCCATACCCATGTGCCGTAATTAAAACAATTAAGACGTAACATGTGTATTTTTGTCATCTGAAGACCTGTGTAGGGTTTGTTATTAAATCGTGTAATTTTCTGGTATAGGTTATTAAGTCCATAATCAGTCCTCGGTACAACCTGTAGTTCAGTCCACGCCATACAAGCATCTTACTCATATGGTAATCCAAACCTCATCACATAAGCAACGAATGCTTATTTGGAATATGCTATGTTGTATACAATAATATGCTATGCGGTGTGGTCCATAATTTATTGGTCCCTATCCTATGGCATACGTTTTAATTTCACATAAAACAACCATCATAGCGCATCCAAATCACTCACAGTAGTTATAATATAATAATAAAATTGCGCAACCAACTCATTAAGGTGCACCTGTTTGTCGGGCACACAAATTATTTCTCTACTCACGCTAAGCCATAAACCTGCTTAATATATATATATATATATATATATATGATTAAAACAAAATTATCAATTCATTTTAACTTTTCATTTTATTTGGCTTTATTTTCATTCCATTCTCATATAGTTTTTATTATTCCAATATTTTTATTAGTTGAACTAATAATCACACATCACAACCAACAATCAATTAGTTGATTAACTTTTCAAATATATAACTTCCATACATTCAAAATGTATTTTTAATGCCAAATCACAAACAATAAACTCTAACTAAGTTTTGATTCTCACACCAGTCAATTGGAAATATATAGATTCCCCACTTTCGAAACTCGAAAATAAATACTGAAGATGTCATGGCATCACCAGAACCATCCCCGGGCAACTAGAGTGTGATTCTATATCTATCCAGTATATTTGAGACGTCGTATACACGTTTGCAAGGCATATATGCAAAATCTTCTTATACTCGATAGTCCAAATTCAATATAAAATAAAATACTCTAATACGTATAATAAGATATAATTTTCAAAACTAATTTTGTTTATAAATAACACTCTTTTAACTCATTCTAGGGTATTACTAACCCTATCTCTAACGACTTATTCTTATAGGATGTCGCTAATCCTATCTCTGATGAATTATTTTCCTTGGTTCTAATGTATATTGTTCTCGAGGTTTGTAAACCAAAGCTCCAATACCAACTAAGACGACCGGAACCTCCCGGCCAGCGTGAACCAAACAAGAAAGAGGATTGCTTTGAGAACACTACTCATCAGAACACAAATAAGAGAACATTCATTGCTATGACGACAATTTACATCAGAGTACAAGATATCAGAGTACAAATAAATAATTTACGATGGAAAAATATCAGAGATTTAAATTACATTTAAATACATAAACATAATGTGCAGCGGAAAACATCAACTTGCACAACTGAAAGAAATATACGTATACAAAGCATTCTGAATATAGCTCCAGCCGTAATCCAGGATCCTCCGAAAAGAAATATCTGCGAAAACCAAAACTACTAGCTGCCCGTGTGGAAAATATGGGCATCCAGAGTTCAGGTGGAAACAATAAATTTCGAGTCAGTCATAGGACTGCTGTGAGAACTAAAACAGTTATTAAATTTATTTAAATGTTGGATAAATCAAGGGACCACGCCATATAAAACGGAACGGGTTTTCTCCCAAGGATACTATAGACAAACAACGCAATGCTAAAAAGAAAAAAAAATGAAGCAATTATAAGACTCACGTCCCATCACACAATGCAACACAAACCAGAGGATAGAGTTTTACATTATAATGGAAAAAAAATGCTTGATACGCGAAATTTGTCTTTTATTATTATTATAAGTTTAGAAATCAACTTCAAATATAAATGTATCAATAATAGGCAGCATAAGTACCATTGTATTATGTCACCAAATAGGTTTACAACTAAAACCATAAAATCGTGTATTGGAAATTGAGTTCCATCTCTAAACCAAGGAAAGAGATCCTCCATTCCGATTCGAGACACACTAGAAATGCCTGATGATCACACGCATGCAACCCTAGGTTAGCCGTAGGACCGGTTAGCCATCGCTGATTAGTTATACCATAAATTATACGTTAGCCGATTCTATCGAACCTCCAAAATGGTCAGTACGTCGACCAATCAAGAGCCTTTTATTCGGCCAAATCAAATCCAAGGTACCTCACTTTCCATCATAATCTAACATCCACATAAGTAAGATGTCTGGGCTCTATATCATGACATCACTTCTAACTAGAAAATAACGTATGTCCATTTCCCTATCGTTCCTCATCCCATTTTTGGTTCATACAGGGGTGTGAAGCTCACGAATTAACGATACACAAAGCTGCGCTACTTAAAGTTGTACTTTGATCATCAACCACAAGACTCTGCTTTTCAACAAAAGCCTTGATCCACGCATCTCAGCATGTCACATTGTCAATCCATACCATACCATTGATTTCCACCAATACATAACCTCTAATTTTTTACGTCTCAAGCAAGTGAATAAATTCTCTGCCACCAAACAGATATATATTTATCAGAGATCAATAAATACAGCATGATTTACAACGTCAGACATACAATCCATTTGCAAGTCTGTTCTGGGTCTGAACGAAATCGAAGGCACCTTATTCCTCGTCCCAAATGTCCAATACAGGAGAGAGACACTCATATATCCGGTCGATCTCCAAGTAAGTCTGGACGATCACCACTTATTACGTCGTCTTGGGTGTACAACCCAATCAAGACATCAGTAATCATCCAAACGATGTGAAGACCTTTGGTCTTCAACCACCATCTTCAAATCTTCGACTTTTAATCGTCGCATCAGTTATTCAGAATCGGTTAAACCTGGTCTTTCCGATTAACTCGTGTATCTTATAATCAAGTGCTGTAATAACACATCATACGCCTCATTCCAATCCAGAATATTCTTTTATTCAAATATTCATTACATTGGGAATCATTCCCATAAATCTTATCAAAGATTTAATTCATAAAAATCTCTTGTTTAAATCTTTCTTTGAAAACCATTGCAAAAGATTTTGTATTATCTTTTAACAATCTTAAACCAAATTAAGGTTTATAAAAATAGTTGGGATTATCGAGCCTTATCGAAGTAATTATTTTGTTTTATTTTTCCAATCCCAACCTATTCGTCCCATGAAGAAAAACTGGTAGTACTCCATATCTAGCACCCACTGTGTTATCCGAAAAATTAATTAACATTTCACATTTCAAATCTAATTATAGATTTAACTATCGCATTTTACATTTCAAATTTAATTACCATTACTTAATGATTATTCAACTTTAAGTAATTAATCTTGTCTTTAACTGGGTTAAAGAACCAATGTCATTTAAACTAAAGTTTACGATAAACCCAAAATCCTCTTCCATCAAAATTGAATCTTCACGGAAATCTGATCAGTATATAATTGATATAAATTTCCGTATCAGACTAATACTGTATATAGAATAACGGCAAAGCCTTTTAAATTCCATAAATAGTAACGGTCTTTCTTCACGGAAGCTCATCTCGATTATCACTAAATCGAATTCCAGTCAATTCCAATTTAATGTATTAAATTGGAAAACTTTACTTTGGAAAAGTTTCCTTAAATCCTAATTAAAAGATTTATAAATTCCAAATCATATCTTTACTGTTAATTGGGTTTTAAGAAAAAATGTTATTTAAAACATCATTTACAATGAACCCAAAATCAACTTCTATTTAATTCTAATTATATATAGTAATTGGAAAACTTCATTAATCTTAATTAAAAGATTTATTCTTTTCTCATTTGGGTTTAAGAACAGCATTATTGAAGACACCATTTACGACAAACCCAAAATCCAATTTGATATTAAATACAAGGCTCTGAATAGAAATCATATCGGTTTATATTCAATATCAAATTCTGAAACCAACAAATATCATATTAGAAGTAACGATACCTATATCTTCCAAATTCGTCAAAAATATTCGTGTAATCACGAAATCCAATATTGAAATATTCCGAAGATTATTTCCATTCAAATCCTTTCCAATTCATACGTTGGAAAATTCAAGTTATAATAAAACCCTATAATTTCTTTCAATTCTTTACTCAAGTTAATAAACAACTTGTTCAGATAAAAACATATTTTATCTTTACGAACTTGGAATATTACATCCAAAATCAATTCCAATCATTTATTATGATTTTACATAATTTATTCACATTTTTAATAATTTTATTAAGGCCCTTACAGTCGGTTTCCAATATAGGCCACCGAACTGCATCCATAACGACCTTTTCCACAACTGATTTGAACATATCTTAAAATCTAACCGTTATATTTCAAATCTCTTATAATCATTCGAATTCTCTTTTCGATACGAACCGAACGGTTCCAGTTATAGAGAATCCGATGGTCGGATCTCCCGTTATGTCATTTCTAAGTTAATGGTTGAAATTCGCGAACGGTCGTTGCGCGATACGTTCTATTCAAACCAATTAAATATATACAATAAATTTCATCGATTTCCTTTTTAAAACATATTTTATAAAATGTTTTAAATTCAGTTTAAGATGATTCCAACTTCCGTTTCAATTTTAATTTATAATTGAATCTTCTAAATTATTATAATCTCAAAATAATAATATTTTCAAAATGTCAGATTTTGAAATCAAATCTTTTCGATATTCATTATAAAATGAATAAAGTCGACAGAAAATTTCGTTCGAGTTAAAATGGCGTATATCTACCTAACTCGGCTTCATATTCATTTCAGTTATGAATATTTCAATATTTTCGTGTCCATCCAAAATCACATTTTGATTCTCCACTTAATATTATTTTGTAATATTCGTTATTTCTGAATTGAAACCAGACTCAGTTCAATTACCATATAATTTTATTTATGTGGATTCCAGACATCGCATGTATTCAAAAATAGTGGTAAACAACTATTAAACATTTAATTCACATCTAGAGTGCAATTTACAACTGTATAGGCACTAAATAATTTAAATAACGCTTATAACAGTCTGCCAATCAATCGGTTGACATACAATTAAATCCAAGGGAGATGTGAATTAATTATCATCCCCGGACCCATGTGGGGTTTTCAACCATCAAACAAATAATATTATTTGTATACTTGGGCGATGTGTAAAGTTATCATCCCAATACCCGTGTGGGGTTTACATCACAATCCATGTGAACTTATCTAATATTTTCACAGTTTAATACAAATGATTATTTTTAACAATGCATATTTTCACAGTTTAATAATAATAACATTAAAAAAGTAAACTTCCATCAATCACCAAACAAATATTGCAGTCACAGGCAATTAATATATATTTAGTTATAAAAATAAATAACTATATAAATAATTTGAGTGGGAGAGTTCTCACTTTGATTTCCACTCCATCGGTCTTTAATTGAGGATTTATGTTTAAACAAAATTTAACAAACGTTTAATTTAGCTTAAAATTCAACTTTCTCCATTTCTATTTTGGTCAGTTTTATGTTGTAGAGCTCGACTCCACGATTCCAACGCATCTTATTTTGCGCGATTCTGACATCGTTTGAACAAGTTATGGCAATTTAAATATTAATTACATTATTAATTAACTAATGATACTTAAGAAATAATTAAATTTGTTAACCCATTTTTTCCCGTCTTCCTCTTTTTCCATCAGCCGACAAATAGAACCCATCCTTCTTCACCAATCCTCTTATGGGCGCACTCCAATCGCTGTGACCAAGATCCATTGTGCCCACGTCGAAGCCCCTCGCCAGAGCTTCCACCGCCTGCCACGCTGGCCATCTCGGTGACCCCACCTCCACCGGAATCGAGCACAAAGTCCAGTTGTTTAAGCCTCAAATTAACACCAAACTTGAACCAAAAGAGGATATTAATCGTATCATTTTGAAGATCAGAAGAATCTCTTCAATTTTCATTTAGAAATCAACGTCTAATTCATGATATAGAGGCAGAAATTATGGGTATAAATTGGAAGCATTTCAGCCATTAATCATGTTACTGGCGGTTGCATTGGTTATGAGCCTTAGGGTTTAATGAAAAAGGGGATTATATATATATATATATTATGTTATTTAATTCTCTAATCAACTATATTTCGTCCAAACTCCAAATGAAACCCAGTGACTGTCGCCCCAAGCTAAATACCCCCATTCTGGACACATGGACTTAAATATTATTAAAATATTAATAAATTCCATAGCAACTATTTCAAATATTAATTTAGACATAACTTACAATTTATTATATAAAATCTAAAAATTTCACATTCGTTAGAAAGATACTTTTAAATAGATTCTAACATTTCTTGTTTTACGGAAATCCGACTTATTATGAATTCTATATATTCATTTAAAGTTCAAAACAAAAATTTCAAACTACCATGCCATTTCGAGTTAGTTTTAATTAAATTTTAAATTTATACGTTCAAACTTCACTATAAATAAATTATAACTCATTCATTTTCAAAATAAATTATATAAAATATTTAATTATCATTAAAATAAATTTTAAATTGGTTCCAAAAATACAGGTTGTTACATCCTTGTTGTTTAGTTTTTTGGTTTAAGCCAACTCGGAGTCCACGACTTCTAAATCCTTGAAGCTCGTTCACTTCTGTGTAAGCCTTTGGAGTTCACGACGTGGAGTTATTCGCGTCGTGGTATTCCTAAAAGAGAATATCAACATTTGGTGCATTTTATTTTTATCATTATTACCTATGGTCTAATAATTCAACTAGATTGATCTATATGTGTTAATGCTCGGGTCAGACCGAGTTCTTGCATGTAACTCATGAGATAGACCCTTTTGATGCTTAGCTTTGCTTCTGGATGTCTCTCTTCTCTAGTGCTTTTAGTGTGATCAGTTTGTACTTATAATCGTATCAGACACCTTTTGTTGTACTTATTCTTTTGAAAGGATGTGTCTGTTTGTATGTATTTGTACTATACTTGATGTATGTAAAGTTATATATCTGTGAATGTGTTCTATTTTATAATCTGTGTATTATTATATTATAACTGTATTGTTTTATATCGATCTTATAATCATTGTAGTATTACATTAAGCAAGTATTAAGTATGTTAAACCACAAATGAAAAAAATATGGAGCATTTATCGATGTACTTAGGACTTGTTTAATAAAAGGATATGAGTGGTCGCTTCTATCTCGCTTTATTCTGCGCCATAACAGACAGTATTACTCTGTAGTGCTCTTTATTAGGGTGGGTCTAGGGGTGGGGCGTTACAGTTTGGTATTAGAGCAGGATTTAGAAGAAAGCATGAGGAAACGCAGAACATGATACACAATACATTACAACGGGGCGCAATATAAATAGAATATAATCCCCAGTCTTGAGCTATCGCTAATCGAGTCCTTAACCCATCCTTGCTTTGGGGTAGATATAGAAGAGAGAATACGTAGGAATGTCAAATTTATGAAAATTCCATAGTATTCCTTACTTTTGAATTAATGATTATATCATATCCCTATGATAATCCGATCTTATCTTATCTATCCAATTAATGGCTGGTCGAGGGAAAGAGCGACCTTCGGGCTCCAGACCACGTAATGGTTCAGGGCTCGAAGATAGGGTTAAAGTAGAGCTATCCAGTGGCACACTACCTACAGAAAGTACTAAACCAATTAGTTATTCCTGTCCAGAGGGATCTTATGTCCTCCGAGCAGATATTGGTACTTATTAGGAATACCCAGCCTTCGGCTCCCTCTCGTTCCTCTTTACCGTGTAAGTCAGCATTTGCTCTAATGTGTCATGATTTCGCTGAACTCGGTGGGAAGCTGTAAAGGCCCGCAAATCTGTACCATTTGAGATGACTGAATAGAACTCACATCCAACCCAAGTTACATGAAAATGTGCAACTTTAATAGAAAGAAGTTAGAGGGTGATAAATGGAAAATACAAAGCTAGGATAAAGGAAAATAGATAGAAGATAGAACTGAACAACAATACAGATTATCACAATCACAACAGAACAAAATATAATAATAGCTTTTGGAATAAAAAACTGTATTTCTCTTACATACATCATCAGAGTACATCACATATACAACACATCGGAAATAAACTCTAAATATCTAATATTGAAGCCTCCTGCTCCAAACTCCTCCAGTGTCTGTAAAATCCTAAACTACTTGACTGCCCATATAAATTTAGGCATCCAATAGTTTAGGGAAAACATAGAAAAATAAACTCTAGGTCAATCACGGGACTGGTGCGAGTAAACGATTTTAAAACAACTTGATTTAGTTTTCAAAATCCTTTTGAAAGAAAAGATAATCATTAGATCGATCCACACATAAACATGGATTGTTTTTACCTTACGATAACCCAAAAAATCTTTATATCGAAACTCATCTGATATTATAATAGTGTCTAAATCAAATAAATAGCTATGTAGCAGAACGCTTGCATCTCACGCTCTACATACATAGTATATAATCAAAACCACGAGCGCTTATTGGATAATGAATACCCAACTATGACAAGGTATGGAACACCTTCCGATAGTGTTGTTGGAGAACGGAGTTTTGATGACAACAATCTTATTTCAATTGTCATTGATTATAAAATATATACTAACACTTTTTGTATATAATATATATATATATAATATGTGCAGGAATTATATACAGGAAATATCATTGAAGACTGTATAGTTATAAAGATGTTAGAGATTCAAAGATCGGAGAAATTACAAGACTCATGAGTAATCAAGATTTCAAGAGTTCAAAATTAATATAATTATAGAGTCTAGATTTTGTAAGACTCTAAATAGCACTCCAGGTTAAAATTCAAATTCTAATTTTCAAATTCTGATTTTCAATTCTATCCTTAATCCTCTCTATTTTTTTTTTAATTTTTTCAATTTTATTCTTCTCTGTTTTTCAAACTTAAGTTTTTTTATATACTTTATATTTATAATTTATATAGTTTAAAACCTCATAATTTTATAAATATATATATAGTTTAAATTTATGTTCTCATATGTTTTTCTATCATATAATATTAATTGACAACACTAGAATTTTTCTCAAGAATTATTTTTATATCAAAACACTTGAAAAATGATTTAAAATTTAAATTTTCAAAGGAGTATGTCGACATAACAAAAACTCCATGTCGACATATAACTGTCACTTTTTCCAATTTTGAAAGAAAGTGTCTTTTCACTATTTGAAATGATTCAGAACTGTTGCAACCTTTCATACTCTATAAAAAGGGGTTAAAACCGAATTTTTTATCGTCTCTTCTTCTCTAACTTCATCCTCTTTCTCTTCACCTTTATTCTTAATCATTTTTATGATTCTTACACTTATACTCTTCCGAATTCAATTCTGTTTTGATAAAAACTTCTTCTCTCCACACTCTCTACTCTCTGAATCAAGTGCTATTAAAGAGTTATAGGGCTGTTTTGTAATTGCTTGGATCGAATAAACCTTGTTTGTAAGTCAAAGAGGAATTGATGTATCCTTGTAGCCATGAAATCAAGGAATAGGAGTCGGTGTGTCCTTGTTGAGCCATGAAATCAAGAATAGGAGTCTGTGTCTCCTTGTTGAGCCGTGAAATCAAGGAGGGTGTATTTGACTATTGGAAATAGTTATAAAACTCTGTGCAATCCAGCGTTGTGCGGGACTAGATGTAGGAGTAATCCGAACCAGTATAAAATCCGGTGTGTTCTTTCCTTTTCTACATTTATATTTCTATTTATTTCGCATTTGTATTTGAATCTGTGTATGTGATTGTGTTTGTGGTAATAGATTCATCTCATAGTTAACATTAGATTTAAATTTTGTTTAAATTCTTACAAACACTATTCACCCCCCTCTAGTGTTTGCTTTGCCTTAGCGATCCATTCCCTAACAACTGGTATCATAGCAAGGTCTTTCAAAAAGTTCATAATCTGATTTTTGAAAATAGTGATAATGGCAACCAAAACTGGTAGCAATAATAGTTCTTTTATAGGGGGTCAATCCTCTATTAGACCACCATTGTTTAATGGTAGTAATTATTCATATTGGGCATGTAGAATGAAAATTTAGTTACAGTCTGTAGGATTAGACACATGGAATAGTACACAAAATGAATATGTTGAACCCACAACTGCATTTGTACAATGGACAAATGAACAAAAGACTACTGCATAAAGCAATTCTAAAGCCATGAATATGTTATTTTGTTCATTAGATAGGAATGTGTTTAATAGAATATCAGTATGTAAGACTGCTTATGAAATCTGGAGAACTTTACAAGTTACTCATGAAGGAACTAGTAAAGTTAAATAGACTAAGATAGGCATGCTAGTTAATTAGTTTGAATTATTCAAAATGAACGAGAATGAGTCTATTTCTGATATGTATTGCAGAT
The DNA here is from genome assembly GCA_030737875.1 of Allium sativum. NCBI lineage: Eukaryota > Viridiplantae > Streptophyta > Magnoliopsida > Asparagales > Amaryllidaceae > Allium > Allium sativum. The sequence continues at coordinate 727,211,166 of CM060921.1, forward strand.
TTCAAGAGATAGTGCATTCACTAACAGCACTTGGAAAAACTTGTTCAGAAGCAGATCAAGTCAGAAAAATATTAAATTCATTAACTCAAGAATGGGATCAGAAGACTTTGGCTATAGAAGAAGCCAATGATGTCAATGAAATGAAAATTGAAGAATTAATTGGAAATTTGATGTCATATGAAGTTCAATTACAGAAAAGAAAAGAAAATAGATCAACTGGAAAGAAATCTATTGCACTGAAAGCAACAACAAATGATTCTGACTCGAGTAGTGAAGATGATGAAGAAACAATACGCATGACAAATCATTTTATAAGATTTCTAAAATATAGAAGGAAGGGTTATAATCAAGCAAATTCAAAACTAAATGATGGACGATGTTTTAACTGCAACAAACCAGGTAATGTAAAGAAAATGTGTCCATATCTAGACAAATCTACTCAACAAACGCACAACACCAATTCATCAAGAAAAGGAAAGAAAGCATATGCAGCAACATTAGATGATTCAGATTTGTCATCAAATGATGAAGAACCAGAAACCGGAAATACAAATATATGCTTTACAGCAATTCAGAAAGATCATAAAGAAAAGGATCAAAAAACCGGGTATGCATTAATTAAATTTTAATTTTGTTTGGTTGATTAGTTGCTTTATTTATTTGCTTTGATTTGAATTTAAAAACTTTAAAAAATAAATAACTTTTTTTTAAATTTGAATTTTGAAATTCAAAGTAATAATATAATATTAAATAACTAATAAATTAATGAAATAAATTGTTTGTGTGTTTATTAGGATTAGAATTATTTCAGGAAATCGTTAAACCTGAAATATAGATCGATAATATAAACTTAAAAATCCATTTCCATTTTGAAATCAACCTAGTATGTCGACATACAGAAAAATACATGTCGACATATTCAACCAGTTTTGAAATTTAAATTTTGAATTTCAAACTTTCAAACTTCCCTCCAAATCTTTTCCCCAACTCCCAAGGTCTGAAAAGGTTTCCTTTCAATCTGAAAAGTTGTGCCTATTCAATTCATATCTATTCATTTTCTATATTATATATATATATATAGAGAGAGAGAGAGAAATCCTTTCTACCTTTCATTCACAACTCAAAACAATATTCTTTATATCCATCCTCTTCAAAATTATCATTTCAATGGCTTCCTTTTGTTATCCCAAACTCGTGAAGATGTTGTATGCAAATCTCAATCGCGGATTTTACAAAGGAAACGGAAACCAAATTTGGAGTAGTGTCAAGGGAACTCAGATTTTCTCGATGCCGAACTTTTAGGCAAAATTCTAAATTGTAGAAGCGTGGGCTCAGATTTCTCAACTTTCACTATCGACGAAACCGATATGGAAACCTTTCACGATATCTTCGAAGATGGTGCTCCAATGGATTTCAAAAATCATTTCTTATGTTCAAAAACAAGAATTGTCAACCTTCTCCTTCAACACACCATCACTCCACATTCCGGAAATTTCAACAATCCAACTCTTAAAGTCCAAAAGTCTCTCTTTACTATTATGGGTAGTTATCTTATAAATTGGGCCGATATGATTCTAAATGAACTTAAGCCTATAGATTTATCTACAAGAGAAAACACTCTCTACTATGGTTTTTATATCACTCGTATTTTCAAACACTTTAATGTTGATCTTCAGGGAGAAGAATTTGTCGATGCATCAAAGATTCATCTCATGCAAATTCCTCTCACTTTCAAACCTTATGGGACATTTGATGCCAAACAAGCTCGATTGCAACAAGAACAAGACCCAATGGAAGTCAAAGAAGAAGAAGAGACTTTTATGGAAAGCATTGAGTATCCAACCTCAAAACATATCTACAAAGACATGGTTGTTCAAAATCAAGTGAAAATCATCAACAATCAAAAGAAGCTTAACAAGAGGCTTTCCAAAATATCCAAATTCATGGTCAAGATAGGAAGAAAGCTTGGAATTTCATCTTCCTCATCATCTTCCGAAAACTAGGCTATCTAGTTTAATCTATCTTTATGTATTTCCTTGTATTTGCTTTCGAATCTCGTATTTAAAGTGTGTCTTGTTTAGTTGGATGTATTTACTTTCTATTAAGTAGTGAATGGAGTTTTATTTCTTATTAAATCCTCTTTATGTTTCTAAAAAAATTGTAAAACAAATTACAATATTACAAGAGTTAATAAGAATTCAAAAATTCAAAAAAATTCAAAACTCACTATAGTATGTCGACATGACAAAAAGAGTATGTTGACATATAGCTGACATATTTTTAAATTATTTCAAATTTTAAATTAAAATAACTACTCATGTCCATTCAAAATCCAACGAATTCCAGACCCTATTTAAGCCCATTCCTCTCAGAAAACTTCATTATTCCATTACTACTTTAACCATTTCTCATCAAATCCATGGCAAATACTATCCATAATCTTAGTGAAAACCCAGAAGAAACTCTCAATTAGTTCAAAAACATACTCTCTATCATTCTACGAAATCAGCATCATCTTGATTTAAGTCAAATAAAGATGTTCGAACAATAAGAAAAGCACTTTGATGCAATGCGATGGCTAATCTCTTCTCTTTTCGGAGATGAAGAAAATAATCTCGCAAAGGCTCCACCAACCAAAGAAGATGAAGATTGGGAAGTAATTAAGAAGGATCCTATCTTTGGAGAAAATGGTTGGGTTGAAGTTCCAAGAAACGTTTAATTATTCGGTACGATTTGTTTAAGTATTCTAAAAACATATGGTGTGGTGTAATTTGTATTCTATTATTTGAAACTTGTATATATTAAGACGTATGGTGTGATTTGATTTGGTTTGATTTGTATATATGTATATATATATATATATCAGACAAACATATGTAATAATACTTGGATTGGTTTGTATTTAATCATCATATTAGGTGCTTTTTTTGAATAGATTAAGGGAGTATTCTACATAGAAATAGTTATTAGATTAAGGGGGAGTATTTTTAAGATAGTTACTTAAGTTCTATTCGGGAAGTCATACATTTTAGGGGGCGTACATTCTACATTTATTTTTGATAATGTCAAAGGGGGAGAAATTATAAAATATAGGCATAGTTTATAGGATTCTTACAGACAGGGAGAGTATAGAAGGAACAACATCAAACATGTATATACAGGTATGATATTTTATAAACTAAGGTTCTCATGATAAAAAAGGGGGAGATTGTTGAAGAATGGAGTTTTGATGACAACAACCTTATTTCAATTATCATTGATTATAAAATATATATACTAACACTTTTTATATAGGATATATATATGCAGGAATTATATACAGGAAATATTACTGAAGACTGTACAATTATAAAGATGATAGAGATTTAAAGATCAGAGAAATTACAAGACTCATGAGTAATCAAGAGTTCAAAATTAATGTAGTTATAGAGTCTAGATTTTGTAAGACTCTAAATAACACTCCAGGTTCAAATTCAAATTCAAGTTTTCAAATTCAATTACTAATTTTTAAATTCTGATTTTCAGTTTTATCCTCAATCCTCTCTATTTTATTTTTCTATTTGTTTCTATTTTTATTCTTCTTAGTTTTACAAACTTGAGTTTTTTTATATACTTTATATTTGTGCTTTATATAGTTTAAAACCTTATAATTTTATAAATATATTTGTATAGTTTAAATTTATGTTTTCATATGTTTTTCTATCATATAATATTAATTTACAACACTAGAATTTTGCCCAAGAATTTCCAGAATTGTTTTTATATCAAAACACTTGAAAAATGCTTTAAAATTTAAATTTTTAAAGGAGTATGTCGACATAACAAAAACTCCATGTCGACATATAACTGTCACTTTTTCCAATTTTGAAAGGAAGTGTCTTTTCACTATTTGAACCGATTCAGAACTGTTGCAACCTTTCATACTCTGTAAAAAGGGGTTAAAACCGAATTTTTTATCATCTCTTCTTCTCTAACTTCATCCTCTTTCTCTCCACCATTATTCTTAATCATTTTTATGATTCTTACACTTATACTCTGCTGAATTTAATTCTGTTTTGATAAAACTTCTTCTCTCTACACTCTCTACTCTCTAAATTAAGTGCTATTGAAGAGTTATAGGGCTATTTTGTAATTGCTTGGGTTGAATAAACCTTGTTGGTAAGTCAAAGAGGAATTGATGTATCCTTGTAGCAGTGAAATAAAGGAATAGGATTCGGTGTGTCCTCGTTGAGCCTTGAAATCAAGAATAGGAGTCTGTGTCTCCTTGTTGAGCCGTGAAATCAAGTAGGTGGTATTTGACTATTGAAAATAGTAATAAAACTCTATGCAATGCAGCTTTGTGTGAGACAGGATGTAGGAGAAATCCGAACCAGTATAAAATCTGGTGTGTTCTTTCCTTTTCTGCATTTTTATTTCACTTTATTTTGCATTTGTATTTGAATCTGTGAATGTGATTGTGTTTGTGGTGGTGGATTCATCTTGTAGTTAACATTAGATTTAAATTTTGTTTAAATTCTTATATACACTATTCACCATCCTCTAGTGTTTGCTTTGCCTTAACGACATTCCCTAACAAGTGTATCTCTAGATAGGAATACACTGGGTTTAACAAGAACATATTACAACCCGGCCACACATGACCGATCACTCATTTTACTTGAGTGTATCGAATATATTGTCACCTTACGGCTACGTAACTACCGTTTTCCCGGGAGATACAGAAACAAAAGAAGAACAATAATGAATTTTCTTTAGATAGTGACAACACAACCTAATGGGAGTGACCCACTTGTGTAACACCCCGTAATTCTATTAATATTAATATTCACAAATTAAAGAATAACTAATCTCAGACGTGAGAATTGTGGGAAACGGGTTGCGCCATTGTGTTCGTCTCGGAATTCTGGTTGAAATAGAGTCCGAGTTTGCGTGATTTGGACTTCGTATGAAGGAGATATGGCCATCGGAAGTTTCAGAAAATTCAAAATTCGAAGTCAAACAGGCTAGGCGGGAAATTTCCCGCCTAGCACCACAGGTCGACTGGGCAGTCGACACCCCTCCCCCCTAGGTCGACTGGGGAGTCGACTGGGCAGTCGACCTGGTCAGGTCGGTTAGGGTTTGGCTGAGCCCAATCTTGAGCTGCTGATGTGTCTTTAGGGCTGAGTTGACAAATTTAACGGTTCAGGTTAGTTCTGAGTTGATCTGACGGTCTAAATAAATCCTAAACTCTATAAATGCCTAGGTAGTCTCTCACTCTAATTCACATGAAAAATAGAATAGCCACCGTCATACCGCCGCCATGGAACTCAGTGTAGCCGCCGCCAACTAAGAAGGAAGAAAGCTAATCAAAACCCTAATTCTACTCAACTCTAAAGCAAATCAAGACTCTCTTTCTTCTCTAATTGTGAGTATGATGATCTTAACAAGATTATTATTAAACTAATTAGATTAAGTTATGAATGGATTATAAGTGAATGATGTGGATTGTCATATATGTTGTTGTAAACCTTATGCTATCATGTATGTTGTAAATCCTATGTTATGTGATGATGATATCCTATATGTTGTAAATCATGTTATGATGATATCATATATGTTGTAATTTTCTATGCTAAGTTGTGATAAATCATACATGTTATAAAGTCATGATGTTATTATCTATGCTAATTAGTTCATGTTAATCAAATCATAATGTTGATATTATTTGGGCTATGTTGATTTATATGACAAATCATGTATGCAAGTTTAGATTGATTAGTAAAGATTATGAACATATGCCATGACATCTATTTAGATCTAGAATTATGCTATGACATGGGTGAGTCCAATGGGTTAGATGCTAGTTTACACCATCATTATGTTGCATAAACCACATATGCCAGTTTATACATGAATTTGGATTATGATCATATTATGTAAGTTGTGACATTTAACCAAACAAGTTGACACCTTTAGATCCATGACATGTGTAGTTTTATGCAAGTTTCACCCCTATTATGATTAGAGCTATTTTATTTGTCTATATGTTGTGATAATTTATCTTTGTGCTATGAGTTAGACTATTCGAGTCTAACGTATATTTTGCGTTGAATAAGCGAACGTATAACGTGGGGTAGGGGTAATATTAAGGATTTAATATTAAGAAATTGGATGCAATTGATATGATTTTGCATACCAGAAGTGGATGGCCATAATTGAGTCAATTATGGACATCATTAAAATTGGAATTAATTAATGATTTGAATAGGGATATATTTAAAACTGGGGTAAAAGATTATAAGTGATAATCAATGCTTAGGACACGAGGTTGGACTCGTTTGTGTCGTAAACCTGCCCGGACCCGCCCGGCAAATCCAGTAGTCACAAATGTCTGCCCAATGTGAGAGGTCCTAGGCCCAAATTAAAGCATAACAGTTATAAAGACACGAGGTTAGACTCTTTTATGGTGTAAGACTGCCCGGACCCGCCCGACAAATTCAGCTGCCATAAATGCCAGTCTAATGTGAGAGGTCTTTATGAGGTTATGGCCTGAATGAATTAAGAAATACTTAACCAGATAAACATGTAAGGTGGGACATGGGGGTTAAGTAGGTGCCTTGGGTGGCATGAGGAATCTAGTGGTTGCCTTTAGTGGCATTGGAAATACGATTAATAAGACTTAACCAAACACACATGTGAATGAACATGACTAAGAAGAGGGTTAAGTGGGATATACTAGTGGGGACAAGCTTAGGTGGATAGCTTGTGGGGGCCCATTTCAACCAGTAACCCAAATGTATCTTTGTGGGCTCGACCCAAGTCGAGGACGGGACACGCATACTAGGCTTGACTATAAGAGGCCAAAACGGGTTAGCGGTGGCAACGCAAGTCCAACGGGTTTCATTTGCGTGTGTGGACCCGGGCTGGTAGGTAAGACGTTGTTGCATCGTGTAGGTATAAACCGTGCATCCTTAAGTTGTATCGGGTTGCCACTTTAGGGGAGTGATACACCCCACTATGGGGCCAGCACGGGTATCTACGAGTAGGGAGCTGATCGAAAGTGGGTAGTGGGATACACCTAGTGGAGATAGGGGTAGGCGGCACCTATGTAGTCAGCTAGGGGTATGCAAAGCTATTTATATAATTTCTAAGTGAAGCAAGTGGGTAGTAGGGTATACCTAGCGGAGATAGGGGCAGACGGCACCTATGTAGTCAGCTAGGGGTACACTAAGCTATTTATATAATTTCTAAGTTCGGTGAGTGGGATCAACCTTTAGGGTGACTGGTGTGGTGCAGTGTAGTAATTATTCGTTAGTAATTAGGTGTGCCTTTGACGTTATCTTTATCTGCTCTTCCATACCCAATAGTTCATAGACATTTTCCTTGTCTTCCAGCTTATGTCTTGGTCTAGTTATTTTGATAATAGTATTGTTAGAATTATCATACTCGCCAGACTTTATGTCTGACCCCCTCTATTTCTATCCTTTTTCCCCCTCCAGGTCCTCAGGGTGGGCCCAGCTCTAGTGGAGCTTGATTGGATTGCTTTATCTCTCTCTTGGAAAGCTTGGACCGTTGAAGTAAAGTCCAGCTTGTTATCTTCTTTAATGGCTATTTATGTAATGGGATTATGTATTTTGTTTATCAAGATGGATATTGTACTTGACTGTGGTCTATGGTTTTATGATGTAATAAACATGTTTAATTTCCGCTGCAATAAAATAAAGTTTTAGATTTCCAAGTACTACTTATTATCTGTCTTGTTGTAATTTTTCTGTTCTATATTCACTTAAAACCTCCATGGAAGTTAATGCATTCCCTTTGTGAGTGACATTAATGGACGTGGGGTGTTACACGTGGTATCAGAGCTTAAGGTTACTAGAACAGATAATTTTTTTAGAAAAAACTATTTTTCTAAAGTATTTTTGGAAGAAGTGTTTTCAAAAACATGTCTTAATGAGTAATTTAAAGAGGAAAGTTTTTAAGAAAAACATAATCCCCAATAGCCATATATCTTTATCTTTCGAATTCTCCATTTTGAATCTTTCCTTTTTCGTTTCAGCATGGCTGAAGATCTTAACCTTCCGGATGGTGTAACGATACCAGGATGGTATAGGAGGTTATTAGAGGCTAGGGCCGCTGCAGGTCCAGCCAATGTTCCTCCACCACTAGTTGCACCCGCTCCTCCTCCTCCTCGCGCTGATACTTTTGCAAAGACATGCAAGGAATTTAAGGCTATGGGTGGAAAACCTTTTCAAGGGTCAGAAACGTTTGTGGAAGCTAGAGAATGGCTTAAGGAGGTGGAAGAATTGCTAGAAATCTTTGAAGTAGAAGAAGGGAGGAAAGTCAAATTAGTAGCTTGGTTAATGAAGGGAGAGGCCTCGTTTTGGTGGGAGGTCACTAATGGGGAGCGTCCTGTTGACTCTTGGGCGGATTTCAGACGTAGGTTTAAGGCGAAGTTTCTCTCACGGGCGGAAGAAAATCTATATATGGAAAGGTTCTTGACATTAAAGCAAGGAAGTTCATCAGTGAAAGAATATGTCAACAAATTTAATCAGTTAGCAAGGTTTGGCTTGGACTTAGTGAACACGCCGGAGAAGAAGGCTCTGAGGTTCGTTAATGGCTTGAATGAACCATTGCAAGGGTTGGCTATGACCCACATCCCTATCGGGGCCACCTTTGAGAAGCTAGTAGAAATGGCGCTCATGCACGAGGAGAAAGGCGCTAATGCTAATAAGGCACCCGAGAAGAAAGGGGATCAGAAGAAACCACAACAGCAAAACAAGAAGGGTGGCAAAGACAATAATGGAAAGGGAAAGAAGAAATGCTTTAACTGTGGGGACACCAGGCCATCTCAGCAAGGATTGTAGAAAGAAAAAGAAGACTGGTTGTTTCACTGTGGTGAAGCGGGACATCTAGTGAAGGACTGCCCAAAGAAGGGGCAGAGGACAGGGTCTACCTCGGGAGGACAGGTGCAGGCTCTTATGGCACCAGGGCAGGCAAGGGGACAAGTTCAAGCTCTCGCGGTCCCACCGCTGCAAGAACGAGGTAGAACCATTTCTGTTGAAAGCTTAGTTTTTCTGTTTGATCATCCTGTCTGTACCTTATTCGATTCGGGCGCATCGCATTCGTTTATCTCTACATCATTAGTTGAATCACTGCACTTAAACACCAGTTTAGTAGAGGATCCCTTAGTTGTTTCGAATCCATTTGGGGGCTCAACTTATTTGTCCATGATGTGTTTGGATATGAAAATTTTTATACTTAGCGTTGAGTTTAGATGTGATGCTTATGTTTTTGGCTTCACGGGCTATGGGCTAATTTTAGGAATGGATTGGTTATCCAGGAATGGGGCCGTTCTTGATTGTGAAAGGAGAGTAGTTAGGCTCATGACTCGCCTTGGCAACACTCTCGAAATCTTTTGTAATCCCATAAATTCCATTATGCTAAGTTATCTAGAATCGCTTGACGCGTCTGTGGAGAATCTACGATCTGTTAGAGTGGTCCGATAATACTCGGATGTGTTTGAGGAGGTGAAGGGCTTGCCTCCGAAGCGGGAGATAGATTTTCAAATATATCTTGTGGATAATGCAAAACCAGTATCTTTGCCAGTACGCCACATGACTCCTCGTGAAAGAAGGGAACTCAATAAGCAAGTGAAGGAGTTGCTTGAGAAGGGGTTCATAAGATGAAGTATATCGGAGTGGGGTGCTCCAGTAGTATTTGCCACAAAGGCGGATGGGTCCCTTAGACTTTGTGTGGACTATAGAGAACTTAATAAGCTTACTAAGAAAAACAGACACCCACTGCCGAGGATTGACGATCTCTTCGATCAGTTAGTTGGCGCCTCAGTGTTTTCGCAGTTGGACTTAGCCACTGGATTCCATCAGTTGAGAGTGGCTGAGGATAGCATAGACAAGACTGCCTTTAGGACTCCGGACGGTTTCTATGAATGGCTAGTGATTCCCTTCGGTTTGACAAACGCCCCCGCATACTTTGTTGATCTGATGAGTAGGGTGTTTAGGGAGTACCTTAACAAATTCGTGGTAGTCTTTGTAGACGACATCTTGATCTTTTCTAAGAATGAAGAAGTGCATGCCCTACATCTTAGAGAAGTGTTGGAGACTCTACGAGCGCATAATCTTAAAGCTAAATTTTCTAAGTGTCACTTCTGGAGGAAGGAAGTACGGTTCTTAGGGCACGTGGTTTCCAAAGAAGGGATAGCTGTGGACCCCACGAAGGTGGTGGCCATCCAAGATTGGAAGGTCCCTAAAAATGCTACCGAAGTAAGGAGTTTCTTGGGGTTGGCTGGCTACTATAGGAAGTTTATCAAAGACTTCGCAAAGATATCAGCTCCATTGACACGCCTGACGAAGAAGAACCTAGTCTTCGCGTGGGACGTAGATTGTGATGATGCGTTCCAATGTTTAAAGAGAGCTTTGACCTCAGCTCCAGTCTTAGTGCTGCCAGACGGGAGTAAGCCATTTACTATTTATATCGATGCTTGTGGGACAAGACTAGGCACAATCTTAATGCAAGAGGGAAGGGTAATAGCCTATGGTGGAAGGCAGTTGAGAGCGCATGAGAAAAATTACCCTACACATGACCTATAGTTGGCCGCTATTGTTTTCGTGCTTAAGTCTTGGCATCATTATCTTCTTGGCGAGAAATTCGAATTATTCACTGACCACAAATCTTTAAAATACTATTCTCTCAGAAGGACTTGAATTTAAGACAGCAAAGGTGGATGGAATTCTTAGCGTCCTACGACTTCGAAATAGTATATACCCCTGGCAAGGGTAACGTGGTGGCGGATGCCCTAAGTAGGAAAAGGCTGTCCTTGAGTCCGTTGTTTGTGGAGCGACGAAGTTTAGAGTTCATTTCTATATTTGACTTTACACCTTCCATTGACTTCGTACCCGGTTTGCTATCATCCTTAGAGGTTAGACCTACGCTTTTGGGACGGATTGGCGAGGCACAGCGAGACGATCCACAATTGGTTGAGTTAGTAGAAAAGCTCAAAAGAGGGGAGTCATCAAGCCATCTCCGTAGGTATACCCTAGATGATAAGGGTTGGTTACGTAGGAATAGTAGACTTTGTGTACCTCGAAACAAAGGTTTGAGGAAGGCTATTCTTGACGAAGCACATCGTTCGAAGATGACCATTCATCCCGGCGTGGAGAAGATGTACAAAGACATGAAGCGAGTTTTCTTTTGGGCCGGTATGAAGAGGGATGTGGCCGAGTATGTCGCTAGATGCTTGGTGTGCCAACAAGTAAAAGCGGAGCAAAAGAAACCCGGTGGGTTGCTTCACCCATTGGAGGTTCCACTATGGAAATGGGAAAGTGTCTTGATGGACTTTGTGGATGGATTACCAAGATCAAGGAAGGGTAATACGGGGATTTGGGTTATAGTAGATAGACTTACTAAAAGCGCTCATTTTATTCCCGTGAAGAGTAAGAGGACTGCTCCATGGTTAGCTTCTGTATACGTTCGAGAGATAGTTCGTTTGCATGGTGTTCCTTCTAGCATAGTAAGCGACCGTGATCCTATCTTCACTAGCGAATTTTCGAGGAGTTTACGAGAAGCGGTAGAGACTCAGTTATGTTTGAGCACCGCATATCATCCTCAGACGGACGGCCAAACCGAGAGGGTGAATCGCATTCTAGAGGACCTTTTGAGGCTATGTATCCTAGACTTTGGGGGTACATGGGAAGAGCATCTTCCATTGGTGGAGTTCGCATATAATAATAGCTTCCAGTCCAGCATTGGCATGGCACCTTTCGAAGCTCTTTATGGATGACCTTGTCGTTCACCTACATGTTGGTAGGAATCTACGAATAAGATCTTACTTCGTCCCGATATGATTAGGGAGACGACGGAAAAGATCGATTTGATCGAAGGAGGATGAAAGCAGCGCAAGATAGGCAGAAATCTTATGCGGATAAGAGGAGGATAGATCTTGAGTTCGATGTTGGGGACATGGTCTTTATCAAAGTGTCTCCATTACAGAATGTTGTTCGCTTTGGGTCCGTGGGGAAATTAGCACCAAGGTTCGTAGGGCCGTTTCCTATTAAAGAGAAGATTGGACAGATGGCGTATTGAGTGGAGTTGCCTGAGATACTTAGTGGTGTACACGACGTATTCCATGTGTCACATTTGAGGAAGTGCTTGCACGAGACCGCGGAAGTGGTAGAGCCGAACTTGCTTAGAGAGGTGGAGATAGAGCGTGATGCGACGATTCGACGAGCTCCTACATGCATTCTTGGGTCGGAGATCAAGAAGTTGAGGAATCGAGAGGTCAGACTAGTCAAAGTGCAATGGGGAGATGATGAGAGAAACGCTACCTGGGAGACAGAAGCGAAGATGCGTTCATTGTACCCTTTTCTTTTTGAGGGTATGTCTTTTAATTTCTCCTTTATCGCTTAGCTTGTACTTATCTTATCGTTAGTATGTCCTCTCGCTAGTATCTTTGACCTTTAGTTATGATAATCCTATGGTTGAAACATGTGTTTGAGACATGTTATGTATGATGGATGCAAAGTGGATGCAAGTGTTTGCTAGTGGTTGCTCGTGGACGCATATACACACACTATTAGGCACTAGATCGGCTCAGTCACTTCATATTGCATATTACATATAAATGGAAGTATTTAGTAAAATGGATGTATGATGATTGTATTATCATATGGATGCTGCATTCAGATGATGATTGTGCACGCATATAGAGATAATATGTAGCATTAAGGAACTTTTGCATACATAATGGACGCATGGCACTATCATGATTTGCATTAAGGAGGTCAACTGAATCAGTGGACCGCCTGATTTTGCATTAGATACGGACATATACACACACTGTGCATTTAAACATGAAAGCATTAGAAGTCTATAAGAACAATGGATACCTGTGTTTGATGGTTGAGTAGATGGACGATTGGATGTTAGGATATACATTCTTCTTGACTTGAAGATTTCGTGGTCGAAATCCTTTAAGGAGGGGAGAATTTAACACCCCGTAATTCTGTTAATATCAATATTCACAAATTAAGGAATACTAATCTCAGACATGAGAATTGTGGGAAATGGGTTGCGCCATTGTGTTCGCCTCGGAATTCTGCTTGAAATAGAGTCCGAGTTTGCGTGATTTGGGCTTCGTATGAAGGAGATATGGCCATCGGAAGTTTCAGAAAATTCAAAACAGATTTCAGAAAATTCAAAATTCAAAGTCAAACAGGCTAGGCGGGAAATTTCCCGCCCAGCACCCCAGGTCGACTGGGCAGTCGACACCCCCCCCCCCCCAGGTCGACTGGGGAGTCGACTGGGCAGTCGACCTGGGTGTCGACCTGGTCAGGTCGGCTAGGGTTTGACTGAGCCCAATCTTGAGCTGCTGATGTGTCTTTAGGGCTGAGTTGGCAAATTTAACGGTTCAGGTTAGTTCTGAGTTGATCTGACGGTCTAAATAAATCCTAAACTCTATAAATACCTAGGTAGCCTCTCACTCTAATTCACATGAAAAATAGAATAGCCACCGTCATACCGCCACCATGGAACTCAGTGTAGCCGCCGCCAACTAAGAAGGAAGAAAGCTAATCAAAACCCTAATTCTACTCAACTCTAAAGCAAATCAAGACTCTCTTTCTTCTCTAATTGTGAGTATGATGATCTTAACAAGATTATTATTAAACTAATTAGATTAAGTTATGAATGGATTATAAGTGAATGATGTGGATTGTCATATATGTTGTTGTAAACCTTATGCTATCATGTATGTTGTAAATCCTATGTTATGTGATGATGATATCCTATATGTTGTAAATCATGCTATGATGATATCATATATGTTGTAATTTTCTATGCTGAGTTGTGATAAATCATACATGTTATAAAGTCATGATGTTATTATCTATGTTAATTAGTTCATGTTAATCAAATCATAATGTTGATATTATTTGGGCTATGTTGATTTATATGACAAATCATGTATGCAAGTTTAGATTGATTAGTAAAGATTATGAACATATGCCATGACATCTATTTAGATCTAGAATTATGCTATGACATGGGTGAGTTCAATGGGTTAGATGCTAGTTTACACCATCATTATGTTGCATAAACCACATATGCCAGTTTATACATGAATTTGGATTATGATCATATTATGTAAGTTGTGACATTTAACCAAACAAGTTGACACCTTTAGATCCATGACATGTGTAGTTTTATGCAAGTTTCACCCCTATTATGATTAGAGCTATTTTATTTGTCTATATGTTGTGATAATTTATCTTTGTGCTATGAGTTAGACTATTCGAGTCTAACGTATATTTTGCGTTGAATAAGCGAACGTATAACGTGGGGTAGGGGTAATATTAAGGATTTAATATTAAGAAATTGGATGCAATTGATATGATTTTGCATACCAGAAGTGGATGGCCATAATTGAGTCAATTATGGACATCATTAAAATTGGAATTAATTAATGATTTGAATAGGAATATATTTAAAACTGGGGTAAAAGATTATAAGTGATAATCAATGCTTGGGACACGAGGTTGGACTCGTTTGTGACGTAAACCTGCCCGGACCCGCCCGGCAAATCCAGTAGTCACAAATGTCAGCCCAATGTGAGAGGTCCTAGGCCCAATTTAAAGCATAACAGTTGTAAAGACACGAGGTTAGACCCTTTTATGGTGTAAGACTACCCGGACCCGCCCGGCAAATCCAGCTGCCATAAATGCCAGTCTAATGTGAGAGGTCTTTATGAGGTTATGGCCTGAATGAATTAAGAAATACTTAACCAGATAAACATGTAAGGTGGGACATGGGGGTTAAGTAGGTGCCTTGGGTGGCATGAAGAATCTAGTGGTTGCCTTTAGTGGCATTTGAAATACGATTAGTAAGACTTAACCAAACACACATGTGAATGAACATGACTAAGAAGAGGGTTAAGTGGGATATACTAGTGGGGACAAGCTTAGGTGGATAGCTTGTGGGGGCCCATTTCAACCAGTAACCCAAACGTATCTTTGTGGGCTCGACCAAAGTCGAGGACGGGATACGCATACTGGGCTTGACTATAAGAGGCCAAAACGGGTTAGCGGTGGCAACGCAAGTCCAACGGGTTTCATATGCGTGTGTGGACCCGGGCTGGTAGGTAAGACGTTGTTGCATCATGTAGGTATAAGCCGTGCATCCTTAAGTTGTATCGGGTTGCCACTTTAGGGGAGTGATACACCCCACTGTGGGGCCAGCACGGGTATCTACGAGTAGGGAGCCGATCGAAAGTGGGTAGTGGGGTACACCTAGTGGAGATAGGGGCAGGCGGCACCTATGTAGTCAGCTAGGGGTACGCAAAGCTATTTATATAATTTCTAAGTGAAGCAAGTGGGTAGTGGGGTACATCTAGCGGAGATAGGGGCAGACGGCACCTATGTAGTCAGCTAGGGGTACACTAAGCTATTTATATAATTTCTAAGTTCGGTGAGTGGGATCAACCTTTAGGGTGACTGGTGTGGTGCAGTGTAATAATTATTCGTTAGTAATTAGGTGTGCCTTTAACGTTATCTTTATTTTCTCTTCCATACCCAATAGTTCATAGACATTTTCCTTGTCTTCCAGCTTATGCCTTGGTCTAGTTATTTTGATAATAGTATTGTTAGAATTATCATACTCGCCAGACTTTATGTCTGACCCCCTCTATTTCTATCCTTTTTCCCCCTCCAGGTCCTCAGGGTGGGCCCAGCTCTAGTGGAGCTTGATTGGATTGCTTTATCTCTCTCTTGGAAAGCTTGGACCGTTGAAGTAAAGTCCAGCTTGTTATCTTCTTTAATGGCTATTTATGTAATGGGATTATGTATTTTGTTTATCAAGATGGATATTGTACTTGACTGTGGTCTATGGTTTTATGATGTAATAAACATGTTTAATTTCCGCTGCAATAAAATAAAGTTTTAGATTTCCAAGTACTACTTATTATCTGTCTTGTTGTAATTTTTCTGTTCTATATTCACTTAAAACCTCCATGGAAGTTAATGCATTCCCGTTGTGAGTGACATTAATGGACGTGGGGTGTTACAACTTGGCCATGATGCCTGCCCGATTTTTGTCATTTCCTAGTTGATGAGGCTTGAGGCTACACTTACCTTTGACAAATCATTTCTTTATTGACTTTGAATGCCACATCGTCAAAATTGACAACCACTAATTGATTTCCACAAAAATATATTACGGGTATAAAGCAAGAGAAAGGAATTCCTCTACCACCAACATAAATAAGTTTGAAGAGATTAACGTATGTGATCGATTAGGCTTACTCTATTAGACATTCGTCCATACAAGTTGTCGTGGGACTGGACAAATCGAGATCCTGTAAATACATCTAAGGAAATTTCTACCTAGGATCGCCAGTGTAACACCTCGTATTTTCTGTGAATATTAAAGTAACGAATTAAAGAATACTAAATTGTAAAAGTGACAATTAAGGGAAACGTGTTACAAAATTGCGTTCGTCTCGGAATTCTGCTTGAGATAGAGTCCAAGTTTGCGCGAATCGGACTCCGTATTAAGAAGTTATGGAGTTCAGAAGATTTCATGTTTAAACAGAAAATTAAATAATTTAATAAACAAAACATTTGAATTTCAAAATCACATGAATCGGCTGGGTGGGAAAATTCCCACCCATAGGGGTCGACTCCCCCAGGGGGGTCGACATAGGTGTCGACCCCCCAAGAGGGGCGTCGACTGGGGTGTCGATCCCCTCGCCCAGATCCAAACAGTGACGATTTTTGACTTGTTGCTAAGTCACTAGGGTATAGGTGGCAATTTTTGGATAGCTCTATCTAGTCTGGACGGTTCTGATTGCTCCTAGGTTGATCTAACGGCTCACATAAGTCTAAACCTCTATAAAAGCAACCCCAACCCTCAACCCTAAATCACATAATTTCATTCCAAGGAGCCACCATGCTGTCCATGGTCAACCTAGCATAGCCACCATTCTTCTCCAACTAGGAAGCAAACTAAAAAGCAAGTTAGAAGCTACGAATCAAATCAAATTAGAGTTTTCAAGTTAACAATCAAAGTCTACACCAAAGGAATAGCTAATCAAATTCAGAAATCAGATCCCAGAATTCAAGACCGTTCTGTCATTTGTAAGTTCGTGTTACTTTCAGAAATAAAAGTTAATTGTGATTCTGACATTGTAATAAATCTGAATATGAGATTACGCCTATTTCTATCTGTCTTTCTATATCCATTAGATTTATATCATTGATATTATTATGTCCATTCTTTGTCTCTTCTTTCCTTCTTCCCTTTTTGTTTTTATAGCCAGCCTACTGCGAGCCTGAGCCAAATCTCACAAGAGATGAACGTACGTTGGAAAAAATTGGACATAATACATGATTTGACATGGCCAGTGCTAAAACTGGGAAAAGTATTAAATTATGTATAATGGAGCATAACTGATTTGTAACTGATTTGAGGACATAACACACGTTGTATTTAAAACATAAAGTGTATCGAAAATATAACTTGAGATTTGAGGCATAAAGTATATTGGACATTTGACCTGGGGTTTGGGGGCGTAAATTGAACTGTAAACATGTAAGGCATAGTACATGCTGTGGTTTAAGACCTAAAAATTGGGGCATATTATATATAATAGTTTATGACTTGGAAGAAGGAGATTATTGTGCATAGTGATATATGGCTTAGGCATGAAAACCTATAGTAAGATAGAGAAAACTATTAAATGTGAACACGCCTAAATTGGGATTTTGGGTAATTGGCATGCACTGTAATTAAAGGCTATAATTTGGCATAGTTTATACTGTAAATCATGATTGGGGGTTTTTGGAGAGTATTTTGTATGGTGCAATATGACTAAACCTTAGGGCATGCGTTATATTGTGATTTTTGGGGGCATGACTGTTATTGCAAATTTGGAAAAATTGGGTGTAACCTATTTTGAGTAATAAATTGAATTTGAAATTGTGAGGCATAACTTGCAATCAGCTTTGTTGGGGTATAACTTGAGAATTGGAACATGACTAGTTTTGTGAATTTGGGATGATTAGCATATAAAATCTAGACTTGGACATGTATGGTAATTATGCTAAAAGATAAACATGCCTAACCGGAGGTTAGATTGAGTTGCGGTGTAAAACTGCCCGGAACCGCCCGGCATATCCAGTAACCGCAACAACACAGATCTAATGTGAGAGGTTAGCGCATTTAGCCCAAAACCCGAGGTTAGAATGAGTTTGTGGTAGAAGTTTGCCCGGAACCACCCGGCACATCCAGCAACAGCAAACAACAGTTCTAATATGAGAGGTTGGGGCATTAATAAATTAATTAATGCCAATAAACAGACATGATAAAAATGGTAACGTTAAGTAAAATTTAGAACACTTAACCGTTATAACATGTTAATTAGACAAGAAGGTGGGGTTAAGTAAATTTAGAACACTTAACCGTTATAACATGTTAATTAGACAAGAAGGTGGGGTTAAGTAAATTTAGAACACTTAACCATTATAACATGTTAATTAGACAAGTGATCAGGGTTAAGTTAACCAGTACAACATGATGAATGAGAAGGGTTAAGTTAATAAGAAACACTTAGCCAATATGACATGATGAATGGGTAGGGTTAAGTTAAAACAAGAGAGCAACACTTAACCAATATAACAGGATGCGTGGAAGGGATAAGTTAACACAAAAAGGCTACACTTAACCAGTGTAACACGACAAGTGGGTGGGTTAAATTAACTTGAATTGATTGATGACACTTAACCAATAAAGCATGATGAACGCGTGGGGTTAAGTTAATAAGAAACACTTAACCAATGTAACTTGATGAACGAATGGGGTTAAGTTAATGGGAAATACTTAACCAACATAACATGATTAATGAACGGGGTTAAGCTAACAGGAAACCCTTAACCAATCCAACATGACGAGTGAGAAGGGTTAATAAGAAACACTTAACCAACATGACATGATGAGTGGGTGGTTAAGTTAACATGAATGGACAACACTTAACAAATATGACATAATGTGTGGGAGGCTTAAGTACATATTGGGTTGGTGGGTAATATTAGTAAATATAGGCCCATAAACTTAACCATTAAATAAACATGCTTGAATCAGTGGGAGGGTTAAGTACATATCGGGCTGGTGGGTAATATTAGTATATATAGGCCCACAAACTTAACCGTTAAGTAAACATGTTTGAATCAATGGGAGAGTTAAGTACATCTCCTGTAGGTGGGTAATATTTGTATATATAGGCCCGCAAACTTAACAAGTAGGAAATCCTACTCAGCAGTAACCCACATAGATGTATCATGGTACCCTGAACTAGACAGGGTGGGGCACGATTACTGGGCTGATTATAAGCGGTCAAAATAGCGGCAGGGGGTACGTCAGTGTAGGTTCCGACGGTTTACGGGCGTGCACGTACTCCGGAGTGGGAAAAAGCAAGCATTGGGTACCAGTAGTTATACACTGTGCATCTTGAATCGTATCGGGTTGCTATCATAAGGATTGATACACCTTACGGTGGGACAAACACAGGGTATCTACACGCAAGAGAGGGCCGATTGACACAGACACAAGGAAAATTAATACGAGTAAGGAGCCGATCGATAGGGTAGCAAGGGTACATCTAACATCTCCATGGCAATTAGGCTGATTGAGGTAAGATCCTCATGCTAGATGTACACCTGAAGGCTACCATAAATTGCGGGGATTGGGATCACGTTGTAATATTATCATTTTACACATATTACTAGTTGGGACACTAGTTAGGCGGTGCAGAGATATAGAAACCAGAATAATAAGATAGTAGCGAAGCAGAGAAAGAGTAGAAGTGCATTTTATTTATCTTGCCTTATCATATCTTATACAAATCTTAGGATATCTTGTTATCCATGTTATCACGGTATTGTCTTATATTCAGGTTATTTATGTCATGATGCTTTTGCCTATTTATATGCTGAAAGTCACTAGGCTTGCCAGACATATGTCTGACCTAGTTTGTTTCGCCTCTTTTCTTCCGTTCCCCCCCCCCTACACACACAGGTTCACAGGGAGGAAATATTACCTCTTAGCTCAGTTTTCTTTCCAAGCTCAAAGATAGTCGATGTATTGCTTTGGACTCTCTCTTCCACTGCTATGGCTGGTTCATGCTTTATTGGGGAACATCATTGTTATTTTTATGCTCTTTTATACTTAGAAGTTTTTGAATCAAGACAGAAGTTCTATGTATTACTTTTAAGTATGATTGAGACAATTGTTGTAAAAGCTTGACTGAACCACATTGTTAATAAAATGACTTTACTTTCCGCTACTTTATTTGTCTGTCTTGTAATTTACCTGCATTTTTTTTTACCTAAAACGCTCCACCAAAGTTAAGGCATTCCCTTGGTTAGTGACCTTAACGGAGGTGGGGTGTTACACTTGGTATCAGAGCTGAATGTTACCGGATCAGATAAAAGATTTGAAAATTTATTTTTTAAAATGGTTTTAAAAGAAGCATTTTCTAAAGAAAAAGGTTTTGTTTTAAAGGCATATTCCCCAATGCCATATGCACTATCTTTTGATCCTCTGTTTGAATCCTTGTTTTCCTCCTTTACTGAGTCTCCAGGGCTCTTGGCTTTCTGGGAGGTAACATCATCGCGGCATGGTTCCGTAGGCTCGAAGAGACTACGACACTTGTCAAAGGGCGAAGAAATGCCCAACTTCCATATATAGCCATGTAGTTTCACCTACGGCTAATTTTCTTTCAAGCTTTGTAGGGATTTCCGTGCGATGGAGGAAATTTCAAGAGACTTGTCAACAAGTTACACAAAGATGGCAAAGATGAGAATGAGGGAGTTTGGCTAAGGAGCACAACTCAAGGATGAGGAACTCATGGATATAGACTTGGTTCACAAAGGAGGTAAAAATAAAGAGATGTAAGTGGAAGAATCACAGGACAAGAAGGGAAGAAAAAAATGGGAAAACCTAAGAGGAAGTATCTTTATTATGCTATAGCGAGTCATTAAGGACAAGGGAAAGAGCAAAGGACAGGATTTTCAGGAGGGCAAGTGCATTCTCTCACCACCAGCGTACCTGAGAAAGAGGTAGCAAAGTTTCAGTTGAAAAAGTTTAGCTTTCTTTTGATCATCCTGTTAGTACTCTTTTGATTTTAGCGCTTCACATTCGTTTATATCTGCTTCCATAGTTGATTCTCTGCACCTTAGTACTTGTATAATAGAAGATCCCATTATTGTCTCAAATCCGGTTGGTGGTTCGGCTCATTTGTCTTTGATTTGTAAGGATTTGAGAATAGCTATATTAAGTATTGAGTTTAAGTGTAATGCTTATGTTTTCGGGTTCCATGGGCTATGGGTTGATTCTAGGTATGGATTGGTTAGCTAGTAATTGTGAAAGGAGGGTAGTTAGACTTTCGACTTGCCTTGGGAATACCCTCGATATTTCGTGCGATCCTAAGGGATCAGTTTGTCTTAGGTACCTAGAATCGCTTAATGCATCTATCGATGATTTGCGATCCGTTGGAGTAGTCCATGAGTACGCAGATGTTTTTGATTAGGTTAGGGGTTTATCCCCTAAAACGCGAGATAGACTTCCGCATATATCTAGTTGACAATGCAAAACCAGTTGCATTACCTGTACGACACATGAATCCAAGGGAAAGGAAGGGCCCAGTAAACAAGTAAAAGAGTTACTTGAAAAAGGGTTCATAAGGCGAAGTATTTCTGAATGGGATGCTCCAGTCGTTTTCGTTACAAAGGAGGATGGTTCACTTCGCTTGTGCATAGATGTTATTTTGGAATGAGGAAGAACATGCTTTGCATCTAAGGGAGTCCCGGATACCCTCCAAGCGCATCAACTTAAGGCGAAGTTCTCCAAAAATGTCATATTTGGAGAGAAGAAGTAAGGTTTCTAGGACATGTGGTGCCCAAAGAAGGGATAGCAATAGATCCCGCAAAAGTAGTTGCGGTGCAAGACTGGAAGGTCCCAAGGAATGCAATAGAAGTAAGAAGCTTTCTTGGACTAGCAGGTTAATATAGGAAGTTAATTAAGGACTTTATGAAGGTATCGACCCCACTTACTAGATTGACGAAGAAGAATCTGATCATCTTAGTATATACACTTGGTAACATGGTTAGCATCTATTTATTTTCAAGAGAGAGTTCTGGAAATGTTAGCATGACACAACAGAGGTTGTAATGCCAAGTATACTATAAGAAGAAAAGGTGGAACGAGAGGCGACAGTGAAATGAGTTCCAACGCATATTCTGGAAACAGAAATTAAGAAGCTGCGCAAATCGTGAAGTTAAGACAGTCAGAGCAATATGGAATGAAGCGCAAGAAGATGCGACTTAGAAGACTAAAGACTAGATACGCGCATTATACCCTTTTTGAGGGTATATCCTTGATCTCTCTTTTTCTGTAAAATTTATTTGCATGCTAGTCTTTATCTTTTAAGTATATCCTCTCAGTTCTATCCTCAATCCTTAGGTAGAAGCCAATGGATATAAACATGTGTTTGAAACATGTTATGATTGATGGTTGCAAGTGGTTGCAAGTGTTTGCTAGTGGTTGCTCATGGATGCATATACATACATTAGGCACTAGAACGACTCCGTCACTTCCATATTGCATATGCATGAGTGAATTTTTATATATATGGATTAAAACTTGATGTGTTATCATATGGATGTTGCATTTATATGAATGATTGTGCACTCATGTAGAGGTT
This sequence comes from Allium sativum, assembly GCA_030737875.1. Classification (NCBI taxonomy): domain Eukaryota; kingdom Viridiplantae; phylum Streptophyta; class Magnoliopsida; order Asparagales; family Amaryllidaceae; genus Allium; species Allium sativum. The sequence goes on from CM060921.1 coordinate 727,233,913, forward strand.
ATAAAGTACGATTAGGAATAATTGCATACATGATGGACTCATGGCACTGACATAATTCACATTAAGGAGGTCAACTGAATCAGTAGACCGCCTGATTTTGCATTAGATAAGGACACATGCACACACTATGCATATGTTCATGAAAAGCATTAGAAATCCTTTAAAGGACAATGGACTCCTGTGATTGAATGGTTGAGTAGATGGAAGTTGGATGTTAGGATACATTCTTCTTGACTTGGAGATTTCGGGGACAAAATCCATTAAAGGAGGGGAGAATGTAACACCCCGTATTTCCTATGAATATTAAAGTAACGAATTAAAGAATACTAAATTGTAAAAGTGAGAATTAAGGGAAACGGGTTATGCCATTGCGTTCGTCTCAGAATTTTGCTTGAGATAGAGTCCAAGTTTGCGCAAATCGGACTCCGTATGAAGAAGTTGTGGAGTTCAGAAGATTTCATGTTTAAACAGAAAATTAAATAAGTTAATAAACAAAACAGTTCAAATTTCAAAATCACGTGAATCAGCTGGGCGGGAAAATTCCTGCTCATAGGGGTCGACTCCTAAAGTGGGGGTCGACATAGGTGTCGACCCCCCAAGAGGGGTGTCGAACCCCCCTATAGGGGTCGACCCCCTCGCCCAGATCCAAACAGTGACGATTTCTGACTTGTTGCTAAGTCACTAGGGCATAGGTGGCAATTTCTGGATAGCTCTATCTAGCCTGGACGGTTCTGATTGCTCCTAGGTTGATCTAACGGCTCACATAAGTCTAAACCTCTATAAAAGCAACCCTAACCCTCAACCCTAAATCACACAATTTCATTCCAAGGAGCCACTATGCTATCCATGGTCAACCTAGCACAGCCACCATTCTTCTCCAACTAGGAAGCAAACTAGAAAGCAAGTTAGAAGCTATAAATCAAATCAAATTAGAGTTTTAGAGTTAACAATCAAAGTCTACACCAAAGGAATATCTAATCAAATCCAGAAATCAGATCCCAGAATTCAAGACCGTTCTGTAATTTGTAAGTTCATGTTACTTTCAGAAATAAAAGTTAATTGTGATTCTGACATTGTAATAAATCTGAATCTGAGATTATGCTTATTTCTATCTGTCTTTGTATATCCATTGGATTTAACTCATTGATATTATTATGTCCATTCTGTCTTTTCTTTCCCTCTTCCCTTTTTGTTTTTATAGCCAGGCTACTGCGAGTCTGAGCCAAATCTCATAAGAGATGAACGTACGTTGGGAAAAATTGGACATAATATATGATTTGGACATGGCCAGCACTAAAATTGGGAAAAGTATTAAATTATGTATAATTGGGCATAACTGATTTGAGGACATAACACATGTTGTATTTAAAACATAAAGTGTATCGAACATATGACTTGAGATTTGAGGCATAAAGTATATTGGACATATGACTTGGGGTTTGGGGCGTAAATTGAACTGTAAACATATAAGGCATAGTACATGCTGTGGTTTAAGACCTAAAAATTGGTGCATATTATATATAATAGTTTATGACCTGGAATAAGGAGATTATTGTGCATAGTGATATATGGCTTAGGCATGAAAACCTATAGTAAGATAGGGATAACTGTTAAATGTGAACACGCCTAAATTGGAATTTTGGGTAATTGGCATGCACTATAATTAAAGGCTATAATTTGGCATAGTTTATACTGTGAATCATGATTCGGGGTTTTTGGAGAGTATTTTGTACGGTGCAATATGACTAAACCTTAGGGCATGCGTTATATTGTGATTTTTGGGGGCATGACTATTATTGTAAATTTGGGAAAATTGGGTGTAACCTATTTTGAGTAATAACTTGAATTTGAAATTGTGAGGCATAACTTGCAATCAGCTTTGTTGGGGTATAACTTGAGAATTGGAACATGACTAGTTTTGTGAATTTGGGACGATTAGCTAATAAAATCTAGACTTGGACATGTATGGTAATTATGCTAAAAGATAAACATGCCTAACCCGAGGTTAGATTGAGTTGCGGTGTAAAACTGCCCGGAACCGCCCGACACATCCAGTAACCACAACAACACAGATCTAATGTGAGAGGTTAGCGCATTTAGTCCAAAATCCGAGGTTAGAATGAGTTTGCGGTAGAAGTCTGCCCGGAACCGCCCAGCACATCCAGCAACCGCGAACAACAGTTCTAATATGAGAGGTTGGGGGCATTAATAAATTAATTAATGCCAATAAACAGATATGCTAAAAATGGTAAGGTTAAGTAAAATTTAGAACACTTAACCGTTATAACATGTTAATTAGACAAGAACGTGGGGTTAAGTAAATTTAGAACACTTAACCGTTATAACATGTTAATTAGACAAAAAGGTGGGGTTAAGTAAATTTATAACACTTAACCGTTATAACATGTTAATTAGACAAGTGAGCAGGGCTAAGTTAACCAGTACAACATGATGAACGAGAAGGGTTAAGTTAATAAGAAACAATTAACCAATATGACATGATAAATGGGTAGGGTTAAGTTAAAACAAGAGAGCAACACTTAACCAATATAACAGGATGCGTGGAAGGTTTAAGTTAACACAAGAAGGCAACACTTAACCAGTGTAACACGACAAGTGGGTGGGTTAAATTAACTTGAATTGGTTGATGACACTTAACCAATACAACATGATGAACACGTGGGGTTAAGTTAATAAGAAACACTTAACCAATGTAACTTGATGAACGAATGAAGTTAAGTTAATGGGAAATACTTAACCAATATAGCATGATGAATGAACGGGGTTAAGCTAATAGGAAACACTTAACCAATCCAACATGACGAGTGAGAAGGGTTAATAAGAAACACTTAACCAACATGACATGATAAGTGGGTGGGTTAAGTTAACATGAATGGACAACGCTTAACCAATATGACATAATGCATGGGAGGGTTAAGTACATATTGGATTGGTGGGTAATATTAGTAAATACAGGCCCACAAACTTAACCATTAAATAAACATGCTTGAATCAGTGGGAGGGTTAAGTACATATCGGGTTGGTGGGAAATATTAGTATATATAGGTCCACGAACTTAACCGTTAAATAAATATGTTTGAATCAATGGGAGGGTTAAGTACATCTCGTGTAGGTGGGTATATATATAGGCCCACAAACTTAACCAGTAGGAAACCCTAGTAACGGGGACCCATTTCAGCAGTAACCTACATAGATTATCATGGTACCCTGAACTAGGCAGGGTGGGGCACGATTACTGGGCTGATTATAAGCTTTCAAAATAGCGGTAGAGGGTATGTCAGTGTAGGTTCCGACGGTTTATGGGCGTGCACGTACTTCGGAGTGGGAAAAAGCAGGCACTGGGTACTAGTAGTTATACATGTGCATCTGGAATCGTGTCAGGTTGCCATCATAAGGATTGATACACCTTATGGTGGGACCATCAAAGGGTATCTACATGCAAGAGAGGGCCGATTGACACAGACACAAGGAAAATTAATACGAGTAAGGAGCCGATCGATAGAGTAGTAAGGGTACATCTAACATCTCCATGGCAATTAGGCTGATTAAGGTAAGATCCTCATACTAGATGTACACCTGAAGGCTACCATAAATTGCGGGGATTGGGATCACATTGTAATATTATCATTTTACATAGATTACTAGTTGGGACACTAGTTAGGCGGTGCAGAGATATAGAAATCAGAATAACAAGATAGTAGCGAAACATAGAAAGAGTAGCAGCGCATTCAGTTTATCTTGCCTTATCATGTCTTATACAAATCTTAGGTTTTCTTGTTATCCATGTTATCACGGTATTATCTTATATTCAGTTTATTCATGTCATGATGCTTTTGCCTATTTATATGCTGAAAGTCACTGGACTTACCAGACTTATGTCTGACCTAGTTTGTTTCGCCTCTTTTCTTCCGCCCCCCCCCCCCAAGGTTCACAGGGAGGAAATATTACCTCTTAGATTAGTTTTCTTTCCAAGCTCGAAGATAGTCGATGTATTGCTTCGGACTCTCTCTTCCACTGCTATGGCTGGTTCATGCTTTATTGGGGAATATCATTGTTATTTTTATGCTCTTTTATACTTGGAAGTTTTTGAATCAAGGCAGAAGTTCTATGTATTACTTTTAAGTGTGATTGAGACAATTGTTGTAAAACCTTGACTGAACTACATTGTTAATAAAATGACTTTATTTTCCGCTGCTTTATTTGTCTGTCTTGTAATTTACCTGCATCTTTTACCTAAAACGCTCCACCGAAGTTAAGGCATTCCCTTGGTGAGTGACCTTAACGGAGGTGGGGTGTTACAGCTATAATAGCCCTTGCATATCTCCATCTTCAATAGTCTCTAACTCGCAACATATATATCATATCGAAGTGGAATTTAGATTCCGGTCTCTTCGAAAACAACAACGGAAAGGTCCAGATTTGTTAGTCGGTGATTTAACTATCAAATATAAAACATATTTAATTCCATTGGATCTACTAAGCCTTATTTAAATCATTTAATTTATTTACAATTCAAATACCAACTTATATATATATATATATGTGTGTGTGTGTGTGTGTGTGTGTGTATGAATACCATTATATATATTGGTAGCAAATGGAAGGGAGTCTACTCACACAGTGTTCACAGTTTTATGCAATTCCAGGTTTAAATTCAGTTTGAACACATCAAACCATTCATAGATGCACATATATGTATTTGCCAAATCAATAAACAAGGGGAAAGGGAATTTACTCATATTTTCTCATTGGTTTTGGTTATTGTTCACTAGTTTTTGGGTTTCCTTTGTCTGCCATTTTTCTAGGTTTACTATTTTGGTTCCAATTCTTGGGTTTGCTTAAGATTTTTGTGTGAGTAGTTAAAGGGTATACCATTATATATATAGGGTACAAACACGACTTACTCTTTAAGTTTTGTACTATGTGTATAGGCTGTCTCATATTGATTGAATGGATGCCATAGGCTGTTTAAATGTAGTCATTTCTACACTTACATCTTCCAGTCTTCTTATAATGGTCAGGCTATGCATTGTACATCCATGTGCACAAATACTATAAATAACTCAAAACTTAGCTTCTAAAGGGTGTAGTTTAGGCTATCATATGAATGTTGGAAAAGAAATGTGCTTCAGTTATTAGAAGCTACCGCCATGTGCAAAAGTTTTAAAACTTCATTCTTTGTCTCTAAGTAAATTCAAATTGTCACTATCCTATATGCATATGGTTTTAGCTGGATACAACTTTGACGGAATGGATAGTGCTTAGGATCTTGATCTGGTTTGCTTTCACATGCATAGAATAGGCTATTTATGGCTTATATCATCTAGATGTGAAGCATGCTGCCTGTATTCCTACATTGGAAATTACGAATGGATGGATAGGGTGATATGCACATGGCTATGGATGTATATGCGATGTGTGTTAAGTATTTATGTGTCTTAAATGTTAAAAAAAAACAATACTTAGTTGTTATGCCAATGCAAGCTAGTATGTACAATATTGATATCAAATCAAGCTATAAACAATTGTTCTTATTTATTTATTTATTAATTTTAAACCAATTTCATATTTACATGTATTTTTTTGGCAAAACCGACCGGTTCTTATAGTGATCCGTAACACTTTTTTATTATTACCAATAATAAAAATATTACATGTATTTAAAATAAGTTTAAATACAAACACAATATTAAAACACCATTTACTTGTATACATTTAAATATACAAGTAAAAATATACACATAAGACTTCCAAACAATTATTAAACTAATTTTCTGAAATATTCAAATCTAATAATATCTATATTTAAGCAGAGTTAAAATAAATTGCCAAATATTATTTATTTGGTTATATATATATACACAGGTTAAGGAACATTAAACTATTGAAATATATGCTAGAATTTCCCAATATTCAATATCCACAATTTATTATTTAAATCAATTACTAAAATAATCGATAATAAACTGTATTACAGAAGCAGTCAAAAACTGGGTCGTTTTAGAAGCCATTTAAATGCACCGAGACTGTTCTTGAGATCCAGGCTTGGCTTCATACTATGGAGTTTATTTTCTCTCATATGGAAAGTTTTAAGCATAGTTGCATTTTTGTGGCATCAAGTATGCTTCAAGAGCCTGTGCTTGATTGGTATGAGTTGTTGGTGGTAGAGTTGGATGAATCCACTTTGGAGTGGAAGTAGTTTGAAGAGAGATTCATGCTTAAGTTTGTTCCTAAGTCTAAAAAGAAATCCTTGTTCGTCGTTTTCTTGATCATAAGCAATAGAAGTTGATTATTTTGGAGTATGTCCAATCTTTTGAGGCCTTGTCGAAGTATGACCCGGAAAATATTTCTACCCCTTATAAGAATAATCTTAAGTTCATGAGTGGACTTAAGAAATATCTCAGAGGACCTCTCTTGTTGCAACTCAAGTTGACCTTTGGCAAATTAGTGGATGCAGCTCTCCATCTCTAGGTTGTTGAGAAGGAGAAAGATAGTGATGACGAGGCAAGTTTTGAGGGTAACCCTAATAAGAGGCATTCTCCTTTTTCCAAATCTAATTCTTTCCCTCAAAATAAGAAGAAGCGCAGTGGTACTAGTTCCCAATCTATTATGACTCCTCCCTCGACTTCAGCGAAAGGATGTTTTAACTATGGATCGAATGATCATTTCTCTCATGCCTGTCCTAGGCCATGCATTTGTAGATATTGCAAGGAAGAGATACACGAGAATGTTTATGTCCTAAGAAGCCCAAAGGGTCAAATTCATTAAATCATAGCATGGCAAGAGGTTGTAGTGGTCCATCTCATCCGTAAGGTACACCTTTTATTTTTTAGAATCATTGTTAGTCGAGTTCCCTTTAGTTTAGGGTGTTGTACTCCTCTGTACTAAAGGAAATTATTAAAGGTATTTTTTCTACAGTAAACGACACTTTTTATTGAAAATCTTGTTAGTATATTTGCAACTCTCTTTTATATATATTTCCATATGGTTCTCGATGGTGGTGGTAGTAACTTTTAGGGTGGGCAAAGTTCGTTAATCAACCCAAAAACCTGAATCTTTGTTGTTAAAAGAATTCTAAAATTTTGAGTTTGTGAGATATTATCCTTTATGTGTAAGGTGCTGATCGTAGGCATTAAATGTCCTGTTTTCTTTTGATGTGTGAGAAACCGATAAAACATTTCATAGAATATCTATGCTTGTGATTGTTCCATTCGTTGGCATGTTGTCTCTCTATAGTGTTGACTCAGTTGATCTGAAGTCAAATCAGGGAAACTGGAAGCTTGTGGCTTGGGAAGCCTTAAGCGTTCAATCGATTATTAATTGTTTCCGATGATTATGGAGGTTCCAAACTTTTTCACTTTTCATAAACTCTGAGAAACATTGATGTATTTCAGATTCTCTTGGGATGTGAATTTCCTAATAACCTTCGTGCCTACTCAGGTGAATAATCCACTTAAGGATTAGAGAATTTTCGTAGTGTGTGGGAATTCATAGCTTTATCCATCTATGTCAAATTTTGATACCCTTCCCACACTATATTCCTTATTTATCGAAAAGTCAAATGCATGACTTTTTTTAAGGATGGTCGGGTTCGAATTTTTCTCATATTGCTATTTGTGGAGCTAAAATACGTTTGAACCTTATAAATCTAAGCGGTGTATTTAGTCAGAGTACAAAACTGAAACTGGTTGATCGTTTTTGCTGAGCACTGATGTTAATAGACACACACACACATTGAGAATTTCTTTAGAAGATGTTATTATATCCAATAAACATTATTGTAAAGTGATGAATTGGACATACCTTTAATATTTAATCATTTAATCCACTTTGTTGACATGTATGGTCCTGAATAAAGTGAAAAGATCTGGTTATTAATCTTATTGATGGGTCTAGATGTGGTTTAAGAACTATGATTGAAACAGGGGACTCCCTGGGTCGATAGGGGTTCCAAAATAACACATGAGATACTGTCGACATGAGAAATAATCTAAACTCAATTTTGAAACAAAGAACTAAAATTTTCAATTCTTCTAATTAATTAATTTATAAGTTTGGGTAGTAATAAAAGGAGTTTAGTTATAAGAATAAAGCAAATTTCTTACTGGCTTATAATAAGTAGATTTTTGAAAAGTTGAGGTTTTTATAAGAACCTTGTAAGAATTTATAATCCAATAATAGTGGTGAAAAGATTTTTCAAATGAACTAGATTTTAATAAGCTATTTCATTTTTAAAGGGTTAACTGAGGTAGTCTAGTTATCTTTAGTGACTTAAAAATTTAATGTAAAGCTTAAAAGAAAATTTTGAGTTTGATCAAGTGAATTTTTGAAATTAGAGTTTGGATTGGTTGGCTTTTTAAACATATCATCCTATCCTATTAAGCCAGTCGAATATCATTCATCTTGCTATCGCGGATTATAAAGGTCGAATGGGGAATTCTACGCCATCTCTTTGAGTTTAGTTTGGGTGAAATAAATATTAAACCAAACACTCCGATTGAGAAATTTTTGTGGAAGAACGCCTTTGTCCGAGACTGGAAGAGGCATTGAGTCGTTAAAATCCTTGTGATGATAACTATAAAAAGTTCATTAAATTTTCTATCGATGATCTTACCTTTATCAAGTTTCTTTTTCGAGTCCGGAAATCATCGCCAAACTTATTGATCGTGGCACTTCCTTGTAAAACACTTCCTAGTGATCTTCTTGAGTTTTCAATACCTCCCTTTATCTTGTTGTATGGAGAAATGTTATGAGATGCAGGTTAGTGTTAGGATTATTCGTTGTGTCTAGAAGAATTTTCTTGATGTATATCTTGCACAACTTTTTTCCTTAATTGCTCACATCAAACGTTAAATGCCTTTGAAAATTTTGGTGATCGAACCATTTCGAGTATTAAAGCGGAGAAGCTTGTGAGTTTTGGTGTATCCTAGTTTATCTCTTTATCGAGCTTGATTTTTTACTCAAGCCTATTTCATTCATTGACTTTCCTTATGATATGTTATAAATAAGGTTGTTTATGGCTTATCTCTAAAGAAATTGCGAGGGCCCAATTTTTCTAAGGGTCGAAGCCTGTAACAACCATGCTTTTAGACGATTACCTACTACAGTAATAAATGAATTATAAAGACTATTATGATTTTTTTAATTATGAAATTAACATCTTACAAAATACAAATAGGCTTGGTTGGAGTCTATTTATTATAAATTGGGAATTTTCGAGTATTGGAAAAGGATGAATATTTAATGTCTTTGGGAATTTGATGAAAGTGTTAAAATAAATATATATGTATATGTATAGATATTCATACATGTATACTGGGTTTTGAGATAAATTTGATTTTTAATCAAGTAATTGTAATTCAGATATAATAAACATTTCAAATATTTTGATATGTGAATTTTTTTAGATAAAGAATAATCATTTTATAATTTTAGGCTACTGAAGAATGGATTGGAAAAAATATAAGTAATGGTTATTTTGTGTCAAAATAGTGTTTTCTTGAACATTTTGGTGATGTAAGATATAAAATGTTAAATTTTCTGTGAAATATATTTTATATTTGTATACTGAAAATAATTTTTAAGAATGTAATTATTTTGTGATAAAATAGAGTTGTTAAATTATTGAAACACTTAATTTTAAGTGTTTCTTTAGGAGAAAATGAAATTTGCAAACAACTGTAATTTTTTGTAAAATTGGCTAATACTTAAAAGAGTTGTAAATTATAATAAAACCTTTAATAATATTGTTGAAAATATTTTTACAAGTGGTTTTGTAATTTTATTTTTGTTGTAACAGAAAAAACTATAATTAGTTTAGCAAAATGGTGTATTATAGTGTAGAGGGTTGTAAACAAGGCGTAACAAGAGTAATTAGGTCATATATACTTACTTAAGTCCTAATATCTAATTAGTAGCCTTTATTAGGCTTAGCGGGCTATTAAGACTTAATCCGCCTAAGAGGTTTATAGAAGAAGAAAGAACAAAATATGTACTTCTTCCTCGTTACCTCATTTTCCTCTAAACCAGAAAGAAGGAAAATAATGGAAACTCGTTTTCATACAAAATCTTAGCCTCCTAAGCCTCTAACTAGCGAAATTAAGCAGCAAGATAAAAAGCTTCAGCATGTAATCACTCTATTAACAAATCCCAATCCATCTTTGATCTCTGATTGAAAATCTATTTTCCGTATGGATATTTTAATCAAGGCATGTTACTGTAAAAGCTTCAGCAGGCTTTGGGAAGGTTAACTGAAGCTCTAAGAAACAATTTTGCATCAAATTCTTGATGTTGATTCTCATTTTAGGTGAGTGAACCTCACAACTCTAGTTGAAATCATTATCTGTGATATTCTTTGTGTTTATTTGGCGTTTGGGGAAGAAATGAATTACTATCAGTTGTTATTTCTGTCAATTTTCTCCTTGTTACTATATTCCTACTGTGTCAACTTTGAGTAATTACATCTTCCTCAATTTACGATAAAATTCTATCTAAATTATCCTGGATTGTTGTCCGGATTCTTGACCTTGTGCTCATTGTATTCTATAGTCGTTTGTGCATCGAATCAGTGAAGTAAAAGTCAGAGATGAAGCATATTGAAATAACCCGAAGCTCTCGCTTTAGGAAATTGCGCATGCCCCTTAAGGGGTTATTCTAGAGGCCAAACCCTATATTAAAGGTGTCAACCAAAGTTCGACCGCCTCCTCGAAAGGGTGGATCCTAGGGTCAACACCTTTAGTGTAAAAAAGGCGCATCCTATTCCTGCTGTTTGCAGTGTATTCTTGTGACTTTGGTGGCTTGATTTTGCACCTGAACTCATGTTATTTTAAAGATGAATTAATGCATTATTTTGGGGATAGTAAGTGTTATACAATGGCAGTGAATTCTAGTAGTTTAATGCCATTGTTAGCTACGATTCGTGGTGTCGAATTCAGATCGATCTAGGTGAAAACTGATGGAGTAATTACGTTGAATTCTTTCATCACCGTACACGTTTTCAAAGTTGATTTTAGTAAAATATTTCCAAATGATTTCTGAAATTAACAACTAGTTATTATATATTTTTTCATGCATTTAATTAATATAAAATCTATATTATCCCCACTATATAGGGAAAGATTTCGAAGATAATGATTTGGTATATTTTTTGAAAAACTATTTGTAACTCGTTTTTCTTCGAAAACCAGGTTCTATACTTATAAATGTATGCACTCACTAATGCACCTTTCGAGAAGATGTGGTTGCGGTTAAACGGTATTGTTAACCTCGTGGTATGTGATGCAAAGGTATATAATATCAGTTAATTTCAGACTCGTCAATCGAAACAAATCGATGTTTTCCTTTATAGGGTATTTCTGTTGATGTGGTGTATTCCTGTTGTTTACGTGATTTCTAGTGTGGAGTATACTATCTTGTGGTAAATCTATTAGTGAAATGTGCGACATAGGACATATTAATATCACTTCTCGAGTTATTACTAGGAAGTCTGTGACACATCTCCTTGATATTGACAATATTAGACTTTTCGGTCAATTATGCTATGATTCTGGGTAGATTTTTTTTTTTTGAGTAGTTTGGGTAAGTCCAACATTTGTGCACTCAGGTACATACGATATTGCATATTATTTCCAGGTAAATCCAATATTACGTTGTAAATCTGGGTAGACCCAACGGCTATGATCCTGGGTAGATCCAAAATATGTGGCCCTGGGTAGAACCAAGCATTGAGATTTCTAGGTAGATCCAAATACTATAACTTTGGTTAGATCCAAACAAGTGACTTCTAAGTAGATCCAAATGATATAAATTCTGGGTAGATCCAAATGTCATAATTATTGGGTAGAACCAAAAATATACAATGTATTCCAACGATTGTGAATTTAAACTCACCGTCCAATTTAATCAACATTTTCATGTTGTTTTATCTCATTTCATACAAACGTTTGAAATTAAATAAAATTTCAAATAGCTAGTATAACAAACTATCTAGTTCGTACGTGTAGGATTCACCGATATGATTTCAATGAAACGTGTCACAGTCGCATCCAAATCTGACCCCGTATGAAACAATTACACGTGTTTCAATATTACACCGAATTAAAATTAATTTTGAATGATCTAATTACCATCATTAGCTTGTTAATTACCCAGATTAATGCTTTCTAATCCTTCCCTACCCATGATTAAAAACAAGCTTGCGCATGCGACCTCTAGTTCGACTTTCATGTTATACATCGAGCCATGAACTCATCCTTGTCACCACTACAGGCGACCAGACCTCCTCCACTACCCACCACTGCCTTCATTTACTAGAGCAAATCCCACGCCTTGAACAACAAGCCTCTATTGTGGCTCCTTCATAGCTACCACATCTGTGAAAACTGATCTCCTCTTCACTTAAACAACCAACCACTGTGTCTCCTTCTAACGTCGATGACCCATTGCACTTGACCATTTCTTGCACCACAATTCAATGCTACCCACCTGAAAGTATGACTTCGAACAACCCTACCTTGGACATGAATATTTATAATTGAACACGGTAAAGGGAACAACAACACGAAACACGATTTTCTCCGACCATACTTAACCTGAGACACTCCAACCACCACCCAAATTAGATCTCCTCCTCCTCACCTTTTTCTCTTTAGGAACCATCACTCCAAAGTGACATGGAAGTTGCTACATTTCAAAGAACGTAAATTAGGCAGTTGTGTATTTTTGCTATTTCCAGCTAACTCCAATGCCCGATCGATAAATGGTCAACTTGGATATGTTTGTATCATCGATATGAACAACTTTCATGTTGGGAGTTTTAGCTAATTGTGGACATATTAGAAGATTAATTTTGGACATTGATTTCAAATTTTTGATATTGGCGGCTAGGTTTCATTGTATGGTTTAGCAAATTTATGAGCTGTATTCATAAAAAAATATGTAACACTATTCATCAAAATCAAAAAAATTCGGACTTGAAATGGGACGTGTTCACTATTGTCCATAACTAGTAATCCACATTCCGATCATAGTGGAATTAGTTTCGAGAGCTAATTCAATGGTACGCAAAATCTAGCTTTTGAAATCATCTTTTAATATCAAAATTTTAAAACGTTTACCGATATGTGCTTATGCCACGCATGACCACAAAGTAACTCCAATCAATACGAAATTTGTGATCTTGTAATAATTTACTATTCCAGATTTGATGAAACCGGTTTCATCGAATTCCCTGATTGTTTGCAAAATGATTAATTTTATTCATTAATATAATCGAGTTATTAATAATCGATTTCAAAATGCTTCAGTTACACGATAATAGTTCATCAATATTGCTATTATTAAACAAGATTACAAATAGACTTAAACCTATTTTAATTTCATTTTAAATTCAAGATTCACACATTTTAGTTATTCTAAACTCATTAAATAATTTAAATTGCTCGTTTTTAATGTTTAAACTCATTGAATAATTTAGTCCAAAAATATGGGTTGTTACACAATTTTTTTTATAAATAAATTGATAACATTCATTTTGAATCTTGCTTGGCTAAAAGGGGAGAAACATTAACATTCACTATATGGAGAAACATGTTGCTAACTTATTTTTCGAATGCAATATCGTATTTGATATATGGAAGGAAGTGATGCAAAGATGTGGAAAAAATAATGTTTTGCAAGACAGTGAAGTGGAATGGCAGCAGCTGCACAAAGTTATGAAGAAAGATGATAACCAAGCTAGGCTAATTGCCTATGTTCTCAAGAAATTTATCCTTCTGATGTGGAAATTCAGAAATAATCGAAACTATAGGCCTAAACGTGACACTTCAAACCAGTAGATGAAACAACAAATGATCATGAAGATCAGAAATGGAATCCAGTTGATGAGTCAAGTCTTTGATCTAGGCATTTGGAACTGAAGACTGTATTAAATGGATTTTAAATTTTTATGTTTTTGTAATGCTTGTACTCGATGTGATTGGTAGCCTTGTTATCTTCGTTTTTTTGCTCTCTCTTTGTAACTATGTACTTATCTTTCGATAACCAATAATGTGACGGCCCGCCCCGCACCAGCCGACATTTACTCCAAAGGTGTGCTGTACACATGTCCAGTTAGCACGGAACGGGTCGTCAGAAGGAAAGGGAAGAAGGAAATGAACATACAAAGAACCTGTAGAATGTCTTACAGCGCATAGAACAAAATATAATAATAACATACTTGACATAAAACAGGAGAGACAGTGCATAAGCTGAAAATCAGAACTAAACATCATAGCAGCGGAAATCCAAAATACAGCTTATTACAACTTTCAAACTGTCTCAAAGCAAAAGAAAGATAAAGGAGGTACACTACTAATGCCCAAGTAGCGACCACCAACGACACAGGGAGAATGTGTGTGTGTGTGTATATATATATATATATATATATATATATATATATATATATATATATATATATATATATATCATACGTGGAAGCCTCCTGCCCGCCTCCGAATCAGCTACTCGCACATCACCAGCTAACCTGTCTCTAGTCTGCTCGTGTGAGCACCCAGAGTAATAAGAGGAGACATAAAACTCTGGGTCAGACATAAAGCCTGGTATGAGCGATAAGCATCTAAAGTGAACAATAACAGGTAGACTAAAACATACCTGAACCTGGACCTGCAACCAAAGAGTTAGCACTACATACTGTACAACACTCTAAGGTATCATATCAAACAATGTAAAGATACGGAGGTGGGGGAGGTGTGCATGTCATAGGGATGGCAAACAATCAAACATAGTATCCATCCTCACATCTCTCACTCAGTGCGTAAAGCATACGATATTCACCACTTCGATCACCCAACATACCTTGCTACGATCACTTTGCCCCATGAAGTCATAAATGGCTTCACTGCACTGATAACGTAGCCACTAATCATTTGCTATGTCCACTTTGCCCCATGGAGTCACAAGAACCCCACTGCACTGGCTCATAGCCTTACCAATCCTTACTATGTACACTTTGCCCCATGGAGTCACAAGAACCCCACTGCACTGGCTCATAGTCTTATTAATCCTTACTATGTCCACTTGCCCCATGGAGTTATTCACCCCATCTGCACTGGCTCATAGTCTTACTACGCATCACCTTGCCCCTCAGGTCATAATGACCCTACTGCACTGATAACGTAGTCTTGCTACCATCACCTTGCCCCTCAGGTCATAATGACCCTACTGCACTGATAAGTAGCCCATCATTCATTCTTAGTGGTGAATCAAAGTTATGAACGTCGACAACTCCTTAGCACACGTCCCGCAGCAAAGTCCAACCATGAAGTGAACTCATCGGTTCCCAACTAGATCCTGAGCTCTAACTTCCCATATTGGACTACCTTTGCATCTCGGGTTATTGGTCAATACTGGTCGGATCGGGTCCTCTTCAAGCCATCGGTTCGGGTCGGTTATCCTTCATTGGTTCGGGTCGGGTCTTCTCCTGGTGCGGTTCGGGTCAGTTGTCCTCCATCGGTTCAGTTCGGGTGATTTACCTCGGGTCGGGTCGGGTGTCATCTCCCCTCCAGCTCGTGCCTCCGTTCCGATCCGTGTCCTCGTCCTTCACTCCGATCCGTCCTCCTCGATCCGATTCGTCCTCCTCGATCCGATCCGGTCCCAGTTCAGCTAGCGTGGCCTTCCTTTTTGCCACTTTTCCCAAGTGTTGGGTTCCGATCCGATCGGGTTCCGATCCGATCGGGTTCCTTGCTCAGTTCAACATATCCGATCCGAGCCCCATATCCGATCCGATCCGAAGCCTGCACTGTTTTCTGAAACTGTTCCAGCAAGTGTTTACGCCATTCGACGACGTTTTCGACCATTCTAACTATTGAAATCAATCACAAAGCATTTCATACAGTCATAGCAACATGCATAATCAACCACAAACATCAAAACATCAACATGATAGGTTAAAATGGATCAAACATACCCAAAACCCCATATTTCCCCCTAAGCATGTTTAGGTGAAACTAATGATAGGATTAGCAAAAATTAACCAAATTAACCCAAATTTATATCAGAGGTCTAAAACATCATTTAAGAATTTATGAACATTTTTCCCGAATTTATTAGTGTATAAATTCGCTAATTAACACTAATTACCCTTAGCTAGCCATAATTAGTGTAAAACTATGCAAATCACTCACCTTAGCCACAAATAAACTAAGATCTGAAATAATTTTCTGATTTGATGTGAATCTCAATGCTAAACAGCAGCTCCTATATTGCTTTGGTGAAGATCTTCCTTGATTAGGGGTTGCTAAGCTTAATCCTTGACCAAAAGAAGATTTGGAGGTGATTTAGAGGTTAGAGGCCATTTTTAGGGTTCCTTGGTGATAAGTGGAGGTAGAAAACTGAAATGGAATGATCCTCTATCTCATTTCAGCCTCCCCATAACCCTAATCCCGAAATGGGTTATGGGCCTGTCCACTAATCACCCGATTTGGCCCGGTTAAGCAGTTTTTCACCCTCCAAACCTTATTTCAGCCATATCTTCCAAACGGTAAGTCCGTTTCGCTATTATGACCACTCTACGGAAAGGTAAACCATCAAACGAATCTATTGGAAGTGGTTTCAGGTCAAAATTCCTTTCCAATCAAAAGTTATGGCTAAAACGGTACCAACTAGGGGCAAAATGGTCATTTAAAAATCGACAAAAATCATGAACATGGGAAATGACTCTAATGGATGTTTCCCAAAGTTACATGACCATACGACTTCATACGGGAAAGAAATAAATATTCTACAATCCTATGATGTGTAGAATACGGGTCGTTACACTCTCCCCCCCTTAAGAAATTTCGCCCCCGAAATTCCCTAATCCAAACACACATAAAGGTCTCGCATGCCTATCAATCATAAAACAACAATCAACCATGCAAAACAAGCAAAACAAGTCTATCCTAGCATGCGGAATAACTAAATCGCAAAGTAAATCTTACCAGGCAAAGAGTTCTGGATATGCCTTCCTAATTCTCTCCTCTGTCTCCTAAGTACAATCATCCTCGCCCTCGCCCCACTGAACCTTGACTAGCTCCACCGCCTTTCTTCGAAGTTGCTTCGTATCGTGCCCCACAATACGAATCGGCTTGCGGTTCCCAACCGCCTCGGGTTCTACTTCGAAGTCCTCTAACTGATCAGGTGAAATAGTCATATCTGAGTCGTGAACGAACTTCCTTAGTTGGGAAACATGAAATACATTGTGAACTCCCGCCATTTTCTCTGGTAAGCCAACTCTATATGCCAAATTCCCGACTAGTTCGAGAACAGGGAATGGGCCAACAAATCTTGGTGCCAACTTGCCTCTCCTGCCAAATCGAATCACGCTCTTCAACAGAGAGATCTTGACAAACACCAAGTCACCAACGGAGAATTTCAAGTCTCTTCTCCTCTTATCAGCATAACTCTTCTGCCTATCTTGGGCAGCTTTCATTCATTGCTGAATGATCTTAATCTTATCTGAAGTTTCTCTCACCACATCTGGTCCAAGCACGAACTTCTCGCCAGTCTCTATCCAACATGATGGTGAGTTGCACGGTCTTCCGTACAAAGCTTCATATGGAGCCATATCGATACTGGATTGGTAGCTATTATTATATGCAAACTCTACTAGATGCAAATGGTCATCCCATGATCCACCAAAATCCAATATACAAGCTCTCAAGAGATCTTCCAATATACGATTCACCCTCTCCGTCTGACCGTCGGTCTGAGGATGATATGCGGTACTGAGATGTAATCCTGACCCTAGAGCCTCTTGTAAGCTCTTCCAAAACCCACTAGTGAACAACGGGTCTCGGTCACTCACAATGCTTTTGGGTACTCCATGAAATCTCACTACCCACTTCATATACAATTCTGCCAACTTGGCTGCCGTTCTGGTCGATTTGACTGGTATAAATCTTGCACTCTTGGTCAATCGATCCACAATTACCCAAATGCTATCATATCCCGATCTAGTCCTTGGTAGACCATTGATGAAATCCATCGAGACTTGCTCCCATTTCCATTCGGGAATTTCTAATGGTTGCAACAACCCACTAGGCTTCTTTTGCTCGGCTTTAACTAGCTGGCAATTCATGCATTTGGATATAAATTTCCCAACGTCTCTTTTCATCCCTTCCTAGTAGTAAGCCTGTCTCAGGTCTCGATACATCTTATTACCACCGGGGTGTATAGTCAGTTTTGAGTGATGACATTCTCTAAGCACTTCATCTCTCAATCCATTGACATTGGGTACAACTAGCCTTCCATTCTTCCGAAGCCATCCATCTCGATCAAGCCCATACACATTCATCTCCTCATCGATACCTATCTCTAACTTGGAGATGATTTCCAACAGATTAGGATCGTCCCTCTGGCTGGAACCAATCCGCTCTATCAAAGTGGGTCTGATCGTCAAACTAGCTAGCATAACTGGATCCAATTCGCACTTTGGTCTGAAATCAAACCTCGCGATATACTCCAGTTGCTTCCATTCAAGAAACATTGCCCCTAAGCTGACATGTCTCCTACTCAAGGCATCGGCTACCGCATTACCTTTTCCAGGTGTGTATGCGATATCAAAATCATACGAAGCCAAGAACTCTAACCATCTCTGCTGACGGAGATTCAGATCTTTCTGAGAGAAGAGATACTTTAACGATTTATGATCGGTAAACAACTCAAATATTTCTCCCAAGAGATAGTGTCTCCACATCTTCAGCGCAAATACAATCGCTGCCAATTCCAAATCATGGGTAGGATACTTCTTCTCATGTGGCTTTAGCTGTCGACTAGCATAAGCTACAACCCTACCTTCTTGCATCAATACAGCACCCAGTCCGGTACCACAAGCATCCGTGTATACCGTCATCTCTTCATTCCCTTTAGGAATGACTAACACTGGTGCACGCGTCAACTTCTCCTTTAGACTCTTGAAGGCATCCTCACACACTCCGTCCCAGACGAAGGACTGATTCTTCTTAGTCAACTGAGTCAACGGTGCTGCTATCTTGGAGAAGTCCTGGATAAACTTACGATAATATCCAGCTAATCCCAAGAAACTTCTCACATCTGTCACATTCTTGGGCGTAGGCCAATCCTGTACCGTAGCCACCTTCGCAGGGTCCACGGCAATACCACTCTCTGAAACAACATGACCCAAGAATCTTACTTCCCTTCTCCAAAAATGACACTTAAAGAATTTCGCTTTCTATTGGTGTTTCCTCAACACCTCCATCACTATCCTCAAGTGCCCCTTGTGTTCCTCCTCTGTCCTTGAGTAAACAAGGATATCATCCACGAACACAAGAACAAACTTATTCAACTGATCTCTGAATACTCGATTCATAAGATCCACAAAATAGGCTGGTGCATTGGTCAACCCAAACGGCATAACCAACCACTCATAAAATCCAGACGGCGTCCTAAATGCCGTTTTCGGAACACTCTCATCCGCTACTCAAAGCTGATGAAATCCTGTCGCGAGGTCCAACTGGGAGAACACTCTTGCTCCTTCCAGCTGATCAAACAAATCATCTATCCGCGGTAGAGGATACTTATTCTTCCTCGTTACCTTATTCAACTCGCGATAGTCCACACAAAAACGAAGGGAACCATCTGCCTTAGTGGCAAACACAACTGGTGCTCCCCACTCGGAGACACTCCTTCTAATAAATCCCTTCTTCAAAAGATTGCTGACTTGCACACCGAGCTCTCGCTGCTCCCTTGGTGCCATACGACGAAGTGGCAACACTATAGGTCTGGCATCTTTCACTAAATCAATACGGAACTCAATCTCTCGGTGTGGTGGAAGCCCGGTCACCTCCTCGAAGACGTCCGGATACTGGCCAACCACGGGCACATCTGACAACTCATCCTACGGGATGTCGAGGGAATTTACAAAACTAGCCATAACCCCATCACTAGGTAGACTACCAAACACTACCCTCCGCCCATCATCCGCCCTCACTGTCACTAAAAAGCCCTCACAGTCTACCACCACCCCGTATCTTTGGAGCCAATCGACTCCCAATATAATGCCATACCCAGTAAAGCCCAAAACAAAGCAATCACATACAAACATACATCCATGACTCGATAAGACCAAATTCCTGCGAATCATACTAAGGCTAGTCGAACCACCAATCGGGTTCGTCACAATCAATGGTCTATCGACTATCTCGGGTTCCAGTTCCAACCTATCTACCAGGTCACTATATATGAAGGAACGGGAAGCCCCAGTATCAAACAAAACTCGAACTGGTACATCATAAATAGAAAGCATACCTTGAATAACAACATTCTTTCCTTTCTCCGCCGCAGTTGGGGCATTCGACGAAGAAGGAACAGCATCAAGAGCATATGCTTTCACAATCTGCTTCTCCTTAAGAGGTTGCGGACACTTATCCTTCTGATGTCCCACTTGACCACAGTTGTAGCACTTCCTTTCCGCTGGCTTGGCCCGACATTCTTTAACATAATGGCCCTTCTTTCCACAGCTGAAGCACTCAACATCCTTCTTGCTCTTTTTCTGGCCACCCTTAGATTGGTCGTGCTTCCTCTTATTCTGAGAGTTATTCTTGCCTCCACCGCCTGCTTGCGGCTTTGGCCCTTCTGCAGATGCAGCCTCAGTCTTTGACTTAGGGTAAAGACTCTCTGATCTCAAAGCTTTCCCCACGATCGATTCAAAAGTCTCATCGATGTGGTTGATAAGCCTTTCCCCCAAGTACCCATCCAAACCAGTAATGAACTTCTCATTCTTCTTCTCAGGAGTATCAATGAGAGACAGTCCATACTTCGACAAAGTGTCGAACTCAGCAATATAATCAGAAATCGCCCTGCCGTTCTGCTTGAGTTCCAAGAACCTCTTGAACAACACTGACTTTTGGGCAGTTGGAATGAACTTCTCGCTAAAGCGAGCCTTGAACTGAACCCAAGTAACCTGATCCTCTGGAGTAGCTGTTCTAATAGCATTCCACCAATTCATCGCTCGCCCTTGCAGCTGACGAGACGCTAGCCTTCTCTTCATCGCATCCTCAAGACCCAAGTCATCGAAGATACGGTCACAGCTATCCATCCAATCTTGAACATCTGTGGCCAACTCCGTTCCGTGGAACGACTTTCCACCAAGATTAGTGTAATCCTTGCACAACTTGGCGAAATCGACCCTAGGCGCCTGCACTACTGGGCCAACGCCAACCCCGGGATTGGGAACTGCCCCTTGCACTTCTCTAAGCATGTCTCTCATGAGGTTAGTAAACATCGCCCTCATGTCAGCGGCATTCCCTTGGTTGGTCCCTCTACCAGCACCCCTCGTGTCTCGGCTCATCGTCAATCTGGAAAAGGGAAACGATTAACGACCCCATAGTGGTGCTAGTGCAGTGCGACTTCATTCTTATACTACTAATAGTATATATATATACATAGCTTTTGAAAACCAAAGTAATCACAAATACGCGCTCTCATATACGTACTATCTCTCCCTAGTGTCTTTCCCTAGGTTAACTACGCAACCTAGAGCTCTGATACCAAGTGTGACGGCCCGCCCCGCACCAGCCGACATTTACTCCAAAGGTGCGTTGTACACATGTCCAGTTAGCACGGAACGGGTCGTCAGAAGGAAAGGGAAGAAGGAAATGAACATACAAAGAACCTGTAGAATGTCTCACAGCGCATAGAACAAAATATAATAATAACATACTTGACATAAAACAGGAGAGATAGTGCATAAGCTGAAAATCAGAACTAAACATCATAGCAGCGGAAATCCAAAATATAGCTTATTACAACTTTCAAACTGTCTCAAAGAAAAAGAAAGATAAAGGAGGTACACTACTAATGCCCAAGTAGCGACCACCAACGAAACAGGGAGAATGTGTGTATATATATATATATATCATACGTGGAAGCCTCCTGCCCGCCTCTGAATCAGCTACTCGCGCATCACCAACTAACCTGTCTCTAGTCTGCTCGTGTGAGCACCCAGAGTAATAAGAGGAGACATAAAACTCTGGGTCAGACATAAAGCCTGGTATGAGCGATAAGCATCTAAAGTGAACAATAACAGGTAGACTAAAACATACCTGAACCTGGACCTGCAACCAAAGAGTTAGCACTACATACCGTACAACACTTTAAGGTATCATATCAAACAATGTAAAGATACGGAGGTGGGGGAGGTGTGCATGTCATAGGGATGGCAAACAATCAAACATAGCATCCATCCTCACATCTCTCACTCAGTGCGTAAAGCATACGATATTCACCACTTCGATCACCCAACATACCTTGCTACGATCACTTTGCCCCCATGAAGTCATAAATGGCTTCACTGCACTGATAACGTAGCCACTAATCATTTGCTATGTCCACTTTGCCCCATGGAGTCACAAGAACCCCACTGCACTGGCTCATAGCCTTACCAATTCTTACTATGTCCACTTTGCCCCATGGAGTCACAAGAACCCCACTGCACTGGCTCATAGTCTTACTAATCCTTACTATGTCCACTTGCCCCATGGAGTTATTCACCCCATCTGCGATGGCTCATAGTCTTACTACGCATCACCTTGCCCCTCAGGTCATAATGACCCTACTGCACTGATAACGTAGTCTTGCTACCATCACCTTGCCCCTCAGGTCATAATGACCCTACTGCACTGATAAGTAGCCCATCATTCATTCTTAGTGGTGAATCGAAGTTATGAACGTCGACAACTCCTTAGCACACGTCCCGCAGCAAAGTCCAACCATGAAGTGAACTCATCGGTTCCCTACTGGATCCTGAGCTCTAACTTCCCATATTGGACTACCTTTGCATCTCGGGTTATTGGTCAAAAGCCATCGGTTCGGGTCCTCTTCAAGCCATCGGTTCGGGTCGGGTATCCTTCATTGGTTCGGGTCGGGTCTTCTCCTGGTGCGGTTCGGGTCGGTTGTCCTCCATCGGTTCGGGTCGGGTGATTTACCTCGGGTCGGGTCGGGTGTCATCTCCCCTCCAGCTCGTGCCTCCGTTCCGATCCGTGTCCTCGTCCTTCACTCCGATCCGTCCTCCTCGATCCGATCCGTCCTCCTCGATCCGATCCGTCCTCCTCGATCCGATCCGGTCCCAGTTCAGCTAGCGTGGCCTTCCTTTTTGCCACTTTTCCCAAGTGTTGGGTTCCGATCCGATCGGGTTCCTTGCTCAGTTCAACATATCCGATCCGAGCCCCATATCCGATCCGATCCGAAGCCTGCACTGTTTTCTGAAACTGTTCCAGCAAGTGTTTACGCCATTCGACGACGTTTTCGACCATTCTAACTATTGAAATCAATCACAAAGCATTTTATACAGTCATAGCAACATGCATAATCAACCACAAACATCAAAACATCAACATGATAGGTTAAAATGGATCAAACATACCCAAAACCCCATATTTCCCCCTAAGCATGTTTAGGTGAAACTAATGATAGGATTAGCAAAACTTAACCAAATTAACCCAAATTCATATCAGAGGTCTAAAACATCATTTAAGAATTTATGAACATTTTCCCCGAATTTATTAGTGTATAAATTCACTAATTAACACTAATTACCCTTAACTAGCCATAATTAGTGTAAAACTGTGCAAATCACTCACCTTAGCCACAAATAAACTAAGATCTGAAATAATTCTCTGATTTGATGTGAATCTCAATGCCAAACAGCAGCTCCTATATTGCTTTGGTGAAGATCTTCCTTGATTAGGGGTTGCTAAGCTTAATCCTTGACCAAAAGATGATTTGGAGGTGATTTAGAGGTTAGAGGCCATTTTTAGGGTTCCTTGGTGATAAGTGGAGGCTAGAAAACTGAAATGGAATGATCCTCTATCTCATTTCAGCCTTCCCATAACCCTAATCCCGAAATAGGTTATGGGCCTATCCACTAATCACCCGATTTGGCCCGGTTAAGCAGTTTTTCACCTTCCAAACCTTATTTCAGCCATATCTCCCAAACGGTAAGTCCGTTTGGCTATTATGACCACTCTACGGAAAGGTAAACCATCAAACGAATCTAATGGAAGTGGTTTCAGGTCAAAATTCCTTTCCAATCAAAAGTTATGGCCAAAACAGTACCAACTAGGGGCAAAATGGTCATTTAAAAATCGAAAAAAATCATGAACATGGGAAATGACTCTAATGGATGTTTCCCAAAGTTACATGACCATACGACTTCATACGGGAAAGAAATAAATATTCTACAATCCTATGATGTGTAGAATACGGGTCGTTACAAATAAAGTTGTAGGGGCCCACTCAATCCCATCGGCTTTGCCAAAAAAAAACACTAACATTGCAACATTCTCATTTCCATATAATTGTACCACTACTGGAATGTAAGGCTCGGTGTCCTACATATGTTGAACAATAATAATTTTGTTCCATCTAAAAAGAGTGAGCTTTTAGAAGTGATGGTACCAAGACATCTGGTTACAAATAATGCAAAATTTCTTTCAAATATTGTGTTTTTAATTAATGTATGTGTTATGTGTGTTGCTATTGAGGTTATGGACATGGTGATTAAATTTAAGCCCACTTGGATGTGCATATATACTCGTATATTACTAGTTTATTCAAACTTAATTATACTTAACAGTTGTTATTGTAGGTAAATTCAAAAAAAATGAAGGTGGTCCTCTTAAGATCCTCGTAAATCCATAACACAATCTCGGAGACGGTGTTTTATAATCTAGTTTACACTTTCGGGTTCAACCACCTATTTGAGAATGATAATCTATGATAAGATTCAACTGAGTACCCAGCACATCCTGAAAGGCTTTCCAAAACTGGCTAGTGAGAATGAAATCGCTATCACAAACTATCCTTGTAGATATTCCATGGAGTCATACAATTTCTCTCATAGATAAATCCTAACCAAACTCAAAGTAGTTCAATTTGTTTTAGTATGGATAAAATTGGAGAGTTTCATTGGTCTACCAATAATCATTCTCGTTTTGCCTTTTCATCCTCTATAACCCATCAATGAAGTCCATAGAGATTTGAAGCCAGTCCCAATTCAAAACCTTCAAAGGCATTTATGATCAACCTTGATTTGCTTATAATGGCACATCTAATGAATATATAGAGACATCTCTTTTCGTCTCACTCTATCAAAATTTTGTTCTTCATATTTTTTATATTTTGCAACTCTGGGATTAATACAAAGTCTTTCTTTATGGTTCTCTCTACGCACTTCTTGTACCAAACCATCTACGTTTGGAATGCAGATTCTATCCTTAATTCTTTGAATTTGATCTCCCTTAAAACTCACCCGTCGGTATAGCCTTTCCTTCTTAAAACATTATCCTTGATACATTTCAGTTTTGCATCTTTATCCTATTTCGTAACAATGTAATCTATAAGAGTTGAAGAAGCAATAAGTTGATATAACACAGCTTTGTTTCAACTTAAACTATCAGCTACTACATGTTCCTTTTTGGAAACGTAGTAGATGTCAAGGTCATAAGAAACAGGGATTTTCATCCATCTAACTTGACTTTGATTATGATCCTTCTAACAGAAAATATATTACAGAGACATATAGTTAGTACATATTTCTAACGACATATAGTTAGTATATATCTCTAACTTCATTCTCAAATGTTGATGTCTCCACATTTTCAAAGTAAACACTACTGGTAACTAACTTAAGATCATGTAATAATGAGGAATATGGACCTTATGGTTAAATTAACACTAAAAAGGAGTGAATAGTATTTTCTAAATTAAATAGGTCTTTAAAAATTATAACATAATTGTACTTAAATTAGTGCAATTGACAAACACAAAAACAATCATGGAATCAAGTTGGAGAAACAAGTAAATATAGCAAAGTAGAAGAAAATAACACATAAGGATTTTATGCTGATTCGGAGTTACCCTACATTCAGTTCCGCCCAATTCCTTATATGGATTTTTGGTCGAATAGCAAATGTAATTACAATCTCGATTTTAAGGCAATGAGAGACACCTTCTAGAATTTTGACCTCTAGGTAGAATCAGTTGATTTCTAAGGCTACGAGTTACACATATTGAATTTCTAGACTAGTGGCACACTTAATTGATACACTGGCTACAATCATGCCTTTATAAAGAACAATTTTTGGTTTGTTAGAGTTTACAACCTCAAACCTTTTGATCTTTGAATACAGTTGTCCATATAACTCTGATTTTCACTTAAATCTTAAGAGATTGTTAGAGAATTATGGAGAATCAAATTAGAGATAAACAAATTTGATTCTAGTTGAATTTCGGTAAAGTTTGGTTTAGAATTTCTTAGGAAATGAAAGATAACAGAATGGAGAAAAATACGACTTCATCTAGCCAATAATGTCATTTTAAGCTTAGACTTCAACTGGTGATTTCTCAAAATCTCAAGCATGAATTTAAGTGAATTTCATGGTCCTTTTTGGTCTTTGAAAAGACCAAAATATCACCAACAAAACAAAGAAAGAATCCATTAAAAACATCTCAAAATACTTTATTCATAAGATTAACAAAGTAGACTAGAACATTATCTAAACTGAGCAACATAACTTACCATTCATATGAACCATCTTCTACACGAAAAGTTATTATGTGGCTATCTTCTGCAATTCTGAGATGGTGAAATCCGACGGGCAAATCAAGTTGTGAAAATACTTGTGCCCTGTATTGATGGTCTAACATGTCATTTATATAAGGCATTAGGTTTCTGTTCTATTGGGTAAGCTTGTTTAATTCTCAATAACCTATACGTATCCCGAAGGAAAGATTAGATTTAATGACGGATACCATTGAAGCTCCTTATTCTAAATGACTACGTTTAATTGAACCTTTTGAAAATAAACCATCGATTTGAGTATTTAACTCTGATTTCTCTTTGACAACATTCTTCTTAGAGGAAGTACCATAGGTCTAGCTCTAGGATTAAGGTAGATTCATAATTTCATTTCGGGACGAGGTGGCAAACACGTCACTCCATCGAAATATCAGGAAATTGTTAATGTGACACGAGACTCACCCTAATAAAGCGCATTACAGAATAATAATGTCTATTAAGGCAGAGAATAGGGCCATGTAGGAGTGACCATTCTTAATCTTGTATTAAACAAGTCCTAAGTATGTCGATATGTGCACTATATTTTTCGTTTATGGTTCGACATACTTATTAATTATTTAATACAATACCACGATGACTACATGATCAATTTAGAATAAGGCAGATACAATATGATACTCCACAGATCACATAACAGAACACAGCCATACACACACACACACACACACACTAGGTATAGTATGATAAATACACATAATTACATCCATACAAAAGAATATGTACATCAAAAGGTTTCCGGCACGAATATAAGTACAAACCGAACAAGCTAAAGGAACTAAATAAAGTGAGTCATCTAGAATTAAAGCAAAGCTACAAGGGAACTATCTCAGGAATTTCCTGCAAGAACTCGGTCTGACCCGAGTATTAACACACACAGATTAGCCTAGTTGAAATATTAGAACCTAGGTAATAATAATAATAATAATATGCACAAAGGGTGATATTTTCTTTAAGGAAAGTTACAACGTTAATAACTTCCATGTCATGAATTCTAATGAATTACACAAGTTTACGACCTTAATGGATTTTGGAGTCATGCACTCCAAGATAGATTAAACTCGTGAAACAATATATCAAGGAGGTACATAAGTTTGCCTCGAGTGACAACAAATAAACTCACTTATAAGTTTATTCACAAGAAAAGAACACTAGTGGAATAACATCGATTAGCTCAACGACTAAAAATCATCATGGCTACATGGTTGGATCCCAAAACAACAAGACACACCAATTCAACCAATTCACAAAAATAGATCCAAACCATAGGGTGACACATGTAACATTAATACAAAATTAATTTACTAAGTATTGCGCTTTTGGATCTATCCAGAATTACAATAATTGGATCTACTCAAAAATTAAAATGTTTGAATCTACTCAGGATTGGCCATATATTTTGGATCTACCTAAGATTACAGTTGTTGGATCCACCAAGAATTTCTTTAATAATATTGGTTTTATCCAACATCACTGCATAATATTGGATCTACCCAAAAATACAACATAATACTGGATCTACCAAGATGTACAGCTGTCAGATCTACCCAGACTTACCACAGATTATCGGATCTATCTAGAACAATATCATAGTTAATCCGAAGATCTAGTACTGCCAATAACAATAAGATGTGTCATAGACTTCTTAGTAGTAACTCGAAAAGTGAAATCAATGCGTCCCATACCACAGATTTCACTAATCGTTTTACCACAAGTTAGTTTACTCTGCAATAGAAATCACAAGAACAACAGAAATACACTACATGGGAAAACATCAATTTTTTTCGATTGACAAGTCTGAAATAAACCGATATTATTTACCTTGGTGTTCCATACCACGAGGTTTATAATCGTTTAATCGCAACCACGTCTTCTCGAAAGGTGTAATTGTCACAAACCAGAATTTTCGACGTTTTAAAATATGAAATTAATTTAGATTTAATATTGAAATTAATATTTATACTGTAAAATTTATTTAGACTTTTAAGTCTAGTCTATTTTAACTTGGTGTTCAATTAATCTTATAGGTGTAAATTTAATTTCAATTTTTGAGTCTAAATGGTTTTGTTCCAATTAAACGTTACTAACACTTCAACTAATTAAAATATATTGGTTTGAAATTTTGATTTTAAAATATAAATTTAACTTGAGAATTATAATTTAATTTATTTAACTTTAATTTGGTTTTAATTTAATTTAAGATATGTATTAGGAATGTATTTGTTACACTTGTATTGTTGTATACTTAAGTATAATTAAGTAGTATATACACTTTGGAAAAAGTACTTCTTTAATAATTTTTCCACTTGGAAAAATCTTGCTGAAAGTTAAACAGTTGTGTAAAAATTAGATTTTGGGTTGACACTTGCCTCGGTTCCTTCTATTTTTCCCGCGTTCCGTTCTCTTTTTATTTCCTTTTCCCCTCCTCCCTTTTTCATTTTTTCCCATTCGAAATCAAAGCTTCCCCAAATCAAAAATTATGGCCACCACTTAATTTGCTTGCTCCCGCACACAATCGCCACCGCCTCCGCCCTATCAGCCCTCGACCTCCTTCGTCGTAACCCTAGAAGACACCGCGCCCTCCTCCTCGAAATTACCTCGTTGTTTACCATCGAACCCTCCTTTTCCGTGTTCCCAATCGTCAAATCGGAACTGCCTTCATTGGCACCTGAGCCGTTGTTGCCTCCGAAGCCACCCCACGCTCCAACTCCAAAAATTCGGGTCCTAGCATCTCCATTGTTTCTTGCCGAGCCCTTCACCTTGATAGCTGTCGTTGTAAGGTGAATAACCTTCACGATTATCTCATTCCAAGTATTTTTACTTCAGTGTGTACTGAAATATAGTAGTCATTCTCTTCCTTGTTGTTGGTTTTCATATTTCCGCATTTCTGTCATTTTTCTTTCCTGTTTGGGATTTGGAAATTGGATTGTGTATTTGCGTGGAGGCTGATGCACATGTATGTATACTCGTACAATCTTGTGTGTGTATATATTGATTGCCAGCATATGTATAATACATGCTGCCTCGATTTGTTCGCACTTAGCATTTTAATATTATGTGCTTTTGAGCACCATCCCTTGTGGCACTAATGTTCGACCTGATTTCACCCTATTACATTCGAAACACATGCTAAACCAAGCTTTCCTGACCTATTTCGTGTTTGATTTTTTACAATGCCTTGATGCATTTTGTGGTTTTGTGATTTTTTTTTCTGGCACACTTGACCTTGCGCCTTGTGTACATGTTCTTTCTGGTCACCTTGTTATGGTTGTGTATGTCATTTTCTTTTTTCCATGCTGCCTTGTTCCTCTCGTGTCCGCCTGCGATCGAAGTAAGAACTTGCTATGTTTTGATTCATGTTATTGATTTGGCCCTGAATATTCGACCTGTTTACTTGTTTCCCTTATTTACTGCATATCCTGAAGTATATAAGAGCCCTCGATGGAAGAAATGTTAATGCATTTCTTGTTGCCTCGTTGTATATATGTATATACTGCCTTACCTATAAATATTGATTAGGAAAACCTATTTTTTCCGAAAATATATCGAGTATAAAAGTGTTGAAAACACCATACTTGGATCTTGCTTTTAGTTCGTCACCTGCTACCTTAAATCCCTGTCATTTGAATATATATATATATATATATATATATATATATATATATAGAGAGAGAGAGAGAGAGGAGAGTTCCGTTACACCTCTTATATTGCATGTGAACTCCCCCCCTTAATCGCCACCATACATTTCCCCACTCATTCTCTTTCTTTCCATTTCAATATAATTTCTTAGTGGAAAGAGAGAGAATGAGTGGTGAAATGGGTGGTGGAGATTAAGGGGGAGAGTTCACGTGCAATATAAGAGGTGTAGCGGAACCCTTCTTCTATATATATATATATATATATATATATATATATATATATATATATATATATATATATATATATCGATTTTTATACCTGAAGGATTAAATGCTTATATTGGATGGAGATAAGTGTTTTGTGTTTTGTTATTTTACTTTTCTTTTGTATTTTGTTTTCCGGTTTTACTTGTAAATGGGCTATGGACTTTTAAGGCCCAATTTGGTATAAGTACTCGGGCTGTGTGTGTGTTGTAACTTTGGGAAAATCAATTTCATTTCATTTTTTCTGCAAGCTTGTCTTCATGGTATCGGAGCTACGGTTTCAGATCTAGATTGTTTCTTCGATTTTTTCTTTTCTTCCTTCTTTCTTAATTTCTTCTTTCTTCTTCTTAAATGGGTGAAAATAGTTCGGCATCAGTTCAATCTGGTGTACCAATTCAAACAAATCAACCAATTAATTTCAATGATCCCTACTATCTATCCAATTCAGATCATCCAGGAATGCAACTTGGAAACCATGTTTTAACTGGATCGAATTATTTGAATTGGTGTCGAACAGTTCGGATGGCACTGATCGCTAGAAACAAATTGCAATTCGTTGACGGTACTCTTCCAAAACCTCCGATTGAATCAGTGGATTATCAAAAGTGGATCAGAAACGACTATATGGTGATATCGTGGATTTTGAATTCTATGGATAAAGTGATTTCTGAGAGTTTTATGTTTGTGGATTCTTCTTCTCAATTATGGAAAGAATTAGCAGAAAGATTTGGACAAATCACAGCACCAAGATTGTTCGAATTACATCGGAATTTGACTTCTATATACCAGAATGAATTGAGTATTGCTGAATACTATGGGAAATTGAAAGGTTTATGGGATCAATTGCAGCTTCTTGAGGGGTTTCCTGAATGCACATGTGGTGTTTTACGAAATTGTGCTTGTGGAATTCTCAGAAAAATTGTCGAGAATGATCAGCGAAATAAACTTATGCAACTTCTATCTGGTTTAAACAATGATTATGATCAAGTTACAACAAACATTTTGAGTACTGATCCTCTTCCCACTGTACATAAGGCATACTATCTTTTACAATAGGTTGAGCATCAGAATAAGCTTGCAGATAAGAATTCCAGTCCACCTGAAACAAATGCCTTCAGTGTAATGAAGCAAACTTCGAAGTTTAACTATCAGAATGATAAGAGAGATACAAAGAGACAGAAAAGTGAGCTTTATTGTGACCATTGTAAGAAGAAGGGGCATACAAAAGAGCAATGTTTTAAGTTGATTGGGTATCCAGAGTGGTGGAACAAGGAAGTAGCAGTCAAGACGAGAAAAGTTCCTCCTAAAAATGTTAACAATGCTCAAGCTCAAGGTGATAAAGGAATACTTGATAGCAAACCAGATTCAACTAGGGGAATAAATGCTGCTATGAATTCAACCATTGTTGAAGATGAGTAAGTTGATCCTGTCATGGTTTCTGCTATATACAATCAAGTGATGAAGATGGTTCATGATTTTGCTTCTCCCTCTCAGTTTGAAAATAATCCTATTCTTTCTTCAGTCAACTATGCAGGTAACGTTTCTTTAAGTACTCAAAAGAAATGTGATAAGTATTCTGATAATAAATCATGGATAGTTGACACTGGTGCTACTGATCATATGACATCCAATTTAACATTCTTTGCTTCTTTGAAAAGGATCAAAATTCCAATAAAGGTTACTTTGCCTGATAGTTCATCAATCTTTGTTCATTATCTTGGAACTATAAATTTAAATCAAAATTTACAGTTAGAAAATGTCCTTTATGTTCCTACTTTTAAAAACAATCTCTAATCAGTAGGAAAACTTCTTGATCAAAGCAAAATTATTGCCATATTTACAAATTCTTCTTGCCATTTTCAGGACCTTGAATCAAAGCAGATTCGAACTGTTGGATCAAGGATTTCTGGATTATACAAAATGTGTTTTTCTTCAGTTTTATCTCATAAGTCTTCAGTTCCTTGTTCTCAGAATAATTGTTTCTTAGCTTCTATAAACAATACAATTACTTCCTGTAATAAGCCTAGTATTGACATGTTGCATGCTAGGTTAGGTCATCCTTCTTTTAACACAATGAAACATATTCAAGATATTGTATCAGGCAGAGTGCTTAATGATTTTTCTTGTGAAGCATGTGTTTTAGGGAAACATCATAAATTTCCTTTTCCATGTTCTGATTCATATGCTCAGTCTCCTTTTGATTTAATTCATATTGATCTATGGGGAAGATATCACAGACCATCTTTAAGTGGGGAGACTTATTTTTTAACCATACTTGATGATCATACTAGAAATACTTGGACTTATTTACTTCATTCTAAAGTACAAGTAGCTTCTATTATTGATTTTTTCCTTGAATATGTACTTAATCACTTTGAGAAAAAGGTCAAAGTTATCAGATCAGACAATGGAACAGAAATAGCTCAAGATTCTTGCAGAAAGCTATTTGCATCAAAAGGGATAATACATCAGAGGTAAATTCCAGGTAATCCTCAACAGAATGGACGTGTAGAGAGGAAGCACAGGCATTTAATTGAAACAACAAGAACAATTAGGATATATTATGGCATGCCTTACAAGTTTTGGGGTGATTGTCTTTTATCTGCAACTCATCTTATAAATTTGATGCCTAGTTCAATATTAAAATGGAAAACACCATATGAAATGTTGATGAATAAAGCTCCTGATTACTCATACCTTAGAGTTATAGGATGCTTATGTTTTCCTTATCAGAAATTGCAAGATAAGTTTGCTGAAAGATCAAAAAATGTGTATTAATTGGTTATCCACGTGGACAAAAAGGCTATAAGATGTATGATTTGGAGACTCATAAGGTGGTTTTTAGCAGAGATGTACATTTTGTTGAAAATGTTTTCCCATTCAAAAGTAAATTGGATCCTATTTCCAGTACCATTTCTTCACATGCAACACCTTTTTTAGTTAATCCTGCTTTGGATCAGTCTTCACCAATAATCTGTAGGTAAAATGATTCTATGAATTCATCTGAAAATCATATTTCCAGTCAAGATGAATCTGTTATTCCTCAACAAAATAGTCATGCTAAAGAAGATTATTCAGTATCTTCTTCTTCAGAAAATAATCACCAATTACAAGTGTTGCCTACCAGAACTTCTTCTAGGATTTGTTCAGTTCCAAATAAATATAATGATTATATCACTGGAAAATTTCCAACAAGGCAAATCAATACATCTGTGTCTTTTAATGTATTTTCTGATCCATCATTTGCTCACTTAAGCAGTACTGATCTACATAGCCTTGCAAATGTACTATCCTCTTATGAACCTTCTTCCTATAGTTAAGCTAAAGAATGTCCTGAATGGGTACAAGCAATGGAACAAGAGTTAACTGCTTTAGAGAAAAATGATACATGGGAGCTTGTACAAGCTCCTAATGACAAGAAGCCAATTGCTTGCAAATGAGTGTTCAAAACAAAGTACAAGCCAAATGGTGAAGTTGAAAGGTATAAAGCCAGGTTGGTTGCAAGAGGAGATAAACAAGTTTCTGGTAAAGATTATAAATATACTTTTAGCCCTGTTGCTAAATTAACAACTGTTAGATTTGTTTTGGCTTTCGCTGCAGCTAAAGATTGGATTATTCAACAGCTTGATATTAACAATGCTTTTTTGCATGGGTACTTAGATGAAGAAGTATATATGAACCCTCCTGCAGGTTACAAGAAAGCAAATTCAGGACAGGTTTGCAAGTTAAAGAAATCCATTTATGGTTTAAAGCAAGCTTCAATGTGTTGGAATCAAGAATTAAGTAAGTTTTTGATTAAATGGAGTTTTGTCCAGTCTAAACAAGATTATTCAATGTTCATGTTCATAAGGGATTTGGATATTGTAGCAATTGTAGCTTATGTTGATGATTTATTAGTCACTGGAAATAATTCTTCCATAATTGACAGCTTCAAGTCAGACTTGAATGATACATTTACAATCAAAGATTTAGGGGAAATTAAGTATTTTTTAGGAATTGAAGTTTCAAGATCTATTTCTGGAATTCATCTTAATCAAAGAAAATAAATATTGGATCTTCTAAGAGATTATCAGCTTGAAGATTGTAAACCAGTAGGTTTTCCTATGCAAAAAGGCTTGAAGCTTAGTAATTTTGAAGGAGATATACTGGTAGATCCTGAAATGTATAGAAGGTTGGTTGGTAAGCTTTTGTATTTAAACTTAACTAGACCGGACATATCATATTCTGTTCAACAGTTAAGTCAGTTTTTACAGAACCCTAGAATACCTCATTTTCTTGCTGCATTACATATTTTGAAGTATTTAAAGGGTACAATGAATCTGGGTTTGAGTTTTTCAGCCAAGTCTGACTTCACATTGCATGCATATTCTGATGTTGATTGGGGTATGTGTAGTGATACTGGAAAATCACTGTCTGCTTATTGTATTTTCTTCGGCAATGCATTAGTTTCGTGGAAAACTAAGAAGCAAAAAGTGGTTTTTAAGAGTAGTACGAAGGCAGAATATCGAAGTATGAGCTATACAGTCAGTGAATTGGTTTGGATTGAAGGTTTATTGCAAGATTTGAGGGTTTCTGTTTCTCTTCCAATAGTTCTTCACTGTGATAATATTTCTGCCATGCACATTGCGCAAGATCCTTGTTTTCATGAGAAGACAAAGCATATGCGCACAAAGCATCATAAGTTGGATGTTCATTATGTTAGAGAAAATGTTCAATCAGGGTTTATTTTTACCAAGTATGTTAAATCTGCTATGCAGTTAGCAGATATCATGACCAAGCCTTTGGGAGCTGATCAACACAAGACATTAGTTTGCAAGCTTGGGATGCAATCTGTATGTTCTTTTCAAGATTTCCCTTCTGTGCAGGTTAATCTTGAGGGGGGGATGAAGGATTAAATGCTTGTATTGGATGGAGATTAAGTGTTTTGTGTTTTGTTATTTTACTTTTCTTTTGTATTTTGTTTTCCGGTTTTACTTGTAAATGGGCTATGGACTTTTAAGGCCCAGTTTGGTATAAGTACTCGGGCTCTGTGTGTGTTATAACTTTGGGAAAATCAATTTCATTTCATTTTCTCTACAAGCTTGTCTTCAATACCACATTTTCCGTGGGCCAGTTAGACTTATGCTACATGTCATATTATGTTGCATCTTGTGTTTGTGTCTTGTTGAACTGGTTCGTATATGTATATTTTTGCAAAATAAACTTCCCACTTGGTTCGAACACCATCTACTTGATCTACCGATATTTAAATGAAACTTAAAGAGGACACCTTTGTTTATAGTGCCCTGTTGTCTTGAATTATTTAATTTGTAATGAAACTACCTTTGCCTGTTGCACAATGTATACTTGTAGACTCCGTATTAAGTTTCAAGACATCTCCCCAACACTGTTATATTTTATTATTGGACATTTTTTGGCATGCACTCGTGCCAGTCATAATTCTCTCTCTCTCTATATATATATATATACACACACACATACATATCTTTAGTACTAATAATGTAAATTTTTTCCACTAAATTACCTGACGTCTTTTTGAACTTCCTAAAATACCCTTTTCCATTTCGTCCCGCATTCCCCTCGACATGTAATTGTAGCTCCGATTTCCTCGCTCCCACTTTCATTCCCCGTTCACACGAAAGTGGATTCCCCCTAAACGCTGCCTAACCCTATCTGCTAGGTTAACGTCGGCATGGCTTTTTTGACGAAATCTTCGGTAGCGTCGTGGTCGACCTAATTACCACCAGCATCCACTCCCCCATCCCGGTGGTAATTTCAGGCTTTCAAATATGACTCCGATCCGGTAATTAATAGATTGATTTCTCTGAATTC
Organism: Allium sativum; assembly: GCA_030737875.1. Lineage (NCBI taxonomy): Eukaryota > Viridiplantae > Streptophyta > Magnoliopsida > Asparagales > Amaryllidaceae > Allium > Allium sativum. Next base: position 727,270,300 of record CM060921.1, read on the forward strand.
CATGTATGATTTTATCCCTCCGATTTCAGTTGTTAATTCCTTTGTATTCTGTCCTCCTACCTTATTTACTAAGCACCATGGTATTTGTCATTGAAAATCCACTGTACTTAACTCAAACCTGTCCACAGGCGGTTGATGTAGCCGACGCTAACTCCGATGACTACCCGCGTCCATCACTAACCATCCGTACAGTAAGGTAACAGTTTCAAACGATTTCTGCCTTTTTTTATTCGTATGGTTTTGTGTTCGCCAAACTTTCAATTATGTTGCACTCAAGTAATTTGCACACAAAACTCAGTTTGTCATCCTTACATATTACATACAGCACATCAGCTCCTTTTTTTCAAATCGGACTCCGACTGAGGTCTCAGCTATATTGCCATAATTGTTCAATGTATCTTGATGTCGATAAATCCCCTGTAATTGTTGTATAAAACAGTCTGGGAATTTGATTATTTCTGAAAATTTAAATTCCCAATCTCACTTTTTGTGTTGTGCGTCTATTTACTTATGCTAATTTGTTTCATTTCCCTTCATACCTGATACATTTGCTTTTGCATTCTGCAGTGCGTTTACTTCCCAACATCAGCGGCATTTCAAGTAATTTTTCCTTCCACATTTACTTTATTTGGTTATTGCAGTATTATTCGTTTTAAATTTCACAACGCCTTATACTATAATTTGTTAAACTTACCTATTGGATGTTTCCTTTTGCAATATGAATGTAATTTACAATGGCTGCATTTTTATAGTAAATCGTATCATCATTCTCTACCCAAGGAAAAGCACTAATGTGTTATTAAAGCTCGGAGTAGGATTGCATTTTTATGCTAAATCGTATCAACATGAAATTTGCTATCTTTTCATAATTTGGGACGTCCAACCAATCAATGTAGACTAGACGTCAAGTATCAAAGAATACACACGCATTTTTATATACGCACAAATATAGGATAAGATGATTGCAATGTTTACCCGTCTTTAGAGTCTAACTTCAATGGTAAAAAAAGAAAGCCGTATTTCCTTATTATTTAGAAACTACTTTATTTCACATTTTATACATTGACAGTAACATTTTATGTTAGATGGTTGTTTTCGAATTGTATACAAATGACTATTGCTGCATTTTTAACTTGGGAGAACAGAGGGAACATAATTGTAATGATTTGTGTCCTACCTTTTGATTTAAAATTCTTTGTAGTTTCACTCTTTGCAAATTTCAATCAAGTTGGATGCTACCATACCTAAAGGATCCCTCCTGTTTCTTATTTTAACAATATGTGCATTATTGTTGTTCTTAAGACTAGGGAGATCATGGTATAGAAGGACTGTGCTGGAACAAAATCTGGGCATGGGACATGGAATTGAAAAACCTGAGAATGACTTGACAATGTATAACACACCATCTCCTGTTGATGAACCGGAAGCCCGAAGACAAAACCTGGTGAGGACATGTAGAATAATTGATTCTGGTATTTGCTAGCCTGCGTTGAAAGGCTATAAGCTTGGTAACCGGCCAATGGACGATTGGGGTAGCTGCACTTGCAAATGGTTGAGAGGCATTTACATTTTGCATGATTGGCACTCGGTGAGTAGGGTAATTATTAAATTAGTTTCATCATTACATTGGATTAATTGGTAGTTTATCCAGCTTTTCTTGATACAATCTCTTTTATTCAGCGGTTAACCCTGTTATTTTGTATGACGTTGGCAAAAGATTATGTTAAGTCCATGATATTAGTCGATGGTTTATGGCTAATTTTTTGAGTATCTCAATGTCGAATCCGCTGGAACTTTGCTAACTTTTATTGGTTGTTCTTTGATTCGCTTATTAATGAAGTTTTCAGCCTCTAGATGACCCATATCGGATAATCATTCACATAACTGGCTAACATTCACATGTTTTCTGTTTTTCCTGGGTAAGGTTTCAACTTCACAGGCTTCAGGTTTATAAAATTCCGTTGTTTTTTGTTTTTAGGAGTTTCTGCATGCTTAATTGCAATTTGCTTTCTTGATAAGAGTCATTGTATGTAGTTATGGAACTGAAATTGCATTTTAAAGGGATGGGAAATAGTTACTTAAGATCTGTTGCAATTTTAAACTTAACCAATATGACTTCGTAATTAAATATTAGTATCATGATAACTGTTTGGCAAAAGCATAGAAATTCATTGTTGTCTTAATAGTGTAAAAAAAAGAAATCAAGAGAAATCATATTAATATAGGACAGTTGTAAGATAGTAGCTTATATTTGTGTTTTAACTATAAAGATACATACAACAGGAGATGCTGCTGCCAATAGCAATCCAGTAGGTTTGCGAACAACAACCTTGGAATGGAAATGTTTAAAGTCCAAGCTAGCAATTTACAACCATAGCAATAGAATGTGGATGAGCACTATGAAATAGATAAAGAAAGTATGGGCTGCTTTGATCCGCAAAGCACTGCACAGAGGTGGAAGAAACTGATACCACAGATAGGGCTCGAATGGGTGAACTAAAGAGGGCCAACTGTTAGAGGACGGATGCCAAGTACTTCAGGTATGTTATTGATGGCGATCACTTAGAAGCTGATGTCACCCAGTTCCCAATAAAAAAACACATGCCACTACTTTATTTACGTATATTTATATGCATATTCGTGCACATAAGTTTGGTAGATTGGCTCAAACTAAACTGCAAAACAAATTTATGGTTATTTTTTTACAAAATGTTTATTCAGTGCAATTGTTCAGTCCCACCAACCAAGAAGGAATGATACAGTGTTTGCACATTAGTGTTTTGCTTTTGATTTGGTTACTCCAGGACAATTATTGTTCGAAGTTCTGAAATGAAGACATAACAAAGAGCATGTTATGTATTGCAGGAGAGATTGGTTGCAGTCCTGAAAGGCCTGGGGTTCATAGATCATCTTCAGTTCACATGATGTACGCAGAACATGTATTAGTGAACGGAATAAAGATGACTTGATTAGTGGAGTTCCCAAGGAGTATGATCAAGCTTCAGACCTCCTGGAACTGTTCCTTTGGTAATGATAGCGATGCCATCTTTGGTCGCCTTTGGTCCATTATATGGCCTACAGAATGACCAAATCGGGTATATTTTGTAAACTATATAATAGTTACATGTTTGTGTGGTATCTAGGAACAACGTTGGTCGTCATCCCTTTCAACTGCAGGGTTTAGATGTGGTTTATGGATATTTCAGGGTGTTTGATGTAAATTGGATGCAAGGAGCCTTTGGCACTGAGTATCCACCTAAGATCTACTTAGAGCATCTCCAACAACATTCAGACCCGTAACATTACAACACGTAATATTCAACTGAATATTACGTGTTGTTCCCAACAGGAAAAAAAAGATTTCCGTCACGAGCCTATTTTATCGGCTCGTGACTTAAAAAATTAATTTTATTTGTCATGAGCCTATAAAATCGGCTCGTGACAAATAAAATGTCCCCACAAATAGGGCTGTCAACGGATGCTTTCGGATACGGATAGTGCCATATCCGTATCCGAAATTATTTTCGGATATCGGATATCCGTATCCGTTTAATTTTCGGATATCGGATATCCGTATCCGCTTAATTTTCGGATACGGACGGATATCGGATATTTATCCGCTCCGCCTGCAATTAATAAATTTAAGAGTATAAATAAAAAAGTTTGGATCAACATAAAATAATTTTTATACTAATGTTTGTAAAAAACCAGAAAATAAAGAAATGTTATGATGAAACATTGTTTTTTACTAATATCCATAGGCATATCAAATAATACTCTAAAATTAAACACTAAAAATGAACAAAAAATTATATCTTAGTAATATCAAACAGTTACAAAATAACTATTAACTCTATTTTTCTGTTTTGAATAATATATATTGCATCAGTTAGTCGGACGGATATTTTTCGGATACGGATACCACTATGACCATATCCGTATCCGAAAAGCTTTTCGGATATTGAATATCCGTATCCGCTTTTCGGATAATGCCGGATAATGGATATTTCGGATGCAGATTCGGACGGATATCGGATTTTTCGGGTATCCATTGACAGTCCTACCCACAAACATAACGTGGTCCCCAGAAATTAATTTGGCATTTTGTGAGTTCACGAGCTGATTTTATAGGCTCGCGAGGTCGCGAGCCGATAAAATAGGCTTGTGACCTCGCGAGCCGATAAAATCGGCTCGCGGATTCAATTCCGAATTCAGAATTGACCCCGTAATATCTTGTTGAATATTACACTTCAAGATAACTGTTGGGTGCAAAAATAAGGTATATTCATGTCCGTAACATGAATTAGCACCTCTGTTGGAGATGCTCTTACTATACAGTTCTAGCTTAATTACAGATATTATAAGAATATTTATATTTACTATATAAGAATGTTTACACAATTATAATCCAGTTTAATTACTGCTGATATTACCATATAAAACTGGATTCTTATATATAAATATTTCTATATGATATTTTGGATTCTTATAATCATCATAGAAAATTAACCGGGTTCATGCCAAATGTTGTGCAAATAAAATTACTATATCAAACTGGATTCTTATAATTTGCCAAAGCTAGAACTGTAGTTTTGCGCGAGTGCCCACAGCATACCTCTAAAATTAATTCAAATAATTCAGTGCAGGACTATGAAGATGTTGTGAATATCAAAATATATTAATCTCCTGCAGAGACAATATTGGAAGTAATACACATTTTTTTCTTTCCTTTCCGACTTTGTAAACAAAAAAGTAAGCTAGAGCGGGATTTGATGTTTCAGCTAAAGCATTAAAAAAGACAAAGAAATAAAAATACATGTCCTATATTATGTGGTTATATAAGGACAAGGATTCGAATGTTCTTATTTATTGTTACACATCTTTTCCGTATCCAATCAAATTGGGTTACAATAAGAGCATCTCCAACATTGTCTGCATATACTATTCCCTTTGGGCACAACGGCTCATCAATCCATTCCGTGTAGCTGCATCCATTTGGATAGAATGGACATGCCTGCATGCGCCGACCAATATTGTCGCCTTCTGCTCGAACCAGAACTTGGACCGCATGACTGCAGTAGCAAAGTACACGATAAGATTCACCTTCGTGTTCTTACGGTGGTACTCGATAGAACTCTACTTCTTATTGGGGTGGAGCGAGAGCCTGTTGGTTCGATAGTTGAACATGTGGTACTTGAACTTCTTGTGGAAGATTTACATGCTCCTGTTCATGCGATAGTTGAACATGTGGTACTTGAACTTCTTGGGGCCTAATTTGCATTAGAAAATCGAATTCGTCTTCGAGTTGATGAAGACCTCATCTGTTCCCACGCCTGTTCATCAGAGTCAGTATCTGATGGCCAAGAAGGCATTTTGAGCGAGTGATAAAAGGAGGAGGAAGTACTAGAATGAGAAAGAAGTTGTTTGAGTGAGATATTATGTGTGTAGATTGAGTAACATATACAGCCATGGGGAGTAGAAAACAGTAAAATAAATAATGATGTTACTGCTCACTGTTTCGCCTGACTTAATACTGTAGGGAATCTGCTTTTCTTATTATCATGATGTGAACGGACACTGGTTCTACTTTGCTTTACATGATGCGGTTTCCAAAGCAATAGGCAGCTTAAGTGAAAGAGAACGACCCTAATTTTTAACTCCTTTGTGTGTTGAAATGTGTAATTTAAACGGGGACTGGTTCTATTTTTCTTTTCTTACTGTCACGATGTGAACGGACACTGGTTCTACTTTGCTTTTCTTACTGTCATGATGTGAACGGACACTGGTTCTACTTTGCTTTACATGATGCGGTTTCCAAAGCAATAGGCAGCTTAACTTGACAGAAATAGGTTTTGAAGAGGTCCATAATAGTGGATGAGCACGATACAACATACAAACTACGATACAGAAACTACATTCAATATAGAAAAATACAAAGATACATGCATGTAGTGGATATCCAACACAACATACAACTACGATATAGTGCCACATAACGTTAAACACGTTACAGGGAAATTAGATGTAGTACGATATAGCTAGACCCTAGTTTCCAGACGCACGGGGGAACCCATACAACATTTCAGCCTTTGCTGCAACATTCACCCTTTCAAGGCGACCCACCTCTACTTGCATCTCTAGAGCGTACGTGACACCCCTCTCCATCAGTGGTGGATCGATCCATGAGAAAAAATTACAATGTTCCACTCCATGTCGATTAAGTGCAGTAATGTACGATTTGCAACCATAAAAGCGCCGACCTGCGTTGCTTTGACTTTTAGAAACAACCACATTACATTCTACTCCGCAGTAGCAGAGTACTGAACGACCCGTCATGCTGGAGCTTGACCTATCTGGGTTCTCCCGAGCAATTACTTCCCTTAATCGAGAATTGTGGGTTTTCTGAAGAGGTCCAATGCGTTAGACGGCAACGTTCGGTTGCATGACACTGAAGAGCTCGGTCTTCACTTCTCCAGCTTGCACTTGATCATCCAATTGCGTTTTGGGAACAAACTCGACTGGTTGCTTATTTCTTTCGTACTGCTCGTACATTTGGACCATGGTTTCATCATCGTATTCCCAAGTAGACATGTTGAACTACTAGAAAAGTGGTAGGGAGATAAAATAAATAATATGATAGCCTTAGTCTTCCAGAGTGCTGGATTTAAAGGAGGAGGGCTAAGTGGTCATAAAGGTTGATAAGTTCCCGTATTTTGTGTTTTGCTTTCTTAAAGCAGTTCACATGTCAGGTTTTTAAAGGTTGCATCGTTTAGTAACATCAACTGTTATACGACCGAGTCAAAGCAACTCAACTATTGAGGTCATGGTGTAGTCATGTCATATGTCTCGATGCTACAGCTTGAGTAATGATGACAGAGCTTTATCAATAATCACCTCCACTTGTTTAAATAGTTCAATCGCCGTCTCCCAACCATGACCATTATTTGTGCATTCTACATCAACCAAGACATTAAGGTGAGAAACCACTAATTTTTTTCTATGGGTTCAAGTACTTCTTTATATCGAAGTACACGTTTTTTTTGTTTTCGTGTAGCTTTAATGGACGATGGGGAAATCAGTGATGAACTTATGAATAAAATGTTTGATGAGTTCGAACGGAACAAGCAAGAGGAGAAAGTGGGTGGATTCGTTCCAAATACACAAGTAGCTGAAGTTAATAAATCCGAAACACGTAAACGAAAACACACAGCTAGGCAAAGGGTTAACCATACTCGTCACAATCCAAGTAATGCTAGCTCCAGTGCTACTACAACCGAATTCTCTCCTACGGACTTATACTCGTGAAATCCTATATCGAAGGTGATAAAAGAGATTTGCTACTGAAGCAAAGTGGAGGAGGACTTACCCATGAAGAATTTTGGTCCATGATAACAAGATTACATAACAACCACCGTTCATGCACTACTACACGAACGTCTGCTAAAATTCATATGGCTCATCGGCGGTTCGTTAAAGCTTGTGAACGATACCATATGATTATACAGAAAGTTGAAGACGAAAACATATTTAAAACGAATAGGGCAACTTTTGATTCTCGTTACCTTGTAGAGTACGGAACTGATTTTGTTGGCCATGAGGCGTTTGAACTACGTTGTAGTTGGCTAACCGATGATCTTTCGTTTACTTCTTGTTGTATCTTTCGTTTATTAGATAATCCTTTGATAAAAAGCCTGAAGTTCTTGTAATTGTTTACGCAATAACAAAATATATAAAGCACACATTTCATTATTAAGAAAGCGATTGCTACAGTAGGAAATAAAACGTTACTAGAACAACGTAATACGAGCAACTACTAATACGGGCATCTACTAATACGAGCAACTACTAATACGTTACTACATCAACTGCGGAAACCTTGACGTTATAATACGACGTTTCATCCCCGTCCAAAATTCCTTTTCCAAATCAGACACTCCAGCCAGATCTTTGTCGATGATAGCGTTCTCTTCTTGTTCTTTCTTATACGCATCTTGCTCTTTCTTATACGCATCGTGCTCTTTCTTATACGCTAAGTCCTCCGAAAGAATTTGAAGTTTCTTCTCTTCCAGATCAGCAATCCTTTTCAAAACTTCTGTTCTTTCCTTAGCTTCTACAAGTCTTTTTTCCGCTCTACGACTGTGTTCTTCGTGTCGTGCGTTCACTTTTGATTCAAGCTCAATCGTTGTTTTGCCCCTTTTTTCGCCGCTTTGGCTCCCTCAGGTCTAAAATTTTCGTCAATCGTGGCATTGAACTCATCAAGTAGGTTTTCCCCTACACATTGAGAAATATTGGCAGCTGACCGACTTGGACTAGAAGAATACCCATATTTTGAACTTTTTTCTTGCCCTTGCTAGCACTTTGAACATCGCGGAGGCTCTTGGCAAGTTCTGAGTTCCACTTCGGTTGACTAGTAAGCAGATCATAACAATGCATAAACTGGTAATAGTGACCTTTTCGTTCCATTTTCTCTAGGAAAAAGCTCCTTGAACTCCTCGTTTGCTAGTCGTTTCTACGTACCAAAAGAAAATGTATCAATTAACATGCTAACAACCACAAATAAAGTACGTACAAATACAAACATACCAGATTATCTTCCCCTCCCATGCCGCTTGGATTTGCTATCTTTAGTTTGTACACTTGTGACTCGTAATATTGGGTTTGACGACTTATTTTCCCAAAACGGCCTTGAATCGCCGATAACATCCTTTGGCATTTTGGATGCTTCTGAACGAAGGCTTTCTCCACTTTTTTCCAAAACGTAACGGCTGTTTGGTCGTTCCCCGTTGCGGAATCTTGTGTGAAATGACAATATATGTTGCATAGACTAATGTCTTCTTCGTCAGTCCACGGACTGGTTCCTTGTCTGCTCAATGGAGTTTCAAATATATTGCTCGTGTTGCCTTGCGAGAACTGGCTTCCATCAATCGTCGGATGTGAAAAATCTTCGAATGGGGAAGTCATTATATAGCAAGAGTTTGTGTAGAGTAAAGAGATGTAGAAAGCAGTTACGAATATGTTGTGATGTACAAAGGTGGAATGAAATGCTTTTATAACTGAAAATATAGCCGTTAGAAAAGTTTTAACTGTTTTATGGCCGTTGGGAATCAAAAAAGAGGCGGATATAGGCGTTAGGATGAGTTAGCCGTTGGAGATTTAGGGGGGAGTTGGGCGAGCTAATTTTATCGGCTCGCCATATTGCGAGCCGATAAAATCGTCTCGCGATATGGTGAGCCGATAAAATCGGCTCATCGGACCAATTCAGAATTGGTCCCGTAACATTCCGCTGAATGTTACTCCCCGTAACGTTTGTTGGGTTGGTTTTTGATCTTGATTCATGATTAAGAACATGAATCAAGGTGCTGTTGGAGATGCTCTAAGACAAGGATCAGAACACCATTAAGGTAGCGTTTGATTTCTAAAAGGGGCAAGTTACGTTTGCGTTGGCGTCTGATGCGACATGCGTGGGACCCACCAGAATAGCCTATTGAGCTTAACGGTTGAAAGCAAGCTTTAGCGTCAGACGCGACCGACGCGTCGGACGCCAACAGATAAATTTTCAAACGGCTCCTTTTTTCCAACTTATAAAACCAACTTCTTCTCTTCAACAATCCACACCATTTCCTTCAACAAACCACAACTCAAGCACCATAATTTTTCAGCGACAATGACTGAAGTAAATCGTCCGAAAGCAACATTTCGTCGACCTCCGAAAGTATGGTCTTCGTTTGCAACTTCAGAATTTCAGATGACTTCCCCCCAGTATCCACCTCAGTATGCACCCCCAGTATCCACCTCAGTATCCACCGCAGTAGCCTGTTTTATGTATTTTGTATCTATGTAATTTGTATTCCACGCGTCTGTATTATGTAATTTTAATTCTGCAATTTGTATTCTGCAATTACCTCATGCGTTCTATTCTGTTCAAAAATAAACACACACAAACACAAACACAAACAATTAAAAATAATATATACAAAATAATAAATATGCCCCTTTCATAAAAAAAATGCATTCCCCGTTCGCAGCGATTCCCGTTTAAATACCCCTTCCAAATAACCCTTCACGTTCAAAATCAAACAGACCCTAAATGCAAACATGTTTATCAAAGTAAAACTGTGTATATTAAATGATGATTAAGATTAAGTGCTTCCATTAATCATCAAACAACTTCCGCAAAGCAAAAATATATTCCTTTTATTCTCCTTACGAAAATCAATTTGATTACCACCTTACTTGCTTTAATACTATTCTGCCCTTATGTCATATTTCATTGAGTTTTGAAATGTATACTCACCAATTTAATAGCTACCAACTTTTTAAAACATATCTACTTAGTTTATTCCATGTTCAGACTTCATACTATCTATCATTTTTTAATGACTTGACATCACAATCCTGTCTTAGTGACTTTTTGAATTTGTAGTAATTGTCTTTAAGTATATGGATTATGATGACTACTACACTAATTAAAATGTGTGATTTCCCTTATAACATGCTATCTTTACCCGCATATACCTGTTGAACTGCATACCCTATGGCATGAGTTATTGAGTTGTTTTTATCTTCGACTAACATATCTTTCTTACTATATTATATTGTAGAGTTTTGTTCATTAACTTTCCTCCAACATAAGCATGACCCAGCCCTTCATTCATTTTTCATTTTTAATGCTATTATATTGTAGAGTTTTGTCCTATATTATATAGTACTAATTAACTAGCAAAAGTAACTGTAAGAAAAGCTTAATTAACTGTAATTTACTGTAATGGTGATTTACTGTAATTTTCTAATGGGAAACTCTATTTAAACACAAAATGAGGACATAAAATTGTACACAATAAATCTCAATCACTGGATCCTCCCATGAATTACACTCTCCACATAAAGACAAACAAATCCAACGGTGGAGGCTTTGTGTCTTTTTTGTGTGTTTAATTTTGTGTTCAAATAGCCGGCCCCTTTTCTAATCAGCTGATTATATAGCAATGAAATTGCAGTTAATTAAACGTTCTTACAGTTAATTACAGCTTTTCTAATTAACTGCAATTAAATGTATAATTACTGTATAATTAGTAAATGTTGCACAACATCTTGGATTTTATAATCCAGTTTTATATGGTGATTCTTATAATTACTATTTTATTGTTAAGTTGTCAGCTCTGATAACTTAGCAAATTAGGGTACTATAAATGTAAATGTGCAATGTGAGATAATAACACACAAAAACTTAAATCAACAATTATTAAATGTTAAGATGGGATTTTGAGATTTTGCTCATATTTTAGTTATTTCCAGTTAATGAGGTTTTCTGCCAAACAATGTGTTCCTCATTCTTCCTTTTACCAAATTTTTGAACAAATCATTTTTCTTTCCCAAAAAAGTAGTATCTCAATAACAATATTGGTATATACTTAATTAAGGTCATTTCTATTTATTTCAATACTACAATGATCTTTTTCTGTATTCATCATTCATTTTGCTCCTACTTGTTTGGATACTAAAAGTCTTTTTAGATTTCAGGCAAGACCGAAAGGCATTGCAAGTAGGCAGACAAAAATGAATGGACTACAATCACTAGATCACTTATTATTTATGTTTTGTTAAATATTTGTTTGTTTTCTCCAATTACCATAAACTGGACATGTTAATTCTTATTGCTAAATGTTATTCCTCTAGCACATAATCTTCTTTTAAGTAAAGTTTAATTATTATTACATCTTTCTAAATAATATCCATTTATGTAATAAGGATGATAAAATACATTCCTCTTTTGCTCCCAAACGCAAAATATTCTTTCAATTCTACATTTATATAACGTTACCTTTTTTTCTGAGTTTAAAAGTTCATTTAATGCTCTACCTTTTTTTTTACATATTTATGAATAGAATAATAATATCTTACTCAATGTTTTTGGAAATATGTTGTCATCATAAGAGATTATTACTTTAGAATTAACTACTTTATGATCTGTGACAGACTTTAGAAGGGTTTGTGACCTGGTCAAAGCTATCTAGAAAGGATACGCAATGTGCTTTGCCTTTAAGCAAGTAACGCGACAAATTAGTGGAGGTTAAATATAAATGTGAGACATGGCATTAGACTTGATCTTCTAATGCTTTTTGCTGAACTTCACGGTTACTTTTCAAGTAATGTATCAAATTTTATCGAAATTTGATTGGTCTTATCTTATTCCAAATTAAAATAGTTACAAAATAGTTATATAAACAGAATATGGAAGCTGAATTACCTTAAAATGAGGTTCTCATGTGATACCTATGAGCATGATGCTTTAAAACACTTCCAAATATATTCAAAAATTGGTTTCCATGTGTGATATTATGTCATTCTGATGTGAGCAACTGATATTTTTCAAAAAATTAAAAAAGTTAGTTGAGTAAATTATGTGAACATCTCTGTGTAATTGTTTAATATTTTCTAAACCTATTAATTCTTTCCTCCAATAATGATTATTTCCACGGACAAGGGTGCCAATTTTATTACTACTGGATGACAAAATGTTTCTTTTAAGATGTGAATTTCAAGATTTTGGATTGTTGATTGTTCCATTCAAAAGAAAATTATATAATATTCTACTATTTGATAATAAGGCTACGAGGATTCCCAGATACGTTGCTATATTTATTGAACCTTTACTAATGCATGTTATACAAAACACACAATTGAATTAGTCATCTGTTCAAAATCCAACGATAATAATAATTCTATCCATTTTTGTTCTAAATTTTATAGCTATTAATAATCATTCTTTTTTCGTTAGTTTTTAACTAAATTTTATTAACTATTTTGTCAGATTACCCCAAAGAATTGTTGAATGGTGCTTCAAAGTTGTCCCACATTGGGAAATACTGAACTAAGATCCTTGATATAAACTAAGATGTTCCTCATCACATAGCCAATTAGTTTTGTGATAATAAGGGGATTAATAAAAAAAAATTCTAACATGGTATCAGAGCTCAGGATTTCAGTAAGAGTTAAAGAGAAAGTGCTTCAACAATTGAAGGTGATGAGAAAGTGCATCACAAAATCGAAGAGAAAGTGCTTCGATCTCAACAACTTTGAAGCAAGGGGGTGTGTTGAATGATGCTTCAAAGTTGTCCCACATCGGGAAATACTGAACTAAGATCCTTGATATAAACTAAGATGTTCCTCATCACATAGCCAATTGGTTTTGTGATAATAAGGGGATTAATAAAAAAAATTCTAACAAGAATATGTGACTAGCTGTTGAAAATAAAATAACAAGATTTGGGAACATACAACCGGACCAACTCAATAGCTCTTTTGAATTTTTATTGGGGTCAATTAATATGTGTTTTTCTCTATGAAAAACAAGCCTTACACTGCACCTGCTGATCAAAGTAGCACAACATAGCCAAAGCTGGTGTGTTTATAGATTTGTTTTCAGGCTCTGTTATGCAGCAGAGAAAAGGAATTTGCCAAGAAAATATAGTATCATTTCAGGCATATTACCATTGGCAATGTATAACTTGATAAAATGGTAATATCTGAATTACTCCAGATGAGTTCAACAACTGGAATGCAAGAAGCATTGGAATTTAGAGAGCAAGCTTATGGAAATACTTCGGTTTATATTCCTAAGATGGTGACAAATAAATTATGTTTACAATAAATTAGTGTATTATGTAGATTCATCAATGTTTGTTTTCATATAAGACATCTTGAAATGTGTATTTGCTAAATATTCAGGAATGTATGTTTACAATAAATATGAATTATGTATGAAATTTTGATGAAAATTACTTTATTGTCAGTTTGTTATGGGGATTCATCAATATGTATGCGAACTCTATTGTTCTCAACTTACTGTATTTTAATAATTGGATGGCTAAAACCATTTTTTCTACCATATCCGTTTTTGGTTATGCATTTGTTTCAGTATGTTTTATGTACATATTTTTTCAATTATAAATTTGAGTTCTATAGAAAAATGCCTAAAAACAAACATTACGTACGCATCTGCTTATTATTTTGTAAAATCCAAAACACCATAAAATCAATGGTTTTAAATGCCAATTCATCATGCATCACGCGCATCACACGTGCCAATGTACTCTTCAATGAATCTATCTCAGTCGCAATAATAACAGGTACAAGATACGACTCTCCAAAAAAGGCAGCAATTGGTTAACCAAGCAACTGCTATGAATCTACCTAAGTCGCAAAACAGTATTCAATCTCAAATGCTGGTTTAGAATAAACAAACCTTGATGCAACATAAACAGAAGCAACAAATGGTTACAAGTACGACAAATGCATCAGCAAAATCAGCAACAACCACAAATACTACAACAACAACAACAACAACAACAGCTATAGTCTAAATTCCAAACCCCGAATCAAGCGAACCAACAACTGCTATTATCAGATCACCAGCTTCAGCTTGAACTACTCCAGAAATTGCAGCAACAACAGTAGTCTTATTTGCAGCAATCTCAGATCCCACCAATTCAAGGATATAATTCCCATTCTCTATACAACTCTAATTCTATGTCACAACAACAGCATCCAATCGTGCAATAATGTGTTCCAAAACCTTCTATTACTTTACTTTAATCTTGAACTTATCAGCAGCCCCACCAAAAGCAAATTATGCTTCCTGAGCTGCTAGCAACAATTATACCAAATGCATACTTGGGTTGGTTTATACATCATCAAATTTTCAATTATTTTTATGTAGGTTAAAATTAGAATTTTGGAAATATGAACAATGCTTATAGTGTTTGGATTGAGTTTTTAAAGGAACGTGGATGAAATTGGTTTTATTATTTCTTGACTTCTTTATTATGTAACTTGAATTACCATTTCATATTTGTGTGTAATCAATTTTGGAATCCTGACATTTAACTAAAATGTTCATTTGTATAAACTCTAATGACCTAGCAGAATCCTTTAGATTTTATGCAGTTACAACACTTTACCGCTGTATGCTATTATCACCACATATTATATATATATATATATATATATATAATATTATTTTGTCACTATTGATTTACTAGGAGTTGACCCGATAAGAAAGAAAAATGATTCCAAGAAATGTTATGTATTTAGAAGCCTAACCACAAATCATGACTAGCAATGTTGTAGTGCTCAGTCGGGATGACCTCCTCCCTATCTCGATTTAGAAACTATTGGGATGATAAATTTACTAAATTATATTTCTAAGAAAAGGCATCTGCTCAGTTGTAATTTAGTCAATGTAGGTTGACGAAAGGGCATTAAAATTACAATTTGTAAGCATGTTTATTTTAAATTTATTAATAGCTACAAGTATGGAGTTTGTGTGTGTACATTACAAGCAACGAGGATATTTTCATGATGTATGGAGTTATTATACGATGGAACTGAAGTGTGCACTAAGTTATTATATAATAGAAGATTCTTAGATATTTATATTTAATTCTTTTTTCTAATAAACCATTTTGCAGGTTAACACCTGCTTCCTACATACAAAATTATATATGAATTTTGCTCTACGGATTAATGTCTTCTTTTGAGAATTTTGTTTGCAGGAAGCAACAGTTGAAGGGTAAGGCCTTGAAACATGAACGGTGGTGATACAAAGAATGGAAAAAAACACCATAGAAATGATAAATCTAATATTAAGGACAAGGAGCTTCTTTCAAAAGGTAATTATATATATATATATACACACACATACACTCTTTGATATAAAAAAATGTTATAAATATTCTCCATTATATGCAAATAGCATAATCAATGTAGATTATGTCATTAGGTGAAAGCTCTGAAATTCAAATCGTTGATCATAGCAGGGATAATATAAAACCTAATAAGGTAGAAAAAGAAACGTTATCACCTTCACATGAATATCATTTTATTCAAATGTTTAACTACACAATAAACGTATTTACACTGGTATGAATATAATATCAAAATACGTAGAGAAAGCATCGATAAATTAACTTGACATAACCTCATGAACAAAGTAGTTGACATATTATTGTTTGTTATAAATTGGATTTAACTATTCATGTACGTTGAACAAATTCATGAGGTAATTCAAGTGCACTGACTATATCCGAATGTGTTGATATGGTAAGCTATCATTTCATTGATTTTATTGTCATCTTTTTAAATAGCTATGTTATAGAATATGGCTCGACAATCAAATGCAGGTCCTCCTGGACATGCATATATACTCCTATATATATACACACACACATATACATATACATATATATATATATATATATATACACACACACATGCGTATGTATGTATATATATGTTGTCGTTTTATGCTTAGAACCGAATCTATATACGCTGCCTTGATTTGTTGTTCTAAGTTGCTAAAATTCTTGCAAATATATTTTGACAGTAACTTATATATTTGGCACATGAGTATATATATATACTTTATTCCAGAACAATTTCATTTGTGTAGTGTCCCGAAATTCCGGTACAATTTGAGCTGACCAAATAACACAAGTCCAACTCACATTGCACTGGAAACCAGAAAACTAATAGAAAGAAAACAGAGGGTGAGAATAGATAAGATAGAAAATTAGAATAGAAGAAGGAGAAGAACATCACAATATCAGAGTAAACACGAATCTCACAGCGGAACGAATAAATATATTTCATAACTAAACTTTGAAATAAAACAGTATCTGTATACAATACCATTATTAGAGCATAACACTTACAACACAGCGGAAATAATAATAGCTATATATATCCTGAGGCCTCCTGCTCCATCTCTTCAAGTATCTGTAAATCCCGACTACTTGACTGTCCGTACAAAATTGGGCACCCAAGAGTTTAGGGAAAACAAAAACAAAATAAACTCTGGGTCAGTCATGTGACTGGTGTGAGTAAACTCAAATCATTTGATTTCTCTTTCAAAATCCTTTTGAAACAAAGGAAAATCATAAGACCGATCCACACATAAACACGGATGGCTTTTACCTTACGATAACCCAAAATATTTCTAAAACGATACTTGTCTGATATTATAATAATGTCTAGATCAAGTAAATAGAAATCTAGCAGAAACGCTTGCATCTAACGTTCTACATATATAATATACAATCAAAACCGCGGGCTCTTATTCGGGGAATGGATTCCAACTATAACAAGGTATGGATCCACCTTCCGCTCAGTGTACTCTAGAAGCGATACACTGGAGTTCAACAAATACATCTTGTAACTCGGCCACACATGACCGACCATTCATTTATCTTGAATGTATCGAATATATTGTCACCTACGGTTGGTATACCAACATAACCATTCTCGGGAGATACAGAATTGAAAGAAGTAACAAATGAATATTCTCTAGATGATGATAATATATCCTAATTGGGTGCGGCCTACTTAGCCATGCTGCCTGCCCGATTTCTATCATTTCTTAGTTGATGAGGCTCGAGGTCAAAACGTATCTTTTAATATATCACTCCTCATTTACTTTGAATGCCACATCGTCATACCCGTCAAATCACAAATTGATTTCCTCAAAAATACAACGGGTATACAGCTAAGAGAAACGAATTCCTCCGCCACGAAACGTAAATACGTTTGAAGAGATTAACTTACGCGATCTGTTAAATATACTCTGTCAGACATTCTTCCATACAGGTCGTCCTAGGACTGGACAAACCGAAGGCACTATTCTGTAAATAGGACAATCCTTGCATAACTCCGTCTTCAATTATCTTCATCATATTTGATCGCAACGCTAACGCCATACGGAGTGGTTTTCCGATAATATATCTGATCCCGGTCTCTCCATATTAACGACGGAAAAATGGTCAAAAACTTCGATAATCGGTGAGTTAACTATCAAAGAAAAACACGTATGCAAACAACGATATTATTTCCAGATGGAAATTCTATCGATCAATCATCATTTTACGTTTATCTCTTTAGTTCATTAATTTATTCATTTCCTGTTTCCATATTTTCAACATTGCTTATCTTCTAAATTTAGAAAATATACGTTATTAATCATTGGAAACATTTCCATCTCCTTTCACGTATCACTGTCATTCCAGTATTCTTTATCATCAAACATTTCATTTTCTAGGATTAGAAAATGTCTCTGATTATATTCGGAAAATGTTTCCAAAGCTCATTCATTGGATTTAAACAGATGTATAAATAAAACATCGCTATGCCAACTCGAACCATTAACACTCATTAACTAAATTCACTTAACCTACCTTTACTATCGAACCTTAACCATTCCTTAGTTAAAACGAAGCCAATCAAGTTGGGGTATAACTACCTCTTAGACCTTAACTGCACAACATTTCTAACTTCGAAATAGACAAGATTCACCTTCTAAATCTTTAACAAACTTCCTTACGAAACTCTTGGATTCTATTTACAAATCCACTTCTTTTTTGAAAATCCTTGATTATAACCATAGCATTAAAATCCCTACTTCTGAAATATCTATCTCCAAAATATAACTCGATTAACTCAAATCAATTAATCCTAACTCCATTAACTTTAACTTGATCAACTTTAATTCATTAACTCTTATCACATAACTCCTTTCGAATAAACTATATTCGATTAACTCCTTTCAAATAACTAATATTCGATAACTCCTTTCGAATAACTAATATTCGATAACTCCTTTCGAATAACTAATATTCGATAACTCCTTTTGAATAACTAATATTCGATATCCTCTCGAATATCTAATATTCGATAACTCCTTTCAAATAACTAATATTCAATATCCTCTCGGATAACTAATATTCGATAACTCCTTTCGCTTGACTCTAGATCGCAACAATCACAATGGTTATGCCTGATTCCCTCAGGAAACATCCGACCGTCGTAGGCTATCTGCATCCCTGCGAATTACGCTAGCAGTCGTACGAAATGGCAACTCATCCTGAATAACTATGTTTGACTAATTCTATCTCAAATAACTATATTCGATCAACTCTAATTGAATAACTAATATACAATTAAATCCTAATTCGATTAACTATGTTCAATTAACTCTATCTGGTTGACTCTTTATTCGAATAACTAATATTCGATTAACTCTACTGATTAACTCTAACTGAATAACTCAAACCGATTAACTCTAATCTGATTAACTCTAATCAATTTCTCTAATTTGATTAACTCTAATCGATTACGCTAATTCGATTAGCTCTAACCGATTACTCTAACTGATTAACTCTTAATCGACTAACTCTTCGTCCATATTCAGTTTCAAATATCGATGTTCAAATCGATTCTTACTTCTCTATATAAGTCCTGACTTATATATTCTATTTATCCAATGATAAACATTTTATTTAATTTATAAAATATTATTTATAAATTTATCTTCTTCACTTATTTGTTAAAATAGATTTCTGTTTAAAATCTACTTTAAATTCATATTCTGTTATACCCGTGTGCGAAGCACGAGTCTAAACCTTCCTAGTGTAAAATTCTCTATTTATACGCTTCTTTCATTTTTCAAGTATTTCCTTTTATATTCTATTTATTTCCTAAACAAATATTTCCTTTTTATAACTTTATTTATTTTCTAAATAAATATTTCTTTTACATTTGTTTTACCAGTATTTTCTTTATATTTGTTTTACAAATATTTTCCTTTATAACTCTTTGATTTTATAATTATTTTCTTTTAAAAAATCCTTTTCCTTTTATATATAAAATCCATTAATTTTATATAAATTATTTTATTTCCAAAATACACTTTGAAAATTCCCTTTTCTACATCCCAGTATTTCTTACGATATTTAAAATACCAAATAACAATGATCGAAATCATTCAAACACACATAATCAACCACAGATTATATATCACATCATATATTATAATATATGAATCGAACGGTATTATAAATATTGCGGAATCCAGTTGGATTCCCCCAACCTGTTTCCCTGCATCACAGATGTTAAACAATATTATTAACATCGATTTCATTTCAATATGAAATATTCTGTTAAACAGAATCAATATTTGATTAACGATTTATATATATATCGTTATCTATAATTTCAACCAATACATAAGCAATTCAACCAAACAGTTAACACACAGCAATAAACAGATAATTATCAGTTCTAAGAATACGTTAAAAAAATATAACTGTTCAGAGTTGGTGAGGTTTACTCACATTGGACGATCATCGTTAAATATCGATAATCGATCGTCAGTTCAGATCGGACAATTTATTTCGCTATAAATTGTAACGAGCTCCAATCCACTCCCAGTCAGTTCCATTGTGTAGTGTCCGTCCATACGATCCTAACGGATCATGTTTTATCTAATTTCGATACCGTATGATAAAGTTATGACATTAAGAAGTTTGGATACAATTTAAATTAAAACAAAGGCTAAATTTCCTTTATAACCTTTAATTGGGCCTCACCTTATAATACTCTGGCCCATAACCATTGATTTTACCCAACCCGCTTTAATCCCTTCTTCCCCGAAATAATCCAACTCTAGACGTTTTTCCCTCACCATTTCCGCCGACTCCACACAGACACGCTTTGTTTTGACCAACCTACGCCATCACCTAAACTCCCATACTTCACAATACTCGCTCCATCCTTCCACTCACAACCGATAATCTGCTATTGCTCCTCCATACTTCACGTCCCAAAACATGCTCCCACGTTTATCTCCCATAACCACTCCATAGTCCATGCAACTCTTTCCTGGATTAACAGAGCGGTGCCATCCTGTAGCAATAAAACCATTATCTCGCACCTCCCTTCTCTTGAACAACAGTGCCCATGCGTTTTCATTTCACAGTACTCCAACAAAATCACGCACAACAGCCCATTCATTTTCCATGCACTCCTTATCGCGGCCTTTCACCCAGTCTCACGCACTGTTACTAATCCTTCTTCCAAGATTTACGCTCAACTCAACATGGCACTCCCCTTCATATACAAACTCTCGCAAACTCTTGTACTGCATTTTCTATCCATATCTCGCTACTTGCACAGACCTCCCAGTCGCACAGACCAGGCAGTATCACGTTGTACAGGGATCCAAGCTCGACTATTTGATGTAGGAGAAGTATGAGGAGCCATGTTTTGGTTTATAGAGTTTATAAAAACTTTCGAAAGCCATTGCTTTTGTTTGAAACTCGAGTTCCTGAAGCAAAGGGAGACAGCGAAATGGTTTGGTGCTGTTATTTATCATTTTTAAAATACTTGGTGGTTAAGGGAACGAGGTACAGAATAGCACAGCGTAGAGTATAAAAAAAAGAAGACTTTGCTGTGAAGTTAGACGCGTTACAGTTGGTGACGAGTGACAACACATGGAGGATAGGTTAGACGCGATAGCCTGAGAAAGAGGGATGGGAAAGCTGTACACGTTACTTAGTTGCTAAGGCTTTGAAAATATTATATATATTTCACATACTAAGTTTAATACAATCGGTTATTGTAATAATACCTTAGTTTTATATAATAGTAAAGTCAAGACCGTCAAGATCCTTATTTAAATGATGTGGAAGAACAGTAGTGCATATTTTAGTTTTGCGAAAACCAGTTGTATGGAATCCCCTTACGGAATACTCCGTTTACTTATGGCTGGCTATCAACAAAAATAAAAGTACCGCTGTGACGGGCTCGGTGTTACGATCCCAAAAACATAATAATATAGGTCTGTTAACTTATTCTGTGAAACCCCAAAATACCACTTTAGGGTGCCAAAATACTTCAAAATACAAAGTGCTTATTTTTCAAAATAAAAATTATAGATAATATCTAAAAAATAAATTATAACTACGTCTAAAAGGATTTGTCCAAATTCGAAGCCAATATTTAATTATAATTAAATATATCGTTATGTTTTATATACGATTCCATAACGACTATTTGAAAATTTGGTTTGATCACAAATCAAAATCTACCCGACGAAATCCCGGGTTTTCTCTTCCGTTAGAAAAATATACTTCACCAGCTTCGAACGTTTCTTGTTTCATGGAAATTCGTATATTCGTTTGAAGTTCAAATCGCCAAATAGCGAACTGCCGCGCCATTTCGAGCTCGATTATAATTATATTATAATTCATACGTTCAAACTATCATTATTTAAATATATTCGTTAATATAATTCAATTTTAAACTGAATTATATATTTTGAATTGTCTAGTTCACACAATATTGTCAATTCAACTTAATTCCGATTACTTCAGAATTAAATATATTATTCTATTATTCATATTAATTAAATATTCAAAGTTATTTAATTAAACGACCATTTAATTCTCTAAATCACTATTTAAATAATTAAATAAATTAATTATTATACCATAAAAATATGGGACATTACAATTTGCTAGTCCCTGTTTACCATGTTATTTTCTAATAATTTGGAATATATATATATATATTTCCTGGGCATATATGTATTGTTGAGTTATGACCATGGACTCATGTTGCCTTGTTGTTTTGTGCCATGCATATCGCTGTATACATTGAAGTGTATTTGGATACCTGGCTATATGTTATTGGGGTAATTTTTAGCTAAATACACCTCATCTCCTATGTAGGCTAGCTTAGTTAAATCTTAGAATACCTCAGCTTTGATGCATTGACTTTATATACCTGGCTATATGTCAGACCAAGTGTTGCAGATTTAAAGACGTCAACTATTGAAGTTAGAGAGTGGTGAACACGTGCGTACTCTGAATTGTAAAATCTGTTTATTTTATTTAAACTCATGTATTTAAAATTTCCACTGCATAAAAAATGTTGTATAACTTTGATATTTTCGTATAAAATTGATTCTGCTATGAGATATTGTGTTATCAATTTATTCTATGATTCTATGTTAATTCTGTTTAAACCCTATAAGCAATAACAATTGTCATTTTGAACAGATCGAATTAGTTTAATTACCGACTTGAAGCAGTCGAAAAGGCCGGTCATTACAGTAATAATGTGTGTATAATTTTCTTTTAAATATAGAAAAAGATTTGGAAAAAAAAAACTGGTTACAAAATAGTTTTTCAAAAAATATACGAAATCCTTATCTTTGAAATCCTTCCCTCTATAACCAGGATAATATAGATTATATTTTAACAAAAAACCTGAAGCTATATAATAATTAATTTTTATGTTTGGAGATCATTTAGGAAATATTTAATCAAAACATCTTTGAAAACGTGTACCATGATGATAGATTTCAAAAAGAATACGTCGATGGTTTTCATCTAAAATGACATCGATTCGATATTATGAATTGTAGTTAAAAATGGCATTCCACTATTGAAATTTACTTCCATTTCATGATAATCACCGTCACCAAAAGAATACACTAATTCGACTTATAAAACATCACAAACTTAAGTGCTAAACTAAGAAATCAAGGCCACAGAGCAAGTAGCAAACAACAGGAAGGGGGATGCACCCCTTAAAGCCAAAGGTGTTGACCTAATGGTCGACCCTTTCAAGCAGGAGGTCTACCCCTGGGTCGATCTCTTTTGCATGGAGTGTCGACCCCTTAAGGTGAGGAGGCGCAATTCTAAAGAACGAAGCTTTAGGTGAATTTCCAACATTTATCATGAACTTTTGCTCGTTGGTTTGATATGCAAACTACATCAAAATGCAATGCAAATTTACGTGCACAATGGAAAGAATTCTGACAACAATTCTGGATAATTTTGATAGCATTTTGCTGCAATTTGAGGAAGACATGGTTTCTCAAAAAGGACACAATAATAATATAACAAAAAAGGGAAACTTTGACAGAATAAGATCTGGCAGTGAATCAGTTCTTCCCCAAACATTCAATAACACAGAGAATTTCACAGTAGACAATTTCAATTAGAAGTTGTGAGGTTCTTGCCTGAAATTCAGATGTAAGGATCTACAACAAAAAATATGAAGTAAAATATAAGCTTAAAACTTCAATTGGTCTTCTCAAAGCCTACTGAGAAGTTTACTGTAACATGAGGTGTCTGCTGGAGAAATTAATTTACAATTTAGATTTGTTAATTTAAGTAGCTGGAGATTGGGTTTTTCCTTTGAATAAACTTTTGGAGGTTTTAATTACTGCCTTTTTCAAAATGAAGAAGATGGAGGAAGAATACGTACTCGAATGACTTTCTCCATAATTCTCCTCCCTTAATTATAAACTAAAAGCCCAATTAAGCATTTTAAATAGGGTTTAGGCCTTAGGTAAGCCTATTTTTCTTAATTACATTAGTTAAGTCTTGATTAACAACTATTTTTAGTAATTTTTATTACTTGATGAAATACACCATCAACACATAATAAAATTACTAATACAAGTTCTAAACACTTCTTATAATTAATTTAAAGATTTGTTACTAAAGTTGACTAATATTAACAATTATTCACAAAATTCCTCCTTTCTGAAAAACACTTAAAAGTTTAAGTGTTTTAATAAACTAATAGCTAAATTTTTACTATAGAAAATTTCTACAAGCTTATGAAAATTATCTCCAACATGGGTATAAATATACTTTGCAAAAATATTAACATTCTGTATTTTATTTCAATAAGAAGTTCTAGGAAGCACCATTTTGACACAAAATAATTGTTACTTATATTTATGCCAATCCGTTGTGCTAAGTAGCCCAAAAATCTTAAAACACTTACTTTATCTCAAAAATACTTTTCAAAACATTTTCAATATTTATACTTTCCCAATTATTATTATAAGATTAAATCCAATTTATCTCAAAATCTAATATATACCTACGTATTTAGTTTTAATCTCCTTAAATACATTTTTTTATATTTATTACTTTCACTAAGCTCCCAAAGATGATCGAATATTTTTCCTTTCCAAATTCTCAACAATTTCCGACTTTTATTAATGAAACTCCGACCTATCCAACTAAGCTCAATTTATACTTTAAAAGGCATTTATTTCTTAATTAAATAATTATAATACTCATTATAATTCTTTAA
Source organism: Allium sativum (assembly GCA_030737875.1). NCBI lineage: Eukaryota > Viridiplantae > Streptophyta > Magnoliopsida > Asparagales > Amaryllidaceae > Allium > Allium sativum. The sequence continues at coordinate 727,295,248 of CM060921.1, forward strand.
CTACTACAATAGGTAACCGTCTAAAACTAAGGTTGTTACAGTTAAACAACGGGTATAGTGTTAGGATCACATGGATGAGCATCAACCGAGAAGATGAAACTCTTAGCAAGATTAAGAACAATTTTCATTCTACCATTAAGTGTTTTCCCTTTTCATTAACTAAAGAACTAGACTGGGTTTTGTTAGAAATAATGTTAAATTTTATTAACCAACCCACATCCACTAATACGTCAAACCCTTTTAACCTAAAACACAAAAGTCTCTCATGAACCAATACTCATCTTCAAAGAGATTAACTCCTTTGTAAGTCATGCTAAGGTTGGCAGGATCGCCAATGGAGTTCGATACACATAAGGATTTAAATGCAGGTTTTGCTTCGAAAACATGATCAAGATTGTCACATAATTCTATTAATATAAAGCTATGAGATGCTATAGTGTCTACTAAAAAACAAATAGGAATATAATTTAACATAAGAGTGCCTTAAAGCACAAGGTTGGTTTCTTCCGCCGTAAGTGTAGAATCTGTAACTTCAAGGATGCCAGGTGGTGCACTCTTCTTCTAGGTGGGAAAGCTTTTCTTAAAGTGTCCAGACTTCAAGAAAATGTGTCTGGGACCTCATCTAGTCATCGTACGTGTAGGTGCAGATGCTCCTGCAGATGTTGGGAAGTTATTTGCATAATGTCGCTTTTGGTCGCACTCAAAGCAAGTAATCCTAAGCATATACTGGACTTCTTTTGATAAAACCAAACTCTATTTTTGCTGGCCTATTTCTTCTTCTACAAGCTACAATTCAATTCTTTTATTCTCGATTGATGACGGTTGTTAAAGCAATTGATGTTCCACAATTTCGAATAATTTAAACTTTCCAAAATGTAGAGTATCAAATAGGGTATACAATAAGGATCAACATACAAAATCTTAAACATAGAACAACACAAAATCTCATAGCGCGAATAAAATAAATACACGAGTAATTCATGAAGCTGCTAGATAAGTTTACATCAAAGTTTCAAAATTTAGAATTGAAAACTAGAAAAAAAATTAAAGCTTACTACTACATCTCCAAAATTAAATAAGGAAATAAAACTAGATACAAGTGGAATTTCCAACTAAGTTTTCATCTTTAGAAAAGAACAACATAAACATTGTAATACTAAGAGTGACATGATCACAAAGAAAAACAATATAGCCATCTTAGAACTAAAAGTTCCTAAGATTCAAAACATGTGCATGAAATTACAGACTAACTTAAGAGATGCTATGAGATTTTCCACTTCTATGTGAAACTACCTATATGTAGTAGAAATGATACGTATATATTGCTTATAAGTAAATATCAAAATAGCATTAAAGCATTACCCATATCCCGCAAATACATTTTATAAGCATGTAGTTTATACACATAGTATAACACCACCATAAATTGGGAGCCGTCAGTGAGTCCCATGTAAGTACAATACAAAACAAACTGATCATTATCATATGTGAAATAATCATATGATAAGGCATATGAGGCAATATCCATGATATGATTTTACCAGTTACCCTTTTTAGTTAGTTGTAATCCTAACGACTAAGCGCAAACATCAAACCAAAAATCATGGTGCACACCATTCGAGTTTCAAAGTTAAGATGGTAATATGAGGGAATGATTTCCACTAAAGGTAGCTAACTTCTTAGCCAGAAGTAGTTTTATTTTTTAGTCATCTCAAATTAAAGTTAGCATTGGGGATCCTCCATTATTATTCTCTCACTCTATTCTGCCAATTCAACCTCTACATTATGGATAACATCCATCGCGTTTTGATATTGACATAGATTATAAAAATATTCGGTCCCGGTGTCTTTGATAACCAATCATTTAAATACATAAAAATGTATGCCATTTTGTCCATTTTAGTTTTTACAACGAAATATGTATAGTACTTGGAAAGATGTTTAATAGAAAATGTTTTTCATTTTAATTATGGAATTCGCCGAAAAGTTTTAGAATTGCCCAGAAAATTTATTTATTTTTAAAATTAAAATACAACATATTTTATCGTATTAAATCATTTTTGATGTGTGCGTATGTCCATATATATATATATATATATATATATATATATATTCATGGAAATTCAAAATTAATTTCCATGTGTTAAAACCATCATTTTAGTATCTCCCATAAAGTATTAAAATTTTACAGATCAGATATCTAATTTTCCACATTCATATATAGCTGATTTCATTGATGAAAGTATTAGAATTATTAGATGGTCAAAATAAATATAGATCCATTTATTAAATATTTTCCAAATAAACTTTTGAAGCTATATAAAAGTTTTAGACCTAAATAACTAATTTTTAAAAAAATAGTTTTCTTTAACAAAACTATTTCTACAAGATAAATTATAGAAATACACAAACAATGGAATTAATATAGGTTGCTTTACAAAATAATTTTGATCTACGGTAATGAAGTCGTAGAAGTTTTCTAGTCAAATTAACAAAATTTTAATACTATCAATCAAGTCATATTTAATTGAATAATTTATTCAGGAAAAGATAAATGTAAACATACGATCAAAAATTATACCAGAGTATACGAATTTTTATTTATTTTAACATAGAAAACATCTAGGATTAAATTCATAATCACATGAAACATTTCAAATAGGGATAGTGCGACAAAATTATCTGAAAATCGTAATTTGGGACATACCATTAAATTTTGTATTGTAAAATTTTCATTTTTGGGTATAAAGTAGTAAGATTGTTTTAAAACTTCCAATGTTCACAAGACTATATTAAAATCTATAAAATTTTATAATCCATAAAAGGAGATAACATCGGTATTTTGAATCAATGGACCTTTGAATATTTTCAAAATTTTATTGGGTTTTGGGCTTGTTTTTGAAGAGAGAAAGAAGAAAAAAATATGAAGGAAGAGAAAAATAATTGTCCCATATCATGAGAACTTGAGGAAGTATTCTTGTATATGAATAGCTTACTCACGAGGAGGTTGGGGCCTTAGGGCACCCAAAAGTGTGCTTTGTTGTGAGAAGGGAAGTCATGCACCACACACGTGTGCACCGCTGCCGCCGTCTGTCCGACTGAAGAGGACTGTGTATGGGTTTCGAGTTTCGAATCCAGTAATCATACTTTTAGATAAAAATTGAGAACATTAATGGCCTGAATTTCAGCCCATTACAGAGTAGAAAATTAAATTGAAAAGGGTGGGGAATTTGCAATGTTTTGCTGCCTTGAAAAATAAAAGGACGCATGGTTTGATTTCAAATGGTTATGACTGTTTGTAATAGTTGCGAACCATTCTAAACGATCGCAGCGCTTGGTACATAGACATCTCCCTTTGCCCCTACAAATAGCCACACCCGAAAACTATTCCAAATAACTTCATCTTCTTCTTCTTCTTCATGAAAATAAGCAATGTCATAAACTGCTGCAAAACAGTGTGTCATTGCTCTGTTTTGTAAAGCCTAAGAGGTGTTACAAATTCAGAAAGTGTTGCAGATTTTTCTTCTTCTTTCTCTTCGTTATATTCTCTACTTGCATCATCAGATATCAAATTATACATTGTTCTTAGTTAGATCAAAGTCGTACAAACTTTGAATTCGATTACACTATTCCAAAGCTTCATTGAATCCTAAAAGTCGATAGTTCGGTAACCCGTCTATATTTGGTGGGTTGAACTATTGTCAAAAAGGATCTATACCATAAATTCTTGAATTCTAAAGTACGACATAATCTTCATCCTAGTCATCTCAAACCACAAAATCTCCAACAAAATTTTCAGACAATATTCTTCAACCATGGAAGGTTCAAACATACCACAGATTATGAATCAACATTTAACTCCATTGGAGTGGTTTTGTAAGGACCCGTTACTTCCCCGTGAAGGAAAGAGCAGATACTTTGAGAACAACACACAAATGAACGCAGACGGAAGAACATTTCATTGTATATTACAACAATTCCATCAGAATACAAGAATATACAGAGTATAAATGAATAAATATTACACAGAAAATATCAGAGATTTAAATTACATTTAAATACATCGCAGCGGAAAATAATACAAAAGCACAACTAGAAGTAATGCACGGATACAGAGCTTTCCGAGCATTGTTCCAGCTATAAGTCAGGATCCTGTGAAAATAAATCTGCAAAACCAAAACTACTAGCTGCCCGTGTGGAAAATAGGGGCACCCAGAGTTTAGGTTAAAACAATAAACTCCAGGTCAGTCATGTGACTGGTGTGAGAACTAAAACAGTTATTTAAAACTTTACTTTAAAAGAGAGTGATTCAAGGGACCACGGCGTATAACACGGAACGGGTTTCCTCCCAAGAATACTAGTGCATAGAGAAGACAACGCAATGCTTTTTCGAAAAATGAAGCTATTATAAGACCCAGGTCCCATCACACAACGCAACGCAAGCCGGAGGATAGGGTTTTCCCTTATAATAGCCAAACATGCTTGGTACGTTTAAAAACAAATCATTTGATACTATAATAAGTGTATAGTGTCAAAACAATTTCAATCATAAATATCAATCATAGACGGCATAGCATCCCATGCTACTATGTCGCCATACTAGGCTCTACAAATAAAACCGAAACATCTCGTATTGGAAATTGGATTTCCGTCATGAGTCGAGGCAAGGGGCAAGCTCCTCTCCGCTTCGAGACACTCTAGCAAATGCCTCAGGACTACACACTCTAGGTAACCCCTGGGATCCTCCAAGACCGGTCCTCTCTTACGTTTGAGGATTAATTATTCCTGAACACACGTTTCCCGGCCCTATAGGACCTATAATCGAGGCGCCTCGCATCCAAACCACAAAGGTGAAAAGTATATAAATGTCAGGACTGGTAGGTCACTGACACCACCCATAGCTAGAATGAAACGTCGTGCACTCCTTGGGTCCTCATCCCATTTTTGACTCATACCGAGTTGTGAGGCTCGCGAATCTACGCTATACACAAAGCTGCCACGTAGGCCGTGCTTTGATCATCAACCACAAGACTTTTCTTTTCAACAGAAGCCTTGATCCATGCAACTCAGCGTGCCACACAGGCAATTCATGCCATGCGATTGATATCTATCGATATATAACCTCTAAGCTCGTACGTCTCAGAGAAGGGCGTTAAGCAAGAGAATAAATTCTCCGTCGCCAAACAGATATATATTTAACATAAATCAATCAACACAGAATAAAATCCAATGTCAGACACACAATCCATTTACAAGTTCGTTCTGGGTCTGAACGAAACCGGAGGCACTTTCCTCGCATATCCATCGATCTCCAAGTACGTCTGGACGACCACCAACTGATTCCCTCATCTTGGGTGTACAACCCAATCAAGATCATCAGTAATCACCCAAATGATGTGAAGACTTCCAGTCTTCGACCACCGTCTTCATCTTCGACATATTGTCGAATCGGTTATTCAGAATGGGTATAAACCCGGCCTTTCCGAACAACCTGCGTGTATTAAAAACAAATGTTACACAAACACAACATACGCCTCATTCCAATTCATTAGTCACTAACCGTAAATCAGTAAGAGAGCAATTCCCCAAATATTAACCCCGAAGGCCGAAACCAACATCAGATCAATACCCAGGAAACCATTCTTCTTAACTAACCTACTGCTAGTTTCTAAATCTCAATTATTAGGGAAAGGTTCCCATTAATTTTATCCAAGATAAATTCTCTAAAATTTATTCTTTAATCTTCCTTTGGATGTCATTTCAAACCAAATTATGGTTTTCCAAACTAGTCGAGATTAGCGAACCACACCGGAGTAATTATTTATTTTATTTCCCAATCCCAACCTATTCATCCCATGAAGCAAAACTGGTAATACTCCATATCTAACACCACGGTGTTATCGGTAAAATTAATTACCATTTCACGTTCAAATCTAATTAAAGATTTAATTATCGCTTTGGAGCAAAACTGGTGATACTCCATTCTCGCTCACTTTCCAAATTTGATAATTTAAATTATCAATTCACATTTCAGTCTAATTGCATATTCTTTAAAACTCCTATTTCTGGGTTAAAGAACTAATGTCATTTAAAACACAGTTCACGATAAACCCAAATCACATTCTATTTATTATCGGGTTAAAGAACAAGTGTTATTTAAAACACCCTTCACGATAAACCCACTAATCAATCCTATTTAAAACCCATTTCAAATCCAATTTATTTATTTAATATAAATGGGTTGTTACTTTAGTTCTAAACTAGTTCATTTCGATAAAAATCTATTTTTATCTTTTCAAATATGGAGTTTTTCATCCCAATTTTCCCCAAATCATTTCTTATGATTTTATACAAATTATTACTATTTTTAATAATTTTATCAAGGCCCGTACAGTCGATTTCCATCAACGGCCATCGAACTGCACTTATAACGACCTTTTCCAAATTTGATTTGGACGTATCTCCAAATCCAACCGTTAGATTTCAAATTTCTAATATTCTTTAGAAAGCTCTTTTTGATACGAACCCAACGGTTCCGGTTTTAGGAGAATCCGACGGTCGGATCTCCTGTAATGTCCGTTCGAAATAAATGGTCGAAATTCGCGAACTGCCGCGGCGCGGCGCGTTCTGTTCAGGCCATTATATTATATATAATATATATTTCGTCGATTTCTATTTAATTCAATTCGAATTCGTTTTCTATTCGATTCAATTTGAATTCGTTTTCTATTCAATTCAATTCAAATTCGTTTTATATTCAATTCAATTCAAATTCGTTTTATATTCAATTCAAATTCGAATATAATCGATATAAATATCGTTCGCGTCAAAATATCGCATCTCTAAACAACACGGCTTTATATATTTCAATAATCCCGTTATTCTATTCAACAAATGAATATTTATTCTATTCAATACGTGAATCTATATTTTTGCCAACACATGACTAATCTCAACGAATGAGTACCGTCCACGTGTGACTATTTTTGTTGTTTAATATATTTTATAAAAATTATGGTATCTATCGTTTGATTTCAAATCAGACTCCAACCGTAAACTAGTAAGAGAACGATTCCCTGAATATTAACCCCGAAGGCCGAAACCAACATCAGAACAATATCCAGGAGACCACTCATCTTATCTATTTTCCAGTTAGTTTCTAATTTTATATATGATAAAGATGTAAATTTTATTATTAAAATATTTCGTTCAACACATGACTAATCTCAACGGATGAGTACGGTCAACACATGAACCTTTATTTTATAATGATAAAGATGTAAATTTTATTGTTAAAATACTTCGTTCAACACATGAGTAATCTCAACGGATGAGTACGGTCAACACATGAACCTTTATTTTATAATATCCTTTATCTTCTAAATTGGAATGAGGTCCAATCAATTACCATATAAAGTTAATTATATGGATTCCATTCAACACATGTATATAATAGCAACGACAAATAATCAACCATCATCCAAAGTGCACTACACTGTATAAGCATCAGACATAGATATCTAACGCTTATAACAGCCTGTCAATCAATCGATCGACATACAACTAATTATTGGGATTAGTGTATGTCGTATTTTATCCCAATACCTGTGTGGGGTTTCAAACAATCAAACACAGATTTTATTTGTGCAGTTGGGCTATGTGTAAAATTTATCGTCCCAATCAATGTCCTTCAAATAGGTGTAAATAAACAAACCGTCCGGTTTGTAAATGAATATTTATTTATTCACATTCACTATATTCATATTCACGTTAAAAATTATATTTTTAACGATAAAATATTTTATTTTAACCCATGAATTTCTATTCAGTTCATTTACAAAGTAAAAATGATATTTTTATTTTTCTAACTTATTTTAGAAAATTTCGGCGGCATAACGGCACGATACTAGAAACGGGACAAGGCCTAGCCTTATCCCCGGTCTAGTGATGGCCCACGCCATACACATATCAATCAAATCCATTCCATTTCACTAAACAATCAAATTCAAATCAAACAATCTAACCAACTACACAACCAAACAAACAAGTCCATGGTCTGTGGACGATGGTGTCGGGTGCTACTAAACACCGTCTGCATCCTAGTATATATATATATAATTAGAAAAAGAAATTAAAGTGAGAAGTTCTCACCAAAGCTAATCCAAACGCCACGATTCTTCTTATGTAGAAATCTTCGTCGTGCTCGCCTTTTTGCCAATTTCACTGCCCGTAGTCACTACATATATAAAAATCACATTTTTATATTGTTGCTATGTATTTAAAAATCACATTTTTATTCTACTACTATATAGATAAAAATCTATTTTTACATCGCTACTATATAGATAAAAATTCTATTTTTATACCGTTGTTCATATAGTAAAGATCAAATCTTTACTACCTATATAATATAAAAATCGTATTTTTATTATCTCTACTATATAAAAATCATATTTTTATCCTTCCTATAATATAAAAATCATATTTTTATTCTACTTCATTCGTCAAAAACCATAGAAGCTTTAAAGCGGAGAAAACTCACTTTTTTTCTAACGCCCGGATTCGCTGTTCAGGTTCCAGAATTTGCAAACGAGCTTCAATCTTCACAACATCTTTTTTTCTAGCTTAAACGCGCCATTCCGGACAACTTTCGCCTAAGAGACTTTTTGCCAAAAATGCTCCAATTCGCCAGAATTCGCAAAAGTACACGATTTTTTCAGCTTTTGAACAGCAGACTTCGCACTCATTTTCCGAGCAGCTCCGGACTCCAAAACATGACTTCCTTATAGCCAAATCGAAGAGAATTTCGTGCTCTACAACTTTGGTCTAGAGGGACTTTGGCCAAAAGCGCACCGTTTGAGAGATATAGGCCAAAACAGTCCGAGGTGTTTTGTGCAAAACAGGAATTTTGGTGAAAATGAGTTTTTGAGCGTAGCGGGGCCCACGGCCGGAATTGGGTGGCTAGGGTTGGGCGCCGGACCTGATTGGGCGTGGGGAGCTCGCCGGTGGGTGGTGGCGGTGGTGGTAGGGCCCGTGGTGGTGGCGGTGGTTGGTGTTTGGGTGTAGGGTTTATGAAATCAAAGAGAGAGAGGAGGAGGAGGAGGAGAGGAAGGAGGAGGGGGTACGATGGCCTGAGGTGGTGCAGCAGCGGGGAGGAGGGCGGTGGCAGCGGGTTTGGGGAGGAGGAGGTCATTTTTGAGTTTTTGTGAAGGAAGAGGAAGAAAGTGAAGAAGAAAAGGAAGTAAAAGTGTTTATATGCTAGTTTCTCGCGTATTGCCTGAACGCTAAGGATCTCCAATCGCCGCGGATTTCGGACACGAGATAGTAGACGTGAATACGAGTCCAACGAAACAAGTTTCGTTGAATTCCGAGTTCGTTTGCCCGTAAAAAAAATCACGAAAATGCTCAGATAAGCTCTAAAAATGTGATTTTGGCGCACCTTTTCTTCTCGCACGCTCACATGCTAACTCAAAAAATCAAGCCCTCTTGGATTTAACCATTATTTGACGATACGAATCTAGAAAAAAAAGTAGAATCGAATTCCGAGGTCGTATCAATAATGTTCCTTTGTAAAATGACTGCTCGTTTTACCCTGTACTGATTTAGCTCGCACGGCCACATACTGACTCCGTTCAACGCGCTCTTTGGAACATAACAACAATTTGTCATTATGAATCCATAAAAATTTATCTCGTCGAATTCTGAGCTCGTATGCAAAATTTCACTTTTTAAGGGCTATGTTTTGCTAACCGAGAAGCTCCTGCCAATTGCCACTATTCCGGATATCGGAATATATCAAAGCTTATACTTTTCGGAGTTCTAAATGGCATTTTGAACTCAAATGAAGTGGTTTCGAGTCCAAATTCATCCGTATGCAAAATTTGACTTTTTGGGCCATGTATAATTTACATAGCGACTATTCTGAATTTTCAACTGGGCCTAACTTTTGATTCCCGCTATGAAATTTCAATTTTTCGGATTCGTTGGAAAGATATTTTCATATAGATCCTATTATTTTTTGTTTCACTAAAATCCGGATTGTTTTGCACCCGGTACATTCAATTGAAGTTTGAAATCGAATTATCGAACTACCGCGCCATTTTCAATTCCTTTTATAATTATATATAATTATTTATATTCTAACGACGATCTATATAACTATATACGTTCTAATTATATTCAAAATTAATTTCTCGTCGTTTTATTTAAAATAATTCATTTTAAATATTCAAAATTTGTAATATTGCCAAAATAAAAAATTTAAACTGGCTCGCATTTCCGGGTTATTACAATCTCCCCCACTTAAAACTTTTCGTCCCCGAAAAGGAACGAAGTCGAAAGTGGTTTGATTAATCAACTCTACGTTCATTCTGGCTTCCATTCTCCAACTTTTCAGTTTCTGAGAATTTTCAAATTTTCAAAAATTTGGCTAACACTCTAAATTTTCGAAAATTTTCGCCATAACCTCTCATGCACCGGGAGCCACGGAAAATCCCGAAATTGCCATACAGGCCTTCTGATCTCAAAAAGAAAAAGAAAAAGCCAAGCGGGTTGCCAATAGGCTCATAAAATCATCATCACCCAAACAAAACAGTAAATTATAGTAAACATGTACCTATTTGTCGGGCAAACAAATTTTATTCTCTGCTCTAGCCTCCTTGCTATGACCTGTTCAATGTAAGTACTTGTATATGCAAGCAAATGTGACCAATTTTCAATATAATTCAATATTTGATTCTATTAGGTTAAATGGTTCAAAATTATCAAACAAATAAACAAACAACACAAACATCAATCAATTAGTGAATTTAACGTTTTAAATTCATAATTTTGATATATATACAGAAAATCATGATTTTGATGCCAAATCACAATCAATAAATCTATCTATATAAGTTTTGGTCCTCACACCAGTCTAATGGAAATATATAGATATCATACCTTCGAAACACGAACACAAATTCTGATGATGATATATCAATCATCAGAATCATCTCCGGGTGTCTAGAATGTGATTCTATATCTATCCAGTATATTAAAACTTTGAATATACGTTCATGACGCGTATATGTGAAACCCTTATATACTCGATTGTCCAAATTCACAATAAATAAATATTCAAATACGTATAAACTGGTTTAAATTTTCAAAACAATATTGTTTTATTTTAAAAATATACTCCTCACACTCGTTCTAGGATACTACTGATCCTATCTCTAACGAGTCATTCTAATTGGATATTACTAATCCAATATCTGATGAATTCTTTCGTATGGTTCTAATGTGTCTTGTTCTCGAGCTCTGTAAACCAAAGCTCTGATACCACTGTAAGGACCCGTTACTTCCCCGTGAAGGGAAGAGCGAATACTTTGAGAACAACACACAAATGAACGCAGACGGAAGAACATTTCATTGTATATTACAACAATTCCATCAGAATACAAGAATATACAGAGTATAAATGAATAAATATTACACAGAAAATATCAGAGATTTAAATTACATTTAAATACATCGCAGCGGAAAATAATACAAAAGCACAACTAGAAGTAATGCACGGATACAGAGCTTTCCGAGCATCGTTCCAGCTGTAAGTTAGGATCCTGTGAAAATAAATCTGCAAAACCAAAACTACTAGCTGCCCGTGTGGAAAATAGGGGCACCCAGAGTTTAGGTTAAAACAATAAACTCCAGGTCAGTCATGTGACTGGTGTGAGAACTAAAATAGTTATTTAAAACTTTACTTTAAAAGAGAGTGATTCAAGGGACCACGCCGTATTACACGGAACGGGTTTCCTCCCAAGAATACCAGTGCATAGAGAAGACAACGCAATGCTTTTTCGAAAAATGAAGCTATTATAAGACCCAGGTCCCATCACACAATGCAACGCAAGCCGGAGGATAGGGTTTTCCCTTATAATAGCCAAACATGCTTGGTACGTTTAAAAACAAATCATTTGATACTATAATAAGTGTATAGTGTCAAAACAATTTCAATCATAAATATCAATCATAGACGGCATAGCATCCCATGCTACTATGTCGCCATACTAGGCTCTACAAATAAAACCGAAACATTAGACACATATTAGTTAACGGTCAACAATGGCAGACAACTAAAATCAGTTTCCTTCTCCCTTCGATACTCTTTCTTCCTCTGATAGATCCTCTTCTGGTCGTCGTTTGTCTGTTTAACTTGCTCTTGGGCAGCGTTTTCCTTCTGTTCTCGCTGTATTTGCGAGTTTTTGCCCCAATTCTGTTAGGGTTTTGGATATGGCTTCTCTGTTGAGAAATTATGTGATTTCTGGCTCGTTTTTGGCTCCTCGTCCTTCATTCGAGGCGATTGCTAAGGCAATTCTGGAAGTGGCGGCTCCTTCGCTGACTTTAGTGCTATCTGGATCTTTGGGTTTCGAGATCCACCTGTGTTCTTTAGACTCCTTTGTGGAGCTGTCGAGATTCAGATTTTTACTAGTGGAGGGGAAATTCGTGGAGCTTTCTCCGAAATACTCTGGTTCTCTTGGAACTCGACTAGTTCCTCGTTGTGTTGATGTTGCTTCATCAACGCCGGCAGTAGAGAGCGGTTTGCTCAGATTCGTAAGCAACTGTGAGGAAGGGGATTTCACCACCCCTTTTCTTCCGAGGTTGAGCTTCAAGGAGTCTCTCTACTCTTGTTACTCGGCAGTTCACGGCTTCGCTGTGGGTTCTCTGATGTGTGGCGGTGTTTTCGGTTCGACCTTTGGACATGTCATACCTGCTACTGGTGCTGGTGGTGGAGATTTGACCACTCCGCTACGCCCGGAGCAGTTTGTATGCTCGGGTATGGTAAAGGCTCCAACAGTAGGTGCTCGTCTTTCTAGTGTGTCTCATCGTCGACGGGCTTCTCGTCGGCGATCAAAACGGGCTAGGGCTTCGCAACCTCCGGTTGGTGAGCCAGTTACTTCAGTTTTGTCCCTTGCTTTGGCGAAAGGAAAGGCTTTCAAACAACCTTTTCCGCCTTTGGCGGTTGGAAATAGCTTCTCTATTCTGGATGGAGATTTGGCCTTGGTTTCTCCTTCAGCAGCTCTTCTGAGTGAAGATGATATCTGCCTTTCACTTTAGGCCTTGGTGCAACTTAGTGATGAAGAGGATTTCACCACCTCTTTTTCACTTGATAGTGTAGCTCCAGGGTCTGTTTTATCAGTGGTGGATGATTGGGGTTTGGCTAGGTTGAAGGATGCGGACATGGTTTCTTTGGACCAGGTTGTTGATGTTAGCCACTCGTGGTTGCCTCCGGCTGTGAAGGAGCATGACCATGAGGCGCTGGCTCCGCTTCAGAATGCCGAGTTGTTCGGCCAGTCTGTTTGCGAGGCGCAACTAATTTTCTGTCAGGTACCCCTCCTTTTCTCTCTACGGATTTCTTGTGGACTGTTGCAAGTTTGTGAAGGTAGTTGTGTTGTTTATGCTCTTTGCTTCCCTTTGGAGCCTTGTGCGTCTACTGGCTTATTGCTTCTGCGTAAGCTAAGTAGGTTGTATGTGGTTTCTCCTTCTTGGAACGTTGCGCTCCTGACTTTAGTCTCTGCTGCGGAACTTACTTTGTGCATTAAGTTCGGTGGGAGGGGTACGAGTATTAGGTTGCAACCTTTCTTTTTCTCTTTTGTTGATTTTTTATCTTTGTCACGTTTGCTCCTTGAGGTTTTGTTGTGCATCACTGTTGGTTGGTTACTTTTTGTGAGGCTGCCCCTTGGCTTCGGTGTTTTTCTGATCGGTGGGAATTGCTCCCATTTTTTCGTTGGTGGATGGTGTGCTATAGGCACGGTCTGTGACTTTGCTTTCTGCTTTTTCAGTTGGTCTTTGCTCCCCTCTTTTGTTTGGTTTTTCTGGGCTTTTGCTTATTGGCTAGGATCTGTGATCTTAGCTAAGGGCTTAGGGCATGTTTTCTTCGATAGTCACTACGAGGCCTCTTCCGTGTCGTTAGTGACTAGTTTTTTATGGTCTTGGTTTTCGCTTGGTTTTAGCCCCTCTTCTCGGCTACCGTGTGTCCCGGCTACATGGGATGGGTGGCTTCTCCGCTGTAGGCGTATAGTGGACGCTGAGTTCGTTCCCTATACGGTTTACCGGAGAGGTGGCCTCCCATGTCAGTCGACGACTTTGGTAGGTTTCTCGAGGTCAGTTGTTGGAACGTTACCTACAGCTCAGATCTATCAATCTCATGATAGACCTGCATTGGTAAAGTTCATACAGCAATTGGTGTTGTCTCCATTGAGCGACTCCACACTTTGTTTTGGCCTTCTTGTCACCTCTTCTTTGTCGTTTTCCCCCTTTTCTTTTATTTCGCATCATCCTTCTTCTAGATCGGATTCTGCTCCATCTGTGTCTTCTGGGTCTACTCCACTTCTTAACAAGGCAGAGATAGCGATCATTAACGATCGTCTATTACGCCTTACTAAGAACTCTTACCCCCCTCGCTGTTCGGCGAAAGGCGCTTGTGATCCTGTCCTGCGTCTCGATGTGTCTTCGGGGTCTTCTGGTGTTCGTGTGGACTCTGCTCCCACATCTTTTCGTTCCGATCGTCGTAGTCGTCGTACGGCTCCTCGCACCTTCCGTACCATTCGCACACGCTCTGTAGCGGCATCTGAGCAGATCGTCAGATCTACTCGTCATACTCTTTATCATATCTGACAGAGGTGGTTTGCCTAATCCGCGTCACCTCCTCCTGTGTGAAGGTTGCTTCCTTGGGTTGTTTCCTCATGGCGAATTTCCTTTTCTGGAATGTTCGGGGGATTGGGAATGTTGAGTCGGTGGCTAGGCTCAAACGTATGGTCCGTAAGCACTCTATCTGTTTGGTAGCACTTCTGGAACCATTTATGGGTCCAGAAGCGATTACCTCTTCGATCTTTTCTCTTGGATTTGGTGGGGCCATAGCTAACGCGTCAGGCAAGATTTGGATCCTCTGGTCCAAAAGTGTTGTCGTGCACCCTATCTTCGATTCGGATCAGCTTTTATCCGTGGCTTGTTTGCTCCCCGATCTTTCTTCGTCCTTCCTCTTTTCTGCGGTCTATGCTAAGTGCGATAGAATAGAGAGGAAAGCCCTGTGGGCGGATGTTCTTTCTTTGTCTGACTTGGGTTTTTCCGTTTCCGTGCTTGGCGGAGATTTTAATGTAGTGGCAAGTCAAGCAGAAAAGCGTGGTGGAAATGCCGTTAACCGTCTGGCGATACAGGATTTCAACGCTTTCATCGCTCGTTCGGGGCTTTCAGAAGTGTCCTTTGTTGGATCGGCTTTCACCTGGTGTAACAACCAAGAAGGCCCTAACCGGATTCTGTCTAGGCTGGACAGAATCTTTGCTTCTGAGGGTTGGTTTACTCTTCCTTTTACGTTTTCTATCACCCATCTTCATCGTACTTTTTCGGACCATGCCCCTATGCTTCTTAGCTGTTCCCCCCGCTCCCTGTATGGCCCTTCCTCTTTTAGGTTCCAAAGCATGTGGCGTTCTCACCATTCCTTCCTCGGTGTCGTTGCGGACTCCTGGAGAGTTCCTATGAGAGGTGCCTCCTGTTTTTCCTTCTCTCGCAAGCTGAAAAGACTCAAATCTTGCCTAAAGGCGTGGAATCTGCAGGTGTTTAAGAATATTTTCGACCGTGTTAGAGCGGCTGAAGAAATTATTATACTTGCGGAAGCGTCTTTTGATGAAGAGCCAACTTCCGTCCATAAGGAGGCTTGGGCGCTGGCCCAGCTCGCCTTCTCTTCTGAACTGCGTATTGAACACAACAACCTTAGGCAGAAAGCTAGAATCAAATGGATTGTGGAAGGAGATACGAACTCCAAGTTCTTTCACTCGACTATTCGCAAGAAGAATAATCTTCTCTCCATCCGTCAGATTCGTCGCCCAGACCATTCCTTGGCTTCCACTCCTAGTGAAGTCAAAGATACTATTCTCTCCCACTTCCAATCCTTCCTCTCCTTCCCCTCGGTTTCCTCGCCTGACCTGTCTATGCTTGCTTTCATTCCTAGCTTGGTCCTTCCGTCGGAAAGCTCTGATCTTGCCGCACCCCCTTCCGTGGAAGAAATACGTACTTGCGTTTTTGCTCTAAGTAAGGACAGTGCGAGTGGGCCAGATGGTTTCAACGGAGTTTTTTATAGAAGCGTGTGGCCAATCATTCAGGCAGATTTTTGCCTAGCCGTTCAGTCTTTTTTTTCTGGTGAAGATCTCCCCGCTGGATGGACTTCCACCAATTTAGTTCTCATCCCTAAGACTGATCATCCTACCTCTTGCTCGGACTTCAGACCTATTAGCTTGTGTAACTTCTCTAATAAGGTCATTTCCAAGGTTCTTACCTCTAGACTTGCACCGTTTCTTGAGCGCATTATTTCTTCTTCGCAGGATGGGTTCGTAAAAGGAAGACTTATCACCGATAACGTCCTTTTAGCTCAGGAACTGATTTCTCAGATCGACAAGAAGGTTCGAGGTTCTAATGTGGTTGTTAAGCTAGACATGACAAAGGCTTACGACCGCATGTCGTGGTTCTTCATCATAAAGGTCCTCAGGGCTTTCGGCTTTCCGGAACCCCTTATCGATGTGATCTGGAGACTAATCTCGAACTGTTGGTTTTCTGTGCTCATTAATGGCTCAGCTACCGGCTATTTCAGGTCAGGTAGAGGTCTCCGACAGGGAGACCCCCTGTCTCCTTCCCTTTTCGTTATTGTTGCCGAGGCTTTTGTTCGTGGACTCCACTCCCTTACGATTGCAGGGCAGATCCAAAGGTTTGGTATTCCGAGGGATTGCCCTATCATCTCCTCCTTATCTTTTGCGGACGACATCATCATTTTCACTAATGGTTCTCGTCGCTCTATTTGCTGTCTTCTAGGTTTAATCAGTAGGTACGAAAGTTGTTCGGGGCAACTCGTGAACACCGACAAAAGCTGCTTTGTGCCTGCTAAAGACCTTTCCTCGATTAGATCCTCCTGGATTGAATCTATCTCCGGCTTTAAGGCTAGTTCCCTCCCGCTTCCGTATCTTGGTATAGTTCTATATCGAGGTAGGAAGCTCAACGCCATTTTCGATCCGCTAACTGACAAAGTTAGGGGTAAGATAATTAGGTGGAATGCATCCCTCATCTCTCAAGCTGGTAGACTAGTTCTCATTAAGTCTGTTCTTGATTCCATGGGCTCTCATATCTTTGCTGCTATGACACCCACTGCTTCCTTCTTTCGCTCTTTCCGTTCTTTGGCCTCTTCTTTTTTCTGGGGCAACAAGGACAACGTTTCTCGTCATCACTGGATTTCTTGGAACGTCATTTGTCGTCCCAAAGATGAGGGAGGCCTTGGCCTCCGTAACCCTAAGGATATCTGTTTGGCCTTTGCTTGCAAGCTTTGGGCGCGGTTTGAAGCGAATAACTCCCTTTGGGCGACGTTTCTCCATGCCAAGTACCATAGGCTAGCAAGCTCAAATTTCACAGGTACCCCGTATAATGCTAGTGAGACGTGGAAACGTATGCAGTCCGTAAAAGCATTAACGGATGGTCATGAGAATGGTACCACTTGGGACGGTTCTCCTTTCTCTCTCAAGGCAGCGTGGGATTCAGTGCAGAGTTCTGGTCCACGCCTTCCTGTTTTCAGCTTTATCTGGAATGTCCGAATTCCGCCGAAGGTTTCTCTGTTTATGTGGAAAACATTGCATGATGGTTTACCAATAGATGAGAACTTTCAGCGAATAGGCATCCCGCTCGTGTCCAAATGCAGGTGTTGCAGCACTGGACACACCGAGACGTCCTTTCACTTGTTATTCACTGGGTCCTGTGCCAGAGCTGTCTGGAATTACTTCGGGAACCTTACGAGTTGTCGAGGTAGTGCCATCTCTTTGGAAGGTTTGCTGAGCTTCTGGAGGACTGGGAACTCTAGTAAATCCTTTCGGTCAATTCTACGACGTCTGATACCTTGTCTTATTTGCTGGCACATCTGGTGCTCCAGGAATAAGGCGGTTTTCGACGAAGTAGCGATGGATCCTCCTTCGATTATCCGGAAAGTCACAAATGATGTCTTCCTAGCTTTTCGGGGCCGTCCTTTCAGAGGTGTACTGAGTGGCCGCTCTAGGAGATTGGCGGTTTCGTTTGATATCTTATCGACTACGACAAATCTGAGGGCTGGCATCGGTTGATTTTGGGTTTCCTAGTTTTGCTTATTTTTTTGTTGTTTTCAGGTTTCTGGTTTTGTTTTCCTCAGCGGCTTTTCTTTTCAGTTTGTTTGGCTCTTCCTTTATTGTCTCAGTTTCCAATTTTCCTTTTGCGTTATTTTTTATCCTCCTCCCCCTTTTATTCCTCATCCAAACTCCCCCCCCCCCCTTTTTGATGTTGTTTGTTATTAGTACAGGTCTTTTAGGCCCGAGGTTTACTATGCTTGGAGCTTGGTGGCTGCTTCTATTTTAGGATTCTTGGCGGATTCCTACTGGAGTGTACGAAGGACTGAGGACTGAAGACTATTGGGCTCTGGGGTCCAGAAGGAAGCTGTGGGAGCTTAGTTTTTCCATAGTTTTGCTTTGTAACGTTAGTTGTATTACAGTTTTATCTTCTTTTTGGGTGTGCACGATTTCTGTTATTCAGAAATCGTTTTTGTGAGCCTTTGGAGAATGGCTTGATTCTCCCTCTTGGTATGATATTTTTTTTAAAAAAAAAAATAAAAAAAAATAAAACCGAAACATCTCGTATTGGAAATTGGATTTCCGTCATGAGTCGAGGCAAGGGGCAAGCTCCTCTCCGCTTCGAGACACTCTAGCAAATGCCTCAGGACTACCACTCTGGGTAACCCCTGGGATCCTCCAAGACCGGTCCTCTCTTACGTTTGAGGATTAATTATTCCTGAACACACGTTTCTCGGCCCTATAGGACCTATAATCGAGGCGCCTCGCATCCAAACCACAAAGGTGAAAAGTATATAAATGTCAGGGCTGGTAGGTCATTGACACCACCCATAGCTAGAAAGAAACGTCGTGCACTCCTTGGGTCCTCATCCCGTTTTTTAACTCATACCGAGGTGTGAGGCTCGCGAATCCACGCTATACACAAAGCTGTCACGTAGGTCGTGCTTTGATCATCAACCACAAGACTTTGCTTTTCAACAGAAGCCTTGATCCATGCAACTCAGCGTGCAACACAGGCAATTCATGCCATGCGATTGATATCTATCGATATATAACCTCTAAGCTCGTACGTCTCAGAGAAGGGCGTTAAGCAAGAGAATAAATTCTCCGCCGCCAAACAGATATATATTTAACAGAAATCAATCAACACAGAATAAAATCCAATGTCAGACACACAATCCATTTACAAGTTCGTTCTGGGTCTGAACGAAACCGGAGGCACTTTCCTCGCATATCCATCGATCTCCAAGTACGTCTGGACGACCACCAACTGATTCCCTCATCTTGGGTGTACAACCCAATCAAGATCATCAGTAATCACCCAAACAATGTGAAGACTTCCTGTCTTCGACCACCATCTTCATCTTCGACATATCGTCGAATCGGTTATTCAGAATGGGTATAAACCCGGCATTTCCAAACAACCCGCGTGTATTAAAAACAAATGTTACACAAACACAACATACGCCTCATTCCAATTCATTAGTCGCTAACCGTAAATCAGTAAGAGAGCAATTCCCCAAATATTAACCCCGAAGGCCGAAACCAACATCAGATCAATACCCAGGAAACCATTCTTCTTAACTAACCTACAGCTAGTTTCTAAATCTCAATTCTTAGGGAAAGGTTCCCATTAATTTTATCGAAGATAAATTCTCTAAAATTTATTCTTTAATCTTCCTTTGGATGTCATTTCAAACCAAATTATGGTTTTCCAAACTAGTCGAGATTAGCGAACCACACCGGAGTAATTATTTATTTTATTTCCCAATCCCAACCTATTCATCCCATGAAGCAAAACTGGTAATACTCCATATCTAACACCACAGTGTTATCGGTAAAATTAATTACCATTACACGTTCATATCTAATTAAAGATTTAACTATCGCTTTGGAGCAAAACTGGTGATACTCCATTCTTGCTCATTTTCCAAATTTGATAATTTACATTATCAATTCACATTTCAATCTAATTGCAGATTCTTTAAAACTCCTTTTTCTGGGTTAAAGAACTAATGTCATTTAAAACACAGTTCACGATAAACCCAAATCACATTCTATGTATTATCGGGTTAAAGAACAAGTGTTATTTAAAACACCCTTCACGATAAACCCACTAATCAATCCTATTTAAAACCCATTTCAAATCCAATTTATTTATTTAATATAAATGGGTTGTTACTTTAGTTCTAAACTAGTTCATTTCGATAAAAATCTATTTTTATCTTTTCAAATATGGAGTTTTTCATCCCAATTTTCCCCAAATCATTTCTTATGATTCTATACAAATTATTACTATTTTTAATAATTTTATCAAGGCCCGTACAGTCGATTTCCATCAACGGCCATCGAACTGCACTTACAACGACCTTTTCCAAATTTGATTTGGATGTATCTCCAAATCCAACCGTTAGATTTCAAATTTCTAATATTCGTTAGAAAGCTCTTTTAGATACGAACCCAATGGTTCCGGTTTTAGGAGAATCCGACGGTCGGATCTCCCGTAATGTCCGTTCGAAATAAATGGTCGAAATTCGCGAACTGCCGCGGCGCGGCGCGTTCTATTCAGGCCAAGATATAATATATATTTCGTCGATTTCTATTTAATTCAATTCGAATTCGTTTTCTATTCGATTCAATTCGAATTCGTTTTCTATTCGATTCAATTCGAATTCGTTTTCTATTCAATTCAATTCAAATTCGTTTTATATTCAATTCAATTCAAATTCGTTTTATATTCAATTCAATTCAAATTCGAATATAATCGATATAAATATCGTTCGCGTCAAAATAGCGCATCTCTAATCAACACGGCTTTATATATTTCAATAATCCCGTTATTCTATTCAACAAATGAATATTTATTCTATTCAATACGTGAATCTATATTTTTGCCAACACATGACTAATCTCAACGAATGAGTACCGTCCACGTGTGACTATTTTTGTTGTTTAATATATTTTATAAAAATTATGGTATCTATCGTTTGATTTCAAATTAGACTCCAACCGTAAACTAGTAAGAGAACGATTCCCTGAATATTAACCCCGAAGGCCGAAACCAACATCAGATCAATATCCAGGAGACCACTCATCTTATCTATTTTCCAGTTAGTTTCTAATTTTATATATGATAAAGATGTAAATTTTATTATTAAAATATTTCGTTCAACACATGACTAATCTCAACGGATAAGTACGGTCAACACATGAACCTTTATTTTATAATGATAAAGATGTAAATTTTATTGTTAAAATATTTCGTTCAACACATGACTAATCTCAACGGATGAGTACAGTCAACACATGAACCTTTATTTTATAATATCCTTTATCTTCTAAATTGGAATGAGGCCCAATCAATTACCATATAAAGTTAATTATATGGATTCCATTCAACACATGTATATAATAGCAACGACAAATAATCAACCATCATCCAAAGTGCACTACACTGTATAAGCATCAGACATAGATATCTAACGCTTATAACAGCCTGTCAATTAATCGATCGACATACAACTAATTATTGGGATTAGTGTATGTCGTATTTTATCCCAATACCCGTGTGGGGTTTCAAACAATCAAACACAGATTTTATTTGTGCAGTTGGGCGATGTGTAAAATTTATCGTCCCAATCAATGTCCTTTAAATAGGTGTATATAAACAAACCGTCTGGTTTGTAAATGAATATTTATTTATTCACATTCACTATATTCATATTCACGTTAAAAATTATATTTTTAACGATAAAATATTTTATTTAAACACATGAATTTCTATTCAGTTCATTTACAAGGTAAAAATGATATTTTTATTTTTCTAACTTATTTTAGAAAATTTCGGCGGCATAACGACACGATACTAGAAACGGGACAAGGCCTAGCCTTATCCCCGGTCTAGTGATGGCCCACGCCATACACATATCAATCAAATCCATTCCATTTCACTAAACAATCAAATTCAAATCAAACAATCTAACCAACTACACAACCAAACAAACAAGTCCATGGTCTGTGGACGATGGTGTCGGGTGCTACTAAACACCGTCTGCATCCTAGTATATATATATAAAACTAGAAAAAGAAATTAAAGTGAAGTTCTCACCAAAGCTAATCCAAACACCACGACTCTTCTTATGTAGAAATCTTCGTCGTGCTCGCCTTTTTGCCAATTTCACTGCCCGTAGTCACTACATATATAAAAATCACATTTTTATATTGTTGCTATGTATATAAAAATCACATTTTTATTCTACTACTATATAGATAAAAATCTACTTTTACATCGCTACTATATAGATAAAAATTCTATTTTTATACCGATGTTCATATAGTAAAGATCAAATCTTTACTATCTATATAATATAAAAATCGTATTTTTATTATCTCTACTATATAAAAATCATATTTTTATCCTTCCTATAATTTAAAAATCATATTTTTAGTCTACTTCATTCATCAAAAACCATAGAAGCTTTAAAGCGGAGAAAACTCACTTTTTTTCAAACGCCCGGATTCGCTGTTCGAGTTCCAGAATTTGCAAACGAGCTTCAATCTTCACACCATCTTTTTTTTTAGCTTAAACGCGTCATTCCGGACAACTTTGGCCTAAGAGACTTTTTGCCAAAAATGCTCCAATTCGCCAGAATTCGCAAAAGTACACGATTTTTTTAGCTTTTGAACAGCAGACTTCGCACGCGTTTTCCGAGCAGCTCCGTACTCCAAAACATGACTTTCATATAGCCAAATCGAAGAGAATTTCGTGCTCTACAACTTTGGTCTAGAGGGACTTTGGCCAAAAGCGCACCCTTTAAGAGATATAGGCCAAAACAGTCCGGGGTGTTTTGTGCAAAACGTGAATTTTGGTGAAAATGAGTTTTTGAGCGTAGCGGGGCCCACGGCCGGAACTGGGTGGCTAGGGTTGGGCGCCGGACCTGATTGGGCGTGGGGAGCTCGCCTGTGGGTGGTGGCGGTGGTGGTGGGGCCCGTGGTGGTGGCGGTGGTTGGTGTTTGGGTGTAGGGTTTATGAAATCAAAGAGAGAGAGAAGGAGGAGGAGGAGGAGAGGAAGGAGGAGGGGAAACGATGGCCTGAGGTGGTGCGGCAGCGGGGAGGAGGGCGGTGGCAGCGGGTTTGGGGAGGAGGAGGCCATTTTTGAGTTTTTGTGAAGGAAGAGGAAGAAAGTGAAGAAGAAAAGGAAGTAAAAGTGTTTATATGTTAGTTTCTCGCGTATCGCCTGAACACTAAGTATCTCCAATCGCCACGGATTTCGGACACGAGATAGTAGACGTGAATACGAGTCCAACGAAACAAATTTCGTCGAATTCCGAGTTCGTTTGACCGTTCAAAAAAAATCACGAAAATGCTCAGATAAGCTCTAAAAATGCGATTTTGGCGCACCTTTTCTTCTCGCACGCTCACATGCTAACTCAAAAAATCAAGCCCTCTTGGATTTAATCATTATTTGATGATACGAATCTAGAAAAAAAAGTAGAATCGAATTCCGAGGTCTTATCAATAATGTTCCTTTGTAAAATGACTGCTCGTTTTACCCTGTACTGATTTAGCTCGGACGGCCACATACTGACTCCGTTCGACGCGCCCTTTGGAACATAACAATAATTTGTCATTATGAATCCATAAAAATTTATCTCGTCGAATTCTGAACTCGTATGCAAAATTTCACTTTTTAAGGGCTATGTTTTGCTAACCGAAAAGCTCCTGCCAATTGCCACTATTCCGGATATCGGAATATATCAAAGCTTTTACTTTTTGGAGTTCTAAACGGCATTTTGAACTCAATGGAAGTGGTTTCGAGTCTAAATTCATCCGTATGCAAAATTTGACTTTTTGGGCCATGTATAATTTACGTAGCGACTATTCTGAATTTTCAACTGGGCATAACTTTTGATTCCCGCTATGAAATTTCAATTTTTCGGATTCGTTGGAAAGATATTTTCATATAGATCCTATTATTTTTGTTTCACTAAAATCCGGATTGTTTTGCACCCGGTACATTCAATTGAAGTTTGAAATCGAATTATCGAACTACCACGCCATTTTCAATTTCTTTTATAATTATATATAATTATTTATATTCTAACGACGATCTATATAACTATATACGTTCTAATTATATTCAAAATTAATTTCTCGTCGTTTTATTTAAAATAATTCATTTTAAATATTCAAAATTCGTAATATTGCCAAAATAAAATTTTTAAACTGGCTCGCATTTCCGGGTTATTACAATCTCCCCCACTTAAAACTTTTCGTCCCCGAAAAGGAACGAAGTCGAAAGTGGTTTGATTAATCAACTCTACGTTCATTCTGGCTTCCATTCTCCAACTTTTCAGTTTCTGAGAATTTTCAAATTTTCAAAAATTTGGCTAACACTCTAAATTTTCGAAAAATTTCGCCATAACCTCTCATGCACCGGGAGCCACGGAAAATCCCGAAATTGCCATACAGGCCTTCTGATCTCAAAAAGAAAAAGAAAAAGCCAAGCGGGTAGCCAATAGGCTCATAAAATCATCATTACCCAAACAAAACAGTAAATTATAGTAAACATGTACCTATTTGTCGGGCAAACAAATTTTATTCTCTGCTCTAGCCTCCTTGCTATGACCTGTTCAATGTAAGTACTTGTATATGCAAGCAAATGTGACCAATTTTCAATATAATTCAATATTTGATTCTATTAGGTTAAATGGTTCAAAATTATCAAACAAATAAACCAACAACACAAACATCAATCAATTAGTGAATTTATCGTTTTAAATTCATAATTTTGATATATATACAGAAAATCATTATTTTGATGCCAAATCACAATCAATAAATCTATCTATATAAGTTTTGGTCCTCACACCAGTCTAATGGAAATATATAGATATCATACCTTCGAAACACGAACACAAATTCTGATGATGATATATCAATCATCAGAATCATCTCCGGGTGTCTAGAATGTGATTCTATATCTATCCAGTATATTAAAACTTCGAATATACGTTCATGACGCGTATATGCGAAACCCTTATATACTCGATTGTCCAAATTCACAATAAATAAATATTCAAATACGTATAAACTGGTTTAAATTTTCAAAACAATATTGTTTTATTTTAAAAATATACTCCTCACACTCGTTCTAGGATACTACTGATCCTATCTCTAACGAGTCATTCTAATTGGATATTACTAATCCAATATCTGATGAATTCTTTCGTATGGTTCTAATGTGTCTTGTTCTCGAGATCTGTAAACCAAAGCTCTGATACCACTGTAAGGACCCGTTACTTCCCCGTGAAGGGAAGAGCGAATACTTTGAGAACAACACACAAATGAACGCAGACGGAAGAACATTTCATTGTATATTACAACAATTCCATCAGAATACAAGAATATACAGAGTATAAATGAATAAATATTACACAGAAAATATCAGAGATTTAAATTACATTTAAATACATCGCAGCGGAAAATAATACAAAAGCACAACTAGAAGTAATGCACGGATACAGAGCTTTCCGAGCATCGTTCCATCTGTAAGTCAGGATCCTATGAAAATAAATCTGCAAAACCAAAACTACTAGTTGCCCGTGTGGAAAATAGGGGCACCCAGAGTTTAGGTTAAAACAATAAACTCCAGGTCAGTCATGTGACTGGTGTGAGAACTAAAACAGTTATTTAAAACTTTACTTTAAAAGAGAGTGATTCAAGGGACCACGCCGTATAACACGGAACGGGTTTCCTCCCAAGAATACCAGTGCATAGAGAAGACAACGCAATGCTTTTTCGAAAAATGAAGCTATTATAAGACCCAGGTCCCATCACACAATGCAACGCAAGCCGGAGGATAGGGTTTTCCCTTATAATAGCCAAACATGCTTGGTACGTTTAAAAACAAATCATTTGATACTATAATAAGTGTATAGTGTCAAAACAATTTCAATCATAAATATCAATCATAGACGGCATAGCATCCCATGCTACTATGTCACCATACTAGGCTCTACAAATAAAACCGAAACATCTCGTATTGGAAATTGGATTTCCGTCATGAGTCGAGGCAAGGGGCAAGCTCCTCTCCGCTTCGAGACACTCTAGCAAATGCCTCAGGACTACCACTCTGGGTAACCCCTGGGATCCTCCAAGACCGGTCCTCTCTTACGTTTGAGGATTAATTATTCCTGAACACACGTTTCCCGGCCCTATAGGACCTATAATCGAGGCACCTCGCATCCAAACCACAAAGGTGAAAAGTATATAAATGTCAGGGCTGGTAGGTCATTGACACCACCCATAGCTAGAAAGAAACGTCGTGCACTCCTTGGGTCCTCATCCCGTTTTTGACTCAGACCGAGGTGTGAGGCTCGCGAATCCACGCTATACACAAAGCTGTCACGTAGGCCGTGCTTTGATCATCAACCACAAGACTTTGCTTTTCAACAGAAGCCTTGATCCATGCAACTCAGCGTGCAACATAGGCAATTCATGCCATGCGATTGATATCTATCGATATATAACCTCTAAGCTCGTACGTCTCAGAGAAGGGCGTTAAGCAAGAGAATAAATTCTCCACCGCCAAACAGATATATATTTAACAGAAATCAATCAACACAGAATAAAATCCAATGTCAGACACACAATCCATTTACAAGTTCGTTTTGGGTCTGAACGAAACCGGAGGCACTTTCCTCGCATATCCATCGATCTCCAAGTACGTCTGGACGACCACCAACTGATTCCCTCATCTTGGGTGTACAGCCCAATCAAGATCATCAGTAATCACCCAAACAATGTGAAGACTTCCGGTCTTCGACCACCGTCTTCATCTTCGACATATCGTCGAATCGGTTATTCAGAATGGGTATAAACCCGGCCTTTCCGAACAACCCGCGTGTATTAAAAACAAATGTTACACAAACACAACATACGCCTCATTCCAATTCATTAGTCGCTAACCGTAAATCAGTAAGAGAGCAATTCCCCAAATATTAACCCCGAAGGCCGAAACCAACATCAGATCAATACCCAGGAAACCATTCTTCTTAACTAACCTACAGCTAGTTTCTAAATCTCAATTCTTAGGGAAAGGTTCCCATTAATTTTATCCAAGATAAATTCTCTAAAATTTATTCTTTAATCTTCCTTTGGATGTCATTTCAAACCAAATTATGGTTTTCCAAACTAGTCGAGATTAGCGAACCACACCGGAGTAATTATTTATTTTATTTCCCAATCCCAACCTATTCATCCCATGAAGCAAAACTGGTAATACTCCATATCTAACACCACAGTGTTATCAGTAAAATTAATTACAATTTCACGTTCAAATCTAATTAAAGATTTAACTATCGCTTTGGAGCAAAACTGATGATACTCCATTCTTGCTCATTTTCCAAATTTGGTAATTTAAATTATCAATTCACATTTCAATCTAATTGCAGATTCTTTAAAACTCCTTTTTCTGGGTTAAAGAACTAATGTCATTTAAAACACAGTTCACGATAAACCCAAATCACATTCTATTTATTATCGGGTTAAAGAACAAGTGTTATTTAAAACACCCTTCACGATAAACCCACTAATCAATCCTATTTAAAACCCATTTCAAATCCAATTTATTTATTTAATATAAATGGGTTGTTACTTTAGTTCTAAACTAGTTCATTTCGATAAAAATCTATTTTTATCTTTTCAAATATGGAGTTTTTCATCCCAATTTTCCCCCAAATCATTTCTTATGATTTTATACAAATTATTACTATTTTTAATAATTTTATCAAGGCCCGTACAGTCGATTTCCATCAACGGCCATCGAACTGCACTTACAACGACCTTTTCCAAATTTGATTTGGACGTATCTCCAAATCCAACCGTTAGATTTCTAATTTCTAATATTCGTTAGAAAGCTCTTTTCGATACGAACCCAACTGTTCCGGTTTTAGGAGAATCCGACGGTCGGATCTCCCGTAATGTCCGTTCGAAATAAATGGACGAAATACGTGAACTGCCACGGCGCGGCGCGTTCTATTCAGGCCATTATATTATATATATATATAATATATATTTCGTCGATTTCTATTCGATTCAATTCGAATTCGTTTTCTATTCGATTCAATTCGAATTCGTTTTCTATTCGATTCAATTCGAATTCGTTTTCTATTCAATTCAATTCAAATTCGTTTTATATTCAATTCAATTCAAATTCGAATATAATCGATATAAATATCGTTCGCGTCAAAATAGCGCATCTCTAATCAACACGGCTTTATATATTTCAATAATCCCGTTATTCTATTCAACAAATGAATATTTATTCTATTCAATACGTGAATCTATATTTTTGCCAACACATGACTAATCTCAACGAATGAGTACCGTCCACATGTGACTATTTTTGTTGTTTAATATATTTTATAAAAATTATGGTATCTATCGTTTGATTTCAAATTAGACTCCAATCGTAAACTAGTAAGAGAACGATTCCCTGAATATTAACCCCGAAGGCCGAAACCAACATCAGATCAATATCCATGAGACCACTCATCTTATCTATTTTCCAGTTAGTTTCTAATTTTATATATGATAAAGATGTAAATTTTATTATTAAAATATTTCGTTCAACACATGACTAATCTCAACGGATAAGTACGGTCAACACATGAACCTTTATTTTTTAATGATAAAGATGTAAATTTTATTGTTAAAATATTTCGTTCAACACATGACTAATCTCAACGGATGAGTACAGTCAACACATGAACCTTTATTTTATAATATCCTTTATCTTCTAAATTGGAATGAGGCCCAATCAATTACCATATAAAGTTAATTATATGGATTCCATTCAACACATGTATATAATAGCAACGACAAGTAATCAACCATCATCCAAAGTGCACTACACTGTATAAGCATCAGACATAGATATCTAATGCTTATAACAGCCTGTCAATCAATCGATCGATATACAACTAATTATTGGGATTAGTGTATGTCATATTTTATCCCAATACCCGTGTGGGGTTTCAAACAATCAAACACAGATTTTATTTGTGCAGTTGGGCGATGTGTAAAATTTATCGTCCCAATCAATGTCCTTCAAATAGGTGTATATAAACAAACCGTCCAGTTTGTAAATGAATATTTATTTATTCACATTCACTATATTCATATTCACGTTAAAAATTATATTTTTAACGATAAAATATTTTATTTTAACACATGAATTTCTATTCAGATCATTTACAAAGTAAAAATGATATTTTTATTTTTCTAACTTATTTTAGAAAATTTCGGCGGCATAACGACACGATATTAGAAACGGGACAAGGCCTAGCCTTATCCCCGGTCTAGTGATGGCCCACGCCATACACATATCAATCAAATCCATTCCATTTCACTAAACAATCAAATTCAAATCAAACAATCTAACCAACTACACAACCAAACAAACAAGTCCATGGTCTGTGGACGATGATGTCGGGTGCTACTAAACACCGTCTGCATCCTAGTATATATATAAAACTAGAAAAAGAAATTAAAGTGAGAAGTTCTCACCAAAGCTAATCCAAACGCCACGACTCTTCTTATGTAGAAATCTTCGTCGTGCTCGCCTTTTTGCCAATTTCACTGCCCGTAGTCACTACATATATAAAAATCACATTTTTATATTGTTGCTATGTATATAAAAATCACATTTTTATTCTACTACTATATAGATAAAAATCTATTTTTACATCGCTACTATATAGATAAAAATTCTATTTTTATACCGCTGTTCATATAGTAAAGATCAAATCTTTACTATCTATATAATATAAAAATCGTATTTTTATTATCTCTACTATATAAAAATCATATTTTTATCCTTCCTATAATATAAAAATCATATTTTTAGTCTACTTCGTTCATCAAAAACCATAGAAGCTTTAAAGCGGAGAAAACTCACTTTTTTTCTAACGCCCGGATTCGCTGTTCGGGTTCCAGAATTTGCAAACGAGCTTCAATCTTCACACCATCTTTTTTTTAGTTTAAACGCGTCATTCCGGGCAACTTTCGCCTAAGAGACTTTTTGCCAAAAATGCTCCAATTCGCCAGAATTCCCAAAATTACACGATTTTTTCAGCTTTTGAACAACAGACTTCGCACGCGTTTTCCGAGCAGCTCCGGACTCCAAAACATGACTTCCATTTAGCCAAATCGAAGAGAATTTCGTTCTCTACAACTTTGGTCTAGAGGGACTTTGGCCAAAAGCGCACCGTTTAAGAGATATAGGCCAAAACAGTCCGGGGTGTTTTGTGCAAAACGTGAATTTTGGTGAAAATGAGTTTTTGAGCGTAGCGGGGCCCACAGCCGGAACTGGGTGGCTAGGGTTGGGCGCCAGACCTGATTGGGCATGGGGAGCTCGCCGGTGGGTGGTGGCGGTGGTGGCGGTGGTTGGTGTTTGGGTGTAGGGTTTATGAAATCAAAGAGAGAGAGAAGGAGGAGGAGAGGAAGGAGGAGGGGGTACGACGGCCTGAGGTGGTGCGGCAGCGGGGAGGAGGGCGGTGGCAGCGGGTTTGGGGAAAATGAGGCCATTTTTGAGTTTTTGTGAAGAAAGAGGAAGAGGAAGAAAGTGAAGAAGAAAAGGAAGTAAAAGTGTTTGGAGCATCTCCAACAGTGTTACGGGCCGTAACGTTACGGCCCGTAACATTACGGGAGATATCTTTGATATCTCCCAACGGGCGCAAGCCGATTTTATCGGCTCGCAGTCTGCGAGCCGATAAAATCGGCTCGCGCCTGTCCCGAGCCTATATATGGCTCGGGAGGGGGGTGGGGTTTGTTATATTAGTTTAATTTTAATTTCCTCTTTTTTAATTTCTTTTTAACTCCTTTGTATATACGTTTAAATAACACGGGTTAGTGGACGACCCTAGTTTTAAACTCCTTTATAACTCCTTCTTAACTCCTTCGGGTGCTTAAATGTTTACATTATGAGGATAAGTGGACGACCCTCCTTTTAAACTCCTTTTGAACTCCTTTTTATATACGTGTAAATATCACGGGTTAGTGGACGACCCTAGTTTTAAACTCCTTCGGGTGCTTAAATGTTTACATTATGAGGATAAGTGGACGACCCTCCTTTTAAACTCCTTTTGAATTCCTTTTTATATATGTGTAAATATCACAGGTTAGTGGACGACCCTAGTTTTAAACTCCTTTTTAACTCCTTCGCGTGCTTAAATGTTTACATTATGTAGATAAGTGGACGACCCTCCTTTTAAAATCCTTTTTAACTCCTTCTTACATACGTGTAAAGAGACACTCAAACCAATAAAGAGACACTCAGACCAATAAACGATTCCAATAAAGAGACACTCAAACCAATAAAGAGACACTCAGACCAATAAAGGATTCCGATAAACATACACTCAAACCAATAAAGAGACACACAAACCAATAAAGAGACACTCAGACCAATAAACGATTCCAATAAAGAGACACTCAGACCAGTAAAGAGACACTCAAACCAATAAAGAGACACTCAGACCAATAAAGGATTCCAATAAAGAGACACTCAAATCAAACCTTATATATAACAACAACATTGCAGTACATATCTCAAATCAAAACTTACTCAAAATAATAAATGGATTCCAGTTTTACAAAATGTTTACTGGCTTTTGCTAGCGATTCGGAGGAAGATGAAATCCTTCAAGAGGAAGAAGAAGAAATACAAGAAATACGGGACCTATAACGTGAAGCGTACGGTTCATCGTCCACAACTAGGGGGGGATCAGTTCCTGGAAGGAGGTTTATACACCAAAATCATGCTAAATACCACAAGTCTTTGATGCAAGATTACTTCGATGACGATTGCACTTACGGGCCTGATATATTTCGCCGAAGATCCAGGATGCGGAGAAACCTATTTCTTCGGATATTGGCTGGTATTCAAGGTAACAATGATTACTTTAAGTACAAACAAAATGCATCGAAGACACAGGGGTTGTCCGGTGAACAAAAAATGACGGCAGCTATGAGAATGCTAGCTTATGCCACACCAGCCGATGCTTTGGACGATGCATACCGCATAGCAGAGAGCACGGCACTAGAAACACTTGAAACTTTCTGTCAAGCAGTTGTGGACGTCTACGGAGAAGAATACTTACGGTCTCCGAACGAAGCAGATGTAGTGCGAATCAGAGAGATGCACGAAAGCAGGGGTTGGCCGGGAATGTTAGGAAGTCTGGACTGTATGCACTGGGAATGGAAGAACTGTCCTAAGGGATTACAAGGTGCGTACAACGGCAAGGAAAGACGACCAACCATCATTTTGGAAGCTATGGCATCGTACGATCTGTGGATATGGCACGCTTTCTTCAGAATGCCCGGGTCTAATAACGACTTAAATGTTGTAGAAAGATCTCATCTGTTCAATGATCTTGCTCAAGGCCAGGTACCTCCTTTAACATTTACCCTAGGCCAAAATACTTACAACCATGGCTATTACCTAGGTGACGGCATTTACCCGAAATGGAGCACCATAGTTAAAACATGTCCAAATCCATTAACTCATAAACAAGTCATGTTCGCGGCGATGCAAGAGGGACAAAGGAAAGACGTGGAACGTGCTTTCGGTGTTTTACAATCGAGATTTGCAATGATAAGTAATCCATGTAAGCTGTGGTCTAGGAGAAAGATGTCTACAATCATGTTTGCTTGCATCGTTCTTCACAACATGATTATAGAAGATGAAAGAGATATGGATGAAGAGCAACGCCACTGCGATTACGAGGGTGCTTCGCAACCACCTCCAGTATTCCGACAAAACCCACCAAAAACAGAGGAGGATTTCAACATTCATTTGAGCCGTCAAGTTATCTATAGAGATGCAGAACTTCATAACCGGCTGCAGAAGGATCTTATGAATCATTTATGGAACCACTACGGCGATACCTAGTTATGAAGAACCATTATCTGAATTTGTGTTTTATTTTATGTTTGTCCGAACTTATCAATCATGTATGCAGTAAAGATGTTGTCATTTTCTATTGTACCAACTCATTCTCTTGTATTCGTAAGAGTTATTAATCATATATTATTATGTTTCTAAGTTTATGGTACGAAATAAATATCGGTTATGTTTTTGTATATGACAAACTAGGGTAAAACGTAAAAAAAAAATGGTTTTTCTCTTAGTAATCATGTATTATTATTACGTTTCGGAGTTTATTTTATAAAAAAATTAATGGGTTTGGTTTTGTATATGGTAAAATATGGTAAAAATAGTTGGGGAAAAAAAAATAGCCAGGAGCCGATTTTATCGGCTCGCGACATCACGAGCCGATAAAATCGGCTCGCGCGCCCCATTCAGGACTCTGAATTGAGCCCGTAACATTTCCCTTCATATTACACCCCGTAACAACTGTTGGGTGCAAAAATAAGCGAAATTACACCCCTTAACATGAATTTCCTCCACTGTTGGAGTTGCTCTTATATGCTAGTTTCTCGCGTATCGCCTGAACGCTAAGGATCTCCAATCGCCGCGAATTTCGGACACGAGATAGTAGACGTGAAGACGAGTCCAACGAAACATGTTTCGTCGAATTCCGAGTTCGTTTGACCGTTCAAAAAAAATCACGAAAATGCTCAGATAAGTTCTAAAAATGCGATTTTGGCGCACCTTTTCTTCTCGCACGCTCACATGCTAACTCAAAAAATCAAGCCCTCTTGGATTTAACCATTATTTGACGATATGAATTTAGAAAAAAAAGTAGAATCGAATTCCGAGGTCGTATCAATAATGTTTCTTTGTAAAATGACTGCTCGTTTTACCCTGTACTGATTTAGCTCGCACGGCCACATACTGACTCCGTTCGACGCGACCTTTGGAAAATAACAATAATTTGTCATTATGAATCCATAAAAATTTATCTTGTCGAATTCTGAGCTCGTATGTAAAATTTCACTTTTTAAGGGCTATGTTTTGCTAACCGAAAAGCTCCTGCCAATTGCCACTATTTCGGATATCGGAATATATCGAAGCTTATACTTTTCGGAGTTCTAAACAGCATTTTGAACTCAATGGAAGTGGTTTCGAGTCCAAATTCATCCGTATGCAAAATTTGACTTTCTGCGCCATGTATAATTTACATAACGACTATTCTGAATTTTCAACTGGGCATAACTTTTGATTCCCGCTATGAAATTTCAGTTTTTCAGATTCGTTGGAAAGATATTTTCATATAGATCCTATTATTTTTGGTTTCACTAAAATCTGTATTGTTTTGCACCCGGTACATTCAATTGAAGTTTGAAATCGAATTATCGAACTACCGCGCCATTTTCAATTCCTTTTATAATTATATATAATTATTTATATTCTAACGACGATCTATATAACTATATATGTTCTAATTATATTCAAAATAAATTTCTCGTCGTTTTATTTAAAATAATTCATTTTAAATATTCAAAATTCGTTAATATTGCCAAAATAAAAAAATTAAACTGGCTCGCATTTCCGGGTTATTACAGGTTTGATGGAGACAATTTTACTCATTGGCAAATGACAATGAAATCATTTCTAATCACCGTCAAATAGTTCTATATTTTGGAAGATGAATTGAAAGTTATACCAGAGTAAACAGACAAGGATGATGCTGCTCTAAAGGCGAAACATTCGATGCGCAAAGATGACAATTTCCTATACAGAGTGCACATTCTGAATGCATCATCTACTCTAGTCGACAATGCTTATAGGATCTTGGAAACTGCAATGGCACTCTAGATTGCATTAGAGACAAGTATCGCATATCCAAGGCAAGTAATAAGAAATTTCTTATTTGTAATTTTACGGATTTCAAAATGGCCTCCAACAAGTCCATAGTTGGACAAGTAAGTGAAATTTTACTGTTGGTGAATCAACTTAAAGATGTTGGAATAGATCTCCCCCAATCTTTTGTTGTTGGAGTTAATATTTTGAGACTCCCACATTCTTGGAATGATTATAAATTTTTTTTGAAGCATGCAGAAACGGATTATGATTTAGACAGTTTACAACGTCATCTTCATATTACAGAGGATTCTCATAAACGTGAACTATATGGTAATCCCGAGTCTCGTTCTAAGGAAAATAATGTTGAAATTACTGAAAAGTCAAAGCCTAAGAATGAGACATGGTTTAAGAAGAAAAATCGTTCCAAGAATAACAAAAAGAAGGTTGCTTGTTACTATCATAACAAACCTGGCTATTATGCCCGATACTGCCGTCTACGAAAGAAACAACAAAAGGTGAATGTGGTCAAAAACTCTCTTGTGGCTATAGTACAAGATGCAAACTTCGTTGTTGGCATTGATAATGATTGGTATCTTGATACTAGAGGAACCGTTCACGTTTGCAAAGTCCGTAAACTATTCAAGACTTACGAAGAGAATAATGAAGAAACTAGCGAAGTTACTGGGGCAAACAAAGTTGCAAGCAAATATTTGGGAAATGGCACTATAGAACTTACATTCACCTTTGGAAAAGTTCTAACATTAGTTAATATATTTTATGTATCGAATATGTGTAAGAATTTGGTTTCTGGATACATTCTTAAGAGAGGAGGATTCAAGAAGGTGTGTGAGTCATTTATTGGACAGGGATATTCTTGTAACATCATGGTTAAGCTGAATCTAATAAAGAAATCTTATGTTTATATTGTTGATTATATTACTTTATGGAATGGTAAATTAGGAAATGTTAATTATAAATCGCTTAAAAATATGCATAAACTAGGATTAATTTCATATTGTGATTTCAATACTATCTCTAAATGTGAAATATGCGTTCAAGCAAAAACACATCGGAAATCCTTTAAATTTGTAGAAAGGAAATCTGGTTTGTTTGCTTGATTTGGTATATAGCGATGTGAGTTACTTAAAAAGTCATATCACCTATGGTGGTAACCAATACTATATAATATTTATTGATGATCATACTAGATATGCATATGCCTACCTAATGAAATCTAAAGATGAGGCATTTGATACATTCAAAATTTAGGAAGTAAAAGTCGAAACATGATTAAGAGTTAAAATTAAAGTGTTACATTCAGATCATGGTGGTGAATATTTTTCAAATGAATTCATCTTGTTTTGTAAACAACATGGTATAGTTCAATAGTGCACCGCCTTATATACACCACAACAAGATGGTGTTGCTAATAGGAAAAATAAAACTTTAGTAGAACTGGTTAATGCCATGCTCATAAGTTAAAATTTACCTTATAGCCTATGGGTTGTTGCTATGTTATCTACATGTTACATTTTAAATAGAGTACCACTTGAAAAGAATAATATTTCCCCATATGAATTATGGTTTAATAGAAAACCTAACCTCACTAAACTTAAAATTTGGCGTTGCTTATCATATGTTAGAAAACCAAACCCTAAATGACCAAAGTTAAAAAACAGGGCATTTAAATGTGTTTTTATAGGATATTCACTTAATAACATAACTTATAGGTTCCTTATTCTTGACACCTTAGAAGTTATAGAATCAGCAGATGTAGAATTCTTTGAAAATCAAACTGTTGAGATTCCATTGAGACTATCTAGTCCATAACAGAATATGATTGATGATACCAATGACGATGACCATGCTCCTGCTCAAAACATTAAAGAAGTATCAGTGCCAAATAATAGTACTGAACAAAGGAAAAGTAAAAGAGGGTGAATAGAAAAGGATCATGGTCCTGACTTCATAACATATGTTGTAGAAGGAATTAAGGACGAAGTCCTTAATGTGACAAGATATGTAATGAACATCGATGACAATCTCAGAACTTATTCAGAGTTTATGAGTTCTAAAAATTCTATTTTCTAGAGATAAGCTATCTATGATGTAATAAATTCTATAATGTTAAACCAAACTTGGGTTTGAACTTATTTACCTCCTGGTGCTAAAATTAACTATAGGATGTGAATGGATATTCAACAAAAAGTTAAATACAAATGGATCCATTGATAATTTTAAAGCTAGATTAGTTGCTAAGGGATATAAGCAAAGACATGGAGTATATTATTTTGATATGTATGCTCAAGTTGCTGGCATATCTTCTATATGTCGTTTAATAGCACTTGCAACAATTAATAATTTGACTATACATCAAATGGATATAGAGATAGCTTTCTAAATGAAGATTTAGAAGATATATATATATATATATACATATATATATATATATATATATATATAAATGAGAAATTCTGTAGAGACACAAAATTTTGATACAAATGATGACACAATTGATCTGCAACATTGGATAACCCCATGAATTACACCTCTCCATATAAAGACAAAAGGATCCAACGATTGAGGCTTTGTGTCTCTCTCTTTTCGTCTAATTTTGTGTTCAAATAGTCGTCCCCTATATATATACATACATATATGTATATATGTATATATATATATATACATACATACATATATATATATATATACATACATACATATATATATGGAACAATCTGAAGGTTTCAAATTCCTAGTCCAAGAAAAGAAAATTTTCAAATTAATAAAATCTCTTTATGGCCAGAAGCAAGCTCCCATGCAATGACATGAAAAAATTGATAAAGTTGCACTGTTATATGGACTCATTGTTAAATGATGCCGATAAATGTATTTATAGCAAATCAAATAAAAGTTGTTATGTTATAATATGTTTATACATTGATGACACAATGATAATTGTTTCTAATATATCTTGTGTGAATGAAACTAAGAAGTTTCTATCTTCTAAATTTGATATGAAAGATCTAGGAGAGGCTGATGTAATTTTGGGAATTAAAATCATTATAAAAGAGGGGTAGTTATTACTAACTCAATCTCATTGCATTGAGAAGTTTCAATAGAAATATTGTCATTATAATGGCAAACCAACACCAACTACTTTAGATCCTAGTATTAAATTAGAAAAGAACACTGGACAAACAATTTCTCAACTAGAGTATTCCAGTGTTATTGGGAGTATTGTGTATGCTATGCATTGCACTAGATCAAACATCGCACATGTTATAAGCATATTATGTCAATTAACAAGCAATCTAGGTTTCAAACATTAGAAAGCTATTTCTAGAGTTTAAGCATATTTGAAAGGAACCATTACATATGGTTTATCTTACAAAGGATATCCTGATGTAATAGAAGGATATAGTGATGCAACCTTCAACAATGTTGAATCCAAATCCAATTCTATGATTGTAAGGATACTCACATTCGGAGGTACTTATGTGTCTTAGGCTTCCAAGAAGCAAAAATGTATATCTAACTCAACAACATTGTCATAATTGATTGTATCAGCAAATGTATATAAGAAAGCAGAATGACTTAGGAATTTATTTATGGAAACCCATTATGGAAGATGCCCCTCCAGCAGTCTTGATTAACTGCTATAGTCAAGCGATGATATATAATGTCTCTAATAAGACGCATAATCGAAAGTCTAGACATGTGAGTCTAAGACATCTATTGGTAAGACAATTACTCATAAGTAGACTAATAACTGTTGACTACATAAAAACAAAGAATAACTTGGCTGACCTACTCACAAAGAGTCTTCCAAAGGAAATGGTTTGTATAAAGTCAAAAGAAATGTAATTAAGGTCTGTAATGAAGTTTGATCATCCTTAACAAAAATCCAAATTAAGTCTTGAAAAGGATGGACAAAGTTCAATGTGTACCAACAAGTTAAGAGAAAGATTATGGAACACTAGATCAATTGTAAAGTCACAGAAATTTGGACAGTTTGAAATGAAATTTATTTAAAGATTTAACAGTTAATAATCAATTTTATATTGATATTGGGGTTAGAAATTTAAATTCAAATATATTAATTGTGTATAAATTAAATTCAGAGTGATGGGTTCAGAATCAAGTATTTATCGTTAATATTTGAATTGAATTTGGTTAATATTTGAATTGGATTGAAATTCGTTTTAAAATAATTAAAGGTTGAATTTAAATATAAACGTTATTAACAAAAAATAAATTGGAGATTTTATTGAAGTATATGAGAAATTGGTTTGGGGATGTGTATACTTATTTAGAAAGGAATTGAAATTTAACGTTTCAAATTTGGAAGCAAATAGAACCGTTGATGAACGAACGAAATAAAATCGATGACCCGGTAAATAATTTAAAAATGAAATAACGTCATATACAGACTGAGTCGGATTACAATCAGGATAATTTTATTGAGTTCAGAACGTGAATATGTAACAGAATACAAAAATTCATCACGATTGGAGTCCGTTTGTGGCAATTCAAAAATATAACATTAAAATAAATAACGCTAAGATATAAAAAGAACCGAAAAGTTAAATTAATTAAATAAAGTGTTCCTTCTCACACACACTATCTGATGCCGTCCTCTCCACGTTTTCTTGAATGCTACGGTTCATTCTTTATAATTTGAAACCCTCTTTCCCCATATTTCTTCAACCAAAAATCGTTTCATTTTTTTACACGAACTAAATAGCCGAATTGTTTCCCTTTACCCCTAAATCAATTCGGTCTCCCTCAATTTCACGCCGCTGAAGCAGCTCTGCTCCGAGCCGCCACCACCACGAAGATCGCGAGCACCCTTCTGCAAATCAAAGACCAAATTGAACCCTTAATCGGACCCTCAAATCGTTGCTCCAGCACGAACTAAAACTGCGCACCACCTCTGAAATCACTTCTCCACCGCGCCTTGAGTTGATGATCTGCGAGCCGTCGTTGTTGTTCCTTCTGTCAGCTACGCCTCTGTCCTCGTCGCCATCGGTTGCGCCTTCTTTCCGCTGATTTAAGGTGAACATTCACTCACGATTAAGCATTAATTCAAGTTCATTAACTTCGGTTTTTATTGAGATATAATAGTTAATGGTTTTGTGCCTTGTTGGTTGTTTTGTGGTTATGGTGGGATGATTGATTTCGTTATATGCACGTTGTTGGTGATGTTGTTGTCAACATTATACTTATAACATGCCAAACCTGATCTGAATGGGTATTCATGGGCGAATTAGACATATGCTTAGAAAGACAGACACTTGCAGTTGAATACGTTGGATAAACTCACTAATGTTCCTCTGTCTTGAATTACTGATTTTAAACAGATACTATATTTGTTTTCTTTTTTCTTGTGTCTCATTCCATATTTAACATTATATATATATGGTGCGGCCTAAATGTTTGGTTGTGCAAACTTGGCATCTGACATTTTTTTACTCTTCGAATTTTGCTCATGATTTAACTAAACCGGAATACTATATGAAACTAAATGTATTAGTGCTTGCACCTTGGCACTTAAACCAGATGGATGTATGTACATATTTAAATACGTGTATACATGCACTTGATCATGGATTAAATCAGATATTGAGTGTACCTATATGACAGTATTTTTAAAGGTCTTGACACCTGTGTATATACACTTTATAGTAGTGTATCGATCACAAAACCCTCCAAGGAATGATCTGTAGCGTACGCTTTTTAGCTAAGAATTGTGGCTTGCATTTTTACATTTCTCTGTTTTACATTGCGGGGCTCATTTACCTGTGTGTTTTATTTGGTTTTGCTACCCTGCCGTAAGTTAACAGTAAATACACTATTTGATGTCTTGGTTCAAAGGTAAATATGCACTTGATATATCTGTTTACATATGAAAATTTGGGTAACATTAAGCCATATGATAGGTCTTGACAATACTGAGTAATTTCAGAAGAAAAAAACTATATATTCTATGTTTTATAATTTAAATTCCAGTAAGTATTACCATTTCAGTAAAAGAAAAACACACGCACTTGATTATGGCTATACACATGCTGTACTTGTTTGTTGGGAACTTCCTATATGTTGCATTTAAAAGGGTAAAACGTGAAACATATAAGGTGTAGATTCATAAGAGTTTAGAATCACATTTAATCATTAATTAACTTTAAGTTACTGTGTTTGAATTTCTATTCCTATCTTGAGAAAAATACAAAGGTGTTGTAATCGTTTAATGAAGCTACGAGGTTAAATTTTTATGCTTCTGACTTTTGCGTTATACCGTTAAGTAAAAGCGAATTTTATCTTGCATGATGCCTTATCATATAAGTTAATTATATTTTATACAATTGCTCTGCTAATGAGTTGTTAGTTTGCCTATTTTAAATAATGTGTATCTTTATTTTAGTCCCATATGCCCTTTCAACTTGGAACGTCAGATCTGAGTAAAACAAACAAAAAAAATAAATTGAAGTGTTAGATAGTTATGTTTGCTCTACTGTTTTGTGTACCTACCACAGGAATATAACATTCACAAGTACAACTAGGTAACTCCTCCTGTTTAATGACTACCACTTGCTCTTTTGGTTTATGTTCAGTTATATACTTGATGCATTTCACAACTTCATGCATATAATATAATATTTGGTAGAAATGGATGCTTGTTAGTTCAGCATACACCCTGAGCATGCATGTTTTATCCCTTTATTTTGAAATCATATATGTATTTCCAACGGCCTGTAGATAGTTTTGGGTACAACATCCATAAATGATTAAACATTTGGACACACTATTTCACACATTTGGGAAAATTTGCACCAAAACCCCTACTGTGCCACTTAGAAACTGCCACCCAGTGATCCACTTTTCCGTGTTTATGTAGGCTTCCAGAATCAC
This sequence comes from Allium sativum, assembly GCA_030737875.1. Classification (NCBI taxonomy): domain Eukaryota; kingdom Viridiplantae; phylum Streptophyta; class Magnoliopsida; order Asparagales; family Amaryllidaceae; genus Allium; species Allium sativum. Next base: position 727,337,042 of record CM060921.1, read on the forward strand.
CTACGTTATTGTTTATATTCGGTTCGGACGTTGAGGCGGTGCACATGTGTATATTACATGCGCGCGTGCACTCGCAAACGCCCAATACAATTCGGCCCTAGAAATGGATAAACTGATATGAAAAGATACCACACTGTTTATTTATTTTTATGACATCGATGTTAGGGTTTAACTGCTATATTTCGGTTTATATGGAAGTTAATTTACTTGAACTGTGATTAATCCTGACTCGAGTGTTTTATGTTTTTGGCATGGAATGCTCGGATCAAACCTGAGCATTTCAGATTTAAAGAGTACAGCTTGGGATTCAAAGATTGATGACATTTGGGATTCCGGAGACGACGCACTCTGAAGTTTTCAAACCAGTAAAGATTTTTTTTGTATTATTTTTAAATTCCGTTGTATGTAAAATTCTCGTGTCAAAAATTCTGATTATATATATAAAAAGTTATTTTTACTATTCAATACTGTGTATTTATTTATTCTGTGTTGATTCTGTCTTTAAACTGTATAAGCTAAATAACGATCCGTCGATTTGAACATTTTAAGTTGGTTTAATTTCCAATTTGAAGCGGTCAAAAAGGCGGGATGTTACAAGTGGTATCAGAGCTTTGGTTTATTCAAAGCATAGCTTATCGGGTTTAAGATAAGAAGAATCGACACTAGAAAAAGCAGATTATGAAAATAAAATGATTTTGAAATATTTTCTTTTTTTTTAATTTTAAAATAGATTTTTGAAAGGTAATTTATTTTGGAAATATTATATAAATTAGTATTTTGAAACTAGTACAGCGGAAAAAAAAAATTTGAAATTTAAAATTCGTCTCGGAATCCCTTGTCTTTGGATCCAGGCCTGTGAGAACTATTCTTTGATGAGCCTTTAGGTTTGAGTCTCGAATCCATCATCGGATGGTATCTAAGTATAAGAACTATATTTATGCCTGTTATAAATATAAGTAATATATTCAGTCGGAACAAAACAGAAAGACTTTCACTTTTCTGATACATGAAAGCACAATGCACTCTAGTAATATCAAATCCATTGTATTATAACAATACGGTTTATAAAATTTCCCATGCAAAATCCGGTAAGTACTAGTAGCAAATTAACACTATTATAGAATCTTGGAGTATATTTATGATAGAAAGATAGTTGAAAATTTCTGGAACCAAAACAGGATATATTTTATCTTTAGTTCCATTACAGCATGCATGGAAAAAAAGAAAAAAAAAGAAAGCGTGTAGCATTAGAGTACAGATATAGCAAAACTGGAAAATTTATGAACCATCTTAAATGCGTAGAGTATACTCTCTATGTTTTTATATTCCAGTTGAGTTCCCAAGTATCTCATGTTGGATTTCCTTTATCTTACTTTGGGATCAGGGTTTATACATTGAGTGTTATGTTCACCGTGATATATTGAATAGCCATTTTCATATGCATTGTGTGTGTGTGTGCGTGCTCATGATTGTGTGACTGCGTATGTACATGTGAACATATGACTGTGTGGACTACATTGTGCGTGTGTGTTCATAGCTGTGAATATATATAACGGTATATATGTATGTTGGGACTGCATTATGTGTGATTACATAGATATACCTGTATGTATGTATATGTACGTCTAGTTGGTACATACACATGTGCGAAGTTGCATCAACCTTTTATTCGGGCAACGATCACTAAAAAAATAATATAAAACATAATCTTGTGTCTGGTTTAAAATAAGGAATACACGTATACTCTTGACTCGAGCCTGGTCTAGGTATAACCATGGCCATAAGCACGCAGCACATGTCAAGTGATTGCTTGGAAAATTTGTCAAAAAAAATTTGAATATTAGAAACAACTTTCATAAGTTAAAATTTAGAATGTGTAGCCAAGGGGTATACCCATGTGTGTCCAGTATTATGCCTATACCTACTTGTGTGCCTGTCATTGTATGTCTGCATGCACTGTTGTATGCTTATGTACTGATAATCTATGTAACATGCTTGTGCACTACTCGAGACTGTTATATATGCTCACTGCTTGATGATTTAAGTGTAGTAATCATGCCGTTTGATTTCAGGAAAGTTGTAACCTGCATTTAAGTCCCACTGCAACATATATATATATATATATATATATATATATATATATATATATATATATATATATATATATATATCCCACCGAATAGCAGCCATGCTGTCACGAGGGAAAATATTCGTAGATATAAAAATACTAATAATAATTTACTATATTATATAAGTGTGAAATCTGCTAAAGAGCAACCAAAAATGCGGCTATGGGTGATACATGTACAAACGGTTTGTACTTAAATAATAAGAAGCATTAATGCGGGTAGTGTGCGACTTGTAGCAGTAAGTAAATGATAATTAGTTAGCTTATCACCGTAATGATAATATATTTTTATCCGAAATACGTACACACAGTGAAAAAACTGAACGTGGAAAGTGAAAAAAAAAATGAAAAATAGATGCAGCAAAAAGCCTATAGTACCCAGTCCCCTTATCTGCTACTCGTATACAAAACACAAGGAACAAGAACTAGATAACCCCACCCTCAACCTTAGTATTTAATAGTGAATGTCATATGTATGGAATGTAGTTTTGAATCAAGGAGGAATGTAGTTTCAGAACAACAGTTGTTGTTTTGCCTTAATATGCATACATCAACGTGGACTGTGCATTGGTGCAAATCAGATGTAAATATGGTATTTAATAAGCTATTTAATTAGTTTAAGTCCTGTTTTTCTTAAGAAATCTTATTTGCTCCTTCACTTGTTGAACTAGAGCAATTTACATGTCAATTCTGTGTTTGATTTCAAAATCTTGCACCACTTATATATAAGGCGTGAACAAGTTTATAAGTGATCCGAATTATTATGTATATTCATTGTTTACATATTGTTATGCTGATAAACTAATTACTCTACTGTGTTGCTATACCAAGTGTAAAGGCCATATATGCTATACACTATATTGTGCCTGGACGCCATATATGCTTTACACCATATACTATATTGTGATTGGACATGTACTGTTTCATCAACCTATTACCATTTTTCATTAACCTTTGAGACTTGCATTTGCTGTACTTGACATTTACAACCTTTGAGGCTAGGATGAAACCATAGAAGATACGTACGGGAGAATGAACGGATAAATTTCTGAAATTGCGTATTTTAGTAATCGATGCTAAATAAAATTGATTGGAAATAAGAATTTTGATGGGAATTTGAATTGGAAAAAGGAAATTATTATTATAATCAATAGAAGTGAATTTTTAACGTGAATAAAAGTTTATTCGAAGCAGTGAATTTTATCTGTTTCAAAGTTAATAATGTTGTTCAGTTAATGTCTGAGAGGTAAATATACCCCAACTTGATTGACTTCATTGTTAATTAACAAATGGTTAAGGTTCGATAACTAGACTTGGTTAAGGGAAGTAAGCTAATGAGTGACAACAGTTAAGTTGGAATAACGATGTTTTGTTTAACATCTAGTTCAATCCAAATAACAAATTTAAAAATGTTTCCTCTGAAAATATTGTCTATAGAAAATAAAGATTTGTGAATATTTGGAAATGTTTTCCAATAGTGATAGGAAATTTTCTGGAATTTTAAAATCAAATATGATAACTGGAAATGTTTTTCAAAAGATAGTGAGAGGCTAACAGGTTTTGATAAATCAGAATGACAAGAACTGAAGAACAAAGAACTACACGTCGAAAACGAAGGGCGACAGAACATAAGAGGAATGGGTTTGAAACTGAATTCGAGTATTTCGTAAGAAATGTTTTGGTAAGAGTACGAGCAATAGAACAAAATTTTTAGAGACTGACTGGAGATTAGTTAAGCTGAATGATTTCCTAAGTGTTGATCTGATGTTAGTTTCGGCCTTCGGGGTTGATACTTAGGGAGTTGTTCGCTTGCTAATTTACGGTCGAAAGATGTGGATATGGGAGAGTAATAATGCGGGAAGGGGAAATTTGTTATAAGAATGGAAACTCTGAAATATTGAGAGCATAAAGATTTGAATTTAATAATTGGAAATCTGGAAGAAAATTTGGTTTATAACCAAAAGATTTATAAATCCGAGATGGAAAGGATATCAAGTATCTGAAGTGATTAAGAGATCAAAACTAAAATTTTGAAATCGGAATGAATTTTGAGGATATTCGACTTTGGATATTGGAGAAATAAGATTCCGTAACTTGTATGGAAAAATTATGTGAATTTGAAAATTTCTTTTTTGGAAGGTGATCGATTTAAGATAAAATCTTATATAACGGAATTTATATAAGACGAGGTGTTTGAAAAATGATTTGAAAGGAAAATTTTATGATTTATGAGGAGTATGAAATGAAGTACTATATATGTATATAGTATAGCATGTTTTCAAATTAAAACAAGGGAAGTACCATCCTTCTCCTTTGAATTTCGAGCTTAGTTGAGATGTTGCTGGTGGTAGTAGGTTGTCCGGACATAAAACTCGAGTTGTCATTGTTCCTTGGAAGAACACGACCGTGTAGCGTAATTCGCAGGGCTGTAGATGGCCTACGGCGGACGGATGTTTATTGGGGAACCAAGCATAACCATTGTGTTTACTGCGATATACAGTTGTGATAATGGCGTAATCCACAGAGCTGTGAAAGCTTACAGGTATGGATGTTTCCTGAGGGAATCAGACGTAACCATTGTGTACCTGCGGTCCAGATGGCATATCTACACGTGAAAGAGATGTAACCACTAAAGTTACTAAAGGTAGAATGGAGCCATGCAATGTTTGAGATATCTTAGTGATAGTGAGCCACCTGTTTGATGTAGCAGTTAGTCTTCGTGACTTGACTGGTCTTCGTGACCTGATTTGTCTTTGGGACTTGTTTTGTTCTCATGACTTGAAGTATCTTCATAATTCCATGATTTGTTTTCGTGATTTTGAGACAGTGCAATCAACGCTCAGTGACCTCAGAATGTCTTTTGATTCCAAAAATATCTTCTGTTGATCTGTCCATGACGAAATTCGCAGGGAAGTGACTTCTTATGGATACAGATGTTTTCTGGGGGATCCAGACGAAACCATTATGTATCTGCGATTCATGATCAATCAACAATCAACAATCAATATCACATTGGTACTTTCCATATCTTTTTTAAAAGAATTTTGGAAATATATTTTCACTGGGAGTTGAAACAAGAATATTTAGTACTTGTAGATTTTAGTCATGCGCCTGGCCAGCGTATGCCTAACATCTGTGAGAATGACAATAGACTTGTCAAACTTCGAGTTATCAGATATTTTTAGCTAAATAATTTGAAATTAAAATATACCTAATTCAGTAAATTAAGAAAGTGAATAATCATACAAATATTTTCCGCACGAACTTCATATTGTGTATAAAGGATTGTAAAAGTTTTGGATTTTGGAAAATTTTCAAGTCGAGGATTTGCAACTTAAAGAAGGGATGTTATTTACACTCTTCAATGAGAATTGGAAAAGATTAAATGGATTGAATATAAGGAGACTGGGTTGAGGGTTGCTAAGCATAGACCCATTACAGTTGCAAGGATAGATAAGTAATGAAATTTGGAATAATTCGAGATGCATAAATCCAACTTATGTAGAAATTGAAATTTGAGAAGAGATTGGTTTCGAAAAGAAATGCGTTCCTCTGAGTAAATTGAATATGATAGATGACTTAAATATGGATATTTAAATTAAGTGTGGAAGATTTTCACACAAATATGAAGCATACATTGGTATAAGCCTAACGATCTCTCCTTTTCGAGGACGAAAAGTTTTAAAGGAGGGAAGAATGTAACGTCCCAGAAATTTGGACAGTTTGAAATGGAATTTATTTAAAGATTTAACCGTTAATAATCAATTTTATATTGATATTGGGATTATAAATTTAAAATCAAATATATTAATTGTGTATGAATTAAATTCAGAGTGATGGGTTCGGAATCAAGTATTTATTGTTAATATTTGAATTGAATTTGGTTGATATTTGAATTGGATTGAAATTCGTTTTAAAATAATAAATGGTTGAATTTAAAAATAAACGTTATTAACAAAAAATAAATTGGAGATTTTATTGAAGTATACGGGAAATTGGTTTGGGGATGTGTATACTTATATAGAAAGGAATTGAAATTTAACGTTTCAAATTTGGAAGCAAACAGAACCGTTGATGAACGAACGGAATAAAATCAATGACCTGATAAATAATTTAAAAATGAAATAACGTCATAAACAGACGGAGTCGGATTACAATCAGGATAAATTTATTGAGTTCAGAACATGAACATGTAACGGAATACCAAAGGTCATCACAATTGGAATCCGTTTGGGGCAATACAAAAATATAACATTAACATAAATAGCACTAAGATATAAAAAGAACCGAAAAGTTAAATTAATTAAATAAGGGTTTCCTTCTCACACACACTATCTGATGCCGTCCTCTCCACATTTTCTTGGATGCCACGGTTCATTCTTTATAAATTGAAACCCTCTTTCCCCATTTTTCTTCAGCCAAAAATCGTTTCATTTCTTTACACGAACTAGATAGCCGAATTGTTTCCCTTTACCCCTAAATCAATTCGGTCTCCCTCAATTTCACGCCGCCGGAGCAGCTCTGCTCTGAGCCGCCGCCACCACGAAGATCGCGAGCACCCTTCAGCAAATCAATGACCAAATTGAACCCTTAACCAGACCCGCAAATCGTTGCTCCTACAAGAACTAAAACCGCGCACCACCTCTGAAATCACTTCTCCACCGCGCCTTGAGTTGATGATCTGCGAGCCGTCGTTGTTGTTCCTTCTGTCAGCTACGCCTCTGTCCTCGTCGCCATCGGTTGCCCCTTCTTTTCGCTGATTTAAGGTGAACATTCACTCACGATTAAGCATTAATTCAAGTTCATTAACTTCGGTTTTTATTGAGATATAACAGTTAATGGTTTTGTGCCTTGTTGGTTTTTTTGTGGTTATGGTGGGATGATTGATTTCGTTATATGCACGTTGTTGGTGATGTTGTTGTCGACATTATACTTATAACATGCCAAACCTGATCTGAATGGGTATTCATGGGCGAAATAGACATATGCTTAGAAAGACAGACACTTGCAGTTGAATACGTTGGATAAACTCACTAATGTTCCTCTGTCTTGAATTACTGATTTTAAACAGATACTATATTTGTTTTCTTTTTTCTTGTGTTCATTCCATGTTTAACATTATATATATATATATATATATATATATATATATATATATATATATATATATATGGTGCGGCCTGAATGTTTGGTTGTGCACACTTGACATCTGACAATTTTTTACTCTTTGAATTTTGCTCTTGATTTAACTAAACCAGAATACTATATGAAACTAAATGTATTAGTGCTTGCACCTTAGTACTTAAACCAGACGGATGTATATACATATTTCAGTTCGTGTATACATGCACTTGATCATGGATTAAATCAGATATTGAGTGTACCTATATGACAGTATTTTTAAAGGTCTTGACACCTGTGTATATACACTTTATAGTAGTGTATTGATCACAAAACCCTCCAAGGAATGATCTGTAGCGTACGCTTGCTAGCTAAGAATTATGGCTTACATTTTTACATTTCTCTGTTTTAAATTGAGCATGTATTGTTGATACAAAATTGGTAACCCTGAACTACATTGCGGGGCTCATTTACCTGTGTGTTTTGTTTGGTTTTGCCATCCTGCCGTAAGTTAACAGTAAATACACTATTTGATGTCTTGGTTCAAAGGTGATTATGCACTTGATATATCTGTTTACATATGAAAATTTGGGTAACATTAAGCCATATGATAGGTCTTGACAGTACTAAGTACTTTCAGATAAAAAACTATATATACTATGTTTTACAATTTAAATTCCAGTAAGTATGACCATTTCAGTAAAAGAAAAACACACACACTTGATTATGGCTATACACATGCTGTACTTGTTTGTTGGGAACTTCCTATATGTCGCATTTAAAAGGGTAAAACGTGAAACATATAAGGTGTAGATTCATAAGAGTTTAGAATCACATTTAATCATTAATTAACTTTAAGTTACTGTGTTTGAATTTCTATTCCTATCTTGAGAAAAATACAAAGGTGTTGTAATCATTTAATGAAGCTACGAGGTTAAATTTTTATGCTTCTGACTTTTGCATTATACCGTTAAGTAAAAGCGAATTTTATCTTGCATGATGCCTTATCATATAAGTTAATTATATTTTATACAATTGTTTTGCTAATGAGTTGTTAGTTTGCCTATTTTAAATAATGTGTATCTTTATTTTAGTCCCATATGCCCTTTCAACTTGGAACGACAGATTTGAGTAAAACAAACAAAAAAATATATTGAATTGTTAGATAGTTATGTTTGCTCTACTGTTTTGTGTACCTACCACAGGAATATAACATTCACAACTACAACTGGGTAACTCCTCTTATTTAATGATTACCACTTACTCTTTTGGTTTATGTTCAGTTATATACTTGATGCATTTCACAACTTCATGCATATAATATAATATTTGGTAGAAATGGATGTCTGTTAGTTCAGCATACACCCTGAGCCTGCATGTTTTATCCCTTTATTTTGAAATCATATATGTATTTCCAACGGCCTGTAGATAGTTTTGGGTACCACATCCATAAATGATTAAACATTTGGACACACTCTTTCACATGTTTGGGAAAATTTGCACCAAAACCCCTATTGTGCCACTTAGAAACTGCCACCCAGTGATCCACTTTTCCGTGTTTATGTAGGCTTCCAGAATCACCTATGTTAATGTTTATATTCGGTTCGGACGTTGAGGCGGTGCATGCGTGTATATTATATACGTGCGTGCACTTGCAAACGCCCAATACCATTCGGCCCTGGAAATGGATAAACTGATATGAAAAGATACCACACTATTTATATTTTTTTATGACATCGATGTTAGGGTTTAACTGCTATATTTCGGTTTATATGGAAGTTAATTTACTTGAACTATGATTAATCCTGACTCGAGTGTTTTATGTTTTTGGCATGGAACGCTCGGGTCAGACCCGAGCATTTCAGATTTAAAGAGTACAGCTTGGGATTCGAAGATTGATGACATTTGGGATTCCGGAGACGGCGCACTCTGAAGTTTTCAAACCAGCAAAGCTTTTTGTTGTATTATTTTTAAATTCCGTTGTATGTAAAATTCTCATGTTAAAAATTATGATTATATATATATAAAGTTATTTTTACTATTTAATACTGTGTATTTATTTATTCTATGTTGATTTTGTCTTTAAACTGTATAATCTAAATAACGATCCATCGATTTGAAAATTTTAAGTTGGTTTAATTACCAATTTGAAGCGGTCAAAAAGGCGGGACGTTACATCAATAATCCCATAATATTTAGTGTTGGATTCTACAAAAACTAAGGATGTATAAACATCCTTAATAAGTCTAGAAACGTTAAAAGGTGTATCACAGAAACATCTTAAGGGATTTACCTATATGAGTATCGAAATCAGGCCATTTACTAGGAAAGTAAGACCGCTTTTCAAGTAAATTCATGAACCAACATTAAATGCACATGGTCATTAATGTGATGAGCAATACATACACTTTAACTAAGGAAATCAACATGTGTGATTATTTCGGTTTTACCATAAGGGATACTAGGTTCAAGATTCGTTCACCGTAGAATCTCGATAAGGGTTTGAATAATTTACACTAAGTAAAGGTTCAAATTCAAAAGATTCAAAAGATACATTCTATTTATGTGTTGTTCCAATGATGATGCAAAACTTGATCTCAGAACCACATTGCCTTGGTGCTACTTTGGTATGTAGAAAGTCACTCTAATTGATTCAGCCATCCACTTTATTTATTTTTCTTATTTCGAAAATGGGGGGAGATTGTTGAATATTTTCAAAATTGTATTGGGTTTTGGGTTCGTTTTTGTAGAGGGAAGGAAGAAAGAAAGAAAGAAAGAAAGAAAGAAATAAGGAAGAGAAAAACAATTGCCCACATCATGGGAACTTGTGGAAATATTCCAGTATATGAGTAGCTTCCTCATGAGGAGGTTGGGGTCTTGGGGATCCAGAATGTGTGATTTGTTGTGAGGAGGGAAGTCATGTACCACACACGCGCGCGCCGCTGCCACCGTCTAACCGAACCGAGCCGGGTACGGATATCGGTTCTGGATCCAATAATCATATTTTTGGATAAAATTTGAGAACAGTAATGGGCCGAATTTCAACCTAATACAGACCCAAAAATTAAATTGGAAAAAGCGGGGAATTTTCAATGCTTTGCTGACGTTACAAATGAAGGACGGATGGTTTGACTTTAAACGGATATGACCGCTTGTAACAGTTGTGAAGCATTCCAAACGGTCGTAATGCTTAGTGAATAAACACCTCCCTTGGTCCCTATTAATAGCCACAACCAAAAATTATTCCAGATAGCTTCATTGTAAAACCCCAAAATTTAATAAACAATAATTATATAAAGAAGATTAACAAAATGAATATTAATTAATAAAATATTCAAAACTAGATGAAATGGACTTTACCGTTGCATTCATTACGAAATTATGAGCTAGATGGTCTTTTGGTTTGCTTAAATCGGACTAAGTATGAAAAAGCTATGACCAAAATAATTTTTAACTAAATTAAACAATTTAAGTAAATTAACTCAGGAGAAACAATGGTCACTGGGCGATCCGACCCTACATAGGTCGACCCATGGGTCGACACTAGTGTCGACCTAGGTAGAAGGTAGGTTAACCCACCCGAGAGCAGGCAACGTTCGCGTTTGAACATGGTTGAGTTTATGTGATATATTCTTTGCTGACTCAGCATGATGTGTGTTCTATGGTGTGGATTAAAACCCTAAAATCATACGGTCTAAATTATTCTAGCACACCAATATATAGACTTGCAGCCCTCACCATTTTCCTGCACTAAACATTTCTTTATCTTCTTCCTCCACTATGTTATGTTCTAGAATAAAATAAGGAAGAGGGTTAGGGTGCCATGAAGATATAGATTGAAAGGATTATTCTTCTGCTTCAATTTTAAAGTCCTTTTCTAGATCTATTTCACATCACTACGAGTTTCACGTATTTTTAGATTTGTAATTTAAAAAGATTTTGATAGTAAATATATTGGATCTGAAATTATCAATGTTTATAAGTTTATTCTTGTATATTATTGTTCTTTTAATTACTGTCAATTACCTATCCCATGTTAAGTGGTTACTTGTTTATATGTACATTCTTCTTCCTTATCCCCTTTCTATCACTGTTTTATTTACAGTCTTATTATGCTTATTTTATCAGTTTTTTCATATTTGAGTTTGGTTCTATTTTCTCATTTTCTTTTATTTTGCGATGAGCCGAGGCCAATGAGTGCCTAGGTCTTTTCCGTTAGAATTGGGAAAATTGGAACAATCTGAATTAACAATAAAAAGGAGATTTGGGTATATTGGGATTTGTGTAAAATTAGGGTAATTAAAAAGGAAGAATATGCAAACATGCAAATCAAAGTAGGTTAGACTTAATTATATATTAAGTGGACATGTACATGTCATGGCGACTGGGGCAAGTTATACTTAATTACACATTAAGTAAGAACATGTTATTGTAACTCGTAAAAATGTAATTAAACATTCAATGGCATAGTAATGAGAAAAAGGGATTGTACATTACTTTCGTTAATTACAATCTAGGGAATAACATGTAATGGCCTTATTAATGAACTTAAACAAGTTAAGTTAAAACACTGGATTAATATGCAAGGAAAAGGGGTTTTATACTACTTTCGTAATTACAGTTCGAGGGTAAAAAGTTTGTGGATTACTTTCGTTAATTACAATCTAGGGAATAACATGTTATGGGCTTATTAATGAACTTAAAAATGTTAAGTTAGAACACTGGATTAATAAGCAAGGTAAACGAATTGTAGATTATTTTCATTAATTACAATCTAGGGGAAAACATGTTATGACACTGGGCTTATTAATCAACTTAAATGGGTTAAGTTAAAGCACATGATTAATAAGCAGGAAGTGTAACATCTCGAGAACTTTGACGCTCGAGTCTAGACATTTACACATCCCATGTCCAAACTCAAGTATCGAAAACCCAGAAAGATAATAGAAAGAAATTAGAGGGTGAGATAAGAAAGAAAGTTAAGAATAGAAGAAAACCAATATAACACAGAGTCTCACATTGCAACGGAACAAAATATAACATATAAATAGACTTTATTGAGAGTTTGAAAATAACTTACAACCATCAGAGTACATCAATACATCTGGACAGTTATAATAACCTTTCCTCATATACAACAGACAACGGAATAATAACTATATAGTATAATACGTCTGAACTCTTCCAGCTTATCTCTTCACAGTATCTGATAACCTGAACCTGTAAAACCCGGGTTAACCCGGGTTAACCCGAGCATTATAAACCCTGAATCAGTCTGGTGAACCAAAGTGAGTATAACACACTAAGGTTAAAAGGGTCATCCAACTTGATTTTAAAGTTAACAATCTTTTTCTGAAAGAAAAGGATAATCGGAAGACTGATCCACACATAAACACGGATGGTGTTTACCTTACAATAACCCAAAACATTTTTGAAATCATATCTTTTCTGATATTATAATAATGTCTAAAAACAAATAAATAACAATCTAGCAGAACGCTTGCATCTCACGTTCTACATATATAGTATTCAATCAAAACCGCGGGCTCTTATTGGAGATTGGATTCCGACTATGACAAGGTATGGAACCACCTGTCGATAGTGTATGTCTAGAAGGGAATACACTGGGTTCAACAAGAACATCTTGCAACCCGGCCATACATGACCGACCACTCATTTCGCTTGAGTGTATCGAATGTATATCACCAACGGTTGGGCTCAAACCACCGTTTCCCGAAAGGGACAACATCGAATAGAATAAAGAAGGAAATAAATCTTCTCTAGATAGGTGATAATACACCCTAATGGGAGCGACCCACTTAGCCATGTTGCCTGCCCGATTTCTATCATTTCTAGGTTGATGAGGCTTGAGGTTATAATTCTTCTTTTTAGAACATCTAGCCACCATTAACTTTTGAAATCCACATCATCTATACAAGTCATCCAGGAATAGGAGAAACCGAAAGCACCCTCCTACCACATCTTAGGAATCACCCTATAGATCAGTAGCAAGTAGTCCTTGCAATCCGTAGATTTCAATCACGACAGAATCATAATATATCTATAGGGATCAGTTAGATATTTTAAGTAATTCTTTCATTTTATGAAGATCACGGTCTTCAATTTCTCCATCTCGATTAGCATCTTCTATATTAACGTATTTGCTGCTTCACAATGTTTTTCAAATATAAATTTGATCTCGGTCTTTTCGTGCGTTAGGTCAGATTTTGATAGTTGATTATTTAACTATCAAAATAAACAATCATAAAAATAAAATAAATCCATTGGTTTAGTATACAACTTCACTTGGCCTTTAAAAATAATGTATCAGCGAAATACCAATATCAATTTTAATATATTAATACACTCAAATCATTTTATTTACATATTTAGAAAAATATCATAAAACCATATCCAAATTCTCATTAACTACATTTCAAACCATTTTCTATAACATCACTTATTATCTATAATTGGGAAATCGATTCAACTTATCATCGTAAAACAATCATTACAAAATCTTCTTTGTTTTCGTTATTTGGACACCATAATCGTCACTTACTTTTATTAGAATAAACCCATTCTAAATCTCATCTCGTTAATTTGAAAATATCGTTATATTTTTGCAATCTCCTTTTATTTATTTCCTTATTATGGAAATATCATTTCACACTCTCAAGCCCCTTTTTATTTCATTTTATTTTGGAATCCCATCATATATATTTTCAAAATTTTCTAATAATGTTGCAATATTATTTCTCAAAATAAATTACTTCTAACATCTCCCCCATTACAACTAATACCATCCTCCGATAATTCTGAAGTCGTTTAAGTTGGGGTATTTGATTACCTCTCAAACCTTGATCAACAACGTTCTTATCTTAAGATAGATATCAGCGGAATACCAAAACCCAATATTTACCAATATCAAAACAAATCCCAATTTTATTTATATCTTAATGGAACATCATTTCTTATTTAAAATAGCGAATCTATATCGCATCTTTATAACTCAACTCGTTTAACTATTCTAATTCCAACTTGGATTCTCGTTAAATTTCCATTTCATATCTCCAATTTGTCCCTAACTGTAAATTAGTCAAAAAATAATTCCCTAAGTAATAACCCCGAAGGCCCAAACAAACATCAGATCAATACTCAAAAAATCGTTTAACTCCACCTACGTCTAGTTAAGTTCATGCGATAACCCCAAACCCCCGTGCCATGGAAACAAGGATAATCATTGGAATATAACACATAAACAATAACAACAGAACAGAAATATATCATTACACCAGATAATGTACCTCAAAATACACTGGAAATATTTTAATCATCAGAGTTACACAACATAATAGGATCATACTTAGTACATAATACAGTTTCAGCTTAATATAAAATGTATGCAGCGGAATCAAACATAATATACTTAATGAAGTCTGAACAACATAATAGAAATTATAGAATCCATCTTCAGCTCCATAGCTATCTAGAATGAGTCTGCTAAAACCTGAATACAAGGCTGTCCGTGTAGAAAATAGGGGCACCCGAGTTTGCAAAGTGAAACAAACTACGAGTCAGTCATGGGATTGGTATGAGAAATCCTACTTAACCTATTTGACAATAAGGTCAATCACAAGACCACGTTGCTAACACGGAACGAGTTTACTCCATTGGATTATCAGTGCATGAAATAAAGTAAATCATTAAATAATGCAATGTTTTTTAGAAAAATGAACCATTATAAGACTCAAGTCCTATCAGATAATGCAACGCAAACCGGAGGATAGATTTTTACCTTAGAATGGCCAAAATATGCTTGATACGAATAAAACAAAGTCATTTGATATTATCACTAGTGAAAATATGTTTCAAAACAATTTCAATCATAATGTATCAATCAAAGACGGCATGGGTACCATATATCATGTCGCCATATATAGATTTACAATCAAAACCACACGTCATGAATCAAGGCAAGGGATCGTCCTTACCGAATTCAAGACAATCTAGCCTACCATGTCTCAGGATACAACCGCAACTAGGAACGCCAGGGCTGGTCCAAACTTACTTTAATGGATTGTTTATTCCTGAAATATACGTTTCCCCGCCCTATGGGGCATAAATCAAGAGCCACTAGGGACTCAAATCCGAGGTAACTCGCTTTCCATCATCCACATAAGTAAAAATGTTTGGGCTCCATACCATGACACCACTTCTAGCTAGAAAGAAATGCATGTACTCCCTGGGGTCCTTCTCCCATTTCTAGTTCATACCGTGGTGTGAGGCTCGCGAATTAACGCTATACACAAAGCTATGCTAATTAAAGCTGTGCTTTGATCATCAACCATAAAGCTCTACTTTTCAACAAAAGCCTTGATCATTTGCATCATAGCATGCCACATTGACAATTCAAGCCATACGACTGATGTCTATCACTATATAACCTTTGAGCTCGTACGTCTCAGAGAAGGGTGTTAAGCAAAAGAATAAATTCTCCGCCACCAAATAGATATATATTTAATAGAAATCAGTCAGCATAGAATAAATTCCAATGTCAGACACACATCCATATACTAGTTCGTTCTGGGTCTGAATGAAATCGGAGGCACCTTATTCCTCGTCCCATATGTCCAATACAAGAGAGAGTCCCTCGCACATTCGAACAATCAACAAATACGTCCTGACAACTACCACTGTAACCCTTTCATGCCGGCAACTCCAATCAAAGGCATCAGTAGCCGTCCATTCGATGTGAAGATTATCGGTCTTGCACCGTCTTCATATCTTCGACTTCTAATCGTCGATCAATTATTTGAAATGGGAATTAACTCGGCCTTTTCAAATAATTCATGAATATATATATATATATATATATATATATAATTCAAATCATTTCTTTTCATTCCATATCGTTTATAATATTTTATAACCGCTATTTTTATTTATATAAAAATAGCCCCTTTTAATTTAAATGAAGCTTCAGGTTATTACGCGGCCCTAGCGCTATTTTTATTAAAATTTGAATTACACATTTCTCAAAATCTAACCATTGGATCTTAGAAAATTTAATATCATTGGAAAGATCTTTCCAAAGCGAACCCAAGGTTCTAGTTTTGGGAAAATCTGATGGTCGGATCTCTCGGTATAATCGTTTAAAGTTACGATTTCAAATCGCAAACTACCATGCGCGATTCATTTTATTTCAATTTTTATATATATATATATATAATTCGTTCGACAATCTCAAACTATTTATTTTTCAAATAATTTTGTACACTTCATTTTTTCATGTTAAAAATTATATTTTTATTGAACAAAATCATATTTAACAAATGATCATTTTTCTAACTTCGCTAACATGTAAACGATTACGTTTTAATGAATCTAAACATATTTTTATTTTTCTGACATCACTAACTTGTTAATGTTTTAATGAACAAAACATATGATTATTTCTCAAAAATCACTAACATGTAAATGTCATTATTTTAACAAATGATCATTTTTCTACTTCCCTAACATGTTGACGGCATAATTTTAATGAATCAGAACATATTATTATTTTTCTAACATCAACAACATGTAAATGACATTATTTAACAAATGAACATTTTTCTACATCGCTAACATGTGAATGATTACATTTTAATGAATCAAAACATATTATTATTTTTCTAAAATCGCTAACATGTTAATGTTTTAATGAACAAAACATATGATTATTTTTCTAGCATTACTAACATGTTAATGACATTATTTTAATGAACATTTTAATTTAGCAAATTCTCTTTAATGGATCAAACATACGATAAAAATATAATTTTTATTGTCCCATCATTTTATTCAAAACACGATTCTTTTTAATGAATCAATAATACAATATAAAAGTGATTTTTGTTGTCTAATCTTTTTATTTAAAACATGATTCTTTTTATTGAATCAATGATACAAAAAAAATGTAATTTTTATGTCTAATCTTTTTATTTAAAACATGATTCTTTTTATTGAATCAATAATACAATAAAAATGTGATTTTTATCGTCTAATCTTTTTATTTAAAACATGATTCTTTTTATTGAATCAATAATACAATAAAAATGTGATTTTTATCATCTAATCTTTTTATTCAAAACATGATTCTTTTTAATGAATCAATCATCTAATCATTTAATTCCAAGCAATGAATATTTTTCATCATTCCTACATTCAATAAAAATGAATTTTTATTGTTAAACTTTTCTATTTCAAACAATGAATATTTTTCATTATTTCTTATATATAATAAAAATGTAAATTTTTATTGTTAAACTTTTCTATTTCAAACACTGTTTCAAATCTCGCAAATATCGCCCGAGATCTCCTCCGAGATCTCGTTTTGGGCTCCTTCCGAAACAAAACAGCAAATATCACTCTAAATCTCCTTTCAAATATATCGCCCGAGATATTGCAATATCAAACGATATATCGACCGAGACGAAATACTGGAATATCATCCGAGATCTTAGTTTTTTTTGGTTAAAATTTAAATCTGTGCCTGAACTAGAACTATAATTAAAAAATTCAAATCTAGTTATAACAATCTTTTGTTATTTTACATTTTGCATGTTAAATGACTATATTGTATGTTCGTATATGTTTTACAATGCTTATGATTTTTATATTCGTCTTTTTACATACATGTTACTTATGAAATTATGTATTTTATGGTCTATTTATGCTGATTTTTTTTAATGTTTTGGATCCTTTTAATGTTTCATGTCTAACCATATTTTTGTTTTAAGCATACTACAATTTAGAGTATGAATGATCTTTCGTAAAATAAAGAATAATAAAGTTATTTTTCATTTTAAGTTTAAGTTACTATGTTTTTAATAACATTCATAAAAATCATTTTGTTAAAATATCATTTTTAACATATAATGTACCCCGAGATTGTTCCGATATGAACTTTCAGACCCGAGATGAAAATCCGAGACGAACTCCCGAGTTAGACTCATCTCGTCCGAGATCTCTGTAACGACGCGATTTTCCAGAGGTATAATTAATTTATTTAATTATATATATCGTGAGGTAGGGGATTAAATCGTCGTTTAATTAAATAACTGGGAATATTTAATTAATTTAAATAATTAAATAATATATTTAATTCAGGACTAACCAGAAATAGTGAATTGACGATATAATATGGACGGGGACATCCCCGAGATTTAGTTCAGTTTAGAGTTGAATAATATTGATGAATATATTCAGACAAGATCGGTTGGAAGCCTAGAATTATAATATAATTAAAATAGAGTGCGAAACGACGCGGCAGTTCGCTATTTGGCGATTTAGACTTCAACTGGATGTACAGGGTCCATTTTAAATCGGATTTCTGTGAAACAAGTAACGTGTGGAGCTGGCGGAGTATATCTTTCTAGTGGAAGAGAAATATCAGGATTTCGTCGTGTAAATTTTGGGTTATGTCCAAATCAAATTCTCAGAGATGCAGCGCCCTGACCATAACGATTTAATTATATTTTAAATAAGGGTTTAAATAGAAATCGAGCGTCGATATAACTTTGACGATGTAATATCGAGTTGTAAATACATACAGGAATATTATGGAGCTGTATGGTATCCCACTGTGAATATAGACGACAATATTTAATTTTAAATAATTAATTTAATTATATTTAAATATATTTATATATTTAAATAGGCTATTTAGAGCATTAAAAATAGCCACTTTTGCATACGAAGTCGGAATTCGACGAAACCAGTTTTGTTGGATCCGCAATGTCAAATAGTTGTTAGATTCCAAGTTTCGTGATTTTTAGAGTCAGTATGTGACCGTAGGGATTTTTAGAGTGAGAAATAGTCAGTATTTCGATGGTTAAAAATACGCTGTGTGAGCATATGGAGTCAGAATTCAACGAAACCAGTTTCGTTGGGACCGTAATGTCGAGCTGAAGGTGCATGTCCAGTTTGGTGATTTTTGGGTATTGTATGTGATCACAGGAATTTTTAAGGACAAATAAAAACAGCGTGGGCTTAAAAATAAATATAAAATTGAATATAAAAATATTTTAATTTTCCTATATAATCACCTTAACTTTCTAAAACCTAGTTCTCATCTAAAAACAAGCCGCCACTTCCTCCCAGTTTTCTCAGCAAAGACTTGAGTTTGAAAATTTAAAGAAAAATCAAAACAAATACTATAAAATCCAATATGTATATATATGAATTTGTATGTGGTTTCCCTTCAATTTGGTGTACCATTTGTGTAGTTCGACGACTCTTGATTCATCTCAAGTTTTGAACAGCGACCGTGTTTTGCAAGTAGGGTTCGACTTTGGTTATTGTTCGACCATCGATTGGCAAATCCATGGTAATATTTGAATTGGTGGTGGAGAGGAGCATCGAGTGTGAAGTTTTAGTGGTGTTCGGTGAGAAAAGAGTTCGCTGGTTCCTGGAGGTTGCGCGATGAACTGTTGCGACGTGAGGGGTTCCAGAAGCTCGAGTTCAGTAAGTTTGGTATAGGGATGGAGTGTAATCGAAGAGATGAATTTCCATTTCTTTTGTTTGATTTTTAAGCAACTAGAGAAAGAGCATGGGTGGAGAGATGATTCGTGAGTTTGGGTAGTTGCTACAGGAGGTCACGGCGGAAATGTATGTTTGGGGAAGACGGGTATTAACGCAGGCGGGCTTGGTATTTGGTGAAGGGGTTTGGGCCTTGAGATAATTGTGAGCCCATAAAGTAAAATTTCTAAGTTTTTAATTTATTTAAAATAGTGTATGAACTTCGTAAATTCATATCTTGGTCGTACGATATCAGATTGACGAACCGTAAGATCCGTTTGCATCGTATGGACGAGCACTTCACGATGGAACTGACCGCGAGTCAATTGGAGTCCGTCACAATTTATAGCAAAATAAATTGTCCAGCTGAATAAAGCAATGGTTATCGTCATTGACGATGATCGTCCAAATGTGAGTAAATCTCACAAACTCTAAATAGTTCTATTTTTACAGTGTATTCTTAGAACTGCTAGATATTGTCTGTTTGACTGTATGTTGACTGTTTGATTGAACTGCTAGTCAGTTAGTAGAGATTTTATATATATATACTTACGTATATATATATATATATATATATATATATATATATATATATATATATAAACCGTCAAATAGTTATATGTTGATTCTGTTTATCATAATATTATACTGTTGTTGTCTAACATCTATGGTGCAGGGAAACAGGTTGGAGGAATCCAACTGGATTCCTCAACAGTTATTTTTACTGTGATTTATATATTGTGACATATAATGTGATGTATATAATCCGTTGTGATTATGCGTGTTGGGACAAATATTCACCGTTGTTAGATGATGTGTTAAAAACCATAAGTTAACCAAAGCGAGTTAGTCGAGTTAAACAAAGTAATTGGTTAGGTTAACCAAAGTAAGTTAGTTAAGTTAAAATAAGCGATAAATCGATGTGAATTAGTTAAGTTAAACTAAGTGGTTAATCGAAGTAAATTAGTTAAGTTAACTAAGTGGTTAATCAAAGTGAATTAGTTGAGTTAAACTAAGTGAATCGGTTAGAGTTAATCAACGTGAATTAGCTAAGTTAAACTAAGTGGATTTGTTCAGTTAACCAAGACGAGTTAACCAGTTAGGTTAAACCAGTAGAGTTAACCAGTTAGAGTTAACCAGTTAGGTTAAACCAGTACAGTTAACTAGTTGAGTTAACCAGTAGAGTTAACCAGTTAGGTTAAACCAGTTGACCAGTTAGAGTTAACCAGTTAGAGTTAATCTGTTAGAATTAACCAGTTGAGTTAACCAGTTAGAATTAACCAGTTAGAGTTGACCAGTTAGAGTTGACCAGTTAGAGTTGACCAGTTAGAGTTGACCAGTTAGAGTTATCCAAGTAGAGTTAATCGAGTAGAGTTGCCGAATATCACTTATTCGAAGTAGAGTTATCGAATATAGTGTATTCGAGGGAAGAGTAATCGAATATAGTTTATTCGAGTGGAGAAATCAAATGTTATTCATTTGAGAAGAGTTACCGAATATTATTTATTCGAAGAGTAGTTATCAAATATTGGTTATTCGAAGTTAGTTAATCCAAAGGAGTTATTCAAAGTTAGTTAATCCAAAGGAGTTATTCAAAGTTAGTTAATCCAAAGGAGTTATTCGAAGTTAGTTAATCCAAAGGAGTTATTCGAAGTTAGTTAATCCAAAGGAGTTAGACGAAGAGTTAATCGAATATAGTTATTCGAAAGAAGGTGTTAATCGAATATAGTTATTCGAGTAAAGTTAAAAGAGTTAATCGAATTTAGTTATTCGAAATGAGTTATTCGAATTAGATATATGAATAGAGTTAAACACATTAGAGTTATTCGAATTAGTTATTCGAATAGAGTTAAACACATTAGAGTTATTCGAATTAGTTATTCGAATAGAGTTAAACACGTAAGAGTTAATTGAATATTAGTTATTCAATTTGAGTTAATCGAATGTAGTTATTCGAGAAGAGTTAAATCGAATTTAGTTATTCGAAAAGAGTTAATCAATTTGAGTTAAGTTAATCGATTTGAATTAAGTTGAATCGAAATGGAGTAAATCGATTAGAATTAAGATTTATCGAGTTAAGTAATCGAGTTAAGTAATCGAGTTAAGAAAATCAAGTTGAGTTAATCGAATAAGTTATTCGATAAGAGTAAATCCATTTAAGTTAAATCGGATGTTAGTTATTCGATAAGAATTGACACATTTAAGAAAATCGAATATTTGTTATTCGATAAGAGTTAATGAAATAGAGCCAACCAAGAAGAGTTATTCGAATATTAGTTATTCGATAGGAGTTAATCAAAATAGAGTTTATCGAATATCAGTTATTAAAAAGGGAGAGTTAATTGAATAGAGATTATTCGAAAGAGAGTAATACGTCGAATTCAATTATATCGAATTCGGGAAAGTACTATTTACCTTCCGGGTTTTAAATCAAGGTTTAGTTATTGATTAAGAAACTAGGTGTCCGTTTAATTATTCGAGTTAGGAGATAAAGTTATAATTTAGGTTAGATATTGTAGAAGTAGGAATTATAACGTTATAGTTATAATCAAACGTTGTCATATAAGAAGTAGATTCGTAACCTGAATCCGAGAATTTGCGTAAACAGATGATTGGAAAAAGTGAGTGGCGAGCTTCATCTATTTCACAGTAAAGGACGTTGTTCAATTAAGGTCTGAGAGGTAATTATACCCCAACTTGATTGACTTCAGAATTGACAAAGGAATAGTTGTGGTTCGATAGAAAAGGTTGATTTGAAATATAGTTAAGTAATAAGCGATTAATGGATTAAGCGTAACGATATTTTATACAACGTTCATTGGAAATCCGTAAATGAGTTTTGGAAACGTTTTCCAAATATAGTCAGATATGTTTTCTAAACATAGAAAATGAAATGTTTTCATGATAAGAATTTAAGAAATAGAGTTAAGCAAATTCAGAAACTAACTGGAGAGGGTAAGTTGAACGGTTTTCTAAGTGACGATCTGATGTTGGTTTCGACCTTCCGGATTGATACTTAGAGAATTGTTCTCATACTAGTTACAGTTAGGGACTGATAGTTGCGAAATAATAGTGATGTGAAAATAAGCTATGGAAATGTTTTCCAATGATTAATAACATATATTTTCTAAATATATGAAATAAGGAAATATGAACATATGATGATTGATCGATCGAATTTCCATTTGGAAATAAGATCGTTGTTTGTACACCGACATGTTTTCATTTGATAGTTGAATCACAGACTATCAAAGTTTTTACCATTTTAACGTTGTTAATATGGAGAGACCGGTTGGATTATTATCCAAAGAACCACTCTGTATTGGCATAAGCGTTGCGAGCAATATCCGCCAAAGATAAATTGAAGACGGAGTAAAGTGCAAGGGCTGTTGTATAAGTCTTAGATAACAGTGACTAAGATGGATATACTGAATAGTGCCTTCGGTTTGTCCAGTCCCAGGACATTGTATATGGAAGAAGGTCTGACAGAGTATATCCAATGGATCGCGTAAGTTGATCTGTTCAAACGTATTCACGTTTGGTGGCGGAGGAATTCGTTTCTCTTAGCTATATACCCGTGTTATTTTTGGATAAGTCAATTTGTGATTTGGCGGGTATGACGATGTGGCATTCAAAGTGAATGGTGATCAGATGTTCTGAAGATAGACGTAGCTTCTAGCCTCACACCGGGAAGTAACAAAAGTTGGGCTAGGCAGCATGGCTAGTTGGGTCATCCCCAAGCAGGGTGTATTGTCACCGATCTAGGGAATATTCATATTTATACTTCTTTTTGATTCTGTATCTTCGGATGAAGGTTTGATGGCCTATAACCATGGTGGCAATATATTCGCGACACTCAAGCTAAATGAGTGAGCGGTCATGTGTGGCCGGGTTGCAAGACGTTCTTGTTGAACCTGAGTGTATCACCTCTAGAGTACACTATTCAGAAGGTGCTCCCATACCTTGTCTGTTGGAATCCATTCTCCGATAAGCGCCCTGCGGTTTATGATTTTATACTATGTATGTAGAACGTGAGATGCAAGCGTTTCTGCTAGATTGATACCTATTTGTACTTAGACATTATTATAATATCGCAATGATATTGCTTGTCAAAGTTGTTTAGATACTCATAAGGAAAAACCCGTTCCGTATTCACGGCGTGGTCTTATGAGATATCATATACCTGTTCAATTGTTTTAAATTGTTTTACTCATACCAGTCCCATGACTGACCCGGAGTTTACTTTGTTGTTTTACCTAAACTCTTGGGTGCCTAAATTTGTACGGGCAGTCAAGTAGTCGGGATTTACAGATATACTTGGAGAGCTTGGAGTAGGAGACTTCAAGATTCTATAGCTATAGTTATTTCCGCTGTGTTGTAAGTGTTGTACTCTGATAAGTGCTATTGTATATATATAACTGTTTACTTCAAAGTTATGTTATATATTATATGTTATTCGTTCCGCTGTGAGATTCGTGTTACTCTGATGATTCTGATGTTCTTCTTCTTCTTCTTCTATTCTATTAGTTCTATCTTTTCTTTCTCACCTTCTAAATTCTTTCACTAACATCGTGGAATTTTCGACTCTCGAGGAGTCGAAAATTTCCAGCCGTTACAGTTGGTATCAGAGCTTAAGTTAAGAATTACTTGGCTCTGTGGCGTGACTCGGTAGAGATAGGGTTAGTAATACCCTAGATTGAGTTTGAGTGTATATATACGAGTGCGTATTTGTATTTGATATAAAAATGGTTTTATATTGTGGAGATTCATTGGTTGAGTTGTTTATGAGTTCTGGTCGATCAGTTTGATCCACTGTATCGGTAGGAGTTAATAAACACTCGAATACGATGGGTCGTCACGATATGTTTTGAAAGAGGGTAAGTGAATTTAACTTTACCCAAAGTATATTTTGATATATATATATATATGTATCAAAATTATAATATATTGGATATATTGGTTGTTATTATAATCGAGTAAGATTATAAATTAAATGGTTATATATATAACCAATAAGAATTCCTATAAGTAAAATACGTGGAATCAGTTGAATTAAAATCTGAAATTAAATCAGAATTGGAATTAAAATAAGGAAATTTTAAGTTCCTGGGAGATTTTGAAAATGTTTTTCAATTAGAAATAAATATAGTATCTAACTCACCTGGATGACTGGAAAATAATTCCGAGGATGGATCGATACATCATCGGTGTAATTTTCGAGTTTCTAAGTGGCGGATTACTACCAATGGTTTTGTTTTCAAATGGTGTTGAGGAAAACAAGTTGTTTAGAAATTCAAAAGTTTTGAATTGGTGTTAGGATTTGAAATTGATTTTAAATAAATCCCAGAAATTTAAATCTTGAAATTTAAAATTTAACTTGTTAAGTTGAATGAATCAAGATGGTAAAAACAAATAGTAAATTAAAATTTAACTTGAACCAAGTTAAATAAATCGGGATTCGGTTAGAGAATAATCTGGATTGGAATTAAGTTGATGGGTTAAGAGTTTGAAATCTGATATTGGAGTTTGAATAGAATTTGACTTGGATAGAACCAAGTGGTTGAGTTGAAGATTGGATTGAGAAGACCTTGGTATATGTTGGGTTGATACAGTTAAAAGTGATAAGGTTGATATGCCCGACAAAAAGGTACAAGTTTATTTTTGATATAAGCATGAGATTTATGAGCCGAATCGGCAAGCCGCTTGGCTATTTGATTTTCTTTTGGGTTGGAGATGGCCTAGAGAGGCGAGTTGTGGTTTTACCGATAGGGCTGTACAAAGGAGGTTATGGCGAAATTTTCCGAAAATTTAAAGTGTTAGAAAATTTTCAGAATTTTTGAAAATTTTAGTTTGTCGGAAGAATAAATATTTCAGTCGATATTAATTGGTTCGGTTGAAATCAGAAATAAGGGGTAAACCAATCTTAGGAGTTCCAATATATAGGGTCAACCTCTAACTTAGCAATTTCGAGGACGAAATTATTTTAAGTGGGGAAGTCTGTAACGGCGCGATTTTCCAGAGGTATAATTAATTTATTTAATTATATATATCGTGAGGTAGGGGATTAAATCGTCGTTTAATTAAATAACTGGGAATATTTAATTAATTTAAATAATTAAATAATATATTTAATTCAGGACTAACCAGAAATAGTGAATTGACGATATAATATGGACGGGGTCATCCCCGAGATTTAGTTCAGTTTAGAGTTGAATTATATTGATGAATATATTCAGACGAGATCGGTTGGAAGCCTAGAATTATAATATAATTAAAATAGAGCGCGAAACGACGCGGCAGTTCGCTATTTGGCGATTTAGACTTCAACTGGATGTACAGGGTCCGTTTTAAATCGAATTTCTGTGAAACAAGAAACGTGTGGAGCTGGCGGAGTATATCTTTCTAGTGGAAGAGAAATATCAGGATTTCGTCGTGTAAATTTTGAGTTATGTCCAAATCAAATTCTCAGAGATGCAGCGCCCTGACCATAACGATTTAATTATATTTTAAATAAGGGTTTAAATAGAAATCGAGCGTCGATATAACTTTGACGATGTAATATCGAGTTGTAAATACATACAGGAATATTATGGAGCTGTATGGTATCCCACTGTGAATATAGACGACAATATTTAATTTTAAATAATTAATTTAATTATATTTAATTATATTTATATATTTAAATAGGCTATTTAGAGCGTTAAAAATAGCCACTTTTGCATACGAAGTCGGAATTCGACGAAACCAGTTTTGTTGGATCCGCAATGTCAAATAGTTGTTAGATTCCAAGTTTCGTGATTTTTAGAGTCAGTATGTGACCGTAGGGATTTTTAGAGTGAGAAATAGTCAGTATTTCGACGGTTAAAAATACGCTGTGTGAGCATATGGAGTCAGAATTCAACGAAACCAGTTTCATTGGGACCGTAATGTCGAGCTGAAGGTGCATGTCTAGTTTGGTGATTTTTGGGTATTGTATGTGATCACAGGAATTTTTAAGGACAAATAAAAACAGCGTGGGCTTAAAAATAAATATAAAATTGAATATAAAAATATTTTAATTTTCCTATATAATCACCTTAACTTTCTAAAACCTAGTTCTCATCTAAAAACAAGCCGCCACTTCCTCCCAGTTTTCTCAGCAAAGACTTGAGTTTGAAAATTTAAAGAAAAATCAAAACAAATACTATAAAATCCAATATGTATATATATGAATTTGTATGTGGTTTCCCTTCAATTTGGTGTACCATTTGTGTAGTTCAACGGCTCTTGATTCATCGCAAGTTTTGAACAGCGACCGTGTTTTGCAAGTAGGGTTCGACTTTGGTTATTGTTCGACCATCGATTGGCAAATCCATGGTAATATTTGAATTGGTGGTGGAGAGGAGCATCGAGTGTGAAGTTTTAATGGTGTTCGGTGAGAAAAGAGTTCGCTGGTTCCTGGAGATTGCGCGATGAACTGTTGCGACGTGAGGGGTTCCAGAAGCTCGAGTTCAGTAAGTTTGGTATAGGGATGGAGTGTAATCGAAGAGATGAATTTCCATTTCTTTTGTTTGATTTTTAAGCAACTAGAGAAAGAGCATGGGTGGAGAGATGATTCGTGAGTTTGGGTAGTTGCTACAGGAGGTCACGGCGGAAATGTATGTTTGAGGAAGACGGGTATGAACGCAGGCGGGCTTGGTATTTGGTGAAGGGGTTTGGGCCTTGAGATAATTGTGAGCCCATAAAGTAAAATTTCTAAGTTTTTAATTTATTTAAAATAGTGTATGAACTTCGTAAATTCATATCTTGGTCGTACGATATCAGATTGACGAACCGTAAGATTCGTTTGGATCGTATGGACGAGCACTTCACGATGGAACTGACCGCGAGTCAATTGGAGTCCGTCACAATTTATAGTAAAATAAATTGTCCAGCTGAATAAAGCGATGGTTATCGTCATTGACGATGATCGTCCAAATGTGAGTAAATCTCACAAACTCTAAATAGTTCTATTTTTACAGTGTATTCTTAGAACTGCTAGATATTGTCTGTTTGACTGTATGTTGATTGTTTGATTGAACTGCTAGTCAGTTAGTAGAGATTTTATATATATATATACTTACGTATATATATATAAACCGTCAAGTAGTTATATGTTGATTCTGTTTATTAGAATATTATACTGTTGTTGTCTAACATCTGTGGTGCAGGGAAACAGGTTGGAGGAATCCAACTGGATTCCTCAACAGTTATTTTTACTGTGATTTATATATTGTGACATATAATGTGATGTATATAATCCGTTGTGATTATGCGTGTTGGGACAAATATTCACCATTGTTAGATGATGTGTTAAAAACCATAAGTTAACCAAAGCGAGTTAGTCGAGTTAACCAAAGTAATTGGTTAGGTTAACCAAAGTAAGTTAGTTAAGTTAAACTAAGCGATAAATCGATGTGAATTAGTTAAGTTAAACTGAGTGGTTAATCGAAGTAAATTAGTTAAGTTAACTAAGTGGTTAATCAAAGTGAATTATTTGAGTTAAACTAAGTGAATCGGTTAGAGTTAATCAACGTGAATTAGCTAAGTTAAACTAAGTGGATTTGTTCAGTTAACCAAGACGAGTTAACCAGTTAGGTTAAACCAGTAGAGTTAACTAGTTGAGTTAACCAGTTAGAGTTAACCAGTTAGGTTAAACCAGTAGAGTTAACTAGTAGAGTTAACCAGTTAGGTTAAACCAGTTGAGTTGACCAGTTAGATTTAACCAGTTAGAGTTAATCTGTTAGAGTTAACCACTTGAGTTAACCAGTTAGAATTAACCAGTTAGAGTTGACCAGTTAGAGTTGACCAGTTAGAGTTGACCAGTTAGAGTTGACCAGTTAGAGTTGACCAGTTAGAGTTATCCAAGTAGAGTTAATCGAGTAGAGTTGCCGAATATCACTTATTCGAAGTAGAGTTATCGAATATAGTGTATTCGAGGGAAGAGTAATCGAATATAGTTTATTCGAGTGGAGAAATCAAATGTTATTCATTTGAGAAGAGTTACCGAATATTATTTATTCGAAGAGTAGTTATCGAATATTGGTTATTCGAAGTTAGTTAATCCAAAGGAGTTATTCAAAGTTAGTTAATCCAAAGGAGTTATTCAAAGTCAGTTAATCCAAAGGAGTTATTCGAAGTTAGTTAATCCAAAGGAGTTATTCGAAGTTAGTTAATCCAAAGGAGTTAGACGAAGAGTTAATCGAATATAGTTATTCGAAAGAAGGTGTTAATCGAATATAGTTATTCGAGTAAAGTTAAAAGAGTTAATCGAATTTAGTTATTCGAAATGAGTTATTCGAATTAGATATTTGAATAGAGTTAAACACATTAGAGTTATTCGAATTAGTTATTCGAATAGAGTTAAACACATTAGAGTTATTCGAATTAGTTATTCGAATAGAGTTAAACATGTAAGAGTTAATTGAATATTAGTTATTCAATTTGAGTTAATCGAATGTAGTTATTCGAGAAGAGTTAAATCGAATTTAGTTATTCGAAAAGAGTTAATCAATTTGAGTTAAGTTAATCGATTTGAATTAAGTTGAATCGAAATGGAGTAAATCGATTAGAATTAAGATTTATCGAGTTAAGTAATCGAGTTGAGATAATCGAGTTAAGAAAATCAAGTTGAGTTAATCGACTAAGTTATTCGATAAGAGTAAATCCATTTAAGTTAAATCGGATGTTAGTTATTCGATAAGAATTGACACATTTAAGAAAATCGAATATTTGTTATTCGATAAGAGTTAATGAAATAGAGCCAACCAAGAAGAGTTATTCGAATATTAGTTATTCGATAGGAGTTAATCAAAATAGAGTTTATCGAATATCAGTTATTAAAAAGGGAGAGTTAATCGAATAGAGATTACTCGAAAGAGAGTAATACGTCGAATTCAATTATATCGAATTCGGGAAAGTACTATTTACCTTCCGGGTTTTAAATCAAGGTTTAGTTATTGATTAAGAAACTAGGTGTCCGTTTAATTATTCGAGTTAGGAGATAAAGTTATAATTTTGGTTAGATATTGTAGAAGTAGGAATTATAACGTTATAGTTATAATCAAACGTTGTCATATAAGAAGTAGATTCGTAACCTGAATCCGAGAATTTGCGTAAACAGATGATTGGAAAAAGTGAGTGGCGAGCTTCATCTATTTCACAGTAAAGGACGTTGTTCAATTAAGGTCTGAGAGGTAATTATACCCCGACTTGATTGACTTCAGAATTGACAAAGGAATAGTTGTGGTTCGATAGAAAAGGTTGATTTGAAATATAGTTAAGTAATAAGCGATTAATGGATTAAGCGTAACGATGTTTTATACAACGTTCATTGGAAATCCGTAAATGAGTTTTGGAAACGTTTTCCAAATATAGTCAGATATGTTTTCTAAACATAGAAAATGAAATGTTTTCATGATAAGAATTTAAGAAATAGAGTTAAGCAAATTCAGAAACTAACTGGAGAGGGTAAGTTGAACGGTTTTCTAAGTGACGATCTGATGCTGGTTTCGACCTTCCGGATTGATACTTAGAGAATTGTTCTCATACTAGTTACAGTTAGGGACTGATAGTTGCGAAATAATAGTGATGTGAAAATAAGCTATGGAAATGTTTTCCAATGATTAATAACATATATTTTCTAAATATATGAAATAAGGAAATATGAACATATGATGATTGATCGATCGAATTTCCATTTGGAAATAAGATCGTTGTTTGTACACCGACATGTTTTCATTTGATAGTTGAATCACAGACTATCAAATTTTTTACCATTTTAACGTTGTTAATATGGAGAGACCGGTTGGATTATTATCCAAAGAACCACTCTGTATAGGCATAAGCGTTGCGAGCAATATCTGCCAAAGATAAATTGAGGACAAAGTAAAGTGCAAGGGCTGTTGTATAAGTCTTAGATAACAGTGACTAAGATGGATATACTGAATAGTGCCTTCGGTTTGTCCAGTCCCAGGACAACGTATATGGAAGAAGGTCTGACAGAGTATATCCAATGGATCGCGTAAGTTGATCTGTTCAAACGTATTCACGTTTGGTGGCGGAGGAATTTGTTTCTCTTAGCTATATACCCGTGTTATTTTTGGATAAGTCAATTTGTGATTTGGCGGGTATGACGATGTGGCATTCAAAGTGAATGGTGATCAGATGTTCTGAAGATAGACGTAGCTTCTAGCCTCACACCGGGAAGTAACAAAAGTTGGGCTAGGCAGCATGACTAGTTGGGTCATCCCCAAGCAGGGTGTATTGTCACCGATCTAGGGAATATTCATATTTATACTTCTTTTTGATTCTGTATCTTCGGATGACGGTTTGATGGCCTATAACCGTGGTGGCAATATATTCGCGACACTCAAGCTAAATGAGTGAGCGGTCATGTGTGGCCGGGTTGCAAGACGTTCTTGTTGAACCTGAGTGTATCACCTCTAGAGTACACTATTCAGAAGGTGCTCCCATACCTTGTCTGTTGGAATCCATTCTCCGATAAGCGCCTTGCGGTTTATGATTTTATACTATGTATGTAGAACGTGAGATGCAAGCGTTTCTGCTAGATTGATACCTATTTGTACTTAGACATTATTATAATATCGCAATGATATTGCTTGTCAAAGTTGTTTAGATACTCATAAGGAAAAACCCGTTCCGTATTCACGGCGTGGTCTTATGAGATATCATATACCTGTTCAATTGTTTTAAATTGTTTTACTCATACCAGTCCCATGACTGACCCGGAGTTTACTTTGTTGTTTTCCCTAAACTCTTGGGTGCCTAAATTTGTACGGGCAGTCAAGTAGTCGGGATTTACAGATATACTTGGAGAGCTTGGAGCAGGAGACTTCAAGATTCTATAGCTATAGTTATTTCCGCTGTGTTGTAAGTGTTGTACTCTGATAAGTGCTATTGTATATATATAACTGTTTACTTCAAAGTTATGTTATATATTATATGTTATTCGTTCCGCTGTGAGATTCGTGTTACTCTGATGATTCTGATGTTCTTCTTCTTCTTCTATTCTATTAGTTCTATCTTTTCTTTCTCACCTTCTAAATTCTTTCACTAACGTCGCGGAATTTTCGACTCTCGAGGAGTCGAAAATTTCCAGCCGTTACAATCTCCCCCGATACGAGACCGAGTCTATAAAATCTGTAATGACCCGGAATTTTGGGGCCAATTTAAAATTTTTAATTAGAAATTTTAATGGATTGTATATATTTAAAATAATTTAGTTTAACTAATAACGACTAAAAATTTATTTTAAAACGAATAAATTTAATTTAATTAAAAAAGGAGTTTGAAACAGCGCTGTAGTTTGAAAATTTGAATTTGAACTTTGACTGAATGTATAGGATTCAAATTAAATCAGAATTGAGCGAAACAAGAAATATTTGAATCTGCTTAATAATATCTTTCTAACGAATCTGAAAAACTGAAATTTCACTTTGAAAATAGAAAGTTATGACCAGTTTAAAATCTAGGAAAGTCGCTGTAGAATTTATATATTTTTTAATTAAGTATATTGGCCTTAAAAATAGCCATTTTTCAAACTACCTCTGTTTTCGACGAAACCACTTTTGTTGGAACCGGAATGTCAAATTATTGCTAAGTTCAATTTTCCATAATTTTTCGAATCAATATGTGAGCGTGGCAGAGGAAAACGTGTTTTGTCAATTTCGGTCAAATTTAATCGACTTGAAAATGGCCATTTTTTCCAACGGTCTCGGAATTCAACGAAATTAGTCTTGTTAGAACCGTATCGTCAAAACATAACTCCAGTCCTCCAAACCAGCGCCGACTCAACCGCCGTACCACCCACCACAGGCCGCCGAGCTGCACCACACACCCACCGCCGACGCGCCTCCCCAAGCCCATCAACACCGTACCCTCTGATCGACCTCCCGTGCACCGTACAACGAGCAAACGTGAGCCCTAGGATTGAGTCAGTTACAGTAAACGTCGGTCGAACCTAATTGGGGAAGAAGAAGGGTATTACCCCTTTTATTTTCATTTATTTAAATTTAAATATTTCCAATCTTAAATAAATCATAACGTGTTGACACGAACTCGAAATCCGACAATTTCAGGATTGTCAGGATCGTAATTCAGAGGGCTATTTTTCTATACTGATTTGAAGCCATTCTGAGCCAGTCTAATTTTGGCCAAATTCAAGAGGATCAACGCTTAAGTGAGAATTCTGATTTACAAATTAAATAAAATCTAATTATTGCTTTTACTTTTAAAATTATGTTGTGAATGATTATGATTCTGATCTGTGATGTGATATTTAAATTTGTTGTTTGATGATTGGTTTGGATTATGATGCTCATATTTTGTTAGATCCGACAAGGACACTTCTTTATTTCATATTCGTGAACATAGACCTTATAAATATCCTCCTTTTACCTAGATCCATGGAATTCAATATGGTTTGATAATAAAGTTTTAATCTTTATTGTTGATTCTTTAACAATGAATTGATTTCAATGCAGAGGCCATATCTTTTAACATCAAATAATTTACATACAAAAAGATACAATTTATAATGTCTTACATTAAAAGGAGACAATTCTTAATGTCAATATTTTAGATTAAAAAGGTTAACATAGATAAGAACCATTTTTGGTTGTCATTTTCTTTTTGTACAAAAAGAACAAATTTTATTGTCATTTTTGTTTTCAACAAAATATTACATGTTTTTAATGTCATTTTGTTTCTACTAGAAGTATTATAATTTTTAGTGTCATGTTAAAAG
The DNA here is from genome assembly GCA_030737875.1 of Allium sativum. Taxonomy (NCBI): domain Eukaryota; kingdom Viridiplantae; phylum Streptophyta; class Magnoliopsida; order Asparagales; family Amaryllidaceae; genus Allium; species Allium sativum. The sequence goes on from CM060921.1 coordinate 727,370,641, forward strand.
AATTATAACAAAATTCACATTTTTTTAATATTAAAAGGATTATAACAAAATTTACATTTTGTTAACATTTTATGTAAAGGAAATTAAAAGGACATTTTGTCACTTGAAATAAAAGAATATATATTTGTCACTTGAAATAAAATAACATTTTCTTATAAATGTTACAGTGGAATAAAACCACATTTCTATACAAATGTTACCTTGTAAATAAAGACAACCTTTTTATTTGAAATAGGTTTTGCAAATAAAAATAACAATATTGAATTGAAGTGTGTTTTGTAAATAAAAAGAAATAGTTGTTTACATAGAAGTATTAGACAAATTAACATATTTTGTTTACATATAAGGAAGAATGACAAATACATATTTTGTCTACATATTAAAGAATAAAATTAACATTTTTGTTAACTAGATTGTATAGGACAAAATTAATATTTTTATACATAAAAGGATGAACTAGAAAATGTATATTTTTATACATAAAAGAATGAACTAGAAAATGTATATTTTTATACGTTAAAGAAGAATGAATTGAAATTGTATATTTATACATTAAAAAGGATATTAGAATAAAAAGTACATTTTTGCTAGAAAATGAATATTAGAAGTAAAAAACACATTTTTGTCCAAATATGTTTATAGAAATAAAAGACATCATTTTTATCAAAACTTGATTTTTGAATTGAAAATATCACTTTTATCAAAACTTGATTTTTGAATTGAAAATATCATTTTTATCAAAACTTGACTTTTGAATTGAAAATATCACTTTTATCAAATCTTGATTTTTGAATTGAGAATATCACTTTTATCAAAACTTGATTATTGAATTGAAAATATCACTTTTGTCAAACTTTGATTAGTGAATAGAAAATTCACATTTTTATCAAAACTTGAATTAGTGAAATAAGTATGCATGTTTGGTCAAACTTGATTAGAGATGCAAATATATATATTCAAAATAAAGTTTGTTTTTTTATTTGCATTCATAAATGCAAATATATATTGAAAATAAATTTGTTCTTGTATTTGCATTCATAAATGCAAATATACATTGAAAGTAAAATTTGTTTCTTTTATTTGTATTCACTAATGTAAATATTCATTGAAAATAAGTTTTATTCTTTTATTTGTATTCACTAATGTAAATATTCATTGAAAATAAGTTTTATTCTTTTATTTGTATTCACTAATGTAAATATTCATTGAAAATAAGTTTGTTCCTCTTTACATTCACTCAAATATACATTGAAATTAAAAAGTTACATTTTTCTTTTATTTACATTCCTTGATGTAAATAAAACTAGAAATAAAAAGTTAAATCTTTATCTGCATTCCTTGTTGCAAATAAAGCATGAAATAAAAAGTTATGTTTTTATTTGTATTCCCTTGTTGGAAATAAATCATGTAATGAAAATTTACATATTCCGTTATGAAATATGTTTCACATTAAAAACCCATTTTTAATGTTAATATTATAAAGGGTAGAAAAATTTACATATTTCATTATGAAATATGTTTCACATTAAATACACATTTTTAATGTTAATATTAGGAACTTAGAAAAAAAAATCATTTTATGTTTTGATTAATCAAAACATTATCAATTACCTGTTAATAGAAAAATAATCCTTTGTCATTATATGTTTTGTTTATTCAAAATATTACCATTTACTTGTAGTAGGAAAGTAATCATTATATGTTTTGTTTATTCAAAACATTATCATTTATATAGTTAATTAGAAAAATGTTCATTTGTAAAGTAGGTATCGATTCATTAAAATCATGATATTTACATTTGATCGATGTTAATATAAAAATGACCATTTGTTAATATGCTTTGTTTGACTAATAAATAAGGTCATTTACATGTTAGTCATAGATAATTCGAACCAAATTATAATCGGTTAAATTTATTAACCAATGATTTGTGTATGTAAATTTTTGTTGTGTGAAAACCCCACACGGGTGTTGGGATGATATTGGATACACACTAGTCCCAATATTTAGTTATCTGTCAATCGATGGATTGACAGTCTGTGATGAGCGTTAGTTATTTACTTTAATGCTCACACAGTTATAAATTCCACTCTGGTCGTCATTTGGATGTTTGATAATTATTTATCATGCTTGTTGATTTCATGCAATATATGGTTGTTGAGTAAGTCACATTCCAATAAAGAATATTCTAGAAAAAGAATATTTTAGAAATTATCTTTAAATATATATATATATATATATATCTTAGAAAAAGAATATATTTTAGAAAAATATATTTATTTGATATGGACTAGTTATTAACTAGAGTAAATCATTAAATTTAGATTTAATGTAGTTTTCCAATTTGTCAATAAATTTAATTGAAATTAAATTAAATAAATGCGATTTTGGGTTTGTCGTGAATAGTGTGTTAAATAACACTGTTCTTAAACCCCGTATGAAAAGAATAATCTTTTAATTGAAGATTATTAAAAGTTTTCAATTATATCTAGTAATTGAAATAGGATGAAATGTGAGTTGGGTTTATTGTGAACTATGTTTTTAAGCGACATTTGTTCTTTAACCCAACTAACAGTGAAAATATGATTTGGGATTTATAAATCTTTTATTAAGATTTAAATGGGAATTTTCCAAAAGTAAAGTTTTCCAATTAAATATATTAGATTGGAATTGAATAGAATTCGAATTGATTATAACCGAGATAAGCTTCTATAAAAGAAGACTGATACTACATATGGAATTTAAAAGGCTTTGCCGTTATTCCATTTATATTTTTGGTCGGATACAGAAATTTATAACGATTATACATTGATTCGATTCCTGTGAAGATTCCATATTTTATGGAAGATGATTTTGAGTTTACCGTGAACTATGTTTTAAATGACATTAGTTCTTTAACCCAGTTAAAGATAAGATTAATTTATTAAATTTAATTAATCATCGAATAATGATTTGTGATATTTAAAACCAAATTGGGTTCTTAATAAATCTTTAAAAGTAATATTTATGAATAATTTAAAGAGTTTATCTTTGATAAAATAATGTGAATATTTTATTTAAAAGAATATTCTGAATTGGAATGAGGCGTTGGATGTATAGCACTTGATTTTTAATTATAAAATATGAGAGTTATTCAGAAAGACCGGGTTTAACCCATTCCGAATAATTACTACGACAATGAAGAGTCGAAGTTGAAGACGGTGATTGAAGACCGACGATCTTCACATCGAATGGATGTGTTGCTACAGAGACCCTTGATAGGAGTAGCTACCTTGAAGGGGCTTCAGTGGTGGTCGTCCGGACTATTATTGATTGTTCGGATTTGGTTTTCGCTCAGACCCAGAGCATAAGCTAGTAAATGGATGCGTGTCTGACATTGGATTTCGTTCCATGTGAATTAAATCGATTTCTGTTAATGTATGTCTGTCTGGTGGTGGAGGATTTATTCTCTGCTTAACACCCTGGTATATGTTAATAGGGATTGATCGCATGGCGTGAATTGTCAATGTGGCACGCCAAGATGCAAATGATCAAGGCTTTTGTTGAAAAGCAAGGCCTTGTGAGATGATCAAAATATAGCCTATTACGGCATAACTTTGTGTATATCGTGACTTCGCGAGCCTCACACCCCGGTATGAGTCAAAAACGGGATTAGGACTACAGGGAGTGCACACGTTTCTTTCTAGCTAGGAGTGGTGTCGGTGCTTAAACTGGCTGACATTTTACTTATGTGGATGATGGATTTTGAGGCGCCTCGGATTTTTATAGGCCGTTAGTGGTCATACTATAGGTCCAAAGGGACCGCGAAGCGTGTGTTCAGGCATAATTAATCCACTACCCTTAGGTAGGGACCGGCCCTGAAGATCCAAGGGTTCACTGCGGGGAATCCTGAGGCATTTGCTAGAGTGTCTCAAATCGGAGGGTAGCTTGTCCCTAGCCTCGACTCGTGATGGAAATCCAATTTCCAATACGACCTTGCGGTTTTGATTGTAGAACTAGTATGGCGACATAGTAGGATGGGGTGTTATGCCGTCTATGATTGATACATTATGATTGAAATGTTTTTGAAATATATATATATATACCTATATATACACACACTAATATTAAATCCGTTTTATCGTATCAAGCATCTTTTAACCATTATAAGGTAAAACCCTATCCTCCGGTTTGCGTTGCATTGTGTGATGGGACTTGGGTCTTATAATGGTTTCATTTTTTTAAAAAGCATTGCGTTGTTTAATGATTTACTTTATTTTATGCACTGGCAATCAAATGGAGTAATCCCGTTCCGCGTTAGCGGCGTGGTCCTGTGATTAGCCTTATTATTAGATAGTTAAGTTAAGATTTCTCATACCAGCCCCATGACTGACCTGTAGTTTGTTTCACTGGCAAACTCGGGTGCCCATATTTTCCACACGGGCAGTCGAGTAGTTTTTTTGCAGATATATTTACAGGGTCCTGGCTTACAGCTGAAGCGGTATTCGGAAAGCTCTGTATCCGTGTATTCCTTTCGGTTGTATATTTGTATTATTTTCCACTGCTATTTTAATGTAATTTAAAACACTGATATTATTGTATTTCTATTTCTGTAATAAGTATTCATACTCTGTTACATTCTTGTACTCTGATGTAATTGTTGTAACCAGCAATAAAATGTTCTTCAGTTTGTGCTCTGATGTGTGTTGTTCTCAAAGCAATTCAGGCTTTCCTTTACTGGGAAGTTTGGGTCGTTTCATTTGGTATCAGAGCATTGGTTTACAGAGCTTGAGAACAAGGCACATTAGAACCGAACGAAAGAATTCATCAGAGATTGGATTAGTAATATCCAATAAGAACAACTCATTAGAGATGGGATCAGTAGTATCCTAGAACGAGTGTGAAGAGTATTATTTTCTTTAAAAATAAAGGTAAAAATAAATTTAGTTTTGGAAATTTTATCTTAAAATACATATTTGAGTATATTATATTTTAATGTGGACAATCGAGTATATAAAGATTTCGAATATACGAGTAATTAACGGATATTCGAAGTTTTAATATACTAGATAGATATAGAATCACACTCTAGTCGCCCGGGGGTAATTCTGATGATGGAGCTCCATCATCAGTATTTATGTTCGAGTTTCGAAAGTGGAATTTCTATATATTTCCATTGACTGGTATGAGAACCAACACTTGGTCAGTACACATTGTTGTGATTTGCACTGAAATATGATTTTTGACTATATATAAAAGTTATATACATTTAAAAAGTTAATCAACTAATTGATTGCTAGTTGTGATGTTTGATTATTGGCCAAACTAATAAAAGTATAGAAATAATAATTAATTTAACTAATAAGATAATGGAAACCAATAAAGTTGAGTTGGTAAAATTAAACAACTTTTAGCTTCGTTCCTTTTCGAGGACGAAAAGAGTTTAAGTGGGGGCGACTGTAACGACCCAGAATTTTGGGGCCAATTTAAAATTTTTAGTTAGAAATTTTAATGGATTGTATATATTTAAAATAATTTAGTTTAACTAATAACGACTAAAAATTTATTTTAAAATGAATAAATTTAATTATAAAAGGAGTTTGAAACAGCACTGCAGTTTGAAAATTTGAATTTGAACTTTGACTGAATGTATAGGATTCAAATTAAATCAGAATTAAGCGAAACAAGAAATATTTGAATCTACTTAATAATATCTTTCTAACGAATCTGAAAAACTGAAATTTCACTTTGAAAATAGAAAGTTATGACCAGTTTAAAATCTAGGAAAGTCGCTGTAGAATTTATATATATTTTAATTAAATATATTGGCCTTAAAAATAGCCATTTTTCAAACGACCTCTGTTTTCGACGAAACCACTTTTGTTGGAACCGAAATGTTAAATTATTGCTAAGTTCAATTTTCCATAATTTTTCGAATCAATATGTGAGCGTGGCAGAGGAAAACGTGTTTTGTTAGTTTTAGTCAAATTTAATCGACTTGAAAATGGCCATTTTTCCAACGATCTTGGAATTCGACGAAATTAGTCTTGTTAGAACCGTATCGTCAAAACATAACTAGAAATAATTTTTCTGTAATTTTTAGAGTCAGTATGAAACCCCGGTAATTTAAAATGTACGTTTAAATTAAATATATATTAATTTATATTTTAATTTTGAGAAAAACATATCGTAACAGCCGAACTGGGTTACGAAACATATTCCATTGTGTCCGGGACGGGGGTTATTAGCTAGGGGCGACACTCGTTGGGATTGATTTGGAGTTTGTATCAACATACAGATATTTTTAAAATTAAATAAATTAAATTAAAATAAAAATACGCTACAAATACAGTATAAATACGCAATACTCCTAACCCTAATGCCCCAAACGCTACAGCCGTCATCCCCTTTTTCAAAGGTCAGTTCGATTTTCATTCCTCAAAATCTCTAAATTCTGTAAGAGTTAGAACCCAATCTCCAGCTAATATTGAAGAGCTAACTCTGCTCTTAGATTTGAAAAGGAGTTGATCATCTCTGGTGGCACACTGACTGAGCACCAGTCCTCCAAACCAGCGCCGACTCAACCGCCGTACCACCCACCACAGGCCGCCGAGCTGCACCACACACCCACCGCCGACGCGCCTCCCCAAGCCCATCAACACCGTACCCTCTGATCGACCTCTCGTGCACCGTACAGCGAGCAAACGTGAGCCCTAGGATTGAGTCAGTTACAGTAAACGTCGGTCGAACCTAACTAGGGAAGAAGAAGGGTATTACCCCTTTTATTTTCATTTATTTAAATTTAAATATTTCCAATCTTAAATAAATCATAACGTGTTGACATGAACTCGAAATCCGACAATTTCAGGACCGTCGGGATCATAATTCAGAGGGCTATTTTTCTATACTGATTTGAAGCCATTCTGAGCCAGTCTAATTTTGGCCAAATTCAAGAGGATCAACGCTTAAGTGAGAATTCTGATTTACAAATTAAATAAAATCTAATTATTGCTTTTGCTTTTAAAATTATGTTGTGAATGATTATGATTCTGATCTGTGATGTGATATTTAAATTTGTTGTTTGATGATTGGGTTGGATTATGATGCTCATATTTTGTTAGATCCGACAAGGACACTTCTTTATTTCATATTCGTGAACATAGACCTTATAAAGATCCTCCTTTTACCTAGATCCATGGAATTCAATATGGTTTGATAATAAAGTTTTAATCTTTATTGTTGATTCTTTAACAATGAATTGATTTCAATGCAGAGGCCATATTTTTTAACATCAAATAATTTACATACAAAAAGATACAATTTATAATGTCTTACATTAAAAGGAGACAATTCTTAATGTCAATATTTTAGATTAAAAAGGTTAACATAGATAAGAACCATTTTTGGTTGTCATTTTCTTTTTGTACAAAAAGAACAAATTTTATTGTCATTTTTTTTTTCAACAAAATATTACATGTTTTTAATGTCATTTTGTTTCTACTAGAAGTATTATAATTTTTAGTGTCATGTTAAAAGAATTATAACAAAATTCACATTTTGTTAATATTAAAAGGATTATAACAAAATTTACATTTTGTTAACATTTTATGTAAAGGAAATTAAAAGGACATTTTGTCACTTGAAATAAAATAACATTTTCTTATAAATGTTACAGTGGAATAAAACCACATTTCTATACAAATGTTACCTTGTGAATAAAGACAACCTTTTTATTTGAAATAGGTTTTGCAAATAAAAATAACAATATTGAATTGAAATGTGTTTTGTAAATAAAAAGAAATAGTTGTTTACATAGAAGTTTCAGACAAATTAACATATTTTGTTTACATATAAGGAAGAATGACAAATACATATTTTGTCTACATATTAAAGAATAAAATTAACATTTTTGTTAACTAGATTGTATAGGACAAAATTAATATTTTTATACATAAAAGGATGAACTAGAAAATGTATATTTTTATACATAAAAGAATGAACTAGAAAATGTATATTTTTATACGTTAAAGAAGAGTGAATTGAAATTGTATATTTATACATTAAAAAGGATATTAGAATAAAAAGTACATTTTTGCTAGAAAATGAATATTAGAAGTAAAAAACACATTTTTGTCCAAATATGTTTATTGAAATAAAAGACATCATTTTTATCAAAACTTGATTTTTGAATTGAAAATATCACTTTTATCAAAACTTGATTTTTGAATTGAAAATATCATTTTTATCAAAACTTGACTTTTGAATTGAAAATATCACTTTTATCAAAACTTGATTTTTGAATTGAGAATATCACTTTTATCAAAACTTGATTATTGAATTGAAAATATCACTTTTGTCAAACTTTGATTAGTGAATAGAAAATTCACATTTTTATCAAAACTTGAATTAGTGAAATAAGTATACATGTTTGGTCAAACTTGATTAGAGATGCAAATATATATATTCAAAATAAAGTTTGTTTTTTTATTTGCATTCATAAATGAAAATATATATTGAAAATAAATTTGTTCTTGTATTTGCATTCATAAATGCAAATATACTTTGAAAGTAAAATTTGTTTCTTTTATTTGTATTCACTAATGTAAATATTCATTGAAAATAAGTTTTATTCTTTTATTTGTATTCACTAATGTAAATATTCATTGAAAATAAGTTTTATTCTTTTATTTGTATTCACTAATGTAAATATTCATTGAAAATAAGTTTGTTCCTCTTTACATTCACTCAAATATACATTGAAATTAAAAAGTTACATTTTTCTTTTATTTACATTCCTTGATGTAAATAAAACTAGAAATAAAAAGTTAAATCTTTATCTGCATTCCTTGTTGCAAATAAAGCATGAAATAAAAAGTTATGTTTTTATTTGTATTCCCTTGTTGGAAATAAATCATGTAATGAAAATTTACATATTCCGTTATGAAATATGTTTCACATTAAAAACCCATTTTTAGTGTTAATATTATAAAGGGTAGAAAAATTTACATATTTCATTATGAAATATGTTTCACATTAAAAACACATTTTTAATGTTAATATTAGGAACTTAGAAAAAAAATCATTTTATGTTTTGATTAATCAAAACATTATCAATTACATGTTAATAGAAAAATAATCCTTTGTCATTATATGTTTTGTTTATTCAAAACATTACCATTTACTTGTAGTAGGAAAGTAATCATTATATGTTTTGTTTATTCAAAACATTATCATTTATATAGTTAATTAGAAAAATGTTCATTTGTAAAGTAGGTATCGATTCATTAAAATCATGATATTTACATTTGATCGATGTTAATATAAAAATGACCATTTGTTAATATGCTTTGTTAGACTAAGAAATAAGGTCATTTACATGTTAGTTATAGATAATTCAAACCAAATTATAATCGGTTAAATTTATTAACCAATGATTTGTGTATGTAAATTGTTGTTGTGTGAAAACCCCACACGGGTGTTGGGATGATATTGGATACACACTAGTCCCAATATTTAGTTATCTGCCAATCGATGGATTGACAGTCTGTGATGAGCGTTAGTTATTTACTTTAATGCTCACACAGTTATACATTCCACTTTGGTCGTCATTTGGATGTTTGATAATTATTTATCATGCTTGTTGATTTCATGCAATATATGGTTGTTGAGTAAGTCACACTAGAAAAAGAATATTTTAGAAATTATCTTAAAATATATATATATATCTTAGAAAAAGAATATATTTTAGAAAAATATATTTATTTGATATGGACTAGTTATTAACTAGAGTAAATCATTAAATTTAGATTTAATGTAGTTTTCCAATTTGTCAATAAATTTAATTGAAATTAAATTAAATAAATGCGATTTTGGGTTTGTCGTGAATAGTGTCTTAAATAACACTGTTCTTAAACCCCGTATGAAAAGAATAATCTTTTAATTTAAGATTTTTAAAAGTTTTCAATTATATCTAGTAATTGAAACAGGATGAAATGTGAGTTGGGTTTATTGTGAACTATGTTTTTAAGAGACATTTGTTCTTTAACCCAACTGTCAGTGAAAATATGATTTGGGATTTATAAATCTTTTATTAAGATTTAAATGGGAATTTTCCAAAAGTAAAGTTTTCCCATTAAATATATTATATTGGAATTGAATAGAATTCGAATTGATTATAACCGAGATAAGCTTCTGTAAAAGAAGACCGATACTACATATGGAATTTAAAAGGCTTTGCCGTTATTCCATTTATATTGTTGGTCGGATACAGAAATTTATAACGATTATACAGTGATTCGATTCCTGTGAAGATTCCATATTTTATGGATGATGATTTTGAGTTTACCGTGAACTATGTTTTAAATGACATTAGTTCTTTAACCCAGTTAAAGATAAGATTAATTTATTAAATTTAATTAATCATCGAATAATGATTTGTGATATTTAAAACCAAATTGGGTTCTTAATAAATCTTTAAAAGTAATATTTAAGAATAATTTAAAGAGTTTATCTTTGATAAAATAATGTGAATATTTTATTTAAAAGAATATTCTGAATTGGAATGAGGCGTTGGATGTATAACACTTGATTTTTAATTATAAAATACGAGAGTTATTCGGAAAGACCGGGTTTAACCCATTCCTAATAATTACTACGACGATGAAGAGTCGAAGTTGAAGACGGTGATTGAAGACCGATGATCTTCACATCGAATGGATGTGTTGCTACAGAGACCCTTGATGGGAGTAGCTACCTTGAAGGGGCTTCAGTGGTGGTCGTCCGGACAATTGTTGATTGTTCGGATTTGGTTTTCGCTCAGACCCAGAGCATAAGCTAGTAAATGGATGCGTGTCTGACATTGGATTTCGTTCCATGTGAATTAAATCGATTTCTGTTAATGTATGTCTGTCTGGTGGTGGAGGATTTATTCTCTGCTTAACACCCTGGTATATATTAATAGGGATTGATCGCATGGCGTGAATTGTCAATGTGGCACGCCAAGATGCAAATGATCAAGGCTTTTGTTGAAAAGCAGGGCCTTGTGGGATGATCAAAGTATAGCCTATTACGGCATAGATTTGTATATATCGTGACTTCGCGAGGCTCACACCCTGGTATGAGTCAAAAACGGGATTAGGACTGCAGGGAGTGCACACGTTTCTTTCTAGCTAAGAGTAGTGTCGGTGCTTAAACTGGCTGACATTTTACTTATGTGGATGATGGATTTTGAGGCGCCTCGGATTTTTATAGGTCGTTAGTGGTCATACTATAGGTCCAAAGGGACCGGGAAGCGTGTGTTCAGGCATAATTAATCCACTACCCTTAGGTAGGGACCGGCCCTGAAGATCCAAGGGTTCATTGCGGGGAATCCTGAGGCATTTGCTAGAGTGTCTCGAATCGGAGAGGAGCTTGCCTCTAGCCTCGACTCATGATGGAAATCCAATTTCCAATACGACCTTGCGGTTTAGATTGTAGAACTAGTATGGCGGCATAGTAGGATGGGGTGCTATGCCGTCTATGATTGATACATTATGATTGAAATGTTTTTGAAATATATATATACCTATATATATACACACTAATATTAAATCCGTTTTATCGTATCAAGCATCTTTTAACCATTATAAGGTAAAACCCTATCCTCCGGTTTGCGTTGCATTGTGTGATGGGACTTGGGTCTTGTAATGGTTTCATTTTTTTAAAAAGCATTGCGTTGTTTAACGATTTACTTTATTTTATGCACTGGCAATCAAATGGAGTAATCCCGTTCCGCGTTAGCGGCGTGGTCCTGTGATTAGCCTTATTATTAGATAGTTAAGTTAAGAATTCTCATACCAGTCCCATGACTGACCTGTAGTTTGTTTCACTGGCAAACTCGGGTGCCCATATTTTCCACACGGGCAGTCGAGTAGCTTTTTTGCAGATATATTTACAGGGTCCTGGCTTACAGCTGAAGCGGTATTCGGAAAGCTCTGTATCCGTGTATTCCTTTCGGTTGTATATTTGTATTATTTTCCACTGCTATTTTAATGTAATTTAAAACTATGATATTATTGTATTTCTATTTATGTAATAAGTATTCATACTCTGTTACATTCTTGTACTCTGATGTAATTGTTGTAATCAGTAATAAAATATTCTTCAGTTTGTGCTCTGAAGTGTGTTGTTCTCAAAGCAATTCAGGCTTTCCTATACTGGGAAGTTTGGGTCGTTTCAAAATCCCCAAGACGAAACGCAACCGATATCCGAGATTTAAAACCTTGATTTCAAACAATGAATACTTTTCATTATTTCTTATATATAATAAAAATGTAAATTTTTATTGTTAAACTTTTCTATTTCAAACAATGAATATTTTTCGGTATTTCTTATATACAATAAAAATGTAAATTTTTATTGTTAAAACAATTTTATTTCAAAACATGAATATTTCAACATATGAATATTTCAGAAAATTTCGGCATTACAACGACAGGGTGTTTAGCATAGGCACCGTGTCCAGCACGGCTCCTCTGCTATCTAGGGCCTTGCAGCATTACAATAATTTTATTTCCATAATTTCCACAATATCATTCATTTTCACAACGCAATGAATTCACCACAAACACAATCAACTTTGTTGCATCCACAATCAATTTCTACCACACAATACTATCAAACAAATTGTTCATGGTCTATGGACGATGGTGTCAGGAGCTACTAAGCTCCGTGACTTTGCCTAAATTCGTAGCAAGCTACAAAATTTCTCCGGTCTCTTCTAGAATGTAGAAGACATTGTCATGATCACAATGGTTCCTGTTTCATGTGATTTTGACATCATATAAAAAAAAATGATTTTTGTTTGATTAATTAACTTCGCAACGCTTTAAAGTGTTAAAAACAATTTAAATAAACTCTGGCGTTACCTTCCACTATCGTTCAAAACTAGCTTTGCGGATTTCTTCAAATCCGCTCAGCTTTGACACGATCAGACCAGACCACGACGTAGAGCTAGGAGGCTTGCATCCAACGAGGGTGGTGGGGTCCAGTTCGAACTGACGTGGATGACGTGGCGATGCGATAAACAGTCGAACTTTAGAGGCTCAGATCTCCACAAATCCGCGTCGATAAGGGATGAGACAGGTATGGATTTGGAGATCTCAAAAATCTCTGCAAAATTCCCTTAAGGAAATGGATTTCATAATGTTGATTCGAAGAAATTGAGGGGAGAATGGTTCAGCTATTTCCGTCGTGCGATAATGAGGGAGGCGACACAGTTTTAAAGTGAACGAGGGTTTAACGGAAAAAAATCCTATTGGTTGCTTATTTATATTAATTTATTTTTAATTTCTTTTAATTCCATAAAGGCCCGTTAACCCATACGAACTCCAAATCCAACCCAATGACTATTGCCCCTAGCTAAATGCCCCCATTCCAGACACAATGGAATATGTTTTCTAAGCCCATTCGACTGTTTCAGTTAGTTATTCTTTAAATTAAAACATAAAACATTCAATAGTAAATTTTAACATACATTTTAATTTATCGGGGCCACATACTGATTCCAAAAATTCCAGAAAAATAAATCCAGCTATGTTTGGATGATACGGTCCCAACAAAATTAATTTCATCGAATTTGGAGACAATTTGAAAAATGGCCATTTTCTGGTCGATCCAATTCAAACCGAAATTACCAAACGCGTTTTAATTTACACCGCTCACATATTAATTCCAAAAATTGTGGAATTTAAACTTGGCAATAAATTGACATTCCGGATCCAACCAAAGTGGTTTCGTCAAAAACGGAGGTCGTTTGCAAAATGGATATTTTTAAGGGCTTTATAGTTATTTAAAAATCCAATTTTTAAATTCTGACCTAATTTCTACTAAAATTTCTAAAAATAAAATTTTTAAATTGGTTCTGATTTTCCGGGTTGGTACAATCTCCCCCACTTAAAACTTTTCGTCTTCGAAAAGGAAACAATAGTAAAGTAGAAAACAAAATGGAAATGCAAAATATTGTAAATGTACCTTGCACCAGAGCTAATCGGAGATGTCCACTCTCCACTTCGGATAAGCTTGCTTAATGCTATCTTCGGTCTCCCGTGTACAGTCTCTAGGATCTCCGCTCCATTGCACTTTTACTAAATGTATCTTCTTGTTTCTCAGAACTCTAGTTTCTTTGCCAATAATCTTTACTGGCTCTCTTCTCACTGCTAAGCTTTGAGTAATATCCAAATCTTGTTACGCTGCTTCTTCCACAATCAAGTATGGATCATGCACATGCTTTTGAAGTTGAGACACGTGAAATATATCATGTACTCCTAGCAACCAATCAGGTAACTGAACCCTGTATGTAACACCCCGCGTCCATTAATGTCACTCACAAAGGGAATGCATTAACTTCTATGGAGCGTTTTAAGTGAGTATAGAACAGAAACTTAACAACAAGACAGATATAAACAGTACTTGAAAATTTAAAACTTTATTTCATTGCAGCGGAAAATACATAAGTTTGATTACATCATCAAAACCAGAGTCAAAGTACATAATATCCATCTTGACCAAATCAAAGTACATAAATTGAAAGACATAATCCCCAATACTAATTAGCCATAAATAAGAGAGGCTGAACTTTACTTCAGCGATCCAAGCAACTTCTAAAAGCAAGAGATACAGCAGTCCAAGATCAAGCTCCACTGGTGCTAGTTCCAACCTGAGCACCTGGGGGGGAGGGGGGGAGGAAGAAAAGAGGAGGAAACAAAGGGGGGTCAGACATAAGTCTGGCGAGTGCGATAACTTTAACAATATAATTACCAAAATAACTAGGCTAAGGCATAAGTTGGAAAATACGGAAATGACTGTGAACAATTAAGTATGACAGAGTAAACAAGATGAACTAAGATAATGTTAAAGCGCACCTTACCCACTATAAGATAATTACTATACTGCACCACCACTAGTCACCCTAAGGTTGATCCCGCCTATAGAACTTAATAATGATATTGGTAGTTCGTGCACCCCTAACTGCCTTCATAGGTGCCGCCTGCCCCTATCTCCACTAGGTGTACCCACTACCCCCAAGCGATCAGCTCCCTAACTCATACATACCCGTGCTGGCCCCACAGTGGGGTGTATCACTCCCCAAAGTGGCAACCCGATACCACCAAGAATGCACGGCTTATACCTAAATGATGCAACAATGTCTTACCTACTAGCCCTGGTCCACACACGCATATGAACCCGTTGGACTTGCGTTGCCACCGCTAACCCGGTTTGGCCTCTTACAATCAAGCCCAGTATGTGTGTCCCGTCCTCGGCTTGGGTCGAGCTCACAAAGGTACGTATGGGTTACTGGTTGAAATGGGCCCCCATTACTTGACACAAGCTATCCACCTAAGCTTGGTCCCCTCTAGTACATCCCACTTAACCCACTTCTTATTCATGTTCACTTACATGTTTTAAATTTTGGTTAAGTGTTTCTAATCGTATTTCAAATGCCACCCAAGGCACCCACTAGATTCCACATGCCACCCAAGGCACCCACTTAATCCCCTCATGTCCCACTACATGTTTATCTGGTTAAGTGTTTCTTAATTCATTAAGACCGTAACCTCATAAAGACCTCTCACATTAGACTGACATTTGTGGCAGCTGGATTTGCCGGGTGGGTCCGGGCAGTCTTACACCACAAACGAGCCTAACCTCGTGTCCTTACAATTGTTACATATTTAATTTATGCCTAGGACCTCTCACATTAGACTGGCATTTGTGGCAGCTGGATTTGTCGGTGGGTCCGGGCAGTCTTACACCACAAAAGAGCCTAACCTCGTGTCTTAGACGATTAATTACACCTAATTAATCATCCCCCAATTTGAATTTCTTTCCCTATTCAAATTATCAATCAATTCCAAATTTAACTATGGCTATAATTGACTCAATTATGTCCATCTATTTATGGTATGTAAAATCATACCAATTTTCATCACAAATTAATTTTATGCCATTTAAGGCATTTATGCCAATTAAATATTTTATATTATCCCCTTTACCCAACGTTGTACGTTCGTTCGTTTAACGTAAAATATACGTTAGACTCGAATAGTCTAACTCATGGAATAAAGAGAAAACATCACAACATACACATAATTAAAACTTAGATCTAAACATAGGGGTGAACTTGCATGTGTGAATGATGTTCTACATCTAAAACTTGCATAGTCCTAAGTTACAACTTGCATAAAACTACATATGTCATAGATCCAAATCTAAAGGTGTAAAACTTGTTGAGATAATGGTCACAAACTTGCATAAATCATGTATGTCATAGATCTACATCTAAAGGTGTAAACTTGCATAGGCAGTAACCACAAACTTGCATAACATGATTCATATTCAAACACATGTATTCATATAAACTTGCATATGTGATTTATGCAACATAACCATAGTATAAACTTACATCTAAACATGTAAACTAGCATGTAGAATTTGGCATATAACTCACACATGTCATAACCTAACTTTAGATCTAAAATAGATGTCATGAAACATGTAAAGTTATACCTAATCTCTACTAACTTGCATATGATCCACATCTAAATCAACACCTAAACTTGCATACATACGTATGATTTATCATATGAATCAACATAACAAAACTAGCATATGAAACATGATGATTTGATTATATATAAAATTACAACATAGATGATAGCATCATAACTTTACAACATGGATGATAACATCACAACATAACATCATAGAATTTACAACATATATGATAACATCACAATTTTACAACATAACTATAACATGCGGTCAATAGTTCACATCACATCCATACAATCCGCATCATAACTTAATCCAATTAAATTACTAATTATTTTATTAAAGAAATCGAACTCACAACTCAAAGAAGGTCTTGAGTTCTGAATTCTGAGTTCTGAAGTTGTATTAGCTTTCCTTTGAAGAAGATTCGTTGTTAAAGTTGAATAGAACTGATTTGATTTGTTGTTCTTCCTCTCTAACTGGTGGCGGCTACTCTAGGTTACAAGATGACAGCATGACGGCCATAGTTTCAGTTTTTATTTTGATTTAGGGTTTGAGTCTACCCATGTTTATATAGAGTTTTAATTTAATTATAGCCGTCGGATGATCTTAGGGTTAATCAAAACCATTCAGTCGGGATAGGGTGACACCTCAGCCCTAATGACTCAGCAAGGAGTCAGAAAGGACTCAGCAATGAGTCACAACATGGGTCAGACTGAACCAGAAAGCTGTGCAAGCTTTCTCTCGGCCTGGGCGCACTTGGGAAGTGCGCCAATGCAAATTTGTACTAGCGCACTTTCCAAGTGCGCTAGTGCAATCTTCCTCTTTTTTTTCCCCATTTTCCCTTCTGACTTTGTTCGTCCATATCTTCTTCATCTGATATCCGTTTTACGCAAACTCGGATTCTATCTCGACCAGAATTCCGAGATGAACACAATGGCGCAACCCATTTCCCTTAATTCTCACGTCTGAGATTAATTATTCTTTAATTTAGTTAATTCGATTATTCAAAAATCCGGGGTGTTACATTGTAGGCAAGAGTTCCAATCCTTTCGAGTATAGGAAATGGACCAATAAATCTAGGCGCCAACTTCCCTGTTTTCCCGAAACGGACTACTCCTCTCATTGGAGAAACTCTCAAATATACATAATCACCAACATCAAATGCTAAATCCCTTCTTCTTGAATCTGCATAACTCTTCTGTCGGCTCTGAGCTATTTGCAGTCGCTTCTTAATGAAATCGACCTTATCCGAAGCTTCTCGAATCATGTCGGGACCTAATACTAGTCGATTGCCTGATTCCACCCAACATGCGGGAGATCTACATGGGCTACCATACAATGCTTCGAATGGTGACATTTGTAAGCTTGCTTGATAACTGTTGTTATATGAAAACTCAACCAAATGCAAGTGATCTTCCCACGATCCGCCAAAATCAAGAATACGTGCCCGCAACATGTCTTCTAGTATACAATTCACCCTCTCAGTTTGGCCATCTGATTGAGGATGATATGCGGTGCTCAGATTTAACTTTGTCCCCAACTCTATCTGGAATGCTTCCCATAATTACTAGCGAATATCGGATCACGATCACTAACAATACTACTGGGAACCCCATGTAGTCTGACAATTTCTATGAAATAAATCTGCGCTAGACTTTGTGTTGTTCTTGTAGACTTCACAGGAATAAAACGGGCGGTCTTCATAAAACGATCTACGATCACTGAAACACTGTCATTGCCTTTCTTGGTTCGGGGTAAACCATCAATGAAATCCATGGAAATTTGATCCCACTTCCAATCTAGAACCTCTAATGGTTGTGATAATCCGGTAAGTTTGTACTGATCACTCTTGACTTGTTGGTAATTAGAACACCTGCTAACATATATGGAAATGTCTCTTTTCATAGATTTCCACCAGAACGTACGCCTGAGATCATGATACATCTTACTCGCCCCTGGATGAATACTAAGCTTGGATTTGTGACATTCATCCATCACTTCCTTTCTAAGCTCAGGAATATTCAGAACACAAATTCGGTC
The DNA here is from genome assembly GCA_030737875.1 of Allium sativum. Classification (NCBI taxonomy): domain Eukaryota; kingdom Viridiplantae; phylum Streptophyta; class Magnoliopsida; order Asparagales; family Amaryllidaceae; genus Allium; species Allium sativum. Next base: position 727,389,193 of record CM060921.1, read on the forward strand.
TAATAACCTCAGAACTCCTTTGTTATCAATCTAGAAACTCGAGGGTTCGCCTTCCCGAACTCTTTTACTGATCCTCTGAATAAATTCATCATCCTTCTGAAGAACAGAGGTTTTATCAATCAATGAAGGCGTAATAATGAGATTAGCGATGATGGCATTCTTTCTGGTAAGCGCATCTACTACAACATTGGCTTTCCCTGGAGTATACAAAATATGTAGATCGTATGCCGCAAGAAATTCTAACAAACGCTGTTGCCTCAAATTCAAGTCTTTATGGGTGAGCAAATACTTCAATGACTTATGATCTGTATATAATTCGAACTTCTCACCCAAAAGATAGTGCCTCTATATTTTCAAAGCAAACACGATGGCTAACAACTCAAGATCGTGAGTAGGATATCTCTTATCATGCGGCTTCAACTGACGGCTAGCATAAGCAACTACTTTGCCTCTTTGCATTAATACTGCACCAACACCTTCAAGAGAAGCATCTGTATAGACTGTCAAATCTTGATTGCCATCTATTATAGTCAACACTGGAGCAGTAGTCAATCTTAATTTCAGCTCCTGGAAAGCTGCCTCACATTCAGGCGTCCAATTAAACCTTATATGCTTCTTGGTATGTTTCGTTAATGGACTAGATAGCTTCGAAAAATACTTAACGATTTCCGATAATAGCTAGCCAATCCTAGAAAAATTCTGACTTCCGTAGGCGTGCTAGGTTGCTTCCAATCTCGAATGGCTGTGATTTTTCCTGGATCTACTGAAATTCCTTTCTTCGATACTACATGACCGAGGAATTTTACTTTTTCTTTCCAGAATATGCATTTAGAAAATTTGGCTTTTAAAACATTCTTTCTCAGAATTTCCAAAACTACTTCCAAATGCTTCGCATGCTCGACAGTTGACTTAAAGAAGATTAAAATGTCATCAATGAAAACCAGCACAAATTTATTCAAGACATCGCGGAATACTCTGTTCATTAAATCAACAAAGTAAGCAAGAGCGTTATATAAGCCGAACGACATTACTAACCACTCATAAAATATGTCTGAACCTCCGAAAGCTGTCAAAGGAACACACTCTACAGTAATACGCAATTGATGGAAACCTGTAGCTAGGTGCATTCTAGAAAATACTTGTGCTCAATTCAAGCGATATAATAAATCATCAATACGCGATAATGGATATTTATTCTTTAGTGTCTGCTTGTTGAGGTCTCGGTAATCAACACATTATCTGAGAGTACCGTCAGACTTTGGAACAAACACTACTACTGTACTCCAATTCGAAAAGCTAGACCTAATCAGACCTTTCCATAAATGTTGTCGAGTTTGATTACTCAATTCTTCTTTCTCTTTCAATGTCATCCTTCGAATAGCGTGCACAACTGACCTTGCATTCGGAACTAAATCAATCCTGAAGTCAATTTCCCTTCGCGGCAGTAAGCTATCCACTTCTTTAAACACATCCGCATAATTCTTAACGACGAGAATATTTTCAATAGCAGTGGGAGAAACCTCAAGAGTAGCCCAAAATTCTTTTCTATCTGAATCTGAGCCTACGCAGGGTATAACAATATTTGCAAGCTTCGTTTTAATTTTAACCACTCTTTTTGCGCATTTAACTTCGGCCTCGTATTTAGTTAACCAATCCAATCCAAGAATGATATCAAATTCAGAAAAATCTATGACAATCAAATCAAAAGAAAACCGGTAACGGGAATAAGAAACGGGCACTCCCAAGGACCAGAGAACCTCCTATCGGAGTATGAACTCTAATCGATTCTTTAAGATTTCTCAATTTTAGATTTAGCTTCTTGACTGTATTACTCGAAATGAAGCTTTGCGACGCGGCCGTGTCAAACAGTACCTTAACGGGAATATTGTGGACATTTAGAGTGCCTTCCAAAACATCTAGCCTTTCCCTACTAGCTGAGGGTGCCGGAGCTTCTGCCACTTTATTGACTTAGGCAACCTTGGTCGCTTTCAAAACTGGCAATCTTGCTTTACATGACTAGCCTGATGGCAAAGATTGCATTCTCTTTCTCTTGAAATTTTTATTGGGCTTAGATTCGTCTTTCTTCGAAGATTTACAGTTCCTTATCGAATCCCCTTGCTTATTACACTTGAGACATACGACTGTCTTTACCTTTTTCTGATTGGCCTTAGGCCCCTTACTGATATCTGGCTTTGTACTTGCCTCAGGCTTCGTACTTGCCTCTAGACTATCAGTTTCAAACTTCCTTTTGTTGCTATAACTGCCTTCCTCTTCATCTTCCAAACCACCTTGCTTATTGAGATTCTCATAGCGACAAGCCATTTGTATCATCTTAGAAAAAGAAAGAATCACATGAGCAATTACTCCACCTTCGTGTTTTCTTTGAAGTCCATTAATAAATCTCAGATTCTTCCTCAAAGGATCTTGAATTAGTTCTGGGCCAAAGCGGGAAAGTTCATTAAATTTATTCTGATACTCCTGAATGTTCATATCTCCTTGTTTCAGATGGTAGAACTCATCATATAGCTGCTTAGTTGCTTCTGGAGGAATAAATTTTTGTGTGACCATTTCTTTAAATCTATCCCAGGTAATATTACCTTCTGGATTTTCCTCAGTAACGGTTTCCCACCAGATTAAAGCTTCGTATTTGAGTGCCCAAGATGCCAGTAGTCTTTTCTGATCATCTCTCAACTTTAAGCCTTTGAAAATTCTCTCAGAAGAATGCATCCATGCTTGTGTTTCAATAACGGATTCTTTGCGCAAGAATGGTACTCCACCCAGATTTCGATACTTATTTACTAGAACTTCTAGCTTTGATTCTGGTTGTCGGAGCACAATTGGCTCATTAGATTGTTGAACCATAGAATTACTTCTTCTGCTTCTGCCACTCATTTTCTACTATGTCTGCAAATAGCAGACAAAGAGTCAGGCCAATAGAAAAGATATTGTAAAGCATAGAGACATATATTTAAGTATAAATGCATCTATGGGGGTGTATTTTATTCTGCTATACTCATTCTAGGACATTACTGTTCCTATCTATGATGAGCCACTTGTCTTAGAATACTGCAGATTCTATTCCTGACGAGTTCGTTAATATGTCACTACACCAGATAATGTACCTCAAAATACATTGGAAATATTTTAATCATCAGAGTTACACAGCATAATAAGATCATACTTAGTACATAATACAGTTTCAGCTTAATATAAAATGTTTGCAGCGGAATCAAACATAATATACTTAATGAAGTCTAAACAACATAATAGAATGATAGAATCCATCTTTAGCTCCACAGCTATCCAGAATGAGTCTGCTAAAACCTGAATACAAGGCCGCCAATGTAGAAAATAGGGGCACCCGAGTTTGCTAAGTGAAACAAACAATGAGTCAGTCATTTGTTTATTTTAGCATATAGGGGCACCCGCGCGCGATTTGTTTTATTTTAATTTATATTTATATGTATAAATATAATTCGTTCGACGATCTCAAATTATTTACTTTTCAAATAATTTTGTATGCTTCATTTTTTCATGTTAAAAATTATATTTTTATTGAACAAAATCATATTTAACAAATGATCATTTTTCTAACTTCGCAAACATGTAAATGATTACATTTTAATGAATCAAAACATATTATTATTTTTCTGACATCGCTAACTTGTTAATGTTTTAATGAACAAAACATATGATTATTTCTCTAACATCACTAACATGTAAATGTCATTTTTTTAACAAATGATCATTTTTCTACTTCGCTAACATGTTATGAATGATGAACAAAGCATGTTTAACAAATGATCATTTTTCTATTTGGCTAGCATGTTAATGGCATTATTTTAATGAATCAAAACATATTATTATTTTTCTAACATTAACAACATGTAAATGACATTATTTAACAAATGAACATTTTTCTACTTCGCTAACATGTGAATGATTACAATTTAATGAATCAAAACATATTATTATTTTTCTAACATCGCTAACATGTTAATGTTTTAATGAACAAAACATATGATTATTTTTCTAACATTGCTAACATGTTAATGACATTATTTTAATGAACATTTTCATTTAGCAAATTCTCTTTAATGAATCAAACATACGATAAAAATATAATTTTTATAGTCTCATCATTTTATTCAAAACATGATTCTTTTTAATGAATCAATAATATAATAAAAATGTGATTATTATTGTTTAATCTTTTTTTTAAACATGATTCTTTTTATTTAAAACATGATTCTTTTTATTGAATCAATAATACAATAAAAATGTAATATTTATCGTCTAATCTCTTTATTTAAAACATGAATCTTTTGATTGAATCAATAATACAATAAAAATGTTATTTTTATCATCTAATCTTTTTATTTAAAACATGATTCTTTTTATTGAATCAATAATACAATAAAAATGTGATCTTTATCGTCTAATCTTTTTATTTAAAACATGATTCTTTTTAATGAATCAATCATACAATAAAAATGTAATTTGTATTGTCTAATCATTTAATTCCAATCAACGATTTTTTTTCATCATTCCCACATCCAACAAAAATGTAAATTTTTATTGTTAAACTTTTCTATTTCAAACAATGAATATTTTTCATTATTTCTTATATACAATAAAAATGTAAATTTTTATTATTAAATTTTTCTATTTCAAACAATGAATATTTTTCATTATTTCTTACATACAATAAAAATGTAAATTTTTACTGTTAAACTTTTCTATTTCAAACAATGAATATTTTTCATTATTTCTTATATACAATAAAAATGTAAATTTTTTTTTGTTAAAATAATTTTATTTCAAAACATGAATCTTTCAGAAAAATTCAGCATTACAACAGCAGGGTATTTAGCACCGGCACCGTATTCAGTACGGCTCCTCTACTATCCTAGGCCTTGCAGCATTACAATAATTTTATTTCCATAATTTCCACAATATCATTCATTTTCACAACGCAATGAATTCACCACAAACACTATCAATTTTGTTGCAACCACAATCAATTTCTACCATATAATACTATCAAACAAATCGTCCATGGTCCGTGGACGATGGTGCCAGGAGCTACTAAGCTCCGTCTGCAACTAATATAATTTCATTCATTTATTTTTGAATTCAGAAATCTCACACTGGTTTTGACTTCGCCTAAATTCGTAGCAAGCTCCAAAATTTCTCCGGTCTCTTCCAGAATGTAGAAGACGTTCTCACGATCACAATGGTTCCTTTTTCATGTGATTTCGACATCGTATCAAAAAGATATGATTTTTATTCGATTAATTAACTTCACAACGCTTTAAAGTGTTAAAAACAATTTAAATAAACTATGCCGTTACCTTCCACTATCGTTCAAAACCAGGTTTGCAGATTTCTTCAAATCTGATTAACATGTAAAAGTGTTTATTTTTATGCTCTATCTTATCTTTATTGTAAATAAATAAATTTTACATTGGGTATTTTTTCGTATATTTTCACAGGTCATTCATAAATCCTCATGCACCCCTAAAAGCAAGATATTACACAAGAAAAAGATCAACTTCGAAGATTTTATCTCATGTGCTTTTGGAGTCTAATAAGAGTCCATATTTGGAAGAACTAATCACATACAATTTGATTGCCAATCAATTAGCCACATGGAAGATATAGAAGATTTGAAGATTTTATCTTATGCACTTTTGGAGTCTAAGAAGAGTCCATGTTTGGAAGAATTAATTACATGCAAATCTTTTGTCAATCAATTAGCCACATGGAAGATTTGAAAGATATGGAAGATATTCACCATGATATGCTCAGATATTCTTAAAGATTATTTCCAAACAAGCTTGGCCAAGAATGGCATGAGATATGATAATAATTCTTAGGAAAAGAGGCTCATTTATTCATATATATGATTAGGGTTTGGTCTATCCCACCTATAAATATACGTTGTATTCATTGTAAATGTTCATGCCATTATTTTGTATTCTCGTTTATGAATAATAAAGCTTTTCTTCATTTGAGTTGATTGTCTTTTTCTTTCATAACAATTTGTGTATCTACTCAATTAGTTTTGGCAGAACACATATTGTTATTTTCTTTTATTACTGCATGTTAGCGATTAATCGTTAATTAGATTCAACGGTAGTCCTACTTTTAATTTTCTGTTATCGTTCTAGTTGTTATTTCCTTTTTCTAGTAATTGGTTCCTTTCTTTTCAGTTGTTGAATTCGATTTTGATCTGATTAGATTCGGATCAATAGTGAATTTAATACATTAATTCAAAAACATCTCCAGATTTTGCCTAACTCGCCTAAGAATAGATAAATAATAAGATTTAAAACACCTCCATGTGATTCGACCTGCATATTACGCGACCTGTACGCTTGCAGAATTTAATTTAAATATCGCGCTTTTCTAGTTTATAGGAAAGCGACGAACAAGTTATTGGTGCCATTGTCGGGGAGGTAACGATTAAATTTTATTATTTATTTAGTTTCTGATTCGTGTTAGTTTTTTTTTGTTCCCATTTGTTTTCTTGTATATATATAGAAAAAAAATTTCTCAATTAGTTGATTTGGTATTGATTGCTAATACTTTAATCATCTAAACAAGAGAAGAAGAAAAAAAAATCTTTTTATTTTCCTTTTATTTCATTCTTGTTTTCAACCTCTTTCCCCTTTTTCCTTTCTTTCATTTATTTGTTTCCCTCTTGCAAATTCATTCCTACTTTAGACAAATAATAATAATAATAATAAAACAGAACTTGCCAAATTCTCTTGATTTTTTTTCTTTTCATTTTTGTTTTTCCTTTTATATTTCTTTTTTTTCTTTCCCTCTTCATCTATTCCTTCTTTCCAATTTTTACTTTATTTTTATTGTTCATTATTGTTGTATATTTAATTTGCCAAATTTTCTTTAATTGGTTTCCATCTATTCCTTCCTTCCTTTTACTTCTTTCCAATTGTCAATACACTGGGTTCCATTCTTTTAAAACAATAACCAAAAAAAAAAAACTTGCATTTTTTTTGATTGCTTTCTAACTACAACTCTCTCTCACTTCTTATAATCTTTCTTTCCATCTTTCTATTCACATTTTTTTTCCCTTTCCTTTTCTTTTTATTCGTTTCCATCTTTTGTCTACAATTTTCTAAAAAAAAAAACTTTTGCAATTTCTTCTCTGTCTACTTTGATTTCTTTCTGGTTTTTGTCTGCTTTTATTTCTTTCCTTAATTCCTTCTACCCTTCCTCTCTACTCAAAAAACCTTGTTTTTTTTCTTAGTTCCTTCCTCTTTTCATTTTTTTTCCCTTTTTTTGTTTTGCTTTTTCCCATTCATTTCTTTCCCTTTCTTCTTGTTCAAATTTTCAAAAAAAAAATTGAATTTTTTTTTATTTTTTTCCAATTGCATTTCTCATTCACCTCCTACAATATCTCTTTCCATTATTTCATTTATTTCTTTCCAGCTCTCTCCTTTATAAATTTTTCTTTTTCTTTTCTCTCTTTTATTTCTGTTGTTGGTTTTGCTACTTTTCTCTCTCTCTCTAAAAAAAAAGAAGAAGAAGAGGTGAAATACAAATCAAAGGCCAAAGGAAGGAACAGATTCAAGCAACGAACAAGGATTCAAAGGTCAACGGATTTGCAAATAATGGATTTCAATCATTGATACTGCTCAATTTTTCTGGACAGATTGTCATACCCCACTGTAATATTTTCTGAACTCTACAGGTGCTCTGCTACAAAGAAAAAAATATATATAGACATTGCTTGTAAAAAATTTCTATAGGGGCAGCGGCTTGCTTGTAAAATTCTTTTATTTCTACAATTATTTGTGTTTGATTGTTGTTTTGGCTGCATTCTGAAATAAATTTAGTTACGAGCAAAGCCCTAACAAACATAAGGTGAGGAAGTCATTACCTTTCCTTGGCTCCAAAACAATTAAATTCGGACATTTGCATACTCCCTGGACTTAAATAAAAATTGATTAGACGATGGCCTTAGGAGCAAAACACAAGCTCAATAGGACAAACAAATTGGGTTAAATATATTAGATTTAAAAATTTATTTCGCTATGTGGAATTCATTATATTCCTTTTGTAAAGAACGGTGATACGTATTACATCAGGAATTTTTCGAAATTCTAGCAAATTAACCTTTTCAATCTATTTATTTAATTTAATTTGCAAAATATTTAACTGTAAAAGTGTATTTTGTGAAATTGATTTTCTCAAGGGTTTGATCGCAGATATATATTAATTCAATTTATTGAACTTCTAGCAAAAGAGGTTGCATACTACCCGTAAAACATTGGTCGTATCCCTTAGTATTTATACTATACGTGAACGACCATAAGACCCTCTTCCCCCTTCAAATCGAGATTATCAATTAATAAGATACATTTGTGTTCGTTATTTATTTTGATTAGGAGCTTCTTGTGTCAACCTTAAATCTAGGATTTTCTTTGTTTGCATTTAACAACAATGAGTGAAAAAAGTGTTAGCCAACAAAATTCCCCTAGGGGTTCTCGAATCAACCAAAATTTTCCAAACGAGTTGGATCAAAATCGAGTGAATAAAAACTTTCCAAACTTTGGGGATCAAAATCGAGTAAATCCAAATTTTCAAAATCTCAATATCGAAATGGATAGGCCCTTATCTCTTCGTGATCGATGTTATCCAACTAAGACCATTCAACCCTCTGTCATCGTGTTCCCACCAACTGAAGGAAACAATTTTGAGCTTAAAAATTCTTTTATTCAAGGGGTACCAAAATTTACCGGGTCAGAAAATGCTTATGAATTTCTAAGTGAATTTGAATTGTATGCGTCTACAACAAAAATGCAACAATTGTCTAATGAATCGATCAAGCTGAGGCTAATTCCATTCGGACTACTTGAAAGCGCTAAAAGATGGCTAAATTCTCTTCTAAAACATTCCATAAGAAGTTGGGATGAATTTGTCACTGCATTCTTGAAAAAGTTTTTCCCTTTCCATAAAACTCTCAAAACTCGAACTGAGATAAATCAATTTTGTCAAAATGAGGGGGAAACTTTTTCAAAATACTTTGAAAGATTCAACCAACTATTATATAGTTGTCCTCATCATGGAATTCTAAAAGATCACTTATGTCAAATTGCATATGAAGGGCTAAACTATCAGACTAGAACTCAATTAGAATCAATGTATGGAGGAGACTTTATGTCTAAGACGGCCAATGAAGCTTGGAAATTCTTAGAAGATTATTCTGAAAAGGACATGCAATGGGAATCAATTCATGTTCTCATTCGTACTTCTACTAGAGGAGTGCATGTCGTGGACCCAAGTCAAATTCCCTTAGAAAATCAAACTCCTCAAGCCGGAGAAGGGCTACCCTACTATTACTCTCAGGACCAAGCTAATGTTATAGCTCAAAATAATCCTTACTCATCCACATACAATCCTGGTTGGAGGAACCACCAAAAAATTTCTCGGTCAAACCCCAATAATTCGGCTAACCCATCTCACGTGCAATCCTTTATTCCAAATCCGAATTTTCAAACTCCACCTCCCAATTCTCAAACCTCTCAAACTGCTCCTCAATCCAAACAACCTTATAGGCATCCCAATTTTCAGTCATCGAACCAATCCTCTCAATCTGGTCAATCTTCACAAGATATTGGTGGATTAGAGAAACAAATAAATAATCAAGATGTTAAACTCGAACAAATGATGAATATGATGAAAGAACTAATGAAAAATAATGAGAAAGGAAAGTTGCCTAGTCAAACTGAGGTGAATCCAAAATATAACTCTCGTGTTGTAAATTCTTGTGAGGACGAAAACCATAATCCAGTCAATGCTATTACAACCCTTCAATCTGGAAAGAGGATTGATAATAACGTGGGCAACCCTGGCGAACCTTCTAACTCGACCCCAATGCCAAATTTTGATGATCACCCATTGGCTTCGGATGCCAATTCTTCTAAACCTTCATTTTCCTCAAATGTTGGCAATCCCAACAGTTCCTCTCCTAGTGTCGGCAAACCCAACCCACCTTAATATTGGCAATACCAACATTCCATCTTCTGCAATCTTACCACCTTCTTTTCCCTTGGATAAACCTTCTTCTTCGAATGATGAAACTGATCACAAAGTCGAAAAACCAGTAGCTCCATTTCCCCATAGACTCAATAATAAGAAGAAAGCGGCAAATTTTGATAAAATTTTGGAAATTTTCAAACATGTCCATGTGAAGCTTCCTCTTTTAGACACCATTGAACAAATTCCTCAATATGCTAAATGTCTTAAGGAATTGTGCACACAAAAACGTGCGACTAATGTCCCAAAAACCGCCTTTCTAACTGCGAATACAAGCTCTGTTCTTTCGAATCTTGCCCCAGTCAAGTACAAAGACCCTAGCTGCCCTACGATTGATTGCAAAATAGGAAGCACTCACATCTCTCGTGCCCTACTCGATCTTGGTGCCAGTGTCAATCTTCTTCCTTATACTGTTTATCGTTAACCTGGATTAGGGGAGATTAAACCAACAAACATCACTCTTCAGCTAGCTGATCGATCTATCAAAAAGCCATTGGGAATAATCGAAGACGTCTTGATACAGATCGAACAGTTTTACTTCCCTGTCGATTTCATAGTTTTAGAAACAGAGCCTGTCTCAAATCCCAATGTTCAAATACCATTGATTTTAGGATGGCCCTTCTTAGCAACCTCAAATGCTGTCATTAATTGTAGGAACGGTCAACTTCGACTTTCCTTCGGGCACCTAACCATTGAGCTAAACATCTTTAATCTCAACAAACAACCTAGGGACTTTGAGACTGATGAAATCGACATGATTCAAACCACAGTTGATGAAACCTCTACTAACACTTCTGAAGCATTGAAAATGTGTCTTGACCATTTCGACACCGATTTCGATGAAATCGAATACATTTCTGAATTGAATGAATTTCTTGACTCCAATCCTTCGTCATCTGAATCTAATCAAGGAATGTTGACCAATGTTAACACTCAAGAGCATCCTAAGTTAGACCTCAAACCCTTGCCACAAGACCTTAAGTACACATACGTAGACTCTTCAGAAACTTTTCCCGTAATCTTGGCCTCTGATCTTACCGAGGATCAAGAAGAAAAACTCTTAGAAATTTTGCGGGAAAATAAAGATCCTTTGGGATGGGAACTGAGCGATATAAAAGGAATTAGCCCATCAATTGTGGAACATCGCATACATTTAGTTGATGAGGCTAAACCCACCCGTGAGGCTCAAAGGCGATTAAACCCAAACATGAGAGAAGTGTTCAAGGAGGAGATAATCAAATGTATAGACAATAATATCATCTATCCCATCTCTGATAGTACTTGGGTGAGTCCGGTACAAGTTGTACCAAAGAAGTCAGGAGTCACAGTGATCAAAAATGAAAGTAATGAGCTCATCCTAACAAAAATCAAAACAAAATGGCGTGTGTGTATCGACTATCGAAAGCTCAACTCAGCCACACGGAAAGACCATTTTCCCTTGTTTTTTATTGACCAAATGCTCAAACGCTTAGCGGGTCATGAGTACTATTGTTTTCTCGATGGATACTCTGGCTATAACCAATTCCCTGTTGCTTTAGAGGATCAACATAAGATCACCTTTACTTGTCCCTTTGGAACATTTGCTTATCGTCGCATGCCTTTTGGTCTTTGTAATGCCCCCGCGACTTTCCAAAGATGTATGATGAGTATTTTCTCTGATATGGTGGAAGAATTCGTGGAAATATTTATGGATGATTTTTCAATCTATGGATCATCTTTTTCCCAATGTCTCACTCATTTAGAACTCGTCCTAAAACGTTGTAAGGAGAAATCGCTCGTGCTTAATTGGGAAAAATGTCATTTCATGGTAAAAAGGGGGATAGTTCTAGGTCATGTCGTCTCAAAAGATGGCCTTGAAGTCGATAAATCCAAAATCGATTTGATTGCTAATCTACCCCCTCCTAAGTCTGTTAAGGATGTTCGTTCATTTCTTGGCCATGCGTGATTCTATAGAAGATTCATTAAGGATTTCTCAAAAATTTCAAAACCTCTCTCGAACTTACTTGCCAAAGACGTCAAGTTTGAATTTTTCAATGATTGCAAAACATCTTTTGAAACTCTTAATTCAATCTCGCCACAACTCCCATCATTCAACCCCCTGATTGGACTCAACCCTTCGAACTTATGTGTGACGCTTCTGATTTTGCGATTGGAGCCATCTTGGGTTAGCGAATAGATAAACTCCCTCGAGTTATTTATTACGCTAGCAAAACCTTAAGCGAGGCCCAACTGAATTACTCGACTATTGAAAAGGAATTTTTGGCAGTTGTCTTCGCTCTTGAGAAATTTATACCATATCTCATAGGATCCAAAGTCTTAGTTTACATTGACCATGCTGCCTTACGATATTTGCTTTCTAAAAAGGATGCCAAGGCCCGATTGATTCGTTGGATTCTTCTTCTTCAAGAATTTGACATAGAAATACGAGATAAAAAGGGTTCTGAGAATGTTGTAGCTGATCATCTCTCTCGAATTGTGCACGAAAATGTTGATGACACCCAAATCGATGAATATTTTCCTGACGAACAAATCCTTTCCATCTCTAACACCCCTTGGTACGCTGACATTGTGAATTATCTTGTCACGCAACAAACACCCGTTGAATGGTCAAAACAAGATAGGAAAAAATTTCTCTCTAAAGTTCGAAACTTCTATTGGGACGACCCATATCTTTTCAAATACTGTCCAGACCAAATCATTCGAAGGTGTGTACCCGATCATGAACACCAAAGTATTCTCTCTTTCTCACATGACCATGCTTGTGGCGGTCATTTTGGAGCAAGAAAAACTGCTGCAAAAGTATTGCAAAGCGGTTTTTATTGGCCCACACTCTTTCGTGATGCTTTTGAATTTTGCTCTAAATGTGATCGGTGTCAAAGAACGGGTAGAATCACTAAGCGAAACATGATGCCTCTCAACCCCATTTTAGTGATTAAGTTATTCGATGTTTGGGGCATCGATTTCATGGGACCATTCCCTAACTCATTTGGGAATCTTTACATCTCGCTTGCGGTAGACTATGTCTCAAAATGGGTTGAAGCCATCCCAACCAAAACCAACGATAACATGGTTGTTATCGAATTCCTCAAAGAAAACATCTTTTCACGCTTTGGCACACCTCGAGCTATCATTAGCAATAATGGCACCCACTTCTGTAATCATGCTACTCAATCACACACAAGTTGTCGACCCCTTACCATCCACAAACTAGTGGACAAGTAGAAGTTTCCAATAGACAAATCAAACAAATTCTTGAGAAAAACGTGAATTCCAATAGAAAAGATTGGTCCTTAAAACTGATTGATGCACTTTGGGAATTTTGCACTGCTTACAAAACCAATCTAGGAATGTCACCATACCGGTTAGTCTTTGGGAAGGCCTGTCATTTACCTCTTGAATTAGAGCATCGTGCTCTTTGGGCAATTAAACTTTTGAATTTCGACTTAGAGAAGGCCGGCTCACATAGGAAGTTACAAATTTCAGAATTAGAGGAATTAAGAAATGAAGCATATGAAAATGCGAAAATCTATAAAGAAAAGACCAATGCCGAACATGACAAAAACATACTTCATAAGGAATTCAACGTAGGTCAAAAAGTTCTTTTGTACGACTCTAGACTTCACTTGTTTCCAGGAAAACTCAGATCTCGATGGACTGGACCTTATGTTGTGAAAACAGTATATCCTCATGGAGCAGTTGAAATTGAAAATCATAAGGATGGAAAAATCTTCAAAGTAAACAGTCAACGACTGAAACCATTTTTGGAATTCGAGCAGTACGAAGACGATGACCTTATCGATCTTCATGATCATCCACCGTAAATCAGGTGGTACACGTTCTTTTTCTTTGATTTTTAATTTTTTTTCCTTCCATTTTGGTTTGCATACTCTAGACAGTTGGGACACTGTCTCAATCTAGTGTGGGGGAGTCAAGTCTGCATCACATCTCGTTAAAAAAATAAAATTAACACACTCACACAGACACGACTCATTTTAGAGTGATACCACGAAATAAGTTTACAACTTTTAGTCAGTTGATAGTATTTTTTTTCTCTCAACTTAGATCGAATAAGAAATATAATGAATAGTTTAAAATTGAGGGATAATAGTGTAACTGGTACATAGGGAGATTCTTAGGTGATGGCCATGAAATCTATTCTATATTGTAGACTTTGTTTAAATAAATGGAGGACTTAAAATACTTATATTCGCTTTTTGAATCTTTAAAACTAAGTTGTGTTCAGTTGAATTCGCGTAACTCTCTTTTGTGCTTATAATTTCAATAATAATAATAATAATAATCCAAGGGTATCCAACATTGCTTGTATATCTAGCGTTGGTGTGCAAACCCGCCAAGCTCTATCCGACATGTTGTTGACAAAGTCAGCATTGGAATATCTTGGTCTCATTTTATGAGATTGGACACCTAAGGATTACCGACATGTTGTTGACAAAGTCAAAGTCGGTCTGCACAATCCGCCAAGCTCTTTACCCACTCTCCGTTAGTCCGCGAGGCAGTGCATGGGTGGTAAACCTTGGTCTTTTAAGTTAGGTGTATGTAATAAATCATAAATTTTATAATTTTATAGAATAGAGAATAAGCGATGATGCCTAAACACTTCTTGACCTTATTGATTTGACTAGCCATACACGAGGAAATAATAATACCACTTTACAAACTGTGCCAAGGAAACTAAGAATCTATTTCATGGCTGCACTATGTTATTGACTGAACTAACTGGACAAACTGGAATTTAACATTTGAAAACTTGATTTATATTGAAAATTTATGACAAGTTGAGGTATCTAAAATAAAATCAACTGACTAGAAATTGTAAATTTAATTTGTTGTACCACTTTTCAGAAACAAGTCGTGTCATCATTTTTTGTATATATCCATTGCATTCATGTAGTTGCATCAGATCCACACATACTGCATTTGGATTTTGTGGGTAGTATCCGCTGAAAACCCTCACGAGACACCACTCGTCCTACTAGGGACACCTAGAGGTTTAACTGCTTGTTGCATACGCTCAATGCAATCGTGTTTCCTATGAAAGTGTGACCTATCTAGTTTAGCTTTTCATTTTTCTTCTTTCTTTTCACTCGAGGACGAGTAAAAGATAAGTGTGGGGGTATTTGATTAACATGTAAAAGTGTTTATTTCTATGCTCTATCTTATCTTTATTGTAAATAAATAAATTTTACATTGGGTATTTTTTCGTATATTTTCACAGGTCATTCATAAATCCTCATGCACCCCTAAAAGCAAGATATTACACAAGAAAAAGATCAACTTCGAAGATTTTATCTCATGTGCTTTTGGAGTCTAATAAGAGTCCATATTTGGAAGAACTAATCACATACAATTTGATTGCCAATCAATTAGCCACATGGAAGATATAGAAGATTTGGAGATTTTATCTTATGCACTTTTGGAGTCTAAGAAGAATCCATGTTTGGAAGAATTAATTACATGCAAATCTTTTGTCAATCAATTAGCCACATGGAAGATTTGAAAGATATGGAAGATATTCACCATGATATGCTCAGATATTCTTAAAGATTATTTCCAAACAAGCTTGGTCAAGAATGGCATGAGATATGATAATAATTCTAAGGAAAAGAGGCTCATTTATTCATATATCTGATTAGGGTTTGGTCTATCCCACTTATAAATATACGTTGTATTCATTGTAAATGTTCATGCCATTATTTTGTATTCTCGTTTATGAATAATAAAGCTTTTCTTCATTTGAGTTGATTGTCTTTTTCTTTCATAACAATTTGTGTATCTACTCAATTAGTTTTGGCAGAACACATATTGTTATTTTCTTTTATTACTGCATGTTAGCGATTAATCGTTGATTAGATTCAACGGTAGTCCTACTTTTAATTTTCTGTTATCGTTCTAGTTGTTATTTCCTTTTTCTAGTAATTGGTTCCTTTCTTTTCAATTGTTGAATTCGATTTTGATCTGATTAGATTCGAATCAATAGTGAATTTAATACATTAATTCAAAAACTTCTCCAGATTTTGCCTAACTCGCATAAGAATAGATAAATAATAAGATTTAAAACACCTCCCTGTGATTCGACCTGCATATTACGCGACCTGTACGCTTGTAGAATTTAATTTAAATATCGCGCTTTTCTAGTTTATAGGAAACCGACGAACAAAATCCGCTCAGCTTGGACACGATCAGACCAGACCATGACGTAGAGCTAGAAGGCGCGCATCCAATGAGGGTGGTGGGGTCCAGTTCGAACTGACGTGGGCGGCGTGGCGGTGCAATGAACGGTCGGACTTTGGAGGCTCAGATCTCCACAAATACGCGATGATAAGGGATTAGACACGTATAAATTTGGAGATCTCGAAAATCTCTACAAAATTCCCTTAAGGATCGATGGATTTCATAATGTAGATTCGAAGAAATCGAGGAGAGAACGGTTCAGCTATTTTCATCGTGCGATAATGAGGGAGGCGGCGCAGTTTTAAAGTGAATGAGGGTTTAACGAAAAAAATCCTATTGGTTGATTATTTATATTATTTTATTTTTAATTTCTTTTAATTCCGTAAAGGCCCGTTAACCCATACGAACTCCAAATCCAACCCAACGACTGTCGCCCCTAGCTAAATATCCCCATTCTGAACACAATGGAATTTGTTTCGTAAGCCCATTTGACTGTTTCAGTCAGTTATTCTTTAAATTAAAATATAAAACATTCAATATTAAATTTGAACGTACATTTTAATTTACCAGGGCCACATACTGATTCCAAAAACTCCAAAAAAATAAATCCAGCTATGTTTGGACGATACGGTCCCAACAAAATTAATTTTGTTGAATTTGGAGACCGTTTGAAAAATGGCAATTTTCGGGTCGATCCAATTAAAACCGAAATTACCAAACGCGTTTTAATTTACCTCACTCACGTATTAACTCCAAAAGTTATGGAATTTTAAACCTAGCAATAAATTGACATTCCAGATCCAACCAAAGTGGTTTCGTTGAAAATGGAGCTCGTTTGCAAAATGGCTATTTTAAAGGGCTTTGTTGTTTTTTAAAAAACGAATTTTTAAATTCTAACCAAATTTCTGTTAAAATTTCTAAAAATAATTTTTTTTAATTTGGTTCTAATTTTCCAGTTTTTACCGTTCAAATTCTTTAATTTCATATCTTGGCTTTTATTTCATTCAAAAGTCGTTCCTAATAACTCATTCCAGTAATATATTCAATAAAGCTTGGGTTGTATAACTTTGTCTAATTTAGATTTCATAGAATCCAATTAATAAGAATTAAATTAAAACTTCGATTTAAACATAGCTTATATTATTATAAACCTTAAATCGATTAAATATCCATTAAGCTATAAACATGGCTTTTAAACTTCACAAATTTTCATTTCTAGATTTTATATTCCAAATTATCACTTTAATTATTATTAAATAACAAATAATCAAGTTTCAACATTTATTAAAATAAAACTGGATTACTTCACCATTAACTACTCCCATTAAATTAATAAAACAATCTCAGTTAACGCAGCCTCTAAACATGATTTATTCGTTAATCAATTCCACCTAGTCCTTTCCATTTTAAATTAATTAATAATATAATTAATTAAAATAATTCCATTTATTTTTATTATTATTAAATAAATAATAATCAATCCCAATACAATTCCATTTAACCGTTTTCTTAAAACAATAAGTCTCGGTTATTAATCGTCACATTAATTCCCGCTCACTCAATCTTATTAATATAAGAATCAGCTTTTAAAAAATCATTTAATAATCACTTTATAAACTTAAATAAATAAATAATAAATATTTAATTCCTTTTATAAATTTCCATTTAAAAATAATAGATTTTAAAAAAAAAATCGATATTTAGTTATAAAATAAATTTTATAACTTCATTTCTTTCGATTTACCTAACGGTAAATCAATTTTTATAGAACAGTGCATATTTGGCCATCTGTTATTGATTTTTCAACCAGTACTACCCATTGGTTAATATCAAAACAACGCTTAATTTGGATTCAACAATCATTAACCAAATCAATAATCCAATCATATTGGTTAAACAGTTCATATAATGATAATATGAAAACAAACAATAAATTTGAGGAATCCAGTTGGATCCCTCCAATCTGTCTTTCCCTGCATCCAAATTGGTTACCTCAAATAAAACAATAAATACAAATAATTAATTCAAGTGATAACAGTCAACTAATAATAACAATTCAACCATATAACTCAATTTAATACATTTATATTATTATAATCGTAACTAACAAGGTAGGTTACCTTGTTTGGAATAATCATTAAAAATAGTGATGTCATTTCATTTAAATTAAGAAATCGTTTAATTTAAATAATAGATAACAAAAAAATATTTAACACGCATTCGAACAATCATCAACTCAACCAACAATTAGCAAACATAGCACACAAACATTAAACCCGACTTATAATAATACAAGTAGGGCAACTGAGTGAGTTTAACTCACCTTGGTTTAATTCGGTTGTTTAAACAGCTTGATTTAATTAAATTAAACATATGCTTAATTTAATTGAAAATCTCAGCTCCTTCCATTTTTGTCCATATCAGCTCCAGTTTGTAGTGCTTGTTGATACAGACTCAGTACAACTTCGTTCGTCAAATTCTGTTTATGAATGAACAAATTATGGTCGTTACGCATTTTAATTGAATTAAAATAACGTGCCATTAACCTAATGTTCAATTATTCTAATTTTCTTTACTAATATTATTTACCAGTATCATCCCTCCTCCAACAAGAACAGGACAGACTCCACCTCATTTCAAAACATGACGCTACCACATCTCCTCCATTTTCTTCTAATGTTCTATTCTTTTTTTAGTAATTTACGAAAGCCTAAGCCCATGATTCCAAGACCCACGTAACCCCCCACTATCAGCCCGCGTGAACTGTTCTGTTTCTTCACCGATGGAGCTTTTCCTCCTGAAACATTTCATGCTTCCTTCATGAAGCCTCTTTTTTCTGTTTCTACATTTTTTTTCATTTGAATGGGCCAAGGCCCACGCCTCAAATTCCAACCCACGTCCTTAAAAGCATACCCATTTCTACAGGGTCAATCTTCTTCCTATTTCGCTGGGTATTCTCCCACATACCCCCACGTTCTTGCGGAGGTATATTTTTACTTCTTCCACTAGTATTTCTTTTAAAGTTAGTGTGACGGCTTGCCCCGCACCAGCCGACATTTCCAATGAAAGTTCACTGTGTTGATGCCCGACTAGCAGGGGACGGTCGCCAAAGAAAGGAATTTGAACTAATAAGGAACCTGTAGAATGTCTCACAGCGCATGGGATAAAATATAATAATAACATAACTTTGACATAAAACATGCTAGACAGTACATAAGCTGAAAACTAAACCATTATAGCAGCAGAAATCCAAAATACAGCTTATCATCCAAGCCAACATTATTACAACTTTGAAATACTGTCTCTAAAGCAAAAGAAAGAGGTACACTAGTAATGCCCAAAGTTGTGACCAGCAACAACTCGGGGAGATTATATATATATATATATATATATATATATCATACGTAGAAGCCTCATGCTCGTCTCCGGTATAGCTACTCGTGCTTAATCACCTGACCTATCTCTAGTCTGCCCGTTTAAGAGCACCCAGAGTAATAAGAAGAGGCATAAAACTCAAGGTCATACAAAAGCCTGGTATGAGCGATAAGCAGCAAAACAGAAAAATAACATGTATACATAACCATACCTGAACCTGGACCTACAACCAAAGAGTTAGCACAACAAGATGTACACTACTCTAAGGTAACACTAACATAAGGTCCGACCTTGAGGCATTTGCTAGAGTGTCTCATAGCCGGCGAGGAGTACATCCCTTGCCTCGACTCATGTTGGAAATCCAATTTCCAATACGTGACATTTTGGTTTTAATTGTAGAACTAGTATGGCGACATAGTAGAATGGGGGTACTATGTCGTCTATGATTGATACATTTATATTTGAAGTGATTTTGACACTATACTTATAATAGTATAAAAATGATTTGTTTTAAACGTACTAAGCATATTTGGCTATTATAAGGTAAAACTCTATCCTCCGACTTGTGTTGCATTGTGTGATGGGACCTGAGTCTTATAATAGCTTCATTTTTCCAAAAAGCATTGCGCCGTTTGTTTTATGCACTGGTATTCTTGGGATAAAACCCGTTTTGTGTTATACGGCGTTGTGACATCCGAGATTTTTTATCATTCAAATCGACAACGATCCTCAACTGTCGACTTAAACAAATCAAAAATACAGATAGTTATTGGGATTAAAATAAGAAAAAGAAGAAAGAAGAAAACAAATACAGAATCTCGCAGCGGAAGGACAAAATGTAATAAATAAATAACAGTTCATGAAGCTGTTAAAACATACATTTGATTATACTTACAATAATTATCAGAGTAAATTAACGTACAACATACCAATATATGCAGCGGAATAATAATTTTAATACGTCTACTGAGCTCCATCTTCATCTTCATAATGGTATCTTCAAAGCAAGGAAATATTCGCTAACTGCAACTCAGTCTGACCCGAGCGTATTGCATAAATGGAAACACAACAACCATTCGGGATGGAACTAAAATATTCTCATATTAGTTAAATCAAATTTCATGCAATAATATGAGTGCAATAACTTAAGAGATGTTACGGGAATTTCCATTTCTTAAGGATCCATCAAACTAGTACTATATAATATAATACGCTACTATAATAATGTCTATGGTTAAATATAACATAATAAAATAATGTAAGCGGGATTACCATTATTACCCTTACACCGTTTATACCGTTGCCGTACAGTTTGCATATAACATACCAGTACGTCGGCGGATAGGGATGCACCATGATACGCCAACGTTAAATCAAAATCGTAGGGGGCTCGATCAGGATAATATGACAAGGCACACATGAATGCTCAGAGTATGAGTATACTAGTTGCACGCCCGGACTGGTGGTAAAGCATAGCCGCGACTACCGTCCACCTCAGACAACACTCCCAAATTACGGATGCGCATCAAATCAATCAAACCGAAGGACTATAGTAATAAAGGAAGAAGTGTTGCCGATGGAGGTAGTTAACCCCACTTGGTCACGGTATAGCCCTGTTTTAGTCATTTTAATTATGATCCGAAGGTCAAGGATATCCATCATCGTTCTCTTTCTTCAAATCCAGTAATCGCATCCAAATCCATCCAACACCATTTCTGGAACTTCACCGCGTACACAGTTGTTAAAGTGGTTTTCGGTATTGGCAGAGAGTATGTCAATATCCGATCCCGGTCTCTTTAACAACCAATCGTTTACATTTTTCACACCGGTCTGTTCTTTTACATTTCGAAGAGGTTCATACTTCATATCAAAATATCATATTTTCAAAATCATTCAATATTCAAGATAGAATATTATTCATACTAAAATCTCTATTTAAACCAATTAAAATCTTGAAACAATTCCAACCTTTGAAATAATTTGAATAATAAAATAGTAAAAGTATATTTGAAATAGTTTAGATATAAAATTTAAAATAGTTGAAAAATAAATAGTTCGTAATTAAATAGAATTTATCAAATTTATTAAAATAAATAGTTAAAACATTGAGTAATTTATAAAATAATTAGTTAATTATAAAATGATTTATTTAAAATAATTTATAAAATAAAATAGTAATAAAGTAAATAGTTTATAAAGAAAAATAATTATTATTAAAATAGTTTATAAAATGATTTGAAATACTATAGTTGGAATTAGAATCGTTTCTCTAATATTTTCAATTAAACTTGAAGTCATATTTCAACTTCAATTCAACCAACTCAATTTTCAATAATTCCATCGATTAAACTTCCAATTTACATTCATTTCACTTTGATCAAATTAATTCAAATAGTTACATTCCAAATCAGATTTTCATTTTCAATGATTTCAATTTATAACAAATGTTGAGTTCGCAATTCATATGTATTTCAAATCAATGTTGATTCATAATAAATTTCAAAGGTGGGTGAACAATTCAATTTCAATAAATTCGACTTACAATCAATTTCACTTTTATTTAGCTTCCGTTACAACACTAATTTATTTCCCCTTTATTTATATTTCAAAAATTCAAAGTTCAAAGAAAAATAAATTATAAAACATCGCTTTATTGTCCTTAAAACAATATTTAAAAGTTCATGGTTAAAACAAATTTTATTAACCAACCAGCGTTCGTATATAATTTTCTATCATATGGCCAAGTGATACTTATATTTAATTTTAGTACTTTGGGAAAGGATATATATCATTTCAATCCAAATCAGGGTCATAGGTATTTATCATTTCAACCTACGTTCTTAATTCATTTTAATGATTAATCTCGGGTTTATTTGATGCCCGTAACATCTAGGGTAAATGATTGGGATTAATCAGATTCAAGCCATTCATCACACCAATATATACAAAAAGTTCGACATCGTAAATTTTACTAGTTATCAGATGATGGTTTTTAAACTGGCAATTAAATGTCAAATTTAACTTAACTGTAAAACAGTCAAATTTAACTACACTATCGAAGCAAATAAATTTAAACATGCAATTTAAACTGTCAAACATCAATCCATATAATCATATCATGACATGATATTAATTTAAATAATATTAGAATATTTTAGTTAGATGTGAGTGGGTTTAATCACTCACCTTTGGTTCAAACGAGATGGAAATCCAATTTTTTAGCCCAAAATTCAACGTTCTCAGAATCAGCCCAAACTAGTGGCATCGCGAAGAGCTCGTCGATGCGATTCCAACGCAACAAGCCGCGTATCAATTGGAGCTCGTATGAAAAAGTTATATAAGTTTTAGCGATTAGAAAAAAAACAAATGAAAATGGCACCAAAAATGGGAAAAACACTTGCCACGGAAGCTCCAAAATTCCCTCTTCTTCTTCTTGAACTCACGCTCTAGGAACGCCGTAACCCAAAAACCCGTTCATCCTTATGAATCCACGCACCTTCAAATACTCAACTGGAACTCGATCAAGAATGTCCACTAGAACCGCCGTCTTGTGCTCTGCCCACGCCTAGAACCAGGCCTCCTCCGACGATCTGCACCTCATAACGGAAATAACTCACGCTGCCTTGTTGGCCATTTTCCGGCGATTATAGAAGCAAAAATCCATGATCAACCGTATAGATTTGAAGAGGAGATCAATGGCTATATTTTTGGCTTTGGAATTATTGAATTTCATTGAGAACCGAAGGAGAAATTAAGGGGAAAAGATTACAAAATTTCAGCCATTGAAGAAAAATAGAGCGGCGGCCAAGAATTAGGGTTTCTGAAAATATTAAGTTAATAATAAAATTCTCGATTTGCGTGATATTTAAGCCAAAATTCGAATGGACTCCAAATCAGGCCCGCTTACTGCCTAACAATAGGTTTTGACGCCTTCTGAACGCAATGGGATAGGTTTCAAGGCCTAATTCTAAAGTCTACAACAGTTTCTACTAAAACTCGACTATTTAATTAATTTATACACACAAATTTATACGTGTTTTAATTTCTTACGATCAACGGCTATGAAATTTTATATATTACTATAATTTACAATTCTGGATCAAATAAAATTTAATTTATCGAATTCTGATATTATTTACGCTAATGTCAAATTCCAATGTTTATAAATATTCAAACTTAACTTAAATTGAATTCAACTGTTTTAAAATCTCTCATCAAATCAAAAATAGAATCCAAATAAATTTCATGAATAAAAATTCTTTTTATATGAATTCCATATTGATTAACAAAATGCTTCAATTTTTGTATTTCAATTATAAATTACATAAATCAAAATATTTCAATATATAAGTTTCAAATATCATTAAAATCAACATAAACAAATTAAAATTTTAATATAAAAATAATTTTGTTCAAAAACACACTAAAGTTAATAATTTAAATTATTGCAAATCTTGGGATGTTACAGGCGTGGTCCCTTGATTTACTTTATTTCTAAAGTAAGATTTAACTGTTTTAGTTCTCACACTAGTCACATGACTGACCTGGGGTTTATTGTTTTAACCTAAACTTTGGGTGCCCTTATTTTTCACGCAGGCAGCTAGTACTTGGGTTTTTGCAGATATTATATTCACAGGATCCTGGTTTACAGCTGGAACTATACTCGGAAAGCTCTGTATCCGTGTATTTCTTTCAGTTGTGTAATGTATTATTTTTCCGCTGCTTTGTAATTTGAATCTCTGATATTTATCAAATGTATATTATTTATTCATACTCTGTTATATTCTTATACTCTGATGTAATTGTTGTAATAAGCAATGAAAAGTTCTTCTGTTTGTATTCTGATTTGTCGTGTTCTCAACTTAATCCGGGCTCTCCCGTAAAGGCGAGTTTGGGTCGTTTCAAATATTTTTCAAATATAAGAGAATATCCTATCGAAAAAATTTGAGTCAAAGCGGATGAATAGGTATTCATATAAAAAAATTATAAAGAATGGCTAAACCAGTTCTCATCACTTTAAACTAGTTTAACCAGGTGGGAAAACCGACCGTTAAATTATATAATTAGAGAAAAAGATGAATCTATACAAAATATTGCTAAATACCAAAATATGTAAATCTTCCAAAAGCAATTACATAAGAACGAGTACAATAATTGCCAAAATATTATTTAAATCTTAAATTGCAACATTCGACATTAAATCGAAAAGAACTGTTAGGAACATTACCTCACTTAAGTTGTGTTCTTCATAATCAAATATGTGAATATTGCTCTGACACATATAGGATACACAATGTGGACAAAAGCATGTCGCTAAACATGTAATGGTAGATATGTAATAATAATGAATATTTTTTAACACCTCTCTTAGTTCTATTTTGTAAATTTATCTGGCTAACTCTTTGCTATTGTATCATGATTCATTGTTTATCTGTTGAGTACAATGCTTCCTGGGGTGTTGGCAGAAGAGACTACACACGCATGGCTCAATGATAGATATATGGGTCTCTGGTGCTAAATAAAATCTAAAAGTCTTGGAAAGGAATTTGTATCACATATTTTTATTGTCTATTTAGCTACCTGCATAGTTAAAATAAAATAATAAATCAGAGAAAATATTCATTTAGAACTATTCTAGATTTTTTGTTTTAATAGAATATTCATCTTATTATAATCTTTTTCGAACCAGATTCAACTTGTCTTTGTAAGAAACCAAAATGGAGAAATCGTCCATAGGGAGATCACATCCATCTCCACCTATTTATAACACAACCAAAATCATAAATATCACACTCTCAACATCAGAAATAACCGCAAAAAGTTAACACATCTCACAAATGCACTTACAAAACAGATGGTGACCTTGCTTTTGGAAAATAACACATGAAAGATGACAAGAAAATTATAAAATTTGTATATGATAGCGAATAACGTATGAGTTCTGTTTAAACATTATTTACTACAAATAGCAACCAGATTTTTCATACCAAACACATCATGATGTGAGGTTGAATCACCTTCTTCAGTTTCGGCAGTCGCATTTTGCTCTTCGACGATGGTGCATAGATTTTGCTCAAGAACATGTATCTTAGGAGCCCAACTCCACTGTAAATGATATCATCATTGTCGATGGTATATGTTGCGACACAACTAAAGCAGAAGACCTCCGGTTGTAACGGAAGCAAAAATCAGAATGGGTTCTTCACCGTTTGGTAGACCTGGTGCAAGCCTGGTAATAGACCCAAACTCCGGAAATTAATATAGTGGGGATCAGTTTATCACTTCGACCTGCCGCGCACAGCTCAAATCTTCACCAAACCGATAGGCGCATCATCTTTCATAGCGGTTATATAATTTAATCTTACCTTTAACTGCAATGATATCACTGACCGTTCCCTCTCATAAGAGATTCATGCTACTGTTTTTCACTCTATTCTAAATGCCTGTTAAATACTTATTCTATCAACAATTGCAGCATCTTAAATTCTGCCATCAGCTCTAATCAATAGCCTGTATAACTAGCTTTGCAAAGCCATCTCATCATTTCGTTCGTTTGCAGGTCCAGTTCAGCTTAGCAACCTAATTGTCGATTAAGCTAAGTTTATATCAGCTTCCTTGTCCTAAAATTTTACTGCAGCTTTATCATAAGCTTTTGTTAAAGAAAATGATAAAAAAAAAAAAAATGGTCAAAATTTCAGTAAATATACATGTAAGTTCATTTATAAAATTTACGGTTTTTTGGTATTACCTTTGAATTGGAATGGGTTGTTTCAAAACCTGTAGAAAATAAATAAGAAGTTTACACACACGAAAATTAACAAAATTTAATGCCTAAAAATGCATAAAAAGACATTCAATTATTGAAGTATCAAAATAAATTTGTTCTCCACAATCTTATACATAACAAAGAAATAACAATTTCATGGAAAAAAGGAACTATTTGTACTAAATAAATAAAATATGTGGACATAAGATTAACTAAATATCGGAGTTTCATACCACTCTCTCTTCTATATAAAGTAAGACCTTTGAATTGAGACTCCTCGAGCATGGACCCTTTATCTCTTCTTAGCCACCGCAACAGTGTCACACTGGATAGTAATTTCATCAATATATGTTAGCCAGCTATCTTACGTCTAATCATATGGGAAATTTTTTCGATTGAAATAATGAATTTTGTAAATTTTGAAATGTCAGTTATTACAAGGTAAACATGATTTAGATTAAAGCTTAGTAAGGCTGTTTATGTTTCCATGCAACTATTGCAGGAAGGATCTTGCAAAATGGCCTCTTGCTGCAGCCAGCGCTTGAGAAGTATTCTAGAAGCACTGACGAATGATAAAGATTCAAAAACTTCTAGTATCACAATAACCATTATATTTGTAATTATAACCAAAATTTACACATAACCTGCCCAGAGAAAACCATAGAGCTAAGGGTACGATATAATATTGCCTGCAATTGCATATAGTAAATTGAGTTCGTTATTCAGGGGAACAAAAGCATGCTATACAGGAAGCAAACTAAGCAAACTAACCTTGTGAAATCAAACGAAGTTTGGGTCAACTTCATCATCATCAAAAGTAACACTTTGGTTGACATTTTAAAACCCAGCCTCATTCGTATCATCAACAAATTTGAATCCAACCTCTTTCTCC
This sequence comes from Allium sativum, assembly GCA_030737875.1. Taxonomy (NCBI): domain Eukaryota; kingdom Viridiplantae; phylum Streptophyta; class Magnoliopsida; order Asparagales; family Amaryllidaceae; genus Allium; species Allium sativum. The sequence goes on from CM060921.1 coordinate 727,416,486, forward strand.
TCTAAGTAATTACTCCATTTCGATGGGGCGTCTCGTAACGCTGACTTTTGGCTTTTCATCAGAGCACCACATCCTATAACAAATAGGGTGATTAATAATAAAAAACAATACTATGAATTCATAGCTTGTAAACTACAGTTAGAAAAATAAACCATGGGAACAGTTATATTATGTCTCCAGCTAGTAATGCCATGGGTGCAGCCAATATGACCCCTCCATATGAAAATTGTCCTCAAAATAATTATAAGGTTTAAAAATTTATCAAACATAAAGTAACCATCTTTGGATTTAGGCAGACTTCTTACACATGAACATGATACACCCAAACTCCATCAGCTTATTCAGCTAAATTAACAAAAAAAGTCAAATTCGAACCCAGGTTGTCTAAGTTTACATTGCTACCGAGATATTATTAGCAAACACGAAGCCCTGCCCTATCAATGCAAAATCACACAAAATCTGACCCAGAATTGCTTGTAGAAAAAAAGGTGATGTGTGGTTGTTTGTTTCCTCGTAGTATATTAAAATAACTTACTACCGTAACTAGCTATGGTTTGATCATCCTTCAAGATCTTTCCTTTGTAGATCAGCCTCTGCCATGCCGTCGTAATTTCGAACTTCTTTTCTAACGATGTCTTAAATGTTTCCACAGTAGAATCCAATGGAGTTTCAATAGTAAAAAATAGTACCTCCTTTGATTATGCCTTAATGATTTCTTGGAGAAAACAACAACAACAAATATGAATGTTAAGCTTAAGAGAACATAAACAGAATATCAAAAGTACTAAAATAAAGAAATCAATATACCTAAATAAATAAAAATATGTTCTGAAAAACCTAGAAGATTAAATGAAAGGATACCACAATCCACAAACCCGAAAATCAATCCATTGCGTTTGAAACTGCAAATCCACATCCTTCGCCTATTTTCCATACTTTGCCTATTTTTTGGGGAACGAAGTTAAATTTTGAATCAGAAAAGCAGTGAAATTAGGGCTGATGGAGGAGAACAGAAAGCAACGAGAATTTGACGCGGAAGCGGATGAAACGCGTAATTCAGATTTTTTTTAGCCAAATATAATTGGCTTCGGAGAGTTTGATTTTTTGCTCTCTTACAGTAGGGAAATCTCCCTAATGGTCTGATTAGACACCTATTTGTATATGGATCTAAATTTTAAACTGTATTTGTGCCATTGAATCGAAAGTTTTACGATTCTAAACACTGAACCATGATCTCAAAATCAAAATCGAGCGGTCAATGAGGCAAGACGGACAAAATGATTAACGAATAATTGTGCTATAGCGAACTTGTCAAAATTTCAATTTTAACTCTTAATACACTACATAAAATGTACAATGATCGTCAATTTGCAATAAACGAAGTTAGAATTTGATGAAACTAACTTTAATGTCTCTCTTAGAAAAAAAATCGATTACTGTTGCTTAAAAATGTTCACATTTCAAAAGATATAACATTTCACTTCAAATTTAAACTATTCTAAACTGTATCTAAGAGCAATGGATTTTTTTGAACTGAAACTACTTCCATAAAATATGAAACCTTTAATTTCATTTAATTTAAATTTAAACTCGCTTCTACTTAAAACCATTGTCTTAAATTCAAATCTCAAAATTCATAAAACACGAGTTGCTACAAGCGGGCTGCTTCTGCTTTGTAGCCTTACTGGGATGCTTCATGGTTTTACTAGTTAATTCGATGGTCCATTCATAAAGCAGTTTAACTTGGACATGATTCATAATCTAACTTTGAAAAATACAAATATCAGTTGTTAATTAAAAGTATAAAATAGTGATTAAAATAAACATTGTCATATTAGGACACTAATATGAACACAAATGATCTCACAACTAAAGATTTTTCTCATCTTTTTGTATCTTTATATTATTCATAAATTCGGTTGTTTATTCCTCAGCAACCAATAATTAACCTCAAGTCAGCGACTCATTTGTTCCATTTTCAGTTGCACACAACTAGCTTGTCCCTTTCCAACCACATCTTGAGACAAATAATCAAATACCTTCTAGCAAAGTTCTTATCTCAAATACCACTTTTATTCTCATTTCAATACACACAAAAACGTTTTCCTTGCATCAACGCTTATCCTTTTGTGTCCCAGAAATAACTCACGAAGCTGAGTTGTTAATAATGCAAGTTTTTTTTTTTTTTTTTTTTTTGAATAGAAAAGGGTACTTATATTACAAATAAAAGATACAAGAAAAAGATCGAGTTGTTTACAAAATATAACACCAAATTAAAACGAATAGGTCGAATAGTGTATTAAAACTAGAAAAACAGCTCGATCAAAAGATACCAAAAACCGACATAAGACCAGCCATCAAAATACAACACCAAACAAAAGACACTACAATATACCCTAACCATTCAGCACCAAACTAGCACAACTCCAAAACAGATTACAGAGACGCAAGATAGAATTGCTGCAACATCCATAATATCATGCATGGAGAAAGACACCATAAATATATAACCACACAAACCTTCAAGCAAGCTAAGCTCTAAAAGCTGAAACAGAGAAACCCACAACAACTAAAACAGAGAACCCTACAACCTCAAGAGAAATTGAAACTGAAGCTATCCAACCAAAAACTCAGCAGAACCAAACCATAGAGCATTGAAAAAAATAAACTGATAGGAATTGAAATGGAAAAACAGTCCTTCAAATTTTGTCTTTTTTGTTTAGGACTTCATCTGAAATTGTGCCATCCATTTGACCCATACGGGGTTGGTCTCAACCAAAGGTTCATTGAAAGTTATACTACTTTTTCCGTTTGACTTCCCAGATTTTAACTTAAATTTCTTCTTTTTGAAACTACCGAAAGAAGTATCAGAGTCATTCATGGAATCTTCATTTAGAACATCATCTACTTTAAAATGATCTTCAGTGCAACTATCTAATAGACTATCTATAACAGAATTTTTATCAAATTCAGCAGTGTTCTTCTCATAAATTATATCTTGCACATTACGGTCATTCATGTTACCTTCTATATTTGATAAAACAATTGGTTTAGACTTATCCAATTCACAGTAAATGCCTGTATTCATCTCTACATCAGGTTTACTCACATATTTATCTACTAGAGAGCTTGAAACATTCTAGTGATTTTTCTGGAGAACAGAATTACTCACACCATTTTCTATAATTACAGTATTTTGTTTCCTTTCTATATCTATCATCTCCTTGTCTTGTCTTTCAACCTTGCCTTCTGTTTCCATTTTACTGCTAGTATAAGAAGATTTTTTTGCAACCCATATCTTAGTGGAATTACACATATCAGCTGAATGGCCAAATACTTTACATAAATCACATGAATAAGGCACCCATTCATATATCACTCTTTGCCAGACCATAGTACCATTATCATTTTGAATAGGAACACTTTCAGGAAATGTAAAATCAATGCTTATCTCTACTAATATTCCGCAAGGAAATCCGACAAGTATTTTCAGTAAAACTATCCATTCTAATAGGTTTACCAAGTAAAGAAGTTATCCTACTTATTGCTTCAACTGACCAAAAGCCAAGGTCTAAATCAGGCAGTTTGATCCAAACATGAATTGTATTAAGAAATTCTTTAGACAATTTCATACCAGGAACCCACTTTTTCATATAAACCAGCCTTTCATTGTAAAAATGGGGACCTGTAGCCAAAATTCTACCAATGTCCTCGGCTAAATCACATTTAAGTATGAAAAACCCATTATCCCTTGAATAAAGCTGATAATTACCTTTCAATTTCCAGTTCCTATCAATATAATCTTTCAAGAAGTTGAAATAGGGTTTTCTTCCATAAACATAGAACAGTATTGAATTATTCCACTTTTCTCTAGCCTTATTCACCAAATTATCACTGATAGCAGCAATTTTCAAATTATCCCGTGTAATAGGTTCATAATATTCAAGTTGAACAACATTCTGATGAAAATTATTCTCAGAAACTGCATCGCTCAATTTCTTTGTTCACATGAAATTAATTAGAGGAAGATTTACCTAATCTCTGGGCACTAGATCTGGAAAATCCACCTTGGATCCCAAATCTAAACTTCGCGACATATGTTATATGAAGAAGAAGCAACTTTTGCATGTTGTCGCGATGAGGAGATATCAGGAGGCTTTATTGTTCTGTAGTCGGAATCAAGCCTAGCGATTGATTTAGATTGAGATTTGGGGGAATTTTGGGATGATGACGCCATTACTCTCACCTCACCCACAAGAAAAGCGTTTGCTATTGATGGTTTTAATACATTATGATCACTTGTTTCTATAATTTGAGCTAAATGATTTTTGAATATAGCATTGTTGTTCATTAAAAATGCAAGTTACATAAAAATATAACTTTAAAAGTAGGCATGCAAACATATGCAACATTATAAGAAAAGCGTTATTTAAACAAGTGTGGTGCTAAGGGCACCCCAAAATACTCTTCCTAATACCGCAATTAAAAAAATAAAACTCATTAAATTTTGTATGCTTCCTAATACCACATTACCTCTCCATTCTAATCTCTCACTCAACAAGTATTTGCCAAACTAATCACGTAGTAAGCCATAATCTAAAAACCCTAATAAAGAATATTGCGGTCTACTTCATCTTTCCCACAGGAAAATTCAAATTCTTACCATTTGAAACCCTAATTTCTCACTTCTTCTTCTAGTTTACTTAATTCAAATCCTATTCACGGTTTTTGTATATTTAGGCACACATTCTTCTTTCTCGGAATTGTTGCGGCGTCGTTATCATTGATTGATCGATTGAAGAACTAGGGTTTCAGAATGGAATGAAAGACATAAAAGAAATAAGCTAGTAGTGGTGTGGTAGCCCCTATTTTTATGTGTGGTATTAAGAAGAACGTAATGATAATTGTTGTGGTATTTTTTAGTAGCGGTATTAGGAAGAGTATTTTGGGGTGCCCTTAGCACCACACTTTAAACAATATGGATGTAAATACAGTACAAACTCACGACCCATATAATGCAATAAGCATGAAGCAAACCAATAAAAAAATTGAACAAATATGATACATTCACCATTGTTCCCTCCAACTGCGTAGGTTGTTAATGCACCAATATTAGTTTCTAAGACACCATTTAACAATGTTTGAAGTTCAAGTGGATAATGAGATTTTTCTTTCTGCATTGTTGTTATCCTATGAATTCCTCCCGTATAGATTTTCACATTGATGTTATTTTAATTTAGGCTGTCATGTGGGGAAACTTTTGGTGAAACACATTTATATCGTCACTTCCTACCTATTTACTAGTTTTATATTTTGCAAGACACCGGAAAATGTTCATAATCAGCTGATTTATCTGAGCTTCACTTTTGATATTATATGGGTTTTCTTTCCCTCTGGCTATGGTCCAAATGTCTCATACCATTAACATTTAGACAACATGTTTGCAAAAATATGTTTGGAAGGCTCAATATATGAAATTAGCACTCAATATGTCATGTCCTATAATTACACTTAATGAAAAAAATGTCCATATATGAAATAGGGCATCCCTGAAGAAGAAATGATGGAGCCCCCATATTATCATAAAACCAATTGGCAATGTGAAGGGGTGAAACAATTCCAACACGCCCCCGCACGTGTGGCGTATCTTTAGCCTGACACGTGGATCTTTTGGGTGACGTAAGGCAGATCATGAAGAAGAGTTTTAGGATCAGTGCTCTGATACCATGAAGAAGAAATGATGGAGCCCCTATATTATCACAAAACCAATTGGCAATGTGAAGGGGAGCTCCTCATATATTAAGGAAGATTAGGTAAACAAATTCCCGATGTGGGACAATTCCGACAATCCCAACACTGTAAATGATAATTTTTACATTAAACATGTTATACCATTGAGAAAGACTAAATCAATAATGTTTTGTAATAAATATAAAATGCGCATAGTCATTAAAATATACAATATTAGTCATGGCCTTACCATTACCCCATTAGCCTTGACACGAAGTTTTGATGACAAATTATATTAGCTTCAATGATATGTTGTGAACGCTTCATTAATATGTTGTGAACCATGATATATAAATTTTGTTTTATTCACTTCGCCTACCTCTTGTGGTTACCTTTCCTGATTCTAAGATATGAATATAATGGAATGATTTGGTTGCTATTTTGCTTGCCGAGAAATCAATTAGGACCGATTTACATTTATATTTTTAAATATATTAATGGTATATTGATGACATATTTCTTACATCATTATTGCGTTAAATCATTAAATATTGGAGAAAATTACATACTCGCCTTCTAACGGTCTTTCCAGATCCAATGGAAGTTTTAGCATGATGACACCATAGTGATTTTAGAATGCTCAATAGAAAAATGAACGTCCATCATCAATTGGCATTGTTAAGTCATCAAAAAATCGACGTAATATAATGGCAACGCTAAATTTTGATGACGATGAACCTAGATTATATTATGGAACACTAAACTAGTGTGGATTGAAGGAGATGCAATGCCGTGCGGAGCCATGTTTTTTATTTTTCCTTGTCCTCCTGCTATGTCTCCACGGCGACAGCCACAGCTACGGTGAAGTTCGTCTAGCTTTTGGTTGGATGTCATTTGGTTTCTTTTTTATTTTGGTTCTTACTTCTGATGTGTTCTTTATTGCTTTGTGGCTTGCTTTTGCTGAATAATGGTTATTCGCTCCTATTCTAGTATGTTGTGGAAGTAGGCCGTCAGGCTGTCTCTTCCTCATTGGTGAGGCAATACAATGCTTGTTGGTATTATGTCATTTTGTCAAGCTTTGCTTCATTCGAATTTTCTATATGACATCTAGTTATGTCAAAGATATTTTGTAACTTGGATTCGCAAAAGCAGGATGCGATTTTTCATATCCGAGCACAATGTAAGATGCGATTTTTTTATTGGGCTATGTAGGATGCGATTTTCTGACAGTGGTCCTCAAATCCTACCTACTCCTACCTTACTCACTCACCTATAAATACCCCCAAGCTTGGTCTTCATATGGATCTTTTTTGACTTGGATTTTTGGACTTCTTGAAGCTCTCAAGCACCACTAATAGCTTCCATATTTTTCTCCATGACAATTGGACATAGCATGAAACAATAAAACGTTGCATACACATTTTTCATCAACTTTTGGACATCTACAAGCATAATTATACTAATTTTGAACTGTTTTGGACATATTTGAGTCTCTTGAACATTGAAGCTATTTTTCAAACACAGATGACCAAGTGAACACAGTTTTCACTCAACGAAAAAGACGAAAGGCATTTTAATCAAAGTTTAGAATTATCAATCATTTTGTTATTCTATTATAACGCTTTGTATTTAAATATTATCCAAACTTGTACATCTTTTGTAATCATAAGTTATATGATAAATGATTACTATGAAATGGACGCAGGTGTTAGTGCCGAACCACTATAAAAAGCTCTGTTCTCCTGCATTACTTTACTTTCAGATTATTGTGTTTATAACACACATACATTCGAGGGTTGGCATGCGCTGTATAAAGCGACAATCTTCCACGTCAACAGATAATTTGTGTTGTTCAAACCAAATAGATTATGCTGAATCAACATAATATACATAAAATACCTATTAGATCAACTTATGGTTATGGTAGTTTAATTGAAAATAGAATCTAAGTTTGATATTCTATGTTATTAATTAATAGTAAATACAACATGCTTAATGAAAATTTTATTTTCATTCAATGTCATTTTCATGGACGACCACAAATGGGTTAGAGAGTGTACTATAGTTTAATAGTTTAAATTGTGTTGCTTAATAATACAACTAGGTCATAATTATGATAAATGCTTTTACTAGCTACACAAAAGACTAAAGAAGAGAGGTCATAAAAATCATTCTAAGTCGCGTTATGTGATAACGAGAGCGAGTTTACCTCTAAATTTCTCATTAATCTCATAGTTAGTTTCCAAACACTTTTGTAGTTTAAGCACTTTTAGTTAAAAAAAAAATTACCAAGATCTTGGTTTAATTTGATTGAGTAATTTTAAAAATTAACTTTTTCCCTATGGATTTACCCATAATTGCATAGGTGTTATGGCAGTACATCCTACGTTTACGCTATTTATTAGCACATGACTCTATGGATTTTCTAAACTGATAGAAATTCCCGTGCGAACCAAGTTTTTGGCATTGTTGTCGGTAAAGCATTTTTGTTTTTAATTTTAATTTTCAGATTATTTTCACCTTTGTTTTTATCATATCAAAGAAACTATTCATTTGCGTTTTGTTCACTTGTTTCTCTCCTTTGTGTTTCTGATTTTTTTTGTGTATTTGGATTTTGGCATCATTTTGTGTTATCATTCGTGAGTTAAAAAAAATTGTATTGCATTGCCTTGTTTTTGTTTTTTTTGCAATTTTGTTTTGCTTTTGTTTAGATTTTCTGTTCCTGTGCATTGACAATTCTTTTTTTGAATTTGTACCAAGTTACTTCCCATTTCAGTTCTACCCTTCATTTTAAAAAATAAAGAAAAAAAGAAGAAAAACCATTTCGTGTTATGCTTGTGCATTTCAATTCTATCTTTATTGTCCATTTCTTTCCACTGATATTCTCCAATATCATACTTGTGTTATTCGCATTGTTACTTGTTTCCGAGTTGTGCTATCTGTTGATTTTTTGGTTTCATCTTTGTATATCAGCATTTCTACACTATGCAAACTTTCTCTGTACATGTAAAACAAACAAAAGTATTTGGAAAAACCTCATTGAACCACAACCAAAATAACTCACACATCCTCCCTATTCAGCTCAATCACCTTCAGCCTATAACAGAAACTTCACCATAACCCCAAGAATCACCTTCCCGAGGCAAGTTCAGCCTCAGACAAATCACCTTCCTTCTCTTAACCATTAGCAACCAGGAAACAACTACATCTCTAACAACACAGCAACAAGCTTCTCCCATAACACCCAGCCATCATCTTCAAACTACCTTCAGTCACCACCATTAATGCAGCTCCTACCTTTTTGAAACCATCCCCAAAACTGACACTTCAATCACCAAGGGGACCTACTCCTCCTTCATCGAAGAAACCTCGACCCATTTACAAACTTTATATGCGATTATGACCTTAGAACATCACCGCCACCTAACGCAGTTCATCAATACCCAAACTCTCCTGAAATCCCCAAATTCAAACCGTGATAGACCATCTCAAATGCCATCTTCACTTGTTACCCGACCAACATCCGAAACAGAATCTCCCAATTCGATCTCCATCCATTTACCCAACTTCTTCGTCACTAACTGCCTCAACTTCCTCAATCGGACTCGCAACCAACTACTTAAACACCACCACATTCAGAAGTCGAAGGCCTCAAACCTACACTCCGCTTGACCCAAAATTCGAACCCCCGTACATATCTCAATTTTTCTATTCCGTTGAGTCCGCAATCGATTTCAATTTTAGCTTTACTTTTGTTTTTTTCCTCTTTTTTTCCTTTTATTTTTCTCTTTTCTTTTTGGGGATTGTTACATGGGGACTCCTCCTTCATTTTTACTCTCTCGTGTTTTAACAAGTTTGGTCTATTTCAAAATATAAAATGTTTTAGGATCCATGCTCTCTTTATTCGTGATGCATAATAAATAATGAAACTTTTTATGCATATATCATGTTCCCAACCATTAATTTATCCTTTGTTAATGATTTTTTTCCCTCCTTTTTAAAAGAGTTGTGAATGAAAAAAAGTAAGTTAAAAAAATAAGGCAACATTAATTAGTTTCTTAATTCTTGTGCAAACAAGCAAAACGTCATATATATATATGTGTATATATAGGAATAGAGGGAGTATTTATTAAGAGAGTTTGGGTTTTGAAAAGAAGGTTTTATTGTAACTTTTTCAAAACGAAAATAAAATAATACGAAAAATATTATTCATTTAAAAAAAAAAACATTTCGTTTTATGCTTGTGCATTTCAATTCTATCTTTATTGTTCATTTCTTTCCACTGATATTCTCCAATATCATACTTGTGTTATTCACATTGTTACTTGTTTCTGAGTTGTGCTATCTGTTGATTTTTTGGTTTCATCTTTGTTTATCAGCATTTCTGCACTATGCAAACTTTCTCTGCACATGTAAAACAAACAAAAGAAAGCTCGTTGAACCATAACCAAAATAACTCACACATCCTCCCTATTCAGCTCAGTCACCTTCAACCTATAACAGAAACTCCACCTCAACCCCAAGTATCACCTTCCTGAGGAAAGTTCAGCTCGAACAAATTGTTAATTTGTGATCCGAAATTCTCATTAGAATTGGTCCAGCTGATGTCACCTAAAGGATCTTATCTAGATCCTTAATTTACTCTCATGATTGAGATATTTTCAGCAACCTCATTTAAAGGATAAAGGAGATCCTTAATTTTCTCCTTCTCTCCTTATTTGGCTGCATGAAAGTAGAATATAAATTTGGATTGCTGTGGTTTGTATGTAAGCAGCTTGTAAAACTCCATCAATTAATTAATAAAGTTTGCCTTTCTCCCGTGATTTTTTCCCGAAAAGGGTTTTTCCACGTTAAATCTTGTGTGTGATTCTATTTTTTCCTTGCTTCATTTGATCATTTATTTATTAACACAAATCACCTTCCTTCTTTTAACCATTAGCAACCAGGAAACAACTACATCTCTAACAACACAGCAACAAGCTTCTCCCACAACACCCAACCATCATCATCAAACTACCCTCAGTCACCACCCTTAACGCAGCGCTTTTTTTCACCATAAATGGTTCAAACACCAAGGGTACACGGATTGTAATTCACCAATATGTTTAGAAAATAAATGGAGCCGCACTCAACAACAATTGAAAGTAAAAATGCGAAGGAAACAAAATGGAGACAAGGTTTTAGAGTGGTTCAGCCTTGTCTTAGGCCTACATCCACTGTGAATGGAGTTTCCATTATCATGATGATGATTACAAGACATATCAACTCTCGTTCTTTGTACATCTTTCTACTCACTCAGTATATTCTCACTTTTACATACAAATCTCGCTTAAATTCACGAGATTCAATGGAGGAATGACAAGTTCTATGATGAAGAAGGACAGAAAGGCATCGGAGGAGGAGGATGTCTTTGATCTTTTGCACTTATTGGATTTTAATGGACGCCATGGCCAAATGGATGAAGGATCTTCAAGTGATAATGATGATCCTGGTTGAATTGTTTAAGGAATGGCTAAGGATGGAATTTAGCAGCACTTCGTGGTGGCCGGAGCTCTCCCCTTCTCCAGTGGAATTCATGGCTTATTTATGGGTGAGCCTCCCTCGAAGAAATGAATTGGGGTTCCTCTTTGTAGGCTACAGATCGCCTGCTTACGAACATGCCCCTGCTTAGCTGTAGCCAACCGGCGACAGCTATTTCCAGCTCCCTGCTTAGGCGTATCTTCATGTTTAAGCCTTTCGTAACTTCACTTGCATATACCGCTTGATTGGAGCATTTATATCTGATGGTAGAGGGGCGACCGAATAATACTTGTAAAGCTGATATGTGTGTGATCCCCCTGATTGTAATACTAGCGGTAGATCAGGGAGCGAATGATAAGGGATCCATGCGCGATTTCGTGGACGAATGATTCCAGAACGGATCATGTGATTGGAATCAGTTCCCTTCTTTTCCTTGTGCGATCGATTTCTTCGATGCGAGAATAAATGACTTTTTAATATGGGTGATCTCTACAGGACGTGCGGGCCTCACAGTCCTTAGGCATTAACATGTTCGGTGTGCGACCTCTCTGTATAATCGTGTCGCACTTTATGATCAACCCCTGCCCCCTGCTCGAGCCATGGTCCATGTTGGACCCTGTTGTGCATGAACGACTTTGGTTGAGGCATGCGTGCACGGACCATGAGAATACTGGTTCTATGGTTCTATTATGGACTTAATTATTTAATGCATACATGATCTTTAAGGGATAAACATTTGCCCCTCGAAGTTTATAATTCTAAGCTTGCGAAGATTGCATGCTTCGAAATAATGGAATGTAATATCAATTGATGGATTAAGTCCATTTCTTCCAAGACAGGCATCCTTATTAACATTTCGTGTTTATTGAATATCTTTTATAGTCGTTCGTGCATAGACATAGCTATTTGCTGACTGGGTCTGTGTAACACCCCACGTCCGTTAGTGTCACTCACAAAGGGAATGCACTAAGTTCTGTGGAGCATTTAGGGTAAAAGATGCAGATAAATTACAAGACAGACAGAAATCAAACAGCGGAAATAAAACTTTGCTTTATTGATAAAATAGTTTGTACAATCATTTCTTTACAATATCAGAGTATCATCTGTCTTACAAAATAAAGAAGCATAAAACAAACATTTATATTCCCCAATTCTAGCAAGAGCCAGCCATAGCATCTGAAAAGAGGGTCCAAGCAAAACTTCGACCAATCTTCAAGATGGGAAAGAGTGACAGTCCAACTTAACCTGAGCTATACTATTCCCTCCTTTACTACCTTGGGGGGGGGGGGAACGGAAGAAAAGAAGATGAAAGAAAACAGAGTCAGACATAAAGCCTGAGTAAGTTCAGTAACTTCTAGCATATGAACATGGAAAAACAAAACGACATGAATTAACTGAATACAAGATGACACCATGATGATAGGGTTGGCAAGATTAGATAAGATAATCACGAGATATGCTAAGATAAGATAAACTGGATATACTCTAATACTTTCGCCGCTTCGCTCTAATACTTCGCCGCTTCGCTATTTCCTTGTTATACTGAGTCCTATATCTCTGCACCACCTAACTAGTGTCCCAACTAGTAACGATAACGTGATCCCAATCCCTGTAGTTTTCATCACCTTCAGGCATACATTTATTATTTATTACCTAGATCAAATCTAGGGTTTTCTACCAAGTGCCTTCTAGATTCAACTAGAGTCTACAATATCTGCTGAACGCTTCTCGGATTAAGGGTTTATGCCACCTAGTCCAACTAGGGATTGTGCTACCTGACGAACGATGCCCCCAAGTCTAGGACACACTACCTAGAGTGGTATATGTTCCTATACTTCCCCACGCATGTATCGCGAATCGTTATCACTTGTCTAGATGCACATGTCCTGTAATGTGCGACCCGAGTCCTGTTACAGGGAAAATCAAGAAACACAGAACTCGGTCGGGAGCTTTCAGATATCTGCCGATGCAGATGCTAAGGTCTGTTTTTGTTCCAGTGGCTATGGTCCCACTTGACCCCTCCCTCAACTAATGAAAGGCACACCTTGAAAAATGAGAACTATACGCTGGCCCCCGGTGCACCACTATCCTATGGCCATCCTCACCCATAACTAGATAGCAAGTATATGGTCTTTTGGAGTTCTCCGCCTTTCCGCTTCACGTATCTCGATTGACTGAAGATGGATGGTAGACGACGAGTTGCTATCACAGGGCTACCGTTTTCTCGCTGAATCACGTCGGTCCATCCTAGTCTTTAAGTTGCCATATATTGCAACCAAGGCATACCCCTGGTTCTTCTACGCAGACCTTAACCTCTGTGAGCCCAAGAGGATCATCTACAGCCTCACAGAGGGATACCAAGAGTACCCTCACGTCCCCTCGAAGCCTCGGGCTTCGTAACCCAATTCGTTGGAGCCTCCTTTTTACTCAGACAGACATTCGCTCCTTCCCGTGTTATACTAAGAATTACTACTTAGTTTTACTAACTAAGATTTACCACTTAGTTTCCAGAATCGTTGTTTTCTTAACTAAGGTTTACTACTTAGTTCCCTTTCCCGTCAATTTGGATTGGTTAAGTGTCATTAATCAATTCAAGCCAACTTAACCCTCTTCATTCATCCTGTTAAACTGGTTAAGTGTTATCAGTAATTCATGATGACTTAACCCTACGACAAACCAAGTTATATTGGTTAAGTATTTCTTATTACTTAACCCTACCCATTCATCATGTATTGGTTAAGTGTTTCTTGCCCGTCTGTTTTAATTGTCATGTTATTATTAATGGTTAAGTTTTATCCCTTCATGTCTTAGACTTAACCCTATTCCTTTATCACAATCCGATGGTTAAGTGTTCAAGCTTACTTAACCCTACGGTTTTGCCCAGCTAACATATCAAATTGGCTAAGTGTATTTACCTAACCCCAACCTCTAGTCTAGTTAACATGTTAATTTGGCTAAGTGTATTATCTTTACTTAACCCCACCTTCTAGTCTAGTTAACATGTTAATTTTGGCTAAGTGTTTTCTAAGTTACTTAACCCCTACAAATCTTGTCTTGTTACCATGTTAAGTTTGGTTAAGTGTCCCTATGGACTTAGCCCTCCCATTCTAGCTTAACTGTGTTAAGTTGGTTAAGTGTTCCCATGGACTTAACCCTCCCATTCTAGTTTAACTGCGTTAACTGTCTGTATGAACCTAACCCCACCCATCGGTTTGGTTATCATGTTGAATTGGTTAAGTGTCTTAGTTAACTTAACCCTACCATTCTTGTTCTAGCTTTAACTAAATGAATTAAAGCCACGACCACTCACATTAGACAGATATTGTTGTGAATACTGGATGTGCCGGTTGGTTCCGGGCAGGTTTACATCGCAACTCAGTCTAACCTCGGGACAGGCATATTCGTGTTTTCTAAGTTCAAAGGGTTTTGATTAATTTTCAAATCAGGTTTTGAAAGTAACTATCCCGTCCGTCGGATCAGTTAGGAATAGCCAGGGAGAGCAGGAAACTTGTATTTTCCAAACCCAAGCCTAGACACTATCCTCTCTGTCACCCTAGAACTTTCTGGTGTATTGTTAAAAGAGATGTCATTAATAAACCTTTCTTTTGTATATAAATAAATTGTTAACAATTTATCCTCAAAGTTTAACCACTTATCCTCAAAGTCCATTTTCCCTTTTTAAAATAAATTTGTCCTATACCCTATACATTTGCCATGCCTACTAATGGACTTGTATCCTAGGCCCAAATCTTGTTTTGCCTATCTTACAGTTTATAGCAATTTAGATCCAACATCCCCCATTTACAAGTTTATGCCAAAACTAGATTTTATATTCTAGTTTACAGTTTATGCCAAACTAGATTTCATATTCTAGTTCACCGTTTATGCCAAAACTTAATTTGCATACCAACTACCTATTTTGTGGCCCACTAAACCCTTTTCCATTTTTGCCCGACGTATGTAAATTATGCTAACATACTTATCATGCTTAATTTATCCACCAATTCTGATTTAATATTCTAATTTCAGTTCATTGCCAAAACTAGACTTGTTGTTCTAATTTTCATCAAATTATGCCAATTTCCAAGTTTAGTCAATTTCATGTTTTTCCCCAAAACGTATTCCCGTCGTTCGCATAATCGTGGTTCAATCTAGATTATAAATAAAGCTGGATTCGTGGATAGAAGGGAATGAGTCAAAATGCCATCAAAGAATGGACATAACAATTGGCATAAGATGACAATTCACAGGCATGGTAATATTACGACATGAAAAGGGTTGAATAGTATGGGTTCAAGAACATGGGTAGACCTAACTTAATAGGTAAATTCCCAAGGTCTAAAACCAAAGAAAACCAAGAATACATAGAATAGAGACGTAGGTTCAAGAACATGGGTAGACCTAACTTAATAGGTAAATTCCCAAGGTCTAAAACCAAAGAAAACCAAGAATAGACAGAATAGAAAATCAGGTTTAGACCCAATTTCACAGTCACAAAACTTAAGCAACACTTTCCTAGTCATGAATCATAGGGATTTAGTCACAGTTGTCCTTGTTATGTCATAGGCAATAGTTTATGTTTCCTAATCAAAGGCATAGGCTTGTGTTCATAGTCAAGGAAATAATCCTCATAGTCACAGTCACAGTCATAGGCAATGTTCATAGTCAAAGGCAATGTTCATAGTCAAAGAGGCATATGGTTTTAAGGTCCATAGTTTCATAGTCATAGTCTTATCGGTCATCGAATCATAACAGTTCTTAGTTAAGTCCAAAGATATAAGCACAGATTCAAATAGAAAGATTTGGCATATTCTTTTATTCCGTTAATTTCATGTCACGAACAGAGAAAACATTCAAATCTAAAAAGTAACTGACTTACAGAAATTATATTAGAATAGAAATATGGCGTTGCTATGATTCATAGAAAAACAGTTGTTGCAGTCGTTTGAATCTTCACTTGCAATCCTAGCTTGACTTGAACCCCTTCTTGAAAGTCTTGAGCAGCATCTCCTCGTCTTGATTTGTTTTACATATTATTTTATTTATTTAATTTAGAGGAGGAGGAGAAGCCATGTCTAACAAGAATCTTTGCAGCATAAGGGTAGAGAAGAATTGTGAATAGAGAAGGAGACTAGGGCTGTTTATATAGTGTTAGGCGGACGAATCTGGTCAGAATGGCGTCCGGATACAGAAAAACGAACTAGGTGCAGAAAACTGGATTTCGGGACCCAGGTCGACTACCCAGTCGACCTGGTCAGGGGGGGGGTCGACCCCCAGGTCGAGTACCCAGTCGACCTGGGTGACCCAGGTCGACTACCCAGTCGACCTGGGTGACCCAGGTCGACTACCCAGTCGACCTGGGTGCCTTGGGCGGGAAAATTCCCGCCCAGCCCAATCTGGGTCCGATTTTGAATTTGAATTCGCTTTTCTGAACTGTTTTGAAATTTGAACTTTGTTGAATCTTCCGGAGGCCATATCTTCCTCATACGGACTCCGATTTACGCAAACTCGGACTCGTTTTCATGCAGAATTCCGAGACGAACGCAATGGCGCAGTCCGTTTTCCTTGATTTTGATTTTAAATTCTAATTCTGCCTTGATTTGTGAATCTTAGTATTACAGAATTACGGGGTGTTACATTCTCCCTCACTTAAAAGGATTTCGTCCCCGAAATCTTCAAGTTAGGAAGAATGTGTCCTACCATCCAATCAACCATCTACTCAACCATTCAATCACAGGCATTCATTGTCCTTAAAAGATTTCTAATGCTCTCATGTTCATATGCATAGTTTGTGTATATGTCTTTATCTAATGCAAAATCAGGCGATCTACTGATTCAGTTGACCTCCTTAATGCGAATCATGTCAGTGCCATGCGTCCAATCATGTATGCAAGCATCCCTAGTCATGTAAATACTACATGTGTGCACAACCATTCATCCATATGCAACATCCATATGTTTACATATCAAGTTCAACTTACAAACAAATACATATCTGTAAATGCAATATGAAAGCGTCCGAACTGATCTAGTGTCTAATGCGTATGCATATGCACTCACGAGCAACCATTAGCAACCACTTGCAACCATCGACCATAACATGTTTCAAATACATGTTTACATCCATTGGCTTCTACCTAAGGATCGAAGATACAACCTAGAGGATATACTTTGGAAAGGGAGAAACAATTATGCGTAAAGCTCCTACAAATAAAAGAAATCAAGGATGTACCCTTAAGGAAAAGGGTATGATGCTAGTATCTAGCCTTCTTGAGCTTTACTTCACTGTATCCTAACTAATTTTACTTCACGATTGTGAAGTTTCCGATCTCCATTTCCAAGATAAACAGATGTTAACTATGGTACCAAGTGTACATACCAGGATGGTTTGAGGTCCCTCCTCTTAGCTTATCCATCACGCCATAACTATGAGGGTCAAAAGGTCACTACGTGCTTTTTAGAGTGCCTGTCACAACTATTCATCTCTCACGCAAACCATCCTAGTCGAACTCGACATTCCTCAAGTACAAGCCCCAAAGGCCTAAACCAATATCAGACAAGCACCCAAGGAATATCTCCTCCGAATTTAGACGATCTACGTGAGATGATAAAAACAAACTCGATAGCTATTCTCAAATCCCTACTAACCAAAAATAAACTGGTCGAACCACCAATTGGATTTAAGACTCTAGTGGGATATTTCTACTATGCAAGTACTATGGTGCAGAGACTCAACTATGGAAGTGGATATGAACAAATGCGAAGCACTAAAACCAAAGGAAAGAATACGAACAACAAAACTAGACTCTTCCAACAGAACTTCACTACCCTTCTCCTAGGTACGCTTGGTGGTGAAAGTATGTACTTGCCCTTCTGAAAATCTTGTTCCTCGTTCTTGCCCTTGTCCTTAATTATATGCCCTATCATACCCTAGTAAAGATACTTCCTCTTGTCTTAGATTTTATAATTTCCTCCTCCTTTGTGAGCTAAATCTACATCTATGAATTCCTCATCCTAGGGTTGTGCTCCTTAGCCAAACTCCTCATCCCCTTCTGTGTGTAGTGATATTGCCAAATCTCTCGAAAGCTGCCTCCATCGTCCGGAAAACCCTATAAGCTTTGAAAGAAAACTGCCCGTAGGTGAAACAACTACGGCTTTGGATGGAAGCCAGGCACTACTTTGCCCATCGATGAGGTTACCTCCCAGAAAACCAGGAGCCCCAGAGACTCAAGAAAGAATGAAACAAGGATTCAAACAGAGGAAGAGAAGATAGTGCGTATGGCTTTGGGGAATATGCCTTTAAAATAAATCTTTTCTCTTGAAAATGCTTCTTTAAAAACCGTTTTGAAAATAATTTTTCAAATCCTTTATCTGATCTGGTAACCTTCAGCTCTGATACCACGTGTAACACCCCACGTCCGTTAGTGTCACTCACAATGGGAATGCATTAAGTTCTGTGGAGCATTTAAGGAAAAAGATGCAGATAAATTACAAGACAGACAGAAATCAAACAGCGGAAATAAAACTTTGCTTTATTGATAAAATAGTTTGTACAATGATTTCTTCACAATATCAGAGTATCATCTGTCTTACAAAATAAAGAAGCATAAAACAAACATTTATATTCCCTAATTTTAGCAAGAGCCAGCCATAGCATCTGAAAAGAGGGTCCAAGCAAAACTTCGACCAATCTTCAAGCTGGGAAAGAGTGACAGTCCAACTTAACCTGAGCTATACTATTCCCTCCTTTACTACCTGGGGGGGAACAGAAGAAAAGAAGACGAAAGAAAACAGAGTCAGACATAAAGCCTGAGTAAGTTCAGTAACTTCTAGCATATGAACATGGAAAAACAAAACGACATGAATTAACTGAATACAAGATAACACCATGATGATAGGTTTGGGAAGATTAGACAAGATAATCACGAGATATGCTAAGATAAGATAAACTGGATATACTCTAATACTTTCGACGCTTCGCTCTAATACTTCGCCGCTTCGCTATTTCCTTGTTATACTGATTCCTATATCTCTACACCACCTAACTAGTGTCCCAACTAGTAACGATAACGTGATCCCAATCCCTATAGTTTTCATTGCCTTCAGGCATACATTTATTATTTATTACCTAGATCAAATCTAGGGTTTTCTACCAAGTGCCTTCTAGATTCAACTAGAGTCTACAATATCTACTGAACGCTTCTCGGATTCAGGGTTTATGCCACCTAGTCCAACTAGGGATTGTGCTACCTGACGAACGATGCCCCCAAGTTTAGGACACACTACCTAGAGTGGTATATGTTCCTATACTTCCCCACGCATGTATCGCGAATCGTTATCACTTGTCTAGATGCACATGTCCTGTAATGTGCGACCCGAGTCCTGTTACAGAGCAAATCAAGAAACACAGAACTCGGTCGGGAGCTTTCAGATATCTGCCGATGCAAATGCTAAGGTCTGTTTTTGTTCCAGTGGCTATGGTCCCACTTGACCCCTCCCTCAACTAATGAAAGGCACACCTTGAAAAATTAGAATTATACGACGGCCCCCGGTGCACCACTATCCTATGGCCATCCTCACCCATAACTAGATAGCAAGTATATGGTCTTTTGGAGTTCTCCGCCTTTCCGCTTCACGTATCTCGATTGACTGAAGATGGATGGTAGACGACGAGTTGCTATCACAGGGCTACCGTTTTCTCGCTGAATCACGCCGGTCCATCCTAGTCTTTAGGTTGCCATATATTGCAACCAAGGCATACCCCTGGTTCTTCTACGCAGACCTTAACCTCTGTGAGCCCAAGAGGATCATCTACAGCCTCACAGAGGGATACCAAGAGTACCCTCACGTCCCCTCGAAGCCTCGGGCTTCGTAACCCAATTCGTTGGAGCCTCCTTTTTACTCAGACAGACATTCGCTCCTTCCCGTGTTATACTAAGAATTACTACTTAGTTTTACTAACTAAGATTTACCACTTAGTTTCCAGAATCGTTGTTTTCTTAACTAGGGTTTACTACTTAGTTCCCTTTCCCGTCAATTAGGATTGGTTAAGTGTCATTAGTCAATTCAAGCCAACTTAACCCTCTTCATTCATCCTGTTAAACTGGTTAAGTGTTATCAGTAATTCATGATGACTTAACCCTACCACAAACCAAGTTATATTAGTTAAGTATTTCTTATTACTTAACCCTATCCATTCATCCTGTATTGGTTAAGTGTTCCTTGCCCGTCTGTTTTAACTGTCATGTTATTATTAATGGTTAAGTATTATCCCTTCATGTCTTAGACTTAACCCTATTCCTTTATCACAATCCGATGGTTAAGTGTTCAAGCTTACTTAACCCTACGGTTTTGCCCAGCTAACATATCAAATTGGCTAAGTGTATTTACCTAACCCCAACCTCTAGTCTAGTTAACATGTTAATTTGGCTAAGTGTATTATCTTTACTTAACCCCACCTTCTAGTCTAGTTAACATGTTAATTTTGGCTAAGTGTTTTCTAAGTTACTTAACCCCTACAAATCTTGTCTTGTTACCATGTTAAGTTTGGTTAAGTGTCCCTATGGACTTAACCCTCCCATTCTAGCTTAACTGTGTTAAGTTGGTTAAGTGTTCCCATGGACTTAACCCTCCCATTCTAGTTTAACTGCGTTAACTGTCTGTATGAACCTAACCCCACCCATCGGTTTGGTTATCATGTTGAATTGGTTGAGTGTCTTAGTTAACTTAACCCTACCATTCTTGTTCTAGCTTTAACTAAATGAATTAAAGCCATGACCACTCACATTAGACAGATATTGTGGCGAATACTGGATGTGCCGGTTGGTTCCGGGCAGGTTTACATCGCAACTCAGTCTAACCTCGGGTTAGGCATATTCGTGTTTTCTAAGGTCAAAGGGTTTTGATTAATTTTCAAATCAGATTTTGAAAGTAACCATCCCGTCCGTCGGATCAGTTAGGAATAGCCAGGGAGAGCAGGAAACTTGTATTTTTCAAACCCAAGCCTAGACACTATCCTCTCTGTCTCCCTAGAACTTTCTGGTGTATTGTTAAAAGAGATGTCGTTAATAAACCTTTCTTTTGTATATAAATAAATTGTTAACAATTTATCCTCAAAGTTTAACCACTTATCCTCAAAGTCCATTTTCCCTTTTTAAAATAAATTTGTCCTATACCCTATACATTTGCCATGCCTACTAATGGACTTGTATCCTAGGCCCAAATCTTGTTTTGCCTATCTTACAGTTTATAGCAATTTAGATCCAACATCCCCCATTTACAAGTTTATGCCAAAACTAGATTTTATATTCTAGTTTACAGTTTATGCCAAACTAGATTTCATATTCTAGTTCACCGTTTATGCCAAAACTTAATTTGCATATCAACTACCTATTTTGTGGCCCACTAAACCCTTTTCCATTTATGCCCGACGTATGTAAATTATGCTAACATACTTATCAGGCTTAATTTAGCCACCAATTCTGATTTAATATTCTAATTTCAGTTCATTGCCAAAACTAGACTTGTTGTTCTAATTTTCATCAAATTATGCCAATTTCCAAGTTTAGTCAATTTCATGTTTTTCCCCAAAACGTATTCCCATCGTTCGCATAATTGTGGTTCAATCTAGATTATAAATAAAGCTGGATTCGTGGATAGAAGGGAATGAGTCAAAATGCCATCAAAGAACGGACATAGCAATTGTCATAAGATGACAATTCACAGGCATGGTAATATTATGACATGAAAAGGGTTGAATAGTATGGGTTCAAGAACATGGGTAGACCTAACTTAATAGGTAAATTCCCAAGGTCTAAAACCAAAGAAAACCAAGAATACACGGAATAGAGACGTAGGTTCAAGAACATGGGTAGACCTAACTTAATAGGTAAATTCCCAAGGTCTAAAACCAAAGAAAACCAAGAATAGACAGAATAGGAAATCAGGTTTAGACCCAATTTCACAGTCACAAAACTTAAGCAACACTTTCCTAGTCATGAATCATAGGGATTTAGTCACAGTTGTCCTTGTTATGTCATAGGCAATAGTTTATGTTTCCTAATCAAAGGCATAGGCTTGTGTTCATAGTCAAGGAAATAATCCTCATATTCACAGTCACAGTCATAGGCAATGTTCATAGTCATAGGCAATGTTCATAGTCAAAGAGGCATATGGTTTTAAGGTCCATAGTTTCATAGTCATAGTCTTATCGGTCATCGAATCATAACAGTTCTTAGTTAAGTCCAAAGATATAGGCACAAATTCGAATAGAAAGATTTGGCATATTCTTTTATTCCGTTAATTTCATGTCACGAACAGAGAAAACGTTCAAATCTAAAAAGTAACTGACTTACAGAAATTATATTAGAATAGAAAGATGGTGTTGCTATGATTCGTAGAAAAACAGTTGTTGCAGTCGTTTGAATCTTCACTTGCAATCCTAGCTTGACTTGAACCCCTTCTTGAAAGTCTTGAGCAGCATCTCCTCGTCTTGATTTGTTTTACATATTATTTTATTTATTTAATTTAGAGGAGGAGGAGAAGCCATGTCTAACAAGAATCTTTGCAATATAAGGGTAGAGAAGAATTGTGAATAGAGAAGTAGACTAGGGCTGTTTATATAGTGTTAGGCGGACGAATATGGTCAGAATGGCGTCCGGATACAGAAAAACGAACTATGTGCAGAAAACTGGATTTCGGGACCCAGGTCGACTACCCAGTCGACCTGGTCAGGGGGGGTCGACCCCCAGGTCGACTACCCAGACGACCTGGGTGACCCAGGTCGACTACCAAGTCGACCTGGGTGCCCCAGGTCGACTACCCAGTCGACTTGGGTGCCTTGGGCAGGAAAATTCCCGCCCAGCCCAATCTGGGTCCGATTTTGAATTTGAATTCGTTTTTCTGAACTGTTTTGAAATTTGAACTTTGCTGAATCTTCCGGAGGACATATCTTCCTCATACGGACTCCGATTTACGCAAACTCGGACTCGTTTTCATGCAGAATTCCGAGACAACGCAATGGCGCAGCCCGTTTCCCTTGATTTTGATTTTAAATTCTAATTCTGCCTTGATTTGTGAATCTTAGTATTACAGATTTACGGGGTGTTACAGTCTGAGGGGTTGTTCTCTGGGATAGGTGAGCATTTTATCCGGGCCTGGCAAAGTCATTACTTTAATTTGAAAGGGCCTTTTAGTCTTCTTTAAATACTGTCTCTTCATTTTCCCTCTCCTTGTGAATTTTTCTTTTTCTAAAAATCTCGCTTTAATGGTGGCTATGCTATAGGAGATTTCCTTCTGCCTTTGATCACTCCTGGACCCTGATTGTATTATCTTCCCTAAATTGCCATTTCGCCTGATCCTTTTAGGCTGAATTTTTTCAATTTCGAAATTGATTAAAGCACCTTATCTTCCAAATCGAACTCGCTTATTGAAATGTAAGTGAATTTCTTTTTTAACTTTGCTTCTTGAGTTAATCCAACCTTGCCTCATAAAAGTTCCTGATTGGTGAAAACTAAATTATTTGATTTGCGTATAAGCCCCTCCTATTCTTTGATTGCAATGAAATGTTTACATATTGCTTGTTAGCATGTCTTTGAAACGTCGTCCTTAATTTACCATGCCTTTGCTAGATGCTTGACGAAATGCCTGTGTCACAGAATTTTGACATTGTTGTCATGGCTTTATGTTCTGCTTGCAACTAGCATCATTTATTTGCTATGTGCGACCAATAGTTATTGATAATCGACTAGGCCAGAACCTTTATGCATGTAGGGGTCACGAGCGACCAGTCAAATCTGGTTTGTTTTTTGTTGGATGAATGTTCCTTATAATGTTTAACCCGTAATGGCAAGTCCCACCACATACTTTTGGGCTTGTTTGTATTGTCTGTAAGTTTTAGGGAGGTATGTTTGATGTAATGCTTGGTTTGGAGAGCATATTAGCTCAAAAGTTGTTTTTCCTTTATTATTAGCAACCTGGCTGTAGCTTATTTCCCAAACATATATATCCACGTAGAAATTCAAACTAAAAATCAACTTAGTCAAAGCTTCAAGGAGGGTACTTCGTCTGAAGAGGCCGGAGGTTCCGGTCAGGTGGCTGAGGTTGCCCCAATTGCTGGCTCTGTTGGTCAAGTTTATCCTCAACCCCGACTCCTTGAATGGGTGCCTTCTACTAGTCGTAAATCGACGCTCCCATATGACTTATACCAACAAATGTATGCTCGTTTCGGAATTACGAAGGATGAAACCAGATTTCCAAGGAAAGATGATTCAGCTGATCGTCCTCCCCCTGGGTATGTAACAGTCAATCATCGTATGTTGTCCAGTGGAGCGGTTCCTCCTTTTAACTCCTACTTAGAGTCCATTTTGCGGTGTTTGGCTATTGCCCCATATCAATTGCATCCCAACGAGTATCACATTCTACTAGGGTTATGCATACTTTTTACGAAAGTCAAGCAACGAGGACCTACGTTTCAGGATATCTGTTCCTTATATGCTTTCAGAAGAAAGGAGGCAGACGGTCTCGCTTTCATTTCCATGGAGGGCAGATATTGCAGAATTATTACTGGTCTAACAGATGGTGTCAAAGGGTTTCCAGATCAATATTTTTATGTTCAATGTCCTATGAGCTTTTATGGGCGGTGGATGGAAGGAGGTAACTGCCTTCTATCTTGAATTTCTTCTTCTTTCCTCCTCTCTTTTTTAAAAAAAAAAAGATTGATTATTTATTTATCTGGTAGCAATTCCTTCCAATGAAGGCTTTGTCCTTGACCGGGTTCTTCTTGACTCTTTGGTTACTATTGACAAGACTGAAAGAAGTAGACAAGTGTTGCTTTCAGAAGAAAACCTTCGTACATATCAGCTACTCCATCCTTCAAGATGTATTAAGAAAACTTTGGCTTATATGCAAAGTGCCACAAGCAAATCCTTTACCAAAAAGAAGCGCCTAGTCCTGGGTGATAGCAGCCAATCTTCTCCAAAGCCTCCCTTGTTTTCAGCTATTGAAGGGAGTGAGAGAAGAGTGGGTGAACACAAAGATGGTACAAGAGGTGATATAATTTCTGAAAAGATTACTGAAAATCCCGTTCCCCTTTTTGCTCAGGAAGAGAATTCTACAGGGACTTTCAGAGGCTTGGGAGTTTTAGATACCATCAATTATCTTAGTCATGGTGATACTGTGACTTCTGATCCTGTTATGTCTATCACGGAGAAAACTCAAAAACCTGCTCAACGGCCTGGGAAGGCATTCGATTCAGGGGCTCCCCTTGACATTGGTTCGTTATCAGGTGTGTACTGAAATAACTATTATGGGCACTTTATGCTTTCCTACAAATCCTATAGTTTCTTTGTGTGCTTGCTAAAATTTTACTTCGTTCCCTTGGCTAGGTATGGATATGCCACACTCATTATTAGATTGTTTCTTTCAGCAAGATGGCACTATTGATCCACAAAGTCTATTACAATCTGGCCTTTTCGGTCATTTGAAGCACTCCCAATCGTCTTTATGTTCTCAGCCTCAACACATTCTCGAACTTCCGCTGACTGATTCTTTAGGGAGGGAAGGATCCGATTATGCAGGAGCATTGGACAAGGCAATGAAAGTGGGTACCTTGCAGAAGAAGAGAAGAAGAAAAGGAGCAGGGATGACAGTGGCAAAAGTGAGATTCACAAACGTTCCTTATCGTCTGACTTTCTGGAACCTGTTGCTCCTACTTTTCCTGAGCGATCCATTTTCCCAACTTCTGCTCAAATCCAAATGATTCTCAACCGAGCCTCTTATAAGGTTTCACCTGGTAACTCGATGCTTAAGGATCATTTCGGAGTTTGGGATTTAAGAGGAATGCATTTTGACTTAGATCTGCATCCGAACAATAGACGAGATGTTGTTGAAGGTCTAAGTACTATAAAACATTGCATGATTATCCAGTTTAACACCGCCAGGAGTCAACTTGAAACACGGTTGAATCTGTCCATGAGCAATGTTGATAAGCGATTAGAACATTGGGCCAAGTTTGGTTATGAGTTTCAGAGGTTAAATTCCTGGCATCTTGACCATATTGACGTCTTGGAAAATGACAAAGCTGGATTAGTTCACTTGATCAGGTTTCAGAAATCTGAAATTGCCTCTTTAAAGAGTGGGAGTGTTAAAGTGAAAAATTTAGAGGCTAGAAATGCGGAACACAAAAGGAAGCTCGAGGCTGTAAGGGGAGAGCTTCGGGAAGCTCAATCTACCCAAGAACTTGCTGAATGACAGTTGGCTTTAGAGAGGCGGGCTTCGGCCTCTTATCAACAAGAGAAAGCAGTTCTTGGGGGTAGGATTAATTCTCAAAATGAGAACCTTAGGATTCTGAAAGAAAGCAAGACCAAGCTGCGCAAAGAACTTGATGAAACCAAGATTAGGGCTGTGAATAATCTGTTCTAGTTTTATGTTTACAGTGTCATGAGTCGCGGAAGCTTAAGCTATCTGTAAAAGGAATTTCCACGGACTTTGGCTCTCGTTTGGGAACAAGTGCTCTCATACTCTGGTGGTTTCGACGATGAATACCTGCAGGAGAAACTCTTGGAAGAAGAAGATCATAAAGCTTTGGTTGGAGGTAGAAAGATATTGGCAGATGAGCGAGCTTGATCCTCCAGTGAGAAAACCCTGGATATTACCTCTACTCATAACCCATCCGGTCTTATTGATATTGCAGTTTCAAGCTATCAAACTCCCCCTGCAAATTATCCTGTCCAAGATGCTGCTGGAGTTCAACCCATTAGGGAACACATCATTCAAGAGGATGTTTTTAAACAACGCGTGAGTCATGATGATATTTCATTAAATGATCATGGGATCGACTTTACATATCCGGTAACCCCAGGTAAACTTGATATCTATCTGTCCGCACCGGATTTGGATTATCTTACCTCTTCTCCTAGGTTTGCTGAATTTTATGCTTGTTATTCGTTTGCACCAGGTTCGCCCTTGCTACCTCTTTTGTCTGCTAGTGGTACCGCTATTCAAACTGCCACTGTTGATTCTGTTTTAGTGTCAACTAACATTAGCCCGTGCACCACACCTTTACCAGGCGATCCGACACTGCTTAACATGTCCGATCTGGAAAACGAGGATGAAACTTGGAACACTAATGCTGTGTCTGCTCTGACACGCAGAAGAAAGTTCATTGCAAATAGCCCAAGAGTTATTAACTTGTCCTCTCCTGATAGTCCTTGCATAGACAAAAGAACAAAAGATATATGTTAAGCAGTTGGTTCATCTTCCCCTTTTTCTACTAAGAAATAGCATTTGTGACCTTTATGTTTCAGTTTCAATTTCAATTCACTCTCTTATTATCGTGTACTCGGACCGGTTGTATATGCGAGTGTCGGTCTTTGCCTAAAATTTTGCGTTCGTACACTTACGTTGTAACGTTTGGTATTATAATGGTTTCGCCATTCGTTTTTACGAAAGACAATATCTTACGGGGATTTGATTTTGTTAGTCAAACGATTCCATCGGGCGTTCGATCTTCGTCATAATGTTGTAGAGAACTTGTGAACCGACCAATTTTTCATGAATTTTCACGGTTATAGCCACGACTTTATCTTTGGTTGGTCAGCTCGTAATTATTAGGTTGGTACTCAATCGTATTTCCCGCTAACCTGGTAGTACAAACTCTTTGGGGATTATATTTTTAAATACGCAAAGTTAGTAAGTTTTTTTTTTGGGTGTTCCCCCATGGGAGGTCTTGGGTTTCAATTTTCGATCCAAGTTCGGTCTTGTTTGTTCTGATTTCTCTAGAAACGAAAAGACCTTGTTGGATACCCCCTTTCAACTAGGATTTCTGGTACCCCCTTTCAGCTAGGATTTCTGTTACCCCCTTTTGGTTAGGATTTTTGTTTGTTTTGGCCCTTTCGGCACTAGAACTGGTGCTTCCAGCCTAGGTTTTTTTTAAATCTTTATGATTCATCCCAGGAGGTAGATACTTGTTCCTCTTATCGAGTTTTTGTTCGATTCGAAGAATTCATGTCCTGCACCATAGGTGCCTCTTTTGGGATTGGCAAAAAGAAATTTTAAATCCGTGGGACAAATTTGATACTATCTTTGTATTTTCCTCAAAGCTTGACACCAACCCCTTCAATGGATGTTTGCTAAGAGTTTGGCGTGTTTCATAGTGAAAAGTGCAGCTTCCTGACTTGCAGTTTGTTTATCATGCTTTTAACTATTTGTCCCAGAACAGCTTATCCTCTTGAAGCGATATGCTTATTTAGCATGATGTTTCCGGTCTTCAAGTTGCTTTGCTTGGAATGTGCTCTGGGAAGCTTTCTGTTATGGTTTAATTGGAGATGAGCGACTGCTTCCACTATGCCTACAATTAAGAAATTGGACTTTAGTATAGTTTTACAATCATGTCATCTAGGCAAGCACATAACTTTTGATTTATACAACTTTTGTTTAATACAACATAAGTGAATCATCTGCTAAGAATACTGCGAGTAAAAGAGTAGAATAAAACGACTACTAGTTCTTAAATAGTAAAGCAAAGTAAAGTAATGGAGGTCGCTTTCTCAGAACCGCCGTAACTAGGACACTGACTACTGATCCTCAAGTAAATGTTGGCATTGGATCGGCTTGAGCGATCTATTCATTACTTATTGCATGTGGAGAGTTGGAGCAGTGTTCATGGATTTGTACGTATTGTTGTAAATGATTCTTCCTGACCAGCTCCTTGATTAATGATTTTAAATGCCTACATTTATCTATGTCATGCCCTGGCTGGTTATGAAACTGACAAAACCTTCCTGACCTTAGAGCAACATCTTTAATCTGCATTTGTTTCGGGATTGGATATTTCACTGTATCCTTAGTTGCCATGAAAATATTCCCTATGGTGTCATTGAGGGGAGTGAGCTTAGAGTTCTTAAAGAAGCGCAGCTTCTTCCTAGCCCAGTTATCTTTTCTTTCATCACTCCTCTTCCGACCATCGAAACTACCTTGCGCACTACCTTTCCTATTTAGCTGTTCAGACACTAAGTTCTCTTCAATGCTCATATATTTTCCAGCTTTATTGAGTATCTGTTCGAGTGTACTTGGCTTCTTTTTCTTAATCCATCGTCCTAACTTGGTCTTTTTACATACGGCCCCTTTTAAAGCCATCAGAACTAGTTGGGGCTCATTATTTTCAACTTCAGACACTGCCACATTAAAGCGGGTGAGAAAATCTTTGTCAGACTCTCCTGGTCTTTGTTGTATTTCACTTAGCTCCATGACATCCCGGATTCTAGCTACTTGGAATCTGAATTGCTTACTGAATAATTTGGTTAAGGTAGCGAAGTCGTCCACAGACTTCGGTGGTAGCTTTGTGAACCAAAGGTAGGCCATCCCCTCTAGATAAGTCGGAAAGTATAGGCATTTGATCTCGTCGGTGGCACGCGCCCCGTCCATATGCTGATCATATTTGCACAGAAATACATTGGGGTCGCTTGTTCCTTTATAGGATTGCAGTGTTGGAGGCTTAAATTCCTACGGATATGTAGCCATTTTCTTTCGGTGAGTGGGGTCTTAGTAGGAAAAATCCCACTCCTTTCGAATGTCCACTTGATTCAAGCTTTCTTTCACAATTTCACATGCCATTTCTAAAATATATTCCCGCGCTTTGTTCCAACCCATGGAATGAGCGCCTTCTTCCTTGCCAACTTCTTGCCCAAGCGTGTAATTACAATCTGGATACTGGGAATATGGGGTTTCCTTCAAGAGCAGTGCCCCTTTTATAGGATCATCCGACCGTTGAGAGGTTGCGCCATTGGAATAATTGCACATAGGTGCTTTAGCCTTTCCGTGGTCCAAATTAGCATGATATGTAACTTCCTGAATAGAATTTCCCTGTTTCGCGCTCGAAGCAGAGGATTCTATATCGTAGGCTTGACTTCTTCGAGTAGGTAAAAAACAAGTGGCACTTAGCGTAGCTTTTGCAGTGGCGGCTTGAATAGCGATCATCAACTCAAGTTTCTTCATCATTGCGCTGTTTGCAATGGTTATCTGACTCGTCGGTCCCACTATCGCTTCTTCCAATTCCCTTCTGGTTATAGCAACCTCGACTCTTGACGATTCTCCTGTCTTGAAATGAGTGGTGTGCGATGTGACAATATTAGTATTGTCGGCGAGGTCATTGACTTAGCGAATGGTTTCCTTTGGTATACCCATGATTTCAAGCAAAGTTTTCTGAGAAGATCTCGTTGAATTTCAACAGGGAATGATGCAAATACGGCCCTACGGTGGGCGTCAAATGTTTTCACCAAAAATGGTTCAAACACCAAGGGTACACGGATTGTACTTCACCAATATGTTTAGAAAATAAATGGAGCTGCACTCAACAACAATTGAAAGTAAAAAATGTGAAGGAAACAAAATGGAGACGAGGTTTTAGAGTAGTTCAGTCTTGTGTTAGGCCTACATCCACTGTGAATGGAGTTTGCATTATCATGATGATGATTACAAGACATATCAACTCTCGTTCTTTATATATCTTTCTACTCTCTCAATATATTCTCACTTTTACATACAAATCTCGCGTAGATTCACGAGATTCAATGGAGGAATGGAAAGATCTATGATGAAGAAGGACAGATAGGCATCGGAGGAGGAGGATGTCTTTGATTTTTTGCACTTATAGGATTTTAACGGATGTCATGGCCAAATGGATGAAAGATCTTCAAGTGATAATGATGATCCTGGTTGAATTGTTTAAGGAATGACTAAGGATGGAATTTAGCAGCACTTTGTGGTGGCCGGAGCACTCCCCTTTTCCAATGGCAGCCATGGCCTATTTATAGGTGAGCCTCCCTCGAAGAAATGAATTGGGGTTCCTCTTTGTAGGCTACAAATCGCCTACTTTATTAATTGCGAACATGCCCCTACTTAGCTGTAGCCAACTGGCGATAGCTATTTCCAGCTGTCCTGTGCGAGCGACTTCATAGGAGCGAGTGGTTGCGTAAGATCGAATGACGTATCTTCATGTTTAAGCCTTTCATAACTTCACATGCATATACCGCTTGATTGGAGCATTTATATCTGATGGCAAACGGGCGACCGAATAAAACTTGTAAAGCTGATATGCGTGCGATCCCCCCTGATTGTAATACTAGCGGTAGATCAGGGAGCGAATGATAAGGGATCCATGCCCGGTTTCATGGACGAATGATTGCAGAACGGATCATGTAATTGGAATAAGTTCCCTTCTTTTCCTTGTGCGATCGATTTCTTCGATGCAAGAATAAATGACTTTTTAATATGGGCGATCTCTGCAGGACGTGCGGGCCTCACAGTCCTTAGGCATTATCGTTTTCGGTGCGCGACCTCTCTGTATAATTGTGCCTCACTTTATGATCAACCCCTGCCCCCCAGCTCGAGCCATGGTCCATGTTGGACCCTGCTGTGCACGAACGACTTTGGTTGAGGTATGCGTGCACGAACCTTGAGAATGCTGGATCTATGGTTCTATTATAGACTTAATTCTTTAATGCAAACATGATCTTTAAGGGATAAACAACGCCTACCTTTTTGAAACCATCCCCAAAACTGACACTTCAATCACCAAGAGGACCTATTTCTCCTTCATCGAAGAAACTCCGACCCATTTACAAACTTCATATGCGACTATGACCTTAGAACATCACCGCAACCTAACGCAGTTCATCGACACCCAAACTCTCCTGAAATCCCTAAATTCAAACCGCAATAGACCATCTCAAATGCCATCTTCACTTGTTACCCGACCAGCATCCGAAACAGAATCACCCAATTCAATCTCCATCCATTTACCCAACTTCTTCGTCACCAACCGCCTCAACTTCCTCAATCGGACTCGCAAACAACTACTTAATCACCACCCCATTCAGAAGTCGAAACGCCTCAAACCTACACTCCGCGCGACCCAAAATCCGAACCCCCATACACATCTCCATTTTTCTATTCCGTTGAGTCCGAAATCGATTTCAATTTTAGCTTTACTTTTGATTTTTTCCTCTTTTTTTCTTTTATTTTTCTCTTTTCTTTTCGGGGATTGTTACATGGGGACTCCTCCTTCATTTTCTCTCTCATGTTTTAACAAATTTGGTTTATTTCAAAATATAAAATGTTTAAGGATTCATGCTCTCTTTATTCGTGATGCATAATAAATAATGAGACTTTTTATGCATATATCATGTTCCCAACCATTAATTGCTCCTTTGTTAACGATTTTCCCCCTCCTTTTTAAAAGAGTTGTGCATGAAAAAAAGTAATTTAAAAAAATAAGGCAACATTAATTAGTTTCTTAATTCTTGTGCAAACAAGAAAGACATCTTATATATAGGAATAGAGGGAGTATTTATTAAGAGAGTTTGGGTTTTGAAAAGAAGGTTTTATTGTAAAGAACAAACTTCATAACTTTTTCATAACGAAAATAAAAAAAATACAAAAAATATTATTCATTTTAAAAAATAAAGAAAAAAAGAAGAAAAAACATTTCGTGTTATGCTTATGCATTTCAATTCTATCTTTATTGTTCATTTTTTTCCACTGATATTCTCCAATACCATACTTATGTTATTCGCATTGTTACTTGTTTCTGAGTTGTGCTATCTGTTGATTTTTTGGTTTCATCTTTGTTTAGCATTTCTGCACTATGCAAACTTTCTCTGCACATGTAAAACAAACAAAAGTATTTGGCAAAACCTCGTTGAACCACAACCAAAATAACTCACACATCCTCCCTATTTAACTCAATCACCTTCAGCCTACAAAAGAAACTCCACCTCAACTCCAAGTATCACCTTCCCGAGGCAAGTTCAGCTCAGACAAATCACCTTTCTTCTCTTAACCATTACCGACCAGGAAACAACTACATCTCTAACAACACAGCAACAAGCTTCGCCCAAAAACACCCAACCATCATCGTCAAACTACCTTCAGCCACCACCCTTAACACAACGCCTACCTTTTTTAAACCATCCCCAAAACAGACACTTCAATCACCAAGGGGACCTACTCCTCCTTCATCGAAGAAACTCCGACCCATTTACAAACTTAATATGCGACTATGACCTTAGAACATCACCGCAACCAAACGCAGTTCATCAACACCCAAACTCTCTTGAAATCCCCAAATTCAAACCGTGACAGACCATCTCAAATGCCATCTTCACTTGTTACCCGACCAGCATCCGAAACAGAATCACCCAATTCGATCCCCATCCATTTACCCAACTTCTTCGTCACCAACCGCCTCAACTTCCTCAATGGACTCGCAAACAACTGCTTAATCACCACCCCATTCAGAAGTCGAAACGCCTCAAACCTACACTCTGCTCGACCCAAAATTCGAACCCCCATACACATCTCCATTTTTCTATTCCGTTGATTCCGCAATCGATTTCAATTTTAGCTTTACTTTTTCTTTTTCCTCTTTTTTTCCTTTTATTTTTCTCTTTTCTTTTCGGGGATTGTTACATGGGGACTCCTCCTTCATGTTTACTCTCTCATATTTTAACAAGTTTGGTTTATTTCAAAATATAAAATGCTTAAGGATTCATGCTCTCTTTATTCGTGATGCATAATAAATAATGAGACTTTTTGTGCATATATCATGTTCCTAACCATTAATTGCTCTTTTGTTAACGATTTTTCCCCTCCTTTTTAAACGAGTTGTGTATAAGAAAAGTAATTTAAAAAAATAAGGCAACATTAATTAGTTTCTTAAACCTTGTGCAAACAAGCAAAACATCTTATATATAGGAATAAAGGGAGTATTTATTAAGAGAGTTTGGGTTTTGAAAAGAAGGTTTTATTGTAAAGAACAAACTTCATAACTTTTTCATAACAAAAATAAAAAAATACGAAAAATACTATTCATTTTAAAAAATAAAGAAAAAAAAGAAGAAAAAACATTTCGTGTTATGCTTGTGCATTTCAATTCTATCTTTATTGTTCATTTTTTCCACTGATTTTCTCCAATACCATACTTGTGTTATTCGCATTGTTACTTGTTTCTGAGTTGTGCTATCTGTTGATTTTTTGATTTAATCTTTGTTTATTAGCATTTCTGCACTATGCAAACTTTCTCTGCACAAGTAAAACAAACAAAAGTATTTGGCAAAACCTCGTTGAATCACAACAAAAATAACTCACACATCCTCCCTATTCAGCTCAATCACATTCAGCCTATAACAGAAATTCCACCTCAACTCCAAGTATCACCTTCCCGAGGAAAGTTCAGCTCAGACAAATCACCTTCCTTCTCTTAACCATTAGCAACCAGGAAACAACTACATCTCTAACAACACAGCAACAAGCTTCTCCCACAACATCCAACCATCATCATCAAACTACCTTCAATCACCACCCTTAACGCAACGCCTACCTTTTTGAAACCATCCCCAAAACTGACACTTCAATCACAAAGGGGACCTACTCCTTCATCGAAGAAACTCTGACCCATTTACAAACTTCATATGCGACTATGACCTTAGAACATCACCGCAACCTAACACAGTTCATCAACACCCAAACTCTCCTGAAATCCCCAAATTCAAACCGCGACAAACCATCTCAAATGCCATCTTCACTTGCTACCTGACCAACATCTGAAACAGAATCACCCAATTCGATCTCCATCCATTTACCCCACTTCTTTGTCACCAACCACCTCAACTTCCTGAATCGGACTCGCAACCATCTACTTAAACACCACCCCATTCAGAAGTCGAAGCACCTCAAACCTACACTTCGCTCGACCCAAAACTCGAACCCCTATACACGTCTCCATTTTTCTATTCCGTTGAGTCCGCAATCGATTTCAATTTTAGTTTTACTTTTGATTTTTTCCTCTTTTTTCCTTTCATTTTTCTCTTTTCTTTTCGAGGATTGTTACATGGGGACTCCTCCATTTTTACTCTCTCATGTTTTAACAAGTTTGGTTTATTTTAAAATATAAAATGTTTAAGGATTCATGCTCTCTTTATTCGTGATGCATAATAAATAATGAGACTTTTTATGCATATATCATGTTTCCAACCATTAATTGCTCCTTTATTAACGATTTTTTTCCCTCCTTTTTAAAAAAGTTGTGCATGAAAAAAAGAAATTTAAAAAAATAAGGCAACATTAATTAGTTTTTTAATTCTTGTGCAAACAAGCGAAACATCTTATATATATAGGAATAGAGGGAGAATTTATTAAGAGAGTTTGGGTTTTGAAAAGAAAGTTTTATTGTAACTTCATAACTTTTTCATAATGAAAATAAAATAATACGAAAAATATTATTCACTTTAAAAAATAAAGAAAAAAAGAAGAAAAAACATTTTGTGTTATGCTTGTGCATTTCAATTCTATCTTTATTGTTCATTTCTTTCCACTGATATTCTCCAATATCATACTTGTGTTATTCGCATTGTTACTTGTTTCTAAGTTGTGCTATCTGTTGATTTTTTGGTTTCATCTTTGTTTATCAGCATTTCTGCACTATGCAATCTTTCTCTGCACATGTAAAACAAGCAAAAGTATTTGGCAAAACCACATTGAACCACAACCAAAATAACTCACACATCCTCCCTATTCTGCTCAATCACCTTCAGCCTATAATAGAAATTCCACCTCAACCCCAATATCACCTTCCTGAGGGAAGTTCTGCCTTAGACAAATCACCTTCCTTCTCTTAACCATTAGCAACTAGGAAACAACTACATCTCTAACAACACAGCAACAAGCTTCTCCCACAACACCCAACCATCATTATCAAACTACCTTCAGTCACCACCGTTAACGCAGCGTCTACCTTTTTGAAACTATCCCCAAAACTGACACTTCAATCACCAAGGAGCCCTACTCCTCCTTCCTACAAACTTGCGACTATGACCTTAAGAAATCATCGCAATCTAACGCAATTCATCAACATCCAAACTCTCCTGAAATCCCCAAATTAGAACCGCGACAGATTATCTCAAACGCCAACTTCACTTATCACCCGACCAACATCCGAAACAGAATCACCCAATTCGATCTCTATCCATTTACCTAATTTCTTCATCACCAACCGCGTCAACATCCTCAATCGGACTCGCAACCAACTACTTAAACACCACCTCATTCAGAAGTCGAAGCGTCTCAAACCTACACTCCGCTCGACCCAAAATTCGAACCCCCACACATATCCATTTTTCTATTCCGTTGAATCCGCAATCGATTTCAGTTTTAGCTTTACTTTTGATTTTTTTTCCTCTTTTTTTCCTTCTTTTTTTCTCTTTTCTTTTTGGGGATTGTTACATGGGGACTCCTTCATTTTTACTCTCTCATGTTTTAACAAGTTTGGTTTATTTCAAAATATAAGATGTTTGAGGATTCATGCTCTCTTTATTCGTGATGCATAATAAATAATGAGACTTTTTATGCATATATCATGTTTCCAACCATTAATTGCTTCTTTGTTAATGCTTTTTTCCCATCTTTTTTAAAAGAGTTATGCACGAAAAGAAGTAATTTAAAAGAATAATACAGCATTAATTAGTTTTTTAATTTTTGTGCACACAAGCAAAACATCTTCTATATAGGAATAGATGGAGTATTCATTAAGAGGGTTTGGGTTTTTGAAAAGAAGGTTTTATTGTAAAGAACAAACTTCGTGACTTTTTCATAAGGAAAATAAAATAATACGAAAAATAATATTTACCAAACAGATAATTATATTTTCAAACTTGCATCCAACTCTCCATACCAGCATTGAACTCCAAAATCGAACTGTTTAAGAATGAACAAGCATTTAATTTAGCCACATTCTAATCAACTACAATTCATTCACATTTCGTTAATTTAACCTTGGATCACTCAACCATACGTCTGTACGTAGTTAGCTTCATGTATGAAGTATGAATACAACCTTCTCAAATTAAACAGATAATGGAAGAAAAAATCCTGCAGGTTCACTCTTCAAACAGTACCAAATGCTGTGGAAATAAATACTTACATACCCAGTTGCATATATAAAACCTAGCACTGCATTGCGCTCCATGTAGAACAGTGATATCAGACCATTTGCTGCACTACATTAGTAACATGAATGGATGTAACACTTTCAGGAATGAATCTAATGGACTATGTCAAGAAACTTCTCTCTTAGATTGTTACATATATAGTGAACATATAATTTTCAGTACTATGCCATCATATTTCATTAGTGAAAAACTTAACCCAAGCTTAAGAAAAGAAAACGATTAATCTCTATGATTGTATTACAAGCTATGTTCATAAATAGCGGTTAGAACATAATGCATTATGCCGAGTTCACATTGAAATATGCAAACGAAGACTGACTGACAGGAAGCCCAAGCAGGTTAGATGTACATACCAAATTACCAATGAATGGTTTATCTAGGCAAGTCGACCCTTTTTCACTTTGAAAAGAAAAAAGAATTCTTCTAAGATGCATATAATACAAGAATCAATAAAATGGCTATCCCTAGAGATCCTTTAAGAAGTAGAATGACCAGTAAGGTGTCTCTTTCTAAACGTAACTTAATTACTTAAGGGATTGGTAATTAACTAATTATTGTCAAACTGTATATATGACAAAAACGAAAAAACACCAAACCTGTAGGTGTACCATAAACGTTTGTCATCAAAGTCTTCTCAACCTGTGATAAACTGAACAGCAACCTAGTATATATATGCAAAAACACACTTAAACGAGTATCATGCATGCAGATCATAATGTTCCAAACAATATCTCCAAAAAAAGGGAAAAAAATTTGATCAGCCTTATGGCACTTATTTTTATCTAAACTAAGGCAAACACCCATTAAACTATTCTTTAGTATGAATAATTCAAGTAACATTAAATTTTATCTTACCTCTTCAGTTAAACAACGATACATTCAAACCACGTTGGTCAAACAAAAAATATTAGTAAAAAAAAAAAGTAACTGACACATCCAACAATCAACTTGACATACAATTTGCAACTTTAATTTGGCAGTAGATCAAGTAGTAATGACAGCCTCGTAATCCTGAAACAGTGTTAGTTAAACAATGCAAATGTTTGTGTTGTGTTTGTCAAGTGTCAACTATGATGGCTAGGGGTATAGCCAGTGTTCAAAGTTTAATGTGCGCCAGACTACTTGTATATAAAAAAACATATTTTCACAGTAAGAGCATCCCAAGCACAGGGCCCATTAGGTCAGGAAACCCAAAAAAAATATCTGTATTATCTTTACAAGTGCTGTTTTTTCTTGTCAGGATGTGTATACTTGATAGTAATTTATCTATGCAAAAGTAGATATGATTGTATGCTTTGTCGGCATCAATCAATTTATTAAAATGGAGATGTGGTTTGTGTGGACCTCTAGTTGACAGATTGAAAATGTGGGTAAAAACTTTATGAATTCACTGAAACACGCAATTTTCTCAATGGAGATGCACAGTAGAAAAAACACATTTTCATTTAAGTTCAATTTCATAAAAAAAAAAAAAAATTAAGAGTCCAAAATTTTGGGCCCGCACTAGGCCCATAAATACTCAGGGCCGGCCCTGGGTGATACGAGTGGAAAATACAGAAATAAAACGTCGATTTTCCCCATCGTTTCAGCAGTGGATGGAAAGACGCTCTAATTCTTTTTTTTTTTTATATAATTAAAAACCTTAAACGGTTTTCTGAAAATCGTTTAAGACCTAAACAGTTTTCTAAAAACCGTTTAAAACTTAAATTCAATATTAAAAAAAAAAATCAAGCGGCGATTTGCATCGTTTCACCATATTTGACAACTGTCGGGAGTGCCCTAAGGAAGTACCGAATCAATATTTATAAAATTACAGTAATGACAATAAACAAAATAGTACTACTAGACTACTAGCTCTTTAATAGAAATCCAACCAATCTTAGGTAATAGCCACTGGTCGCAATTTTGGCGCTGCAACCCAAATAAACGCAAAAAATTATCCATTTAAGTCCGTTACCCAAATAACCCACTACTACCATAAATGCATTGTGGAAAATAACGAACAAGAAGAATATACATCCACCAAGATATAGTTCGACCGAAGACCAATATAACATTATATTATCAAAAAACACGGTTATGAAAAACTATATAAAGGGAGGTCTCACTCCTATTGACATGCAGAACATAGCTCGCAGTTTGTCTGAAGAAAGATAATTAAAGCTACTGGTTTACTCTGAAAGGTTGGTGCAACTTTAGCATAACTAACCATGGCAAATCACCGCAAGGTATGGCTAATGCAGCAAATACTCCTTGCAGTGGCTCTTTGCTTGTCTGCAACAATAGCCGAGTCCAGTGACAAACCATATGTCTATTCATCTCCGCCTCCACCAACTTACAACCATAAGTCGTCACCACCTTTGCCATATCACTATAAATCTCCTCCACCTCCATCACCATCACCCCCACCTCCATATCACTACAAGTCACCCCCACCGCCATCTTCATACCCTCCTCCACCCTATCATTATAACTCACATTCACCTCCACCTCCATCTCCAACACCTCCAAAACCTTATCATTATAAGCCCCCTCCTTCTTCATCCCCTCATCCACCCTATCATTACAAGTCTCCCCCTCCTCCATCCTCGTCACCTCCACCACCCTATCACTACAAGTCGCCTCCACCAACTTACAACTATAAGTCATCACCACCTTTGCCATATCACTATAAGTCTCCTCCACCTCCATCACCATCACCCCCACCTCCATATCACTACAAGTCACCCCCACCGCCATCTTCATACCCTCCTCCACCCTACCATTATAACTCACCTCCATCTCCGTCAACCCCACCACCTTATCATTATAAGTCCCCTCCTCCTTCATCCCCTCATCCACCCTATCATTACAAGACTCCCCCTCCTCCATCCTCGTCACCTCCACCACCCTATCACTACAAGTCGCCTCCACCTCCTTCACCATCTCCACCACCACCCTACCACTATAAGACACCACCACCTCTTTCACTGTCTCCTTCTCCTCCATACCATTACAAGTCCCCACCACCCCCATCTCCATCGCCTCCTCCACCATACCATTACAAATCTCCACCGCCTCCTTCCCCATCTCCTCCACCACCTTGTCTCTACAAGTCCCCTCCTACACCTTACCATTACAAATCACCACCACCTTCTCCACCGACTCCTTCTCCATATCATTACAAATCCCCGCCGCCTCCATCTCCATCGCCTCCCCCACCATACAATCACAAGTCTCCACCGCCTCCTTCCCCATCACCTCCACCACCCTATCACTATAAGTCGCCTCCACCTCCTTCATCACCCCCTCCTCTTCCATGCATTTACAAGCCACCACCTCTATCTACACCTCCATCTTATCGTTACAAGTCGCCTCCATCACCATCACGTCCTCCTCCATATCACTATAAGTCTCCCCCACCTCCCTCTCCATCACCTCCACCATCATATCATTACAAGTCCCCTCCTCCTCCGTCCCCACCACCTCCACCACCCTACCACTACAAGTCGCCTCCCCATCCTTCACGATCACCTCCTCCTCCATACCATTATAAGTCACCACCATTTCCATCGCCTCCTCCATCATATCATTATAAGTCTCCGCCTCCAGCACCTTACCACAACAAATCACCTACACCTTCTTCACCATCACCTCCACCTCCTTACCATTACAAATCACCACCTCTGCCTTCACCCTCACTTCCACCACCATATCACTATAAATCGCCTCCACCTCCTTTGCCATCTCCTCCTCCTTACCATTACAAGTCACCTCCACCTCCATCTCTATCTCTTCCTCCTCCATATCATTATATGTCACCCCCTCCTCCATCATCACCACCACCACCAACCTACCATTACGAGTCACCTCCTCCACCTTCTGCTCCACCACCCTACCATTACAAGTCCCCTCCACCTCCTTCACCCTCTCCTCCACTACCCTACCATTACAAGTCCCCTCCACCTCCTTCATCCTCGCCTCCCCCACCTTATATCTATAAATCCCCTCCACCACCTCCATACCATTATAAATCACCACCTCATCCATCTTCTTCACCACCGCCTCCATACCATTACAAGTCTCCTCCATCTCACCCATCAAATCATCCTTACTATTACACATCTCCTCCTCCACCCATCTACTAGTAGTCTAGTAAACTGATTAACATCAATATCTGTTCTTGAAAATGTTGCCTCGTAATTCCTTTATTAACATACACTTATGTTCAACATAAGTGAATAAGATTATTTGGCAATCCTTTGAAGTCATGGTGGCAATGGATATTTTTAAACCACAAAATGTATCATGTACTTTTTTGTTTATTTATTTGAAATATCAAATGTATCAAGTTGTAGTAAATGAGTAATGCATTTATTGTTTGCAAGAATTTGATGAATTATATCTTGTGTTTCAAATTCACCACTGCATAGAAATATAAACTCCATGGGTACGGGCTATTAGTTCCTTTCCTCCATAGTTTGTTGTCCTATAGCTTCAGCCCTGCTAGATGCATCCATTAGCATATGGCATCACCGAGAGGGCATATTTTCATGTTAGCACATTACTATAAACTAAAAGAAACCATATGTGGTAATAATACCGACGTTACTTATATACCACCTACTTCAACCCCTAGTACTACCAAAAGGTATACCATAAAATTTTGGCATTTCCAAAAAACATATTTCTATATACAATAATTGCACTAATAAGAAATATTCATGATATATGCTCCTGATAAGTACAGTTATATAAGGAGTATTCATGCCAACAAGAAGTGCTCTTGATAAATGTAAAGAAGTACGTTTACAACATCAGAACAAATGTAATTATACGGGCTGAAGGAAAACAAACACTCCAGTAGAAGTAAAACAATGCCGGAAGTAAGTCTTCGAATGGAGAAAATAACAAGGGCGAAAAAACCTACATCATCTCACTCCAAAATCGATTTACTGATCAGTCGAAATGATACAGGGGTAGATTCTAAAAAGTTTCATCAAACAGCTGATGTGCATAAGGAGGTGCCAATATAAAAAATATAAAGCAACCCCAAAAGCACATCTCTTTCTATTATTTGCATAATGCAAACTAATTACCAATAATAGAATCGTTGATTGAAGAAACACTTACATGATTGTTATGGTTTTAAACAGGGATCATGTTTCATGAACTGTTGGAGGGAGAGTAGTTGGGTTGAGTTTGGGTATATAAAACAATCAATAGATGGATAATGTATAAAACAATTTCACCAAACAGCTGGGTTGATTTGAAGTATTGCTACAGTAATTATTTTGCCCCTTCGTTTCCCATATTTACCAATATAAACTTATAAAGACCGCTTTGCAGGTACCATAATCAGATGATGTTAACGGGTAATCGAGCTGGTGTGTCTTTCAGTCGTGTGCTATAAAAGTTATATGCATTAAGTTCGAACACTGTTTGTACGAGTCGGACAACGGACAGACAATGTTTGAACAATTGAAAAACATCAAAAAAATTGGATTAAATTGGACGGTGGTGTGTCATAGTCCTGTCCTATAAGTGAATCGTACGAACACGGACCGGACAATTTATTGTCTCAGACCGAACCAAACAATGGACTGTCATGTCCGATATATAAGCCTAACCATAAAACATGCTTAATATTACCCTTTTTTCGTTTCCAATCGACATCAAAAATGTTGACCGCATTTCATTATGATCGCACAACATGCTGAAGTTAAATTTCTTCGTTACAATCGGCAACAGATTACCGATTGTAATGAAGGACGATCATTAATTGGTTGTTGATTGAAATAAGAAAAAACGTAGGTGTGTTTAACATGTTTTTTTTGGCGAATGGTAACACTGAATTAATAATCGTTCCCTATTTTATCAAACTTAGTCTCTGTTATTGTTTACTTAAAGGAAAAAAAAAATCATTGAAAATTATTTATAAATGTGTTTTTTCTTTTTGTATTTTGACCCGATCCACGTACT
Source organism: Allium sativum (assembly GCA_030737875.1). NCBI lineage: Eukaryota > Viridiplantae > Streptophyta > Magnoliopsida > Asparagales > Amaryllidaceae > Allium > Allium sativum. The sequence goes on from CM060921.1 coordinate 727,459,700, forward strand.
CATGTAAAAATTGTTATGTTACGACGATCGAAATAAAGTCCCTCTTCCTTACACATAGGGCCCACGTATATGAGTTGTCAAACACATTCTTATAACAAAAAAAATCTCTGATGTTACGTGCTTATAGGGCTGTTATGGTAGCGGTAGATTTACCATTACCATACCATTGTCAGTCGATCGGTAACAATTTTTGATTGAAATCGGTATACCAGTTAAAGCTGTATGGTAGTGGTAAATTTACCATTTTTTAACGGTAAATTATCGGTAACGTTTCTTCAATACCAACGGTAACGGTTATTTTACCAGTTAATTTAAAAAATATGTATATTCATCTGATATGCTTTATTACATGCATTTGAAACCAAGTAAGTGATTATATTTAGTTCAATAATCAAGTGAAATAATTCCAGATACACTTATTTTCTTTCTCATTGATGTTTTTTTATAAACTAACATGTCATACAATATAATAAAGATGCAATGTGTAAGATACCTGCTTCCCGTCGTAGGTTCGAGCCTCGTTTGCCCTACTTCCATTCAAAGCGCGGAGGTGTGTCCCAATAAACTCAACAAACCGGTTGGGGACATAAAGTCTCTATGCTGGGCTAATCAAAAGGGGAACCATTGTAGTGGACATGTGAGTTCCATAGCTGTCATCGATTGCATGAGGTAGTTTTTTAAAAAGAAGATGCAATGTGTACAAAAAACATGTCAAGATATAAAATTTGATGAACAAACAGTAATTTACCATTCACAGTGTAACAGTTACAAGATTATCGGTATACCAATCTTCGGTATACGAGTCAATCGGTAATGGTAGCGGTAAGCAAATTTGACTTACCAGTAAGAACGGTACGGTAACGGTATTTATCAAACGGTAATGGTAACCATTACCATAACAACCTTACGTGCTCACCAACTCATATTATACTTCACTCCTTTAATTTATTACGAGATGTGAGACTATATATTCAAACCGTCATTCCTACCTTAACAACATGCGAGGCAATCCTAACGGTCTCCCCCATGATTCACATCCTACGAGTATCTTTTGAGAGCACTGTCTTGCCTGCATGGCCGAGTCTGTAACATTCGGCTCTGATACTATTGTTATGTAACGACAAAGCCCACATTCCTTTCACATAGGGGGCAAACATATGAGTTGGTACACACATCCTCATAACAAAAGGAATCTCTGATTCTACGTGCCTACCAACTCGTGTTTGTACTCCACTCCTTCAATTTATTCCGAGATGTGGGACTATTTATTCAAATTGTCATTCCTACGTTAACAATATGTGAGGCAGTCCGAACAAAAATATCTATAATGAAATACGTATTCAACAAAATAATCAACTTTTGGCATGTCGTAAAGGTCAATCTCAATTTTAATTAAAAACAAGGTGAAAAATTATATAATTAAAAATGATCAAAAAATATTGTTTAGACTTAAAAATATAAAAATTGGTCCCCTTTCTTACAATTGAATATCTCAAGGCACACATCTATTCAAAGTTTTATTTCTAGAATGCTTTAATTTTTTAGATAAAATTTTTCAGCTTCTGTCTAAGTTTTAAATAATACGTTTCTCATCATTTTAAAAATAGCTGCTCAAATTTAGAAAACGAACTACATAAATCATTTTGAGCACCACACTATTCCAAAATTGTCTCTTGAAAAGCTGCATCGATTTCACCAATATCAATTACACCAAAATGCATTGAAATTCATCTTCGAAATCGAAATTCGAACATATAAATTGGAAAAAATAAAATAAAATTGATATTATAGTAAGTGGGCGAAATAGGTAATACTTTTAGAAAATTCACATTTGGATCATAGGAGGCTGGTGAAGTTTAATGGTGTTTCGCTGATCTAAATTAGTAATGAAATAAAATCATATTGCATATAAACTTATTTTATATTTAATATGCATTATTTAGTTTAGAATAAAGCTTGAAGCCCTATCATTGACTTCTCGCCTCTTCCAATTTCTACGCAGCCTTCTAACTCGCCCACACCTATCTCTATTGCCCTCAACTTTCCCCTTAAACCGCAGTCGATAGCTCTCAACATGGCCCGCCTTTCCCTAATACATCAGTCCCCTGTGCTACCACCCCAACCATGCCTGCCTAGTCCGCCGCCTGACCTGAATCCCAAGCCTCCGGTGTCGAACACCCTACCACCTTCCCATACAGTCTTGAACGAGCTTGCTGCCCCAGCTTGGAAAAGTCTCTTAAAAAAGAAACTGCGCAAAATATTGGTAAGTTTGTTCCTGTACAATACAACATGGTCATGTCTGAAAGCCAATCTACTAGTCCTTTTGTTGATGTTTTTGATGATGAAACAAACTCGTGGGATTGCTATTTAGTTGGGTTCTTTTAAGACCAACCCTTTTATATAGTTCAGTGCTTAAACAACTGAACAAAATCATACCCAGAGTAATCGATTCAAGCAAAAAATGCAATGCAACGAACCAAGCATTTTACATTATCAGCTGACTTCAAAGCCTCAGGAAATTGTCAAATATATTGCAAAAAATAATTCCACTTTAATTCCAAAAACCTTTCAGCCTAAAATTTTAACTCACTCCAGGCCCCTATGTAACCTGTGTCCAGTGCCCTCCCCTCCTGCATCCCCTTCCCCCGTCCCAACAGTTAATGCTTAATTAACAAATCCATTTGTCAATTCTTCTACCCTTATTCCTATACCACATGTATCTACTATTCATTCCCATACAAATGAACCACAAGCTACCACAATCAATGATTCCATGCAAGCATTTGTTACCACAAACTCTTTTGACATTCTTCAAAATGATACACAACTACTTAATCATAACCCTTTTCTTGTTACAACACTCCAGATCATGACGAAGGATCCACAATCAACCCCTGAAGCTACCTGCACTAATCCTAAAATTTTAGTGAATCAATAAAGTGGGTAGGTTAGTGGAATATCTTGTGTTATTGGGCTTTAATTTTAATTTCGTCTTATTTTCAATCCAATTTATCTCATTGTGTTTTGGGTGACAAAGACCCGTTTATATAAGCTTCCGCAAAGCGCTACTATTTAGACCTTTTTATATAAGCTTCCGCAAAGAGCTACTATTTTCGTAATAGTCGGTATCGAAGCAAGATTATCGCAAAGCTTAGAATAATTTTTTTATGCAAAGTCAGATATGATTTCATTTTTTATGATGGTTATACTTGATAGAAAAAATTAGGTTATTTGGAAGCCTATAATGGAGGTTGTTCTATATCTCAATAATCTTCATGATCCAATTGATGGAGACGTATAGAAGCTCTCTGATTAAGATAAGGGAAAATGGAAGAAGATGGGTAAGAAGGCAATTGCTTTGATTAACCAGTATCTTGATGATTCAGTTTTCCATCATGTGGCTAGTTGTGAATCCGCGATTACTTAAAATGCTTTTTAGCTTCAAAAGTTGGTACAATTGAGATGAGAAGAAGAGAACTCTATTGCAGAGCAGAATGAATTTCAAGACGTAATAAATTGATTGAAAAATATTAATGTCAATTTTGATGATGAGTTACAGGCTCCTTTATTGATGAATTTGCATTTAGAAAGTTGGAAAACTTTAGTTTTTCCATTGTGTAATTCCAATGCTAGTGGAACTATCTCCCTAGAAGTTGTTTGAAGTAGTCTTTTAAATGGGAAGCTTAGAAGAAAATGGTCGGATATGAAATCAGGTCAAAGTGAGGCTATGGTGGCAAGGGACTCAAAGAAAGGTAAAAATTGACAAAAGAAGGAAGTCAATGGTAAAGGAGTTGTCACTTGTCATTATTGTAATAAAAAAGACAACGTATGTAGTGAATGTTATGCTTATAAAAGAGATTAGAAAATGGTTGTGCACTGTGATAATAGTGGTGATGCATAGGCAGGTTTTGTTGAAGGTCCGATAGTGAAGCTTCTTGTGACCTCTTTTGTGAAAATAAGCCTTGGCAGATGGATACGAGAGCCAGTTTTCATATTTCAAGATATGTGAATTGCTTCACTTCTTATGAGAAAAATGCCAACATGATTAGGACAAGTAACGGAGAAGGGCTACCGATTTGTGGTATTGAATCTATCTAATTTCATATGCATGACGGTATTGTTAAAGAAGTCTCTAAAGTCAGACATGCACCCACTTGTTCGCATAATCTTATGTCTCTCTATCTGTTGGATCGCCACAGTTGCACTTATGAGACTCAAGGTGGAGTTTTAAGAGCGAAGAAAGGTGATCGTGTAAGGATGAGAGGAGTATTCAAAGAAGGAAATCTTTATAGCATGGTTGGTTCTATAGTCGACTAATGAAAGCGAATGATGGTCGAAGGACCTAGTCTAAAACAAGGTGGATAGGTCAACGTAATCACTACTTATGATTCTAACATTAAGGATCATATTTGGACGAGTGTCTTCATGTTCTTGATACTCGATCGATGGATAGTTATCACATAATGAGATCAGATTAAGTGATAGATGGGTAACGAATTGCAGAATCCATAAAGACAAGACCAAGATCTTTGTGCTATAATAAACGTTTTTTAGACCGGATTTGTGTGGTTCACCTCATGAGGGAGATATATCACTTGCAGGTGGTGTTTGAGACATGTTGATTTGTGATAGATCTCGATATTGCTTACTTGATATGTTGGATGTAATGTCCCAACCTTTTCTAGTTTTTAACAATCATTTTAATAAGGAATTAAAATGAGAAATGCTATTTAAACCAAAACTAAAGTGATTCTTGATATATATGTGAAAACATATGTATGTATAAATAGAGAGAATAATGTATATACTTATATACTACATTCAAATAGAAACCATAGGTGATAATACATATAAAAATATGATAGTTCATAGTTTACAATTTTAACAAATCAAAGATTTATAAACAAAAGCCATATAACATGAATGATATGTAGGAAAAGGTTATTTTGTTTACTTTAAAAATAAAGGAGGACTTTAAGCAAAAACAACACAACATGTATGCATATGGCAAAAGAACAATTCAACCATAGCATATGTATATGAACACATGACACACAAACCATTTAATTATTGACCAAAACAAATATCTTTGAACATGAGACAAAAAGAAGTCACATAGTAAAACAAAAGCATTTAATGAATTTTACCTTGAATAGTGAAACTAGAAATTGAGAACCATTCTCATGCGTGGGTTGCATGTACACAACCTATATAAGAGAAAATATCAGCAACAAGAGACAAAGATAAACAAGTTTTTAAATGCTTTAAAATCTAAAGAAGATACCTGCATTTAATGAAAGTATGCCCATGCTTCTAGAAGAACTAACCTAGGAGGAAGCTATTTGCTATAGTACCTTAATAAAACAAACTTTTCCTGCATGGTTTACATGAATTGGCCGTAGGTAACTAGAGAGGAAAGGAGTAAGGCTAAGTGTTGTTACTGTAGGAGCATGTGCAGGAAAATGATTTTTTAAAAACTTAAGCTCAACTATAAATACCCATAAGAACATACATTTTTATCACAACAAAACATTTAGTTTCATTAAAATCTGAAGATCATTCTATAGGGATTTTGGAAAACATTAAGGTGAGGAAAACATTTACTGTATAGTTTAGAATCTTTGATCAAGTTTTGAATACTCTGTGCAAATCCTGTTATGATCATTATGTGTTCACTGTCAACACACCATGTTTAATGCTAGAACACATTGATTTACCACTATACCAACTGATATCCTATATAAAAACAGACTAGTAGTGTTTACATAAGTTTTGTTGCCGATCTAAGCATCTTAGTTTAAATCTGAACTGTGTTCTGTAAAACACAGAGTACTTGATCATGAATTCTCAGAAGAGAATGTCATCAAAATACCATCCTAGTATGGTAAATACAACTGAATAAAGTATACATGTATTGGTGAACAAGAAAACACAGAAATGAATATTTGCAAGAAAAACAGTTTAACAGACTTTCACAGTAAACTCTCTGTTTACATGGTTTTTCAAATCGAACGAAACACTGTTTTGATTATATAAATGAAACCACATCGTAAAACCATGATTTTTAGTGGCGGTTTCATGATTTTTAATGTTGTGAAAGTCGAGAAAAGTTGAGATGATCAAAGAAGGAACTTTGATCAAATTCCGACCATCCAGGCTATCGGAAGTCGTGCGGTTGAGAGGAAAGCTTCGTCTAGGATAGGAGCATATAGGAAAAATATAAAATAATTTTTCTGATGTATGGATTTTGAGAATGAAGTAAAAATAGGGTTTTGGGTACAATTTTTTTGTATCGACGTTCATGGTCGAGCTGCTCACCATCGACGGCGACTGGGTAGTGCCGTACTTGGGGGATCGGCGGAGGAGATCGACGACGTGATGTGGCCGGAGCCAGAGGCATTCTGGTGGATGGAGGGAGGAGAACGAGATGGATTCTCCGATGAACCCATTTGACAGAAAAAGGAGAAGCACGGTGGAATCACGGTACATGCAGAAATGGTGGAACCCAGGGCTTGGACGTGACCTGGTGGTGGCGAGCGACAAGTGGAGGTGGTAGGCGGTGGTCCAGAGGAGCTACAATGGGTGTGCACGTGCACGGTGGGGACTGTGTACATCACAGGGAAGAAGAAGAGGGGGTACGATGTGCGCACGAGGAAAATGAGGTGAACGGCGTGTGCAAGGGGGTCTGGTATTTTAAGGATGGTACTTCCGATAAGTTTTGAAAAAGTGGAATTTGGCAAAGTGCCAGAGCATTGGGCAATGGAGTGGCGCATGGGGAAATTGATGGGAACGACGTGCGCAGGGGGGTCTAGTACTTTAGGAAGTGGTACTTCCGATTTAAACTTGGTAAACAAAAATCATAGTCGTGGCAAGGATTTTTCGTGCCCGGTAACTGGTACTTTAACAGAACTGGTACTTTGGCAAATCTGAACGAGATTTTAAATTTAAACAGTTTTAAATTTAAAATTTGAAAATAAATAAAATTTAAAAAAAATTAATTAAATAAATAAAAATAAGAGTTTTTTATTTAATTAATCGAAGGCAAGTGGAAAGAAGAAACAGAAGATCAAAACGAAAAGTTCGACTATAGAAGTTCGATCAGTTTTGAAATAAAAATAATAAGTGAATAATTAATTTAAATTACTTATAATTAAATAAACATAAGGGGAATATTTAAAAAGGGAAGAAGAGTTTAAACATCGTCTGAGCAGCGAAAATATATGAAGTAAAAATGCCGTGTGCGAAGCACGTGCATTATCTACTTATTCCTAAATAATGATCAAACCTGAACGAAACACTGTGTGCAACGCATCCAACTTAACTCATCATTTTTAAAAGATAATTAAACTATTCTGATATGAACCAGGTAAACAAATACGGTTTGTATAATGGTAACTAATCTGTAAACTGAGAAATAATCAGGATTAAGCTGATAAACATTCATCGACTATAAAAGATATTCGTACATCGTTTCGAAGAGTCCGGAATAAATATTCCACTTCAACTCGAAGTATAGAACGCATGTCAGAATATTGAAGACGACGATGAACAAGAGCGATTTTAAATAATATTTTCGGTCTGTTCAGTCCCAGGACAAACCCGAATGGGCGAGTGTCTAACAACGTATATCAGTTAGATTCTACACATCGAATTTACGTAAGTATATTACGTTGGTAGCGGAGAAATTCATTTCTCTTAGCTTTATTACCCGTAATATATTTGGGTAATCGAATGAGTACTTCTGACGGATAGGACGATGTGGCATTCAAAGAAATAATCTGTAAGAAGCGAAACTTGACCTCAAACTTCGCAACCAGGAAATAACAAAAGTTGGGCTAGGCAGCATGGCTAGTTGGGTCATACCCAAGCAGGGTATATTATCACCATCTAGAGGACTTCCATATTTAACTTCTTAAATCTTTTTCGCTGCTGTAGCTTTCGGAAACGGTAAATCGAGCTTAACCGTAGGAGTGATAATATATTCGTTACTCTCAAGCCAAATGAGTGGACGATCATGTGTGGCCGGGTTACAAGACGTTCTTGTTGAACCCCAGTGTATCCTCTCTAGAGTACACTGATCCGTGGGTGCTCCCATACCCTATCTGTTGGAATCCAATCTCTAATACGCGCTCTGCGATTTTAGATTTGTATTCTATATACGTGAACGTGGGATGCAAGCGTTTCACTAGATAACTATTTATTTGATACAAACTATTGTAATATCAAACGTTTTGATATAAAATATTTGGGTCATTATCCATATGCTAGTAATGGTTTGGCCTAACGATTTCTAAAGTAAATGAATCGGTCAACATGAAACCTTATTACTTATTTCCCTGTTTACATCTTTATAACTATGTTTCCTCACACCAGTCCCCTGACTGACCCAGAGTTTAATTTCTGTGTTTCCTAAACTCCTGGGTACTCATAATATTTTATGAGTAGACAAGCGAATTCAGGTAGGCAAGTGGAACCTGATGAAGTACAAGTTCAAGACCCTAGTGACACATCCATTTTTATTACCCAGTCTAGTATCTATGTTGTTATAGTATTGTAATGTATAATTATGTTGTTGAACTATGATGATGATGTATTATGATGTGTACTATGATGTATCTGACTCTATGATGTAATATATTATGTATTTGTGAAATTCCGCTGTGAGATTCTGATGTCTTCTTATTCTACTATTCTATTAGTTCTATCTTTTCTATCTCATCTTCTAAATTCTTTAAATAATGACACGACTTTCGAGACATCGAAAATCGCGCCGTTACAGTTGGTATCAGAGCTTAGGTTTTCTGAACACCTAGGTTGTGAGTTAGTGCCGAGAGATCGTATTTTTATAAAAACTATTATAGTATAGGACGACCATAGTTATTAATTTAGGTTATCCCTAAGAATATTTTCCGAATGAGTATTAACTCTCAAATCATATCTTCAGAGAGTTGATAATGAGTTCTCAAGCAAGGCGAGGTCGAGGAGCAAGTCGGGCAACTACGACCAATGGGCACACTGTTAATCAGACCCAAGTGGATACAATTGAAGTGGTCCAAGCTCCAACGCAGCCAAACTTCACTATGATTTGCAAGAACTACACTACTCTGGGAGGAAAGACTTTTAAGGGAACTGAATCGCTGGTTGACGTCCAAGCATGGATTAGATCTTGTGATAAGATTTTTAAGGGACTGAAGTTGGATAACGAGTATAAACGTCTCTTAGCTTCATGGAATCTGGAGGGAGCTGCAGCTGTCTAGTGGGATGCCCAGACTGCAAATACTCCGGAGGAGAATTTTACTTAGGCAATGTTCAAAGAAGCTTTTGAAGCTCAGTATCTGTCAGCAACTGGGAAAACAAGGATGTATCGAGACTTCATTGACTTGAAACAAGGAAACATGACTGTCACCGAGTACGAGAACAAGTTCAAAGCACTGTCAAGCTTTGGACCGGAGTTGGTCAATACCTCACTGAAGAAGAACGAGATGTTTGTAGCTGGACTGAAGGATAGTCTGCAAGGCCATATGATGGGACATCTGAAAGACCTGTTTGTTGAATTAGTGGATTTAGCGCTCAGGTATGAAGCATTGGATGCTAAGAACCCAACAGCAGCAAAGGCTCAGACTGGAGAAGCAAGTGGAGGAAATACCCAGAAAAGGAAGTTTAACCCAGACTGGAATGACAACAAAAACCAAGGAAAGGCAGTTCAGCAGAGAACTGAAAATCGTTTCAAAAATGTTCTGTGTCACAACTGCAAGCAGAAGGGACACATTGCAAGATTCTGTAAGCAGAAGGGAAATAAGAAGCCTCAGCAACAGCAACCACATCAGCAGCAAAAGAAACCATAACAGCAGCAGCAGCAGATACAGAGAAATGAGATGGTAGTGAAGAATCTCTATTTCAACTGCCACCAGCCTGGACACATGGTGAAAGACTGTCCACTAATGAAGAGGGCACCACAGGAAAAGGTTTATGCCATCAAGAATGAACCATCTGCCTCTCAGAATGTGAAGGGAAAGGGAGTGCTAGAAGGTACTTTACAATTTAAAGGAATTTACCTTTGAGTTTTATTTGATACTAGTGCTTCACAAATTTTATTTCTTCTGAAACCGTAGATCAATTTAACCTTGAACCCCTTATTTCCCAAAACCCAATTTGTGTATCAAATCCCATTGGTGGTAAAACTGAGTTAAAGATGTGTTGTGAGGATATAACTCTATTATACCTCTCACATTCCTTTCGTTTTGATTTCTATGTCCTAGATTTCAAAAGTTTCAATTTTATTCTTGGATTGGACTGGCTGAGCGAGTTCCAAGCTAAAATAAAATGTGATAAAGAAACCATAACCTTGATAACGAGCCTAGATCGTAAAGCTAGGATACCTTGTGGAAAACCCGGTATTCACACCTGTAGTTTTCTATACGCCCTAGAAGTACCCCAGGAAAACCTTGAAACTTTGGATGTTGTTGGAGAATTCAAAGATATATTCGAGGAAGCCAGAAGTTTACCTCCTCATCGGGAGACAAAATTCGGAATCGATTTAATTCCAGAAGCGAGACCAATAGTGCAACCAAAAAGACGTATGGCTCCAAAGGAAATGTTGGAACTGGAGAAACAGACTCGGGATTTGCTAGTTAAAGGCTTAATCTGACCTAGTTTTTCAAGTTGGGGCTCGACGGTAGTTTTTGTAGTGAAGTCTGATGGGTCGTTACGACTGTGTGTGGACTACAGGGAGTTAAACAAAGTAACCATCAAAAACAAATATCCTTTACCCCGAATCGACGATCTTTTCGATCAGTTGCATGGAGCAACAGTATTATCCCAAATGGATTTAGTAACGGGATTCCACCAATTAAGAATCGCTGAAGATAGTATTCCTTTAACAGCGTTCAGAGGCCCGGATTTCTTTTATGAGTGGTTGGTTATGCCATTCGGTCTAACCAATGCACCAGCATTTTTCGTAGATTTGATGAACAGAGTCTTTAGGAAAATTCTGAACAAGTTCATTCTAATTTTCATTAACGATATTCTGGTTTATTCAAAACCTGGCTTTGATACCAAGTGTGACGGCCCGCCCCGCATTAACCGACATTTCCTCCGAAAATGCGTTGTACACATGTCCGCTAGCACGGGACGGTCGTCAAAGAAAGGAAAGAAGATGAAAGAACTAACAAAGAAACCTGTAGAATGTCTCACAACGCATGGAATAAAATATAATAGTAACATACTTGACATAAAACAGGCGAGACAGTGCATAAGCTGAAAACTAAAACCATAATCATCATATCAGCGGAAATCCAAAATACAGCTTATGATCCAACATCATTATTACTACTTTAAAACTGTCTCTAAAGCAAAAGAAAGTAAAAGAAGGAGATACACTACTAATGCCCAAGCAATGACCTTCAACAACACAGGGAGAATATCTATATATCATACGTGGGGGCCTCCTGCTCGTCTCCGGTACAGCTACTCGTGCATACCACCTAACCTGTCTCTAGTCTGCTCGTTTAGGAGCACCCAGAGTAATAAGAAGAGACATAAAACTCTGGGTCAGACAAAAGTCTGGTATGAGTGATAAGCGACAAAACAGAACAATAACAGGTATAATCCAATCATACCTGAACCTGCAACCAAAGAGTTAGCACAACATACAGCTCAATACTCTAAGGTTCCACTAACATATGGTGTAAAGAATACGGGGGTGAGGGTGTGCATGTCATAGTGAAAACAAACAATCAAACATAGCAACCATCCTCACATCTCTCACTCAATGCGTAAAGCATACGATATCCACTATTTGGTCACCTAATCCTTTGGGCCATGACGGAGTCCAACCCCGTATAACTATCACTATAAGCCCACTATCTGTTTCTCAGTGGTGAGCCAAAGTTATGAATACCGATAACCCCTTTGCACACGTCCCGCAGCAAAGCTCAACTCATGAAGTTAACTCGTTGATCCCTATTTGGATCTGGAGTAATAACCTCCCACTTGGACTTCCTTTGCATCTCGGGTTTTGGTCGAATTGGAGTTGGTCTTCAGAAGAGTAACCATGCATATGTAGAAGCAAATTCGGTTCGGTTCGATATAAGGTGTCCAAGTCCATTTCTCTAATTCGGTTCAGTGCTCCACTTCGGTTCGGGTTCACATCCTTCATGCAGTTCGGTTCGGGTTCACCTCCTCCATGCGGTTCGGTTCGGGTTCACCTCCTCCATGCGGTTCGGTTCGATGCTTTGCTTCTCGGTTCCGTTCGTCCCTCCTGCTCCTGTTTGCTTACTTCAATCCGACCCCACGTCCCATTCCGATCTGATCCTCAACTCCAACATGATCCCAATGGCCTTCCTTATTGCCCTTGCATTTGTATGTTGCTGAAGATGCCATCACTCCGGTTCGGTTCGGATATGTCCGATCCGATCCCCTATCCCGATCCGATCCGGATCTCTGTAGCATTTCCAGCAAATTTGTTTCGTCCATTATCGCCATACGACGGCGTTTTCAACCTTTCTAACCTTACTAAACAATCAAAAGACATTCCAAATAGTAGTAATAACATGCATAATCAATCAAAAATATCGAAACATCCATCACATATATTATTTTAGATCAAACATACCAAAAAAAACATGATTTTCCCCTTAATTCCCTTAAGCATGTTTTAATCATACGATTAGCAAAACAAGTCCAAATGAACCTAAATTTTTATTAGAGCTCTAAAATAATATTTAATAATTTTACAAATTTTTCCAGATTTTTATGATGCAAAATTTCGCTAACTATCACTAATCACCCCTTAATCCCCTAAATTCCGGGATTAGCAAAATTAGTCCAAATTAACCCAAATTTATATCAGAGCCATAAAATAATATTCTGGAATTTTACAAATTTTTCTAGATTTTTCTGAGTTATAATTTAGCTAATCTTCGCTAATTACCTTAATTAGCCATAATTAGTGAAAAACAATGCAAATCGCTCACCTTTGCTACAAATTAAACTATAGATCTGAAATATTGTCTGTTTTGGGTCGAATCCCAATGCTTAGCAGCAGCCCCAACTCTATTTTGATGCTATCTTGGCTTGGTTTGATGTTGATTAGCTTAATCCTTGAAAAGAAGGTGATTTAGAGGTGTTTTGAAGAGATTTAGAAAGTGGAGGCCATGACCAGGGTTCAAAGGAGGTTAGTGGCGGCTGAAAAATACTGAAAAAGAATGTTTTCTAAACTCTAGCAGCCCTCATATACTCCTAATCCCGAAATCCCATAATGGGCCTAGCTATTAATCACCCGGTTAAGCCCAATTAAGCTGTTTTTCACTCTCTAAACCTTAGTTCAGCCATATCTCCCAAACGATAAATCCGTTTGACTAATATAACCACTCTACGGAAAGGTAAGCCATCAAACGGATCTAATGGAAGTGGTTTCAGGTCAAAACTCCTTACCAATCAAAAGTTATGAATGAAACAAGATCAGCTAGGGGCAAAACGGTCATTTAAAAATCGACAAAAATCATGAATATGGGAAATGACGCCACTAGTCGTTCCCCAAAAGTACATGACCATACGACTTATCAAGAAAAATAAAATAAATATTCTATGATCCTCTGATGCATAGAATGCGGGTCGTTACAGGTTTATTCAAAAACTGAAGAGGAGCATCGCTATCATCTTAGAGTAGTTCTAGAAACTCTAAGGAAAAACGTGTTGAAGGCCAAGTTTTCAAAATGTCATTTTTGGAAGTCTGAGGTGAGATTTTTGGGACATATCGTAAATGGAGATGGAATATCAGTAGATCCCGTAAAAGTTGAATCAGTACAACAAAGGAGACAATCTCGTACACCAACCGATGTTTGAAGTTTCCTAGGATTGGTGGGATATTACCAAAGATTTATCCAAGATCATTCAAAGATATCATCTCATTTGACGAAGTTAACGAAGAAAGGCCAAAAGTTTATTTGGACCCCGAAACGTGAAGAATCTTTTCAGTAGTTAAAAAGGAAATTAACCGAAGCACCAGTATTAGCTGTTCCCGATGGAACGAGTGGATTCGCAGTTTACACTGACGCTTGTGGAGTTGGATTAGGAGCTGTGTCGATGCAGAACGGACGTGTAATTGCATATGCAAGTAGGCAATTAAAGATACACGAGAAGAATTATGCAACTCACGATCTGGAGTTATTAGCCGTTGTTTTTGCATTAAAAATATGGAGACATTATCTGTTGGGTGGAAAATTCGAGCTTTTTACAGACCATAAACCATTGAGGTATCTATTTTCTCAGAAGGATTTAAATTTGAGGCAACAACGATGGTTGAAATTTTTTGCATCATATGATTTGAACATCATTTATACACCCGGCAAAGCAAATGCAGTAGCTGACACTTTGAGTAGAAATGCGATTTTATCCCTACTGGAAGTCAAACCGACTCTCCAAGAAAGGATTATGAGTAATCAAAGAAGGGATGCCAAACTGGAGAAGATAATTCAAGGAGTCACAAATTGAAAGGAGTTTGATTTCGAGTTGGATAACCAAGGAGTATTAAGAATTAACAACAGATTATGCATTCCAGGCGTGGATGGGCTGAGGCAAGAAGTTTTGAAGAAATGCCATGCATCAAAGTTGAGCATCCATCCAGGAATTCATAAGATGAATAATGATATGAAATGAGTATTCTGGCGGCCAGGAATGAAGAAGAATATTACAACTTATGTGAATGAATGTTTGTGTTGTCAGCAATTCAAAGGAGATCATCAAAGGTCTGCTGGATTATTGCGACCTTTGGAGATACCCAACTGGAAGTGGGAGATGGTATCAATGGATTTCATCTATGGTTTGCCTAGGACAAGAAGAGGATTTGAAGGAATTTGGTTAATTGTAGATCGGCTAACAAAAAGCGCGAATTTTATTCCAGTAAAACCGACACGCACAGCCGCATCTTTAGCTGAAGTTTTCATGAGAGAGATTGTACGATTGCATGGAGTCCCAGCAAGCATTATAAGCGATAGAGACACCATCTTTACAAGTAAATTTTGGGAAGCATTGCAAAAGACTTTGGGAACGAGATTGAATTTCAGTACAGCTTACCATCCTCAAACGGACGGTCAGACTAAGAGAGTAAACCGGATATTGGAAGATTTGTTAAGAGCATGTACTCTAGATTTTGGTGGATCATGGGAGAATCATCTACACCTGGTGGAATTCGTTTGTAACAATAGTTACCAGGCAAGTATAAAGATGGCACCATACGAAGCACTGTACGGAAGACCTTGCAAAGCACCCGCATGTTGGATCGAATCCGGAGACAAATTAGTACTTGGACCAGATATGATCCGAGAAGCAACAGAGAAGGTGGAGTTAGTGAAGTTAAGAATGAAAGAAGCTCAAGATCGCCAGAAAATCTATGCTGATCAAAGGCGAAGAGATCTTGTATTTGATATAGGAGATCTGGTATTTGTGAATATTTCACCGATGAGAGGAGTTGTGAAATTTGGAAAAGCCGAAAAGTTAACTCCGCGATATGTTGGACCCTTCCGTATTCTAGAGAGAATTGGATTTCTTGCTTATAGAGTTGAATTACCAGAGCATATGGCAGGGATTCACAACGTATTCCATGTATCTCATTTAAGGAAGTGTTTGCACGATCCGTCCTTAATTCTGGAACAATCTATTCAACAAGAGATAGAGATTGAATCAGATTTGACGGTAATTCGACAGCCATTTCGCATTATCGATAGAGAGGAAAAACAGCTTCGCAACAAAGTGGTAAGTCTGCTAAAGATTCAGTGGAGCGAAAATCCGAAGGATTGCACGTGGGAAACAGAGAAACATATCAGGAAATTATACCCGGATTTTTCTACAGATTAGGTATGTTTTACTATTTGGTTGTTTGGATGAAATGAAACCTTGGATTTCTTCATTTCTGTGAGCATTGGTATGTGCATTTTTGGATTCAGTTTATTTAGGACTTATGTACTCTCTTGTTATGATTCTATCATTGATGAGTTCTATTTTCTTGTTACTTTCCAGATGGCACCTTTGATGAAGACTATGGCTAGGAAAAGACTAACACCACCACAGATCATTAGACTGCAGGCAAAGAGAGCAAGAGTGGGAGACTCGGAAGACGTTCGAGAGAGATCACCTAGCAAAGACGAGGGTACTCATAGGACATCAGAGGGGTCAGGCATCGGTAGAAGCGAACCTATGGAGCAAGATGAAGACAGTCGAGGATTGACAGATGAAGACGATGTATTGATGATAGAGACAGGATTTAGGGGTAGTGATGGAGATGACGACAGCAACAAAAATGAAGAAGATGATGAGGACATGGATATCGATGGTGAGGAAGATGACGAGGAAGAGTACGAGGAAGAGGAGGATGTGGTCCCAGAGACACCAAACGTTGCTATGGGAGATCAACCAAAGGAGTCTGTTGACCCAGTGTTAGCGATATGGGCGAGACTCGAGCAAGCTCTCGTAGAGTATCATGCAGTAGGTGGATTTGTAGAGATCTATGGAGACTACGGATATTCGGCGATACGGGTGTATCGACTTCCACCAGTAGAGGTTATTGAAATTCCTGACGACGATGAGGAGGAACCAGTTACCGAGGGAATAGTTGGGGGTTTTGAGTTATCAGAAGACGACGATGAAGTGGTAGAGGTTGTGAACATCTCAGACGACGAGTGGATTGTGATTGACAGTGACTCGAAGGAGTAGAGTAGAGCGTTGAGTTTGGACTATGTATATGTATATTATATAGCCTATAACTTGAATTAGTCAAGTATAGCCTAAGTATGGTAGTATGTTATGTATGACTAGTACGAGTATGGAACTAGTGTATAATTATAATGTACTAAGTGGTTATGATATGAAGTATCATCTTTTGGAAAAAAAACTTTCTATCTTTCTTACTTTAAGTTTCGGGGACGAAAATCTTTTAAGGGGGGTGGACTGTAATGTCCCGACTTTTTCTAGTTTTTAACAATCATTTTAATAAGGAATTAAAATGAGAAATGCTATTTAAAACAAAACTAAAGTGATTCTTGATATATATATGAAAACATATGTATGTATAAATAGAGAGAATAATGTATATACTTATATACAACATTCAAATAGAAACCATAAGTGATAATACATATAAAAATATGATAGTTCATAGTTTACCATTTTAACAAAGCAAGGATTTATAAACAAAATCCATATAACATGAATGATATATAGGAAAAGGGTATTTTGTTTACTTTAAAAATAAAGGAGGACTTTAAACAAAAACAACACAACATGTATGCATACGGCAAAAGAACAATTCGGCCATAGCATATGTATATGAACACGTGACACACAAACCATTTAATTATTGACCAAAACAAATATCTT
This sequence comes from Allium sativum, assembly GCA_030737875.1. Taxonomy (NCBI): domain Eukaryota; kingdom Viridiplantae; phylum Streptophyta; class Magnoliopsida; order Asparagales; family Amaryllidaceae; genus Allium; species Allium sativum. Next base: position 727,477,073 of record CM060921.1, read on the forward strand.
TGAACATGAGACAAAAAGAAGTCACATAGTAAGACAAAAGCATTTAATGAATGTTACCTTGAATAATGAAACTAGAAATTGAGAACCATTCTCATGCGTGGGTTGCATGTACACAACCTGTATAAGAGAAAATATCAGCAACAAGAGACAAAGAAAAACAAGTTTTTAAATGCTTTAAAATCTAAAGAAGATACCTGCATTTAATGAAAGTATGCTCATGCTTCTAGAAGAACTAACCTAGGAGGAAGCTATTGGCTATAGTACCTTAATAAAACAAACTTTTCCTGCATGGTTTTCATGAATTGGCCGTAGGTAACTAGAGGGGAAAGGAGTAAGGCTAAGTGTTGTTACTGTAGGAGCATGTGCAGGAAAATGATTTTTTAAAAACGTAAGCTCAACTATAAATACCCATAAGAACATACATTTTTCTCACAACAAAACATTTAGTTTCATTAAAATCTAAAGATGATTCTATAGGGATTTTGGAAAGCATTAAGGTGAGGAAAACATTTACTGTATGGTTTAGAATCTTTGATCAAGTTTTGAATACTCTGTGTAAATCCTATTATGATCATTATGTGTTCACTGTCAACACACCATGTTTAATGCTAGTATACATTGATTTACCTCTATACAAACTGATATCCTATATAAAAATAGACTAGTAGTGTTTACATAAGTTTTGTTGCCGATCTAAGCATCTTGGTTTAAATCTGAACCATGTTCTGTAAAACATAGAGTACTTGATCATGAATTCTCAGAAGAGAATGTCATCAAAATCCCATCCTAGTTGGTAAATACAACTGATTAAGTATATATGTATTTTTGATTTCAAACAAGAAAACACAGAAATGAATATTTGCAAGAAAAACAGTTTAATAGACTTTCACAGTAAACTCTCTGTTTACATGATTTTTCAAATCAAACGAAACACTATTTTGGTTATATAAATGAAACCACATCTTAAAACCTTGATTTTTAGTGGTGGTTTCATGATTTTTAGTGTTGTGAAAGTCGAGAAAAGTTGAGATGATCAAAGAAGGAACTTTGATCAAATTCCGACCATCCAGGCTATCGGAAGCCATGCGGTTGAGAGGAAAGCTTCGTCTAGGATAGGGGCGTATAGGAAAAATATAAAATAATTTTTCTGATGTATGGATTTCGAGAATGAAGTAAAAATAGGGTTTTGGGTTTAATTTTTTTATCGGCGTCCATGGTCGAGCTGCTCACCATCGACAGTGACTGGGTGGTGCGGTATTGGAGGGATCGGCAGAGGAGATCGACGACATGATGTGGCCGGAGCCGGAGGCGTTCTGGTGGACGGAGGGAGGAGAACGAGATGGATTCTCCGATGAATCCATTTGACAGAAAAAGGAGAAGCATGGTGGAATCACTGTACACGCAGAGATGGTGGGACCCAGGGCTTGGACGTGACCTGGTGGTGGCAAGCGACAAGTGGAGGTTGTCGGCGGTGGTCCAGAGGGGCTACAGTGGGTGTGCACGTGCACAGTGGGGACTGTGTACATCACAAGGAAGAAGAAGAGAGGGTACGGTGTGCGCACGAGGAAAATGAGGTGAACGGCGTGTGCAAGGGGGTATGGTATTTTAGGGGTGGTACTTCCGAACAGTTTTGAAAAAGTGGAATTTGGCAAAGTGCTAGGGCATTGGGCAATGGAGCGGCGCATGGGGAAATTGATGGGAACTACGTGCGCAGGGGGGTCTGGTACTTTGGGAAGTGGTACGTCCGATATTCAAAAGTGGTACTTCCGATTTAAACTTGGCAAACAAAAATCATAATCGTGGCAAGGATCTTTCGTGCCCGGTAACTCGTACTTTAACAGAACTAGTACTTTGGCAAATCTGAACGAGATTTTAAATTTAAACAGTTTTAAATTTAAAATTTGAAAATAAATAAAATTTAAAAAAATAAATTAATTAATTAAATAAAAAGAAGAGTTTTTTATTTAATTAATCGAAGGCAAGTGGAAAGAAGAAACAGAAGATCAAAACGAAAAGTTCGACTATAGAAGTTCAATCAGTTTTGAAATAAAAATAATAAGTGAATAATTAATTTAAATTATTAATTTAATTTACTTATAATTAAATAAACATAAGGGGAATATTTAAAAAGGGAATAAGAGTTTAAACATCGTCTAAGCAGTGAAAATATATGAAGTAAAAATGCCGTGTGCGAAGCACGTGCATTATCTACTTATTCCCAAATAATGATCAAACCTGAACGAAACACTGTGTGCAACGCATCCAACTTAACTGATCATTTTTAAAAGATAATTAAACTATTCTGATATGAACCAAGTAAACAAACACGGTTTGTATAATGGTAACTAATCTGTAAACTGAAAAATAATCAGGATTATGCCGATAAACATTCATCGACTATAAAAGATATTCGTACATCGTTTCGAAGAGTCCGGAATAAATATTCCACTTCGACTCGAAGTATACGATGCATGTAAGAATACTGAAGACGACGATGAACAAGAGCGATTTTAAATAATATTTTCGGTCTGTTCAATCCCAGGACAAACCCGAATGGGCAAGTGTCTGACAACGTATATCAGTTAGATTCTACACATCGAATTTACGTAAGTATATTACATTGGTAGCGGAGAAATTCGTTTCTCTTAGCTTTATTACCCGTAATATATTTGGGTAATCGAATGAGTACTTCTGACGGATAGGATGATGTGGCATTCAAAGAAATAATCTGTCAGAAGAGAAACGTGACCTCAAACTTCGCAACCAGGAAATAACAAAAGTTGGGCTAGGCAGCATGGCTAGTTGGGTCATACCCAAGCATGGTATATTATCACCATCTAGAGGACTTCCATATTTAACTTCTTAAATCTTTTTCGCTCCTGTAGCTTTCGGAAACGGTAAATCGAGCTCAACCGTAGGAGTGATAAAATATTCATTACACTCAAGCCAAATGAGTGGACGGTCATGTGTGGCCGGGTTACAAGACGTTCTTGTTGAACCCCAGTGTATCCTCTCTAGAGTACACTGATCGGTGGGTGCTCCCCATACCCTGTCTGTTGGAATCCAATCTTCAATACGCACTCTGCGATTTTATATTTGTATACTATATACGTGAACGTGAGATGCAAGCGTTTCACTAGATAACTATTTATTTGATACAAACTGTTGTAATATCAAACGTTTTGATATAAAATATTTTGGTCATTATCCATATGCTAGTTATGGTTTGGCCTAACGATTTCTAAAGTAAATGAATCGGTCAACATGAAACCTTATTACTTATTTCTCTGTTTACATCTTTATAACTATGTTTCCTCACACCAGTCCCCTGATTGGCCTAGAGTTTATTTTTTGTGTTTCCTAAACTCTTGGGTACTCATAATATTTTATGAGTAGACAAGTGAATTCAGGTAGGCAAGTGGAACCTGATGAAGTACAAGTTCAAGACCCTAGTGACACATCCATTTTAATTACCCAGTTTAGTATCTATGTTTATATAATATGGTAATGTATAATTATGCTGTTGAACTATGATGATGATGTATTATGATGTGTACTATGATGTATCAGACTCTATGATGTAATATATTATGTATTTGTGAAATTCCGCTGTGAGATTCTGATGTCTTCTTATTCTTCTATTCTATTAGTTCTATCTTTTCTATCTCATCTTCTAAATTATTTCAATAATGACATGACTTTCGAGATATCGTAAATCGCGTCGTTACATTGGAGATATGTGATACTTGAATCAAGTTGAGCGTTGAATTTATGTGATTCGAATATCTTTCCAAAAAAAATATTGAATTAGTCAATTAATTAGGCTACACTTGAATGGTTGAGAGGATATTTTGGATGGGAAAAATTGATTACTGAATCAAGTAATTAATCGATGCATTTATAAAAGTGGAAAGAAGCTTAATTATAAATTCATTGATTTGCAATATAAAGAAACAAATATTGTTAACGGAGACGAATGCAAATAAGGAAACATATGGAAACCAAGATCAAGATTACATATTTACATTGCAGCCAAATCATAGGCATTTGGAAAGGTTTCACAATAATTGGATAATTAATTTTATTAATCTTTAAGTCATCCTTCATTCTCAGGTAATCTAAATGAAGGAAGTCATCTAGACATTAAAGAGTGCGTAGAAAATCTATTTGCTAATTCTCTCATCTTCATCTTTGTTCTTCCTCTCCAACAATTTTAACCATACATATATTTACTCCCTTTCACAAATTGATTATTGATTTAATGGTATTTTGTTTATTTTAGCTTTGTTTTATTAATTGTAAATAAAATTTTGATGAATCAATAAAGTAAGTGGTTAAGTGGAGTATCTTGTGTTAATGTGTTGTAATTTCAATTCTGTCTTGTTTTCAATCCAAGTTATCTCTTCGTGTTTTGGCTGACAAAGGTCCATTGAATATATAAGCTTCTGCAAAGCGCTACTACTTTCATAATAGTAGAAAGTACAACACAATTCCTAATGATAGTTGTAAAATAATATAGTGGTCATGTACAAGGAATGGCTCTAACCTTAGTTCATCCATATGGGTTTGTGGTAGACAAAGGAAATTCTTCTATACAAGGAACTTCTTTAGGCCAACCATAAACCGTAGCTGAAGATAAGAATACGAGTTGGAAATCAAACAGCAGACAATCAGTGGTTGATAACATAATCAACTGACACAACACTAAATATGGCGATTCTCAACGACTATAAGTGTCAGAAACAGTTTCATCAACTCTTATAAGTGTTGTTGTAGGGGAGTCCAGAATTATTTCCAATGCTTATAAGTGTAGGGACATTTTAATGTCCCAAAACTTATAAGCATTAGCAAAATTTCCTTTTTAAAGCTTATAAACGTTGGAACATTTTCCATCCTAGCAGTTACAAGCGTTGCTAATTTAATCATACCGACATATATAAGCGTCAATTAAAACAAATTAGTAACATAAACAAACATTGGTAGTATATAATAACTATTGCAACTAACATAGTATGCATGACTGTAATATAAACTATTTAGTATAAACTCAAAATATATCAATTTGAAAATGTATAATTCAATTAATATCAAAAAATTGCATCCATAATTATGATAGCAACATATAATATCAATTAACAAAAAAAAGTATCATACATAATTAAATTACTAAATACAGTACATAATTAACCAATCTCATAATTGTAACAAACTAAAATGCTGAAAGACAATATACTACCATAGTTTAATATAACAAATATCTAATACAAAAATCGGACCATATGACTTGAAACGACCCAAACTTCCCTGTCAAGGAAAGTCCAGATTGAATTGAGAACACGACCAATCAGAGCACAAACATAAGAACATTTCATTGCTTATTACAATAATTACCTCAGAGTACAAGAATATATCAGAGTACAAATAAATATTACACATTGGAAATACAATATCAGAGTTTAAATAACAAGGCAGCGGAAAAATAATACATAACACAACTGAAAGAAATACACGGATACCGAGCTTTCCGAATATAGCTTCAGCTGTAAATCCAGGATTCTGGAAAAGAAATATCTGCAAAACCAAAACTACTAGCTGCCCGTGTGGAAAATAAGGGCAACCAGAGTTTAGGTTTAAACAATGAACTCCAGGTTAGTCATAGGACTGGTGCGAGAACTAAAAACAGTTATTAATTTGATTTTAAAGTTAGTTAAATCACGGGACCATGCCGCATAACACGGAACGGGTTTACTCCACATGAATCTTAGTTTAAAATAAAACAACGCAATGCTCTTTGGAAAAATGAAGCTATTATAAGACTCAGGTCCCATCACATAATGAACGCAATTGAGGATAGAGTTTTTCCTTAAAATAGCCAAATATGCTTGATGCGCGAAATTTCATCTTTTACTATTACTATAAGTGAAGAAACCAACTTCAAATATAAATGTATCAATCATAGATGGCGTAGGTACCATTATATTACGTTGCCATATATATATTTATAACTAAAACTGAATATCGCGTATTGGAAATTGGGTTTCCATCTATGAACCAAGGCAAGCGATCGTCCTTACCAATTTGAGAGTCTCTAACCTGAGCCTCAGAATACAGCCGCGACTGCACCTGCGGTAAGCGATAGGGTCGGTCATCCGTCGATGATTGGCAATACCATAAACTATATGTTAGCCTGCCCTATGGGGCATAAAATAATATGGTCAGTATATCGACCAAAACATCCATCGATCCCGTAGTGACCGATATATCCGAGGCGCCTCTCTATCCATCAAGTAATAAGCAACATCCACATGAGTAAACAGTTTGGACTCCATACCATTACGTTACTCCTAGCTAGAAACTAACATATGTCCATTTTCCTGAAGTCCTCATCCCGTTTCTGGTTTATACCGGGGTGTGAAGCTCGCGAAGTAACGCTATACACAAAGTTATGCCTAAATTAGTTGTGCTTTGATCATCATCCACAAGACCCTGCTTTTCAACAAAAGTCTTGATCATTTGCATCTCGGCATGTCACATTGACAATCCATACCATACCATTGATTTCTGCCAATATATAACATCTAAGCTCGTACGTCTTAGAGAAGGGTGTTAAGCAAGAGAATAAATTCTCCGCCAGATATATATTTAGCAGAGATCAACGAATACAACATAAAGGAATACAATGTCAGACATACCATCCATTTACAAGTCCGTTCTGGGTCTGAACTGTACCAAAGGCACCTTATTCCTCGTACCAAATGTCCAATATAGGAGAGAGGTCCTCGCATATCCATCGATCTCCAAGTACGTTTGAACGATCACCACATATTACCTTGTCTTGGGTGTACGGCCCGATCAAGACATCAATAATCATCCCAACAATATGAAGATCTTCGATCTTCAACCACCGTCTTCATCTTCGACACTTGGTCGTTGTATTAATTATTCAGAATGGGTTAGACCCGGTCTTTCCGAATAACTCGCGTATTTTATAACCAATAATCAAGTGCTATAAAAACACATCATACGCCTCATTCCAATTCAGAATATTCTTTTAATAAAATATTCACATTATTAGGGAAAGGTTCCCATTAATTTTGTCAAAAATAAATTCTTTTAAATTTATTCTTTAATCGTCCTTTCGATATCTATTTCAAAAGATTTTGTTAACTAGTCGGGATAATCGAACCTTACCACAATAATCATTTATTATTTTCCAATCCCAACCAATTCACCCTTTGGAGCAAAATTAGTAGCACTCCATATCTAAACACCCATTGTGTACTGAGTAAAATTAATTACCATTTTTACGTTCAAATCTAATTAAAGATTTAACTATCGTCTGGAGTAAAACTGGTGGTACTCCATACTCGATCATTTCAAGAATTTGGTAAATCTAATTATCTCTTTTCCATTTCAATCTAATTTATTAAAACTCCAATTTGGTTTTAATATCAAAAATCATTACTTAATGATTATTCAAATTTAGAAAATTAATCTTTATCTTTAACTGGGTCAAAGAACTAATGTCATTTAAAACACAGTTCACGAAAAACCCAAATCATCTTCCATTAACTATGGAATCTTCACGGAAAACGGATCAATATATGATCGATATAAATTTCCGTATCAGACTAATAATATAAATGGTATAATGACGAGGCCTTTTTAAATTCCATATATAGTAACGGTCTTCATTCACAGAAGCTCATCTCGATTATTATTAAATTGAATTCCATTCAATTCAATTTTTTTTATTAAATTGGAAAACTTTACTTTCGAAATTTTCCATTTAAATCTTAATAAAAGATTTACAAATTCCAAATTATATTTTCACTATTAATTGGGTTAAAGAACGAATTTCTTTAAAAAAACATAGTTCGCAATAAACCCAATTCACATTTCATTTTATTCCAATTACTAAATATAATTGGAAACTCTAATAATCTTAATTAAAATTCACACGGGGTTTAAGAACAGTGTTTATTAAGACACCATTCACGACAAACCGAAAACCCAGTTTATTTTATTTAATTCCAATTAAATATTAATTAATCAGAAAACTTCATTAAATCTTAATTAAAGATTTAATTTAATTAATAACTAGTTCATTTCGATAAAAAAATTTAACTTTTGAAATATGGAATTTTTCATCCAAAGTCTTTCCAGATTATTAACTATGATTTTACATAATTTTTCCATATTTTTAGTAATTTTATTAAGGCTCGTACAGTCGGTTTCCAATAACGGCCACTGAACTGCATCCATAGCGACCTTTTCCAAATTTTATTTGAACATAATTCCAAATCCAACCATTAGATTTCAAATTTCTTATATTCATTGGAAAGTTCTTTTCGATACAAACCCAACGGTTCCGGTTTTAGGAGAATCCGACGGTTGGATCTCCCGTTACAACAATTTGAAGTTAATGGTTGAAATTCGCGAACGGTCGCTGCGCGACGCGTTCTATTCAGGCCATTAAATATATATAATGTATATTAGATATATTTTGTCGATTTCCATTTAAACGTATTTTATAAATCGTTTATATATTCGTTTTAAAACGATTCCAACTTCATATTCAATTTTGAATCAAAATTGAATATTCTATATCTTTATCATATCAAAATGATAATATTTCGAAATATTAGATTTTGAAATCACATCTTCTCGATATTCATTATAAATTGAATAAAATCGATCGATAAAAGGGCGTTTAACTACATAACTATTTTTATTGTTCAAAAATTTTATTCAACATATGAATATTTTATATTGTTTATACATTCAATAAAAATGATATTTTTATTGTTCAAGAATTTTATTCAATACATGAATATTTTATATGGTTTATACATTCAATAAAAATGATATTTTTATTGTTCAAATTTTTTATTCAATACATGAATATTTTATACACTTCATTAACATGTTAAAGATGACATTTTTAATGTACAAAAATATAATTCAACAAATGATTATTTTATTTTCATTAACATGTTTAAGGTGACATTTTTAATGTACAAAAATATAATTCAACTAACGATTATTTTATTTTCATTAACATGGTAAAGGTGACATTTAATGTACAAAAATATAATTCAACAAACGATTATTTTATTTTCATTAACATGGTAAAGGTGACATTTTTAATGTACAAAAATATAATTCAACAAATGATTATTTTATTTCCATTAACATGTTAAAGGTGGCATTTTTAATGTACAAAAATATAATTCAACAAATGATTATTTTGTTTTCATTAACATGTTAAAGGTGTCACTTTTAATGTACAAAAATATAATTCAACAAATGATTATTTTATTTTCATTAACATAGTAAAGGTGACATTTTTAATGTACAAAAATATAATTAAACAAATGATTATTTTATTTTCATTAACATGTTAAAAGGTGACATTTTTAATGTACAAAAATATAATTCAACAAATGATTATTTTATTTTCATTAACATGTTAAAGGTGACATTTTTAATGTACAAAAATATAATTCATGTTAAAAAGGTGATATTTTTAATGTACAAAAATATAATTCAACAAATGATTATTTTATTTTCATTGACATGTTAAAAGGTGACATTTTTAATGTACTAAAATATAAATCAACAAACGATTATTCTATTGGTTTACACATACAATAAAAATGTGATTTTTATTGTTAAAACATTTTATTTTAAAATATTCTTTAATTTCAAAGATTCTTTATTTTAAAAATATCCTTATTTTAAAATGTCCTTTAATTTTAAAAATGTCTTTTATTTCTGAATCGGAATGCGACTCAATCAATTACCATATAATTTTAGTTATATGGATTTCATACATCGCATGTATGCAACAATAATGATAAATAATCATCAAACAGTCCATTCACATCCAGAGCGAAGCTTACAACTGTGTGAGCATTAAAATGAATAAATAACTCTTATCATAGACTGTCAATCCATCGATTGGCATACAACTAAATATTGGGACTAGTGTATGTCAAATATCATCCCAATACCCGTGTGGGGTTTTCAAACAATAACAGTTTATTTAAACAAATCATTGGTTAGTAAATTTAACCAATTCTAATTCAGTTTGAATTATTTTCTATTAAACCATTTTCACTGCTCAAATTGTAAAAGAATAATTATAATTTAATTTCACTATCACATTAATAATATTAACATATTTTTAATATGTTAAACATTTCAACATCACAAACAACATACAATACAGTCAATTTAAATCGTCCATGGTTTGTGGACGAGTGGAGTGATCTAACATGCACTGTATACAATTTATAATAATTAAACTGATAAAAACCAACACTGGCAGTTCTATATATTTTTCAGTTATAAAAATAAGTAAATAACTATGCAGAATTTTTAGTGAGGAGTTCTCACCTTGATTGGTTTTGAAATCATTGAATAACTATTTATTTTACTGAATTAACTATACGTTTAATTCAGCCAAAATTTCCAATTGCTCCTGTTTTTGCTTTGGTCAGTTCCATTGTGAAGATCTCGATTTTACAGTTCTGACGAATCTTGGTTTGTTAAATTATGTAACCGTATGAAGAAGTTATACAATTTTAATCATTAATTACATTCTTTAATAATTAAATATTAATTAATTCTCCCAATCCCTAATTACATTCTTTTAGCCGTCGTCGTCATCTTCAACACCCAACATCGTGCCCCCAAACACCCTATCGCACGTCAGACCAGACCTCCAGAAGTTCATCGGAGTGTGCCACATCAGAGCCACCACCGTTGGCTACTTGCACCTTGAATCCCGTGCCATTCGCATGCCCGAAGCTCCCCAAACTCGACTGCGAACGACGGTGATTTTAGCTCCAATTCCGGCCACCCAAGTTGACAGTGTCCAATCGTCACCTTTGATTTTGTAGATTTCGATATTCTCTTTAACATGGTAGTTGAACATTATTGATAAATTCAAACGCATCATGAGAAATTGGGGTGGATTGATCCGAGTTTTCTGGCCATTCAAAGAAGAGAAGGCGGCGCTGGTTTATTGAGAGACTAGGGTTTGGATTTCTAGGATATTTATAGGTTATATTATTTTATTATTTAATTATTTAATTCTCTTTAAAACTCATAAATAGTCGCGAACTCCAAATCAAACCCAACGACTGTCGCCCCTAGATAAATACCCCCATTCTGAACACAATGGGATATGTTTCGTAATCCAATTCGACTGTTTCGATCAGTTTTTATTTAAATTAAAATATAAATCAATGTATATTAAATTTTAATGTACATTTTAATTTACCAGGGCTGCATAATGACTCCAAAAATTCCCCAAAAATAAATCTAGCAATGTTTTGACGATACGGTCCTAACAAAACTAATTTCGTCGAATTCGGAGACCGTTTGAAAAATGACCATTTTCTGCTCGATCCAATTCAAATATAAATTACCAAGCACATTTAAATTTACTACGCTTACATATTAATTCCAAAAATTATGAAATTTGAAACCTACCAATAATTTGACATTCCGGATCCAACAAAAGTGGTTTCGTCGAAAACAGAGGTCATTTGCAAAATGGCTATTTATTATATTATATTAAATTCCATAGCGACTATTCTGAATTTTAAACTGGACATAACTTTCAATTCCTGTTAATTTTTCACATTCTTTTGAAAGATATAATCAGACAGATTCGAATATTTCTTATTTTACTGAAATTCAATTTATTTTGAATCTTATACACTTATTTGAAATTTAAAATCGAATTTTCAAACTACCGCGCCATTTCAAGCTCGTTTTATAATTAAAATAAATTTATATGTTCTAACTTCGATTTAAATAAATTTTTCATCGTTACTATTTAAAATAAATTATTTTAAATATAATAAATCCATTAAAATATCTAAAATTAAAATTTTAAAATTGGTTATGAAATTCCGGGTTATTACAATCATCCCCACTTAAAATCTTTTCGTCCTCGAAAAGGAACGGAGCTGAAAGTTGTTTAACTAACCAACTCAACTTTCGTTCTGGCTTTCATTCTTCAACTTTTCAGTTTCTAAGAATTTTCTAATTTCTCAAAATTTTGGCTAACACCCTAAATTTTTGAAAAATTTCGCCATAACCTCCTTTGTGCGGGGAGATATTTAAAACCGCAACTTGCCTCACAGGGCCCTCATCAATCCAAAAGAAAAAGAAAAAGCCAAGCGGCTAGCCAATCAACTCATAAAATCATCAAACCCAAATAAATACAGTAAATATGTACCTATTTGCCGGACATACAATTTTATTCCTCTTCTTAGCTTCCATGCTTTGACCCGTGCACACATATAGATGTACATGTATGCAATTGCAACAAATTTTCAAGTAAGTTCAATATTTTGATTCCATTTGGCTAAAATTTACCTTTCATTCTCATATTGGTTAAATTAATCATCATTCCAATATTTTAATTAGTTAAATTAATAATCATACATCACAACCAGCAATCAATTAGTTGATTAGCTTTTTAAATATACATAACTTTTATATAGTCAAAAATCATATTTTTGATGCTAATTCCAAACAATAGACCTATCTAAGTTTTTGTTCTCACACCAGCCAATTAGACACATATAGATATACCACTTTCGAAACTCGAACATAAGCACTAATGATGATGCCTCATCATCAGAATCATCTCTGGGCGATTAGAGTGTGATTCTATATCTATCTAGTAACTGAGGCTTCGAATACACATTAATTACGCGCACATTCAAAGTCTTCATATACTCGGTTAGCCAAATTAAAATAAAATAATATACTCAAATACGTATTTTAAGATAAAATTTTCAAAACTAAATTTATTTTCATTTTTATTTTAAAATTAATACACTTCACACTCATTCTAGGATACTACTGATCCCATCTCTAACGAGTCATTCTTATAGGATTTTACTAATCCTATCTCTGATGAATTCTTTTGTTCGGTTCTAATGTGTCTTGTTCTCGAACTTTGTAAACCAAAGCTCTGATACCAAATGAAACGACCCAGTCTACCCCGTAAAGAAAAGTCCGGATTGAATTGAGAACACTACCAATCAAAACACAAACAGAAAAACATTTCGTTGCTTATTACAACAATTACATCAGAGTATAAGAATATATCAGAGTACGAATAAATATTACACATTGGAAATACAATATCAAAGATTTAAATTACAAGGAAGTGGAAAAATAATACATAACACAACTAAAAGAAATACATGGATACATAACTTTCCGAATAAAGCTTCACCTGCAAATCCAGGATCCTGGAAAAGAAATATCTGCAAAACCAAAACTACTAGCTGTCCGTGTGGAAAATAAGGGCTCCCAGAGTTTAGGTTGAAACAATAAACTCCAGGTCAGTCATGGGACTGGTGTGAGAACTAAAAGCAGTTATTAACTGGATTTTAAAGTTGGGTAAATCACGGGACCATGCCGTATAACACGGAATGGGTTTACTTTACATGAATCTTAGTTTAAAATAAAACAACGCAATGCTTTTTGGAAAAATGAACCTATTATAAGACTCAGGTCCCATCACACAATGAACGCAGCTGAGGATAGAGTTTTCCCTTATAATAGCCAAATATGCTTGATATGCAAAATTTCATCTTTTATTATTACTATAAGTGAAGAAATCAACTTCAAATATAAATGTATCAATCATAGGCGGCGTAGGTACCATTATATTATGTAGCCATATATATATTTACAATTAAAACCGAATATCATGTATTGGAAACTGGGTTTCCATCTATGAACCAAGGCAAGTGATCGTCCTTACCGATTCGAGACTCTCTAGCCCGAGCCTCAGGATACAGCCGCGACTGCACCTGCGGTTGGTGACAAGGCCGGTCATCCGTCGATGATTGGCAATACCATAAACTATATGTTAGCTTGCTCTATGGGGTATAAAATAATCTGGTCAGTATATCGACCAGAACATCCATCGATCCCGTAGTGACCGATATATCTGAGGCACCTCTTTATCCATCAAGTAATAAGCAACATCCACATGAGTAAACAGCCTGGGCTCCATACCATGACGTTACTCCTAGCTAGAAACTAACATATGTCCATTTCCCTGAAGTCTTCATCCCGTTTCTGGTTCATACTGGGATGTGAAGCTCGCGAAGTAATGCTATACACAAAGCTATGCCTAAATAAGCTGCGCTTTGATCATCATCCACAAGACCCTGCTTTTCAACAAAAGTCTTGATCATTTGCATCTCAGCATGTCACATTGACAATCCATACCATACCATTGATTTCTGCCAATATATAACATCTAAGCTCGTATGTCTCAGAGAAGGGTGTTAAGCAAGAGAATAAATTCCCTGCCACCAAACAAATATATATATTTAGCAGAGATCAACGAATACATCATAAAGGAATACAATGTCAGACATTCCATCCATTTACAAGTCCGTTCTGGGTCTGAACGAAACCGGAGGCACCTTATTCCACGTCTCATATGTCCAATACAGGAGAGAGGTCCTAGCATATCCGTCGATCTCCAAGTACATTTGAACGATCACCACTTATTACCTTGTCTTGGGTGTACGGCCCAATCAAGACATCAGTAATCATCCAAACGATGTGAAGATCTCTCGTCTTCAACCACTGCCTTCATCTTCGACTCTTGGTCGTCGTATTAATTATTCAGAATGGGTTAAACCTGGTCTTTCCGAATAACTCGCGTATTTTATAATCAATAATCAAGTGCTATAAAAATACATCATAAGCCTCATTCCAATTCAGAATATTCTTTTAATAAAATATTCACATTATTAGGGAAAGGTTCCTATTAATTTTATCAAAAATTAATTCTTTTAAATTAATTCTTTAATCTTATTTTCGATTTCAAAAGATTTTGTTAACTAGTCGGGATAATCGAACCTTACCATAATAATCATTTATTATTTTCCAATCCCAACCTATTCACCCTTTGGAGCAAAACTAGTAGCACTCCATATCTAAACACCCATTGTGTACTGAGTAAAATTAATTACCCTGTTTACGTTCAAATCTAATTAAAGATTTAACTATCGTCTGGAGTAAAACTGGTTGTACTCCATACTCGATCATTTCAAGAATTTGGTAAATTTAATTATCTCTTTTCCATATCAATCTAATTTATTAAAACTCCAATTTGGTTTTAATATCAAAAATCATTACTTTATGATTATTCAAATTTAGGAAATTAATCTTTATCTTTAACTGGGTCAAAGAACTAATGTCATTTAAAACACAGTTCATGATAAACCCAAATCATCTTCCATTAACTACGGAATCTTCACGGAAAAAAGATCAATATATAATTGATATAAATTTCTATATCAGACTAATAATATAAATGGAATAACAGTGAGGCCTTTTTAAATTCCGTATGTAGTAACGGTCTTCATTCACAGAAGCTCATCTCGATTATTATTAAATCGAATTCCATTCAACTCCATTTTCTTTTATTAAATTGGAAAACTTTACTTTGGAAAATTTCCATTTAAATCTTAATAAAAGATTTATAAATTCCAAATTCTATTTTCACTGTTAATCGGGTTAAAGAACGAATTTCTTTAAAAAAACACAGTTCACAATAAACCCAATTCACATTTCATTTTATTCCAATTACTAAATATAATTGGAAACTCTAATAATCTTAATTAAAAGTTTTATTCTTTTCACACGGGGTTTAAGAACAGTGTTTATTAAGACACCATTCACGACAAACCCAAAACCCAGTTTATTTTATTTAATCCTAATTAACAATTAATTAATCAGAAAACTTTATTAAATCTTAATTAAACTTTTATTTTAGTTAATAACTAGTTCATTTCGATAAAAAAATATTTTTATCTTTTCAAATATGGAATTTTTCATCTAAAATCTTTCTAGATTATTAATTATGATTTTACATAATTTTTCCATATTTTTAATAATTTTATTAAGGCACGTACAGTCGGTTTCCAATAACGGCCACCGAACTGCATCCATAGCGACTTTTTACATCATAATTTGGATATAATTCCAAATCCAACTATTAGATTTCAAATTTCTTATATTTATTAGAAAGTTTTTTTCGATACGAACCCAATGGTTCCGGTTTTAGGAGAATCCGACGGTCGGATCTCCCGTTACATCAATTTGAAGTTAATGGTCGAAATTCGCGAACGGTCTCCGCGCGGCGCGTTCTATTCAGGCCATTAAATATATATAATATATATTATATATATTTTGTTGATTTCCATTTAAAACGTACTTTATAAATCGTTTATATATTCGTTTTAAAACGATTCCAACTTCATTTTCAATTTTAAATCAAAATTGAATGTTCTATATCTTTATCATATTAAAATGACAATATTTTCAAAATATTAGATTTTGAAATCACTTCTTTTCGATATTCATTATAAAATGAATAAAATCGATTGATAAAAGGGCGTTTAACAACATAATTATTTTTATTGTTCAAAATATTTATTCAACACATGAATATTTTATACGGTTTATACATTCAATAAAAATGATTTTTTTTTTGTTCAAGAATTTTATTCAATACATGAATATTTTATATGGTTTATACATTCAATAAAAATGATATTTTTATTGCTCAAATCTTTTATTCAATACATGAATATTTTATACACTTTTAACATGTTAAAGATGACATTTTTAATGTACAAAATTATAATTCAACAAATGATTATTTTGTTTTCATTAACATGTTAAAGGTGACATTTTTAATGTACAAAAATATAAATCAACAATTGATTATTTTATTTTCATTAACATGGTAAAGGTGACATTTTTAATGTACAAAAATATAATTCAACAATTGATTATTTTATTTTCATTAACATGGTAAAGGTGACATTTTTAATGTACAAAAATATAATTCAACAAGTGATTATTTTATTTTCATTAACATGTTAAAGGTGACATTTTTAATGTACAAAAATATAATTCAACAAATGATTATTTTATTTTCATTAACATGTTAAAGGTGACATTTTTAATGTACAAAAATATAATTCAACAAATGATTATTTTATTTTCATTAACATGGTAAAGGTGACATTTTTAATGTACAAAATTATAATTTAACAGATGATTATTTTATTTTCATTAACATGTTAAAAGGTGACATTTTTAATGTACAAAAATATAATTCAACAGATGATTATTTTATTTTCATTGGCATGTTAAAAGGTGACATTTTTAATGTACAAAAATATAATTCAACGAGTGATTATTTTATTTTCATTAGCATGTTAAAAGGTGACATTTTTAATGTACAAAAATATAATTCAACAATTGATTAATTTATTTTCATTGACATGTTAAAAGGTGACATTTATAATGTGCAAAAATATAATTCAACAAATGATTATTCTATTGGTTTATGCATACAATAAAAATGTGATTTTTATTATTAAAACATTTTATTTTAAAATATTATTTATTTTAAAATATTATTTATTTTTGAAGATTCTTTATTTTAAAAATATTCTTTATTTTAAAATGTCCTTTTATTTTAAAAATGTCCTTTGTTTTTGAATCGGAATGCGACTCAATCAATTACCATATAATTTCAGTTATATGGATTTCATACATCGCCTGTATGCAACAATAATGATAAATAATCATCAAACAGTCCATTCACATCCAGGGTGAAGTTTACAACTGTGTGACCATTAAAATAAATAAATAACGTTCATCACAGATTGTCAATCCATTGATCGACATACAACTAAATATTGGGACTAGTGTATGTCAAATATCATCTCAATACCCGTGTGGGGTTTTCAAACAACAACAGTTTATTTAAATAAATCACTGGTTAATAAATTTAACCAATTCTAATTTAGTTTGAATTATTTTCTATTTAACTATTTTCACTGTTCAAATTATAATTGAATATTTATAATTTAATTTCACTATCACATTAATAATATTAACATTATTTTCAATATGTTAAACATTTTAACATCACAAACAACACACAATACAGTCAATTTAAATCGTCTATGGTTTGTGGACGAGGGGAGTGATCTAACATGCACCGTATACAATTTATAATAATTAAACCGATAAAAACCTATACTGGCAGTTCTACATATTTTCCAGTTATAAAAATAAATAAATAACTATGCAGATTTTTTAGTGAGGAGTTCTCACCTTGATTGGTTTTGAAATCGTTGAATAACGATTATTTTATTGAATTAACTGTACGGTTAGTTAAGCCAAAATTTCCAATTGCTCATGTTCCTGCTCTGGTCAATTTCATTGTGAAGATCTCGATTTTACAGTTCTGACGGATCTTGATTTGTTAAATTCTGTAACCGTATGAAGAAATTATACAGTTTTAATCATTAATTACATTCTTTAATAATTAAATATTAATTAATTCTCCTAATCCCTAATTACATTCTTTTAGCCATCATCTTCAGCACCCAACATCGTGCCCCCAAACACCTTGTCACATGTCATACCAAACCTCCAGAAGTTCATCGGAGTGCGCCACATCAGAGTCGCCACCGTCGGCTACTTGCACCTTGAATCCCGTGCCATTCGCACGCCCGAAGCTCCCCAAATTCGACTGCGAATGACAGTGATTTTAGCTCCAATTCCGGCCACCCAAGTTGACAGTTTCAGATCGTTATCGTTGATTTTGTAGATTTTGATATTCTCTTAATATGGTAGTTGAACATTGTTGATAAATTCGAACGGATCATGAGAAATTGGGGTGGATTGATCCGAGTTTTCTGGCCATTCCAAGAAGAGATGGCGGCGCTGGTTTATTGAGAGACTAGGGTTTGGATTTCTAGGATATTTATAGGTTATATTATTTTATAATTTTATTATTTAATTCTCTTTAAAACTCAAAAATAGTCACGAACTCCAAATCAAACCCAACGACTGTCGCCCTTAGCTAAATACCCCCATTCTGAACACGATGGGATATGTTCCGTAAGCCAATTCGACTTTTATTTAAATTAAAATATAAAACAATGTATATTTAATTTGAACGTACATTTTAATTTACTAGGGCCGCATACTGACTCCAAAAATTCCTGAAAAATAAATCTAGCTATGTCTTGACGATACGGTCCTAACAAAACTAATTTCGTCGAATTTGGATACCGTTTGAAATATGGCCATTTTCTGGTCGATCCAATTCAAATTTAAATTACCAAACACTCTTAAATTTACTGCGCTCACATATTAATTCCCAAAATTATGAAATTTGAAACGTAACAATAATTTGACTTTCCGGATCCAACAAAAGTGGTTTCGTCGAAAACGGAGGTCGTTTGCAAAATGGTTATTTATTATATTACATTAATTTCCATAGCGTCTATTCTGAATTTTAAACTAGACATAACTTTCAATTCCCGTTATGAAATCTGGATTTTTCACATTCGTTAGAAAGATATAATCAGATAGATTCAAATATATTGGTGTTTTACTGAAATTCGATTTATTTTTGAATCCTGTACATTCATTTTAAATTTAAAATCGAATTGTCAAACTACCGCGTCATTTCAGGCTCGTTTTAAAATTAAAATAAATTTATACGTTCTAACTTCGATTTAAATAAATTTTTTGTCATTATTATTTAAAATGAATTATTTTAAATATACTAAATCCATTAAAATATCTAAAATAAAAATTTTAAAATTGGTTCTGAAATTCCGGGTTGTTACATGACCAATCTCCTCTTATCTTCCGCTTCTTCTAGAAGTGCTTGCATACATTCAGTATCACAATGAATTAAAATTATCATTTAAAGCCAAGACATCAATGCTCAAAGAAATGATGCACAAGTTCATACATTTAGTTAGTTATTGTCACCACTTTACCTTCAATATAAATAAGTTTTATTTTGCTTTAATTGATAGAGGCAATTCAACATTCAATACCAAATTCAGTTTCAAAACTCAATTTCAAGTTTTGTCACGAAAAATTAGAAAAAAGGCTCAGTTTTGAAACTGAGAAAGGCTAAGATTTTAGAAATTGAGCCTTTCCGGCTCAGTTTCGAAACTGAACCGGAAACGTTTAGTTTCTAAATTGTGCCTGGCTCAGTTTGAAAACTGGGCAAGGCCCCAGTTTCGAATTTAGCCTGTCCGACTTAGTTTTGAATCAAAATTGAGCCGGAAAGGCTTAGTTTCTTAACTGAGCAACGGAAGGGAGTTGTAGTGTCGGTTGAAGAGGTCTGGGAGGTAGAGAAAGAGATGAAAAAAGGGAGTGCAGATCTATCAGTAGCAAAATAGGCAAAACATAAAAAATGGGCAGGTGAACCATGCGTTAAGGTTTGCCCATTATTTTATATACATCTACAATATTAATTGTTAACAATGTTATCAACCCTAGCCTTATCAACTAACAGATTCTTTTTACCATCATGGTTTATCACCTTATTAACATCCTAAAATTTATCTCTATGACCATATAGTTCTCACTTCTTTTAACCTTGAAACTTAAACTAGCTATGCTTCAGGGATGATGTGCATGAAAAACAACTTAGGTGTAGGAACTGAGCCAAGATGGTAAAAATAAGCAGAACATGAAAAATAACTATGTCCAGGCTAAAAACCGAGCCTATCCAGGCTCGGATTTTAGAAACCGAGCCTTTCCGGCTCGTTTTTGAATCCGAAACAGAGATGGATAGGCTCCATTCGAAACTGAACTCAGTTTTGATTTTGAACCTTTCCTTAACCCTTTATAGGGTCAAGTCTCAGAGAACCTTTTCTAAATCTTTAGTACTTGGGATTTGTATGATTTGCTTTTTGGAACTGAATAAGTTGTGCATAGCTTAGTACAACATATATCAAAATGATCACCAACCTTGATTGGTGAGGTATAAAATGGTGAAGGCCTTTTCTCTTTCATTTTCTTTCTTGCATATAGATGAGCTGAAGAAGGAAAATAAAAACAAGCATGAACATATATTGGTAGTTTGATCTATAAGGACATAAGATTTTTTGACATTTAAAATCTAAAATTAATTTAGAATTACTATTGAAAATAGTGTTTATATTAGATAATTTATTTAGAATTTGAAATCTAATCTATTTTTAATATTGGTTTTGAGTAAGTTGTAAGTACAAATTTAAATTTTGAATTTTGAATCTAAATAGTTTATTTAAATTTAAACGTTATTAATATTTTAAAACTAAATGAAATATATTATTTGAGAAATTGTAAATTTTGATTTTAAATTTAACTGGATATTTATTTTTAATTTTAGTATGAGCTTGGTTTTAATATATTTAAGCTTGTATTTGAAAATTGTATAAATACACTAGTATTATTTCAATATACATAGTATAATAAATGGTATAGATACTATAGTATATACTCTTTTAAAATAATTATTTAACTGAATTTGGCCACTTGTTCATCTTGGCTGAAATTAACTAACACTTGTACTAATATCGCTGAAAGTATTAACACTTGTCCCTTATACTCTTTTATTTTTACCGTGCTCTGTTACTTTAACTTTTCACCATTCCTTTTCCTTCAAGTTCAACGTCCCTATCCCCTTTCATTTTCCTTTAACCAGCCAAAAAAATTTCTCCCTAAAAATCGAATTCACCCTTTTGACCACCACCGGAATTTCTTTCCTCGATTCACTCCTCAAATTCATGGCCCCCTCCACCGTTCCTCAAATTGCTTTTCCCTTTTATCTCCAAATCAGTTCGGCCTCCTCGATTCACTTCTCCCAATTTGTTGCACCACCTTTCTCCATCAATACATTCCTACCTTGTCACTGCAACATTGTCTGATCTTAGCACACCATAACTAGCATATCGAAGCCGCCAACAATCAAACCATAATACATTGATTTAAGGTGAGTTTACCACATGATTTAACTTTAAATTTCAGGCATTTCAAAATCGATTTAAGCTTGAGATATAATAGCGAATGTTAATAAATTTGTTGTTGTGCTTCACTTTTGTCGTGCCCCTTCTTTTTTGTGTTTGGATGATGGTAACCTTGTTGTATTGTAACCTTACTCATGCTGCCTTAATGGTCTCCATGCCATGCTGCATTTATAATCACCATATTGTTGTTTCATTGTTGTTGGTTTTATTGTTAGAACACATGTTCCTTTTTTACTTATGTGTGCATATACATAAAAATATATGTGTATACATATATGTGTTGTGCTTTGCATTAAACAATACATGTATATATGGGGTTATTTCAGGGTATATATATACTAGGTAGGCTGCTCTTTACTTCATGTGTGTGCTAGTGATGCTATTTTATGTGACACATCCATGTGGGTCCATTTCGTTTAGAACCTGTCTTTTTTTAAGGTACCTTTCCCTTAAAACTAAATGTGCACACATGTTTCAAATGCATGAATGTACTTTCTAGAATAGGTTAAAGTAATCAAGTTATATTGTTCTCAGTGTTCTTTGTTTGATTTTTACTTTCCTTTTCACCTAAAAAATACCAACATCATGTTTTTGTTTTTGTTTTTTCTTGTTGATATCAATAACTTATGTCAAATCCTTTACACTGAAAATAACTAAATACACAGCCATGTACGTACAAAACAAACTATTAATATTATGCAATTGCCTGTGAAATGATTTTCGGGTCAGACATGTCCTGATTGAACTTCTCCTTATGAATCAATTGTTTTGATAAATCATGGTCAAAAGTTTCAATAAAAGCCAATAAACCATTCCGCTAAATAAAAAAATTTAGCAACAAAATAAGGGTTGTCATTTGTTTTTACAAATATATATGCCTGTAAAAAAAAATTGTTGCTAGGTGCATCATAAAACATGATGTCATCTTCTAATAATTACCTTATTTTGTGATTAAAATTTTAGGATACGGCATGAAATTAAAATTCAAATATAAATAATGAACAACATTTTCTAGGAATTATCCAAATCCAAAATCTAAATTCAAAAATCACCTTTTACTTTGATTCACTCTACATTATCTATTAAATAATAGTAAAGTAGAACCTTTTAAAGCTCTTTCCTTGATTCTAGGAGCTTTCTCTCTTCTACTTGATTCTCTCCAGATATTTTATTTTTAAATTTGTTTATCACTTACTTACTTACTATTTCTTTCACATTATTTTTCTTCTTCTGTCAATTTACATTTTGATATGGACATTTGAAAGTTTACACAATTATTTATCAATAGTTAACTCTTAACATTTTATATTTAAGTCCACATATTTAAACTAATTACAAAATCCAAAATTTAAGCAATTTAAATAGATTTAATTAACTAATATTTCTTTTAAATGCTAAAAAAGACAAAATTATGTTTTTTTTGGCTCCAAGTACCTATATTTCAATTTTCTTTATTCATTTAAGTCCCTTTCAATTATTTTCTAACATTTTAATTTAGTACCATATCTTACAATCAACTACATAATATTAAAACTATTTATAACGACTTGAACTTCCCCGGTCTCCGAAGAGAAGAGAAAGAATGGATTGTCTGAGAACACGACAAGTCAAAACACAAATAGAAGAACATTTCATTGCTTATTACAACAATTTACATCAGAGTACAAGAATATACAAAGAATAAACAAATAATATACAATTGATAAATATCAGAGATTTACAAATTACAATGCAGCGGAAAATAATACAAAACACAATTGAAAGAGATACACAGATACAGAGCTTTCCGAATATCATTCCAGCCGTAAACCAGGAACCTGTGAATATAAATTTGCAAAACCAAAACTACTAGCTGCCCATGTGGAAAATAGGGGCACCCAGAGTTTAGGTTAAAACAATAAACTCCAGGTCAGTCATGCGAGTGGTGTGGGAACTCAAAACAATTGTTAAATCTTTACTTTAAAATGGAGTAAGTCAAGGGGCCACGCTGTATAACATGGGACGGGTTTCCTCCCAAGAATACCAGTGCATAAAACAAACAAGCGCAATGCTTTTTGGAAAAATGAAGCTATTATAAGACTCAGGTCCCATCACACAATGCAACGCAAGCCGGAGTATAGAGTTTTACCTTATAATTGCCAAACATGCTTGGTACGTTTAAAACAAATCATTTTGATACTATTATAGTGTAAAGTGTATGAAAACAACTTCAAATATAAATGTATCAAACATAGTCGGCATAGTATCCCATGCTACTATGTCGCCAACACTAGGCTCTACAATCAAAACCGAAATGTCACGTATTGGAAATTGGATTTCCTTCATGAGTCGAGGCAAGGGATGTACTCCTCGCCGGCTTCGAGATACACTAGCAAATGCCTCAGGATCTCCCGTAGTAGACCCTTGGATCCTCCAAGGCCGGTCCTCTATTACGTTTGAGGATTGGCAATTCCAGAACACACATTTCCCCGCCCTATAGGGCGTAACTGAGCCAGATGACTCAATATCCATCAGCTTCGTAGTAACCGATATATCCGAGGTGCCTCGCATTCCAATAACCACATTGGTAAAAATATAAAATTGTCTGGGCTTGCAAAACCCTGACACCACCCATAGCTAGAAAGAAACGTCATGTCCTCCTTGGGTCCCTTATCCCGTTTTTAACTCATACCGAGGTGTGAGGCTCGCGAATTAACGCAATACACAAAGCTACGCTATATCAAAGCCGTGCTTTGATCATCAACCAGAAGACTTTGCTTTTCAACAGAAGCCTTGATCATTTGCATCTCAGCATGCCACACAGGCAATTCATGCCATGCGACTGATGTCTATCGATATATAACCTCTGAGCTCGTACGTCTTAGAGAAGGGCGTTAAGCAAGAGAATAAATTCTCCGCCGCCAAACAGATATATATTTAATAGAGATCAATCAACACAGAATAAAATCCAATTTCAGATACACATCCATTTACAAGTTCGTTCTGGGTCTGAACAAAACGGGAGGCACCTTATTCCTTGTCCCGTATGTCCAATACATGAGAGTGGTCCTTGCATATCCGGTCGATCTCCAAGTACGTCTGGACGATCACCATTATCACCTTGTCTTGGGTGTACTGCCCAATCAAGACATCAGTAATCATCCAAACGATGTGAAGACCTCCGGTCTTCAACCACCGTCTTCATTGTCGACTTATCGTCGAATCAGTTATTCAGAATGGGTATGAACCCGGCCTTTCCGAATAACTCGCGTATATTATAAACAAGTGCTATAAAACACAACATACGCCTCATTCCAATTCTGAATATTCTTTTATTTAAATATTCATATCCTTTGGAAAAGGTTCCCATTAATTTTATCAAAGATAAATTCTTTTAAATTTATTTTTTAATCTTCCTTTGGATATCAATTCAAACCATGTTAAGGTTTTCCAAACTAGTCGAGATTAACGCACCTTACCGAAGTAATCATTTGTTTAATTTCCCAATCCCCCATATTCATTCCATGGAGAAAAACTAGTTATACTCCATATCTAACACCACGGCGTTATCGGTAAATTTAATTATCATTTCATGTTCAAATCTAATTAAAGATTTAACTATCCCTAGGAGCAAAACTGGTGATACTCCATTCTCAGTCATTTCCCAAATTTGATAATTTAAATTATCAATTCCCATTTCAATCTAATTAAAGATTCATTAAAACTCCACTTAGTTTTAATCTTCCCAAAAATCAATATTAACGATTATTTAACTTTGGAAACACCAACATGCCGCATCGACAATCTACACCGTACTATTGATTTCTGCTGATATATAACCTCTGAGCTCGTACGTCTCAGAGAAGGGTGTTAAGCAAGAGAATAAATTCTCTGCCACCAAACAAATATATATTTAGCAGAGATCAACCATACAGTTCGAAATATAATGTTAGACATGTAATCTTGTCTTTAACTGGGTTAAAGGACTAATGTCGTTTAAAACAAAGTTCACGATAAATCCAAATGGCATTCCATTAATTATGGAATCTTCATGGAAAACAGATCAATATATAATTGATATCAATTTCCGTATTCGACTAATAATATAAATGGAATAACGAAAAAGCCCTTTAAATTCCATATATATTAACAGTCTTCCTCCACAGAAGCTCATTTCGATTATTATCAAATCGAATTCCATTGAATTCCAATTTAATATATTAAATTGGAAAACTTTACTTTGGAAAATTTCCATTAAATCTTAATAAAGAGATTTATAAATTCCAAATCACACTCCACTGTAAATCGGATTAAAGAACGAATGTCGTTAAAACACAGTTCACAATAAACCCAATTCACATCCCATTTTATTCGAATTAAATGTTAATTAACTGGAAACTCTATTAATCTTAATTAAAAGATTTATTCTTTTAACACGGGGTTTAAGAACAGTGTTATTTAAGACACCATTCACGACAAACCCAAAATCCAATTTAATATTAAATACAAGGCTCTAAATAGAAATTATATCGGCTTATATTCAATATCAAATTCTGAATCAACAAATATCGTAATGGGAATAATGATATATATATCTTCCAAATTTCTCCACAATATCCATATATTCACGGAATCCAGTATCGAAATATTCCGAAGATAATTTCAATTCAAATCCATTCCAATTCATATATTGGAAATTATGGTTAATTTTAAAACTATTTCAAATCCGATTTATTTATTTAAGAATATTGGATTATAATTCTAGTTCACAAATAGTTCATTTTCGATAAAAATATATTTTTATCTTTACAAATATGGAATTTTCCATCCCAATTCTTTCCAAATTTCTTATGATTTTACACAAATTATTAATATTTTTAATAATTTTATCAAGGCCCGTACAGTCGATTTCCATAAACGGTCATCGAACTACACTTACAACGACCTTTTCCAAATTTGATTTGGACATAATTCCAAATCCAACTGTTAGATTTCAAATTTCTTATATTCGTTGGAAAGCTCTTTTCGATACGAACCCAACGGTTTTGTTTTTAGGAGAACCGGACGGTCGGATCTCCCGCAATGTCCATTCGAAGTCAATGGTCGAAATTCGCGAACTGCCACGGCGCGGCGTGTTCTATTCAGGCCATTAAACACATATAATATATATATTTCGTCGATTTCCATTTAAACGTATTTTATAAAACGTTTTAAATTCGTTTTCAAAAGGATTTCAACTTCATATTAAATTTTAAATCAAAATTGAATGTTCCATATCATTAATATATAAATGATAATATTTTCAAAACATTAGATTTTGAAATCACTTCCTTTTCAGTATTCATTATAAGAATGAATAAAATCGATATAAATATCGTTCACGTCAAAATGGCGTTAATCTAATCAACACGGCTTTATATATTTAAATATTTTCGTGTCCATCCCAAATCGGACACCAAATATTTTGATCCATTACTGAATACTATTTTAAAATGTTAGTTATTTTAAAATAGTCATCATTTGTTATTTTAAAATATTCGTTAATTTAAGATATTCGTTCTTTCCGAATTAGAATCAGACATAGTCAATTACCATTTAATTTTATTTACATGGATTTCATACACACATGTACACAACAATAATCAAACATAGTCTACTATCATCCAAAGTGCATTACATAACTGCATAAGTGTTAAATATGAATAATTAACGCTTATAACAGCCTGTCAACCAATCGATTGACATATAACTAAATATTGGGATTAGTGTATGTCCAATATCATCCCAATACCCATGTGGGGTTTTCAAACAACAAACACTGATTATTATTTATGTAGTTGGGCGATGTGTAAAATATATCGTCTCAATCAATGTCAGTTAAATGTGTGTACATAAACAAATCGTCCGATTTGTAAATGAGTATTTATTTTATTCATATACATGTTAAAAATTATATTTTTAACTATAAAATATTTATTTCATCTCATAAATATTTTATACAGTTCATTTATACAATAAAAATGATATTTTTATTGTTCTAACTTTTTTTTTGAAAATTTCGGTTGCACAACGGCGTGATATTAGAACCGGAATAAGGTCTAGCCTTATCCCTCGCCTAATAATGGCTCGCGCCATGTACAAACCAAATTCTAATCAATTCATTCAACCAAACAACCAAATTTAAACAAATAATCCAATCAACCAAACAACCAAACAAACATGGTTTCAAACAAAGGTGTCGGGTGCTACTAAGCACCGTATGCATCCTAGTATATATATATTTAAATAGAAAATAAATTAAAGTGAGAAGTTCTCACCTTTGGGATCCACTCCTCCAGATTTATTTCTGAATTTCTAAACCGTTTGGATTTGCCCAAAATTCCAACGTAGTCTTTTCTACGTTGTTCATTGTAAAAATCTCATTTTTAATATGATGTTTATATATTTAAAAATCGCATTTTTATATCGCTATATATATAATAAAATCATTATTTCACTACTCATATATAAATATTATATTTTTATACTGCAACTTCATATACAAATATCATATTTTTATCTTACCATTGAAACAATAAAAATAATATTTTTATATGCCATTCAAGTAAATAAAAATCCAATTTTTATATGCTAGTTCTTACCATTGCATTTTTAAAAAATCATACCTTTCTATTTTTAAAAATCATACTTTTCTATTTTTAAAAAATAACTTCTTTCTATTTTTAAAAATCACTTCTTATTCCCACGTTATGAAATCTGTATTTTTCACATTTTTGGAAAGATATTTTCAAACAGATTCAAATATTTCTGGTTTTACTAAAATCCGGTTTATTTTGAATCCAGTACATTCATTTGAAAATTGAAATCTAATTTTCAAACTATCGCGCCATTTTCCTTTTATAATTAAAATAAATATTTATATTCTAACTTTGATTTAAATAAATTTATACGTTCTAATTCTATTCAAAATAAATTTTTAGTTGTAATTATTTAAAATAAATCATTTTAAATATTCAAAATTCATTAAATTGCCAAAATAAAAATTTTAAATTGGTTCTGATTTTTCGGGTTGTTACACTATTTTAATTACTTTAACAAACCACTATTCACAAATTCACCTAATAAATCACATCAAGGTTATTGTAACAACCCAGAATTTCTGAACCAATTTAAAATTTTAATTTTAGCTATTTTAACGGGTTTTGAATATTTAAAATGATTTATTTTAAATAATAACGACTAAAAATTTATTAAAATCGAAGTTAGAGCGTATAAATTTAATTTAATTATAAAACGAGCCTAAAATGGCGTGGTAGTTTGAAAATTCGATTTTAAATTTCAGTTGAATGTATAGGATTCAAAATAAATCGGATTTCAGTGAAATAAGAATGAAACATTATAATCTATTTAACTATATCTTTCTAAAAATGTAAGAAATTGAGATTTCACTTTATAAATTGAAAGTTATGTCCAGTTTAAAACTTAAAATAGTCGCTATGGAATTTATATATATTTTAATATAATATATTACCCTTAAAAATAGCCATTTTGCAAACGACCTCCATTTTCGACGAAACCACTTTTGTTGGATCCAAAATGTCAAATTATTGTTAGTTTTCAAATTTCATAATTTTTTGAATTAATATGTGAGCGTAGTAAATTTAAACGCATTTTCAATTTCAGTTTAAATTTAATCTACCAGTTAAAAAGGCCATTCTACAAACGGTCTCCAAATTCGATGAAATCAGTTTTGTTAGGACCGTATCATCAAAACATAGCAAGCTTTAATTTTTCTATAATTTTTGGAGTCAGTATGTGGGCCCGGTAAATTAAAATGTATGTTCAAATTCAATATTGACCATTATATTAATTTATATTTTAATTTTAACAAAAACATATCAAAACAGTCAAATTGGCTTATGAAACATATCTCATTGTGTCCGGAATAGGGGTATTTGGTTAAGAACGACAGTCGTTGGGTTCTATTTAGCGTTCGATCAATAAATACCCCATTTTAATTCAAGCCTAACCCTATTTTTCCAGAACCCGCCGCCATCTAAAGATAAAGAGCCAGAAAGCTTTGGTTTAAATCCTTCAAAAAATTTCAATCCAATTAGAAATAAATTATGGTTTCTAAGCGAAAACTATAAAGATTTTCATCTTCTTCAATGTTATACGGTTATGATCACATATGGATGCATAATTTGTTCGATTTTATGGCTCGAACTGGCTAGGTTCGCGCGCCATTCGAGGCGCTATTGGGGTGTCGAGTTTGCCTGAACTCCTGGGGGTGGAAGGCGACGCCAGCAGCTCTGACGCAGCGGCTCTCAATGGCGATCCGGTCGAGCAAGGAGGATGCATTATTGAACCCTAGTTTTGAGCGTGATGGGTTATTAATCGGCTTGGAGAATGATACGAGAGGGAAGGTGATTAGGAGGAAATGATTAAGGTTTAATGTAATTAATTATTAATTTATTATTTATTATTTATTAAGGTGATTCAATGTAAAAATTATTATATCTTTATCATAGGAGATCGGAATTCAGTGATTCCAGTTGCGTTGCGATCGTGACAACGAACACTACAACATGGAACTGACCAGAACAGAAACGGAGCAAATTGTTTTTTAAGCTAAATTAAACGGCTGTTTAATTTAGTTTGAAAATAAATCCTTCAATAAAGACGAATGGAGTGGAAACCAAATGTAAGAATTCTCTCACTTAAAATTTTGTATGGTTACTTATTTTATAACTGCATATATGAATTGCCAGTGGTGATTTTTATCTGTTTTAATTATCATAAACTGTTATACGGTGCCTGTTAGTTCGCCTCACTATTGTTTGCAAACAATGGATGATTTAATTGACTATATTGTGTTGTGATTATGATGTTTAACATATTAAAAAATAATGTTAATAAATTTGTGGTAGTTGATGTTTCTATATTTTCCGCTGCTTTGTAATTTGTAAATCTCTAATATCTATTTTTCCGCTGTATCTTATTTGAACTTTGATATATTCTTGTACTCTGATGTAATTGTTGTCACTACAAGAGAAACAGTGGTTTCCAACAGCCAGGGGCCGTTGGCGGCCGTTGGAAATGTCGTTGGAAACCGTTGGTCAACCCGTTGGTATATGGATCAACGGTTTCCAACAACTTCCAATGCAAACAACGCCAACTTTCCAACGGCTTCCAACTGGTCGATATGGCCACATGTCCCTTTTTTCTTACCAAAGGAATGTTGGAAACTGATGAAAACTGTTGAAAAAATGTCGTCTTTTACCATTGGAAACCGCTGAAACAGTCGGACCTATAGGCCGTTGGAAGACGTTGCTCACCGTTGGAAATCTGGGTGTTTTTTTACAGATTTCAGAATTGCAACTTCAACCACACACTACACATACAACCATCGAAACTGCTCCATTTTGAGCATATAACTCACAATCTCAACCATATATACACCCAAACAAAATATAAAATAAAAATCAAACACAAAACACATTGATTAACCAATATTTACATAACATATAACCAAACGTAGCCAAAACATCATAACCCATGTCCAAACGTAGCCAAATCAACACAACCATGTCCAGACATCATAACCAACACACCATACCATCATCAAAGCATCATAACATGTCCAAACCGTCAATATATACAACAAAAATTAGCAAGCCTCATCAACTCTCAAAACACAAATCAAAACAAGCTAACGTGATCAACTCTCTCCACCAGAAGATGAAGGTGGCGTACCGTGCTGGGCAATGTACTCCGCCAGCCGCTGGTTAAGCAGCTCCATCTTCTCTTCACGGCAACGATCACGCTCATGGAGCTCTGCAATCTGTGCTTTTAGCTGTGCGATTTCTATTATGATTTTTGTGCGCAGTGGAAGCTTGACAAAATGCCAAGAAAAATTGGATCCCAAAATATCTTCATATATGTTATAAAACTATTTGGTTAAGCACCAAATATCCTTGCAATAAATGTCCATGGCAACCAATATCTCTCCATAAAATCTAGCACCAAATCTCTTCATAAAATCTAGCATCAAATCTCTTCATCAAATCTAGCACCAAATCTCTCCATAAAATCTGACAACAAATCTCTCTACAAAATATGTAAGATTATTTGTTGCGCAAAATTGTGATTTGCATATCACCAATTTCAACACTCCACCTTGATACCAAATCACAACATCTCCTTCACTCAAACAATAGCCCCTTAGCTCTCACTTTAAACCTTTCTTTCTCAATTAACACCATTACAAACCTCCACCATCACCCACTAATGATGCACCTCCCTTATCCATGCACCTTGCCACTAGTGATCTTCAAAAGAGTTTGTAATACCACAAAGACATCCATCTCGTCTTTGTGGATTTCACAACTCGACATCCATCTTCCGCTTGACATGATCTCTTCATCTCCGGGATCCCTCGAGCATCATCAACATTTACACCCTTGTCGATACCATGATCCTCCACCTTAGAACCATCAGCGGTGACCATATTAACCTCTCCACCTTGCTGTGGACTAGGTTCTTCAACCGTCACCCACCTTTCATTATTGACCACCGAACCGACCAAACTGTGACGGCCCGCCCCGCACCAACCGACATTTACTCCAAAAGTGCGTTGTACACATGTCCAGTTAGCACGGAACGGGTCGCCAGAAGGAAAAAGGAAGAAGGAAATGAACATATAAAGAACCTGTAGAATGTCTCACAACGCATAGAACAAATATAATAATGACATACTTGACATAAAACAGGAGAGACAGTGCATAAGCTAAAAACCATAACTACGCATCATAGCAGCGGAAATCCAAAATATAGCTTATTACAACTTTTCAAACTGTCTCAAAGCAAAAGCAAGATAAAGGAGGTACACTACTAATGCCCAAGTAGCGACCACCAACGACACAGGGAGAATGTATATATATATATATCATATGTGGAAGCCTCCCGCCCGCCTTCGAATCAGCTACTCGCGCACCACCAGCTAACCTGTCTCTAGTCTGCTCGTGTGAGCACCCAGAGTAATAAGAGGAGACATAAAACTCTGGGCCAGACATAAAGCCTGGTATGAGCGATAAGCATCTAAAGTGAACAATAACAGGTAGACTAAAACATACCTGAACCGGGACCTGCAACCAAAGAGTTAGCACTACATACTATACAACACTCTAAGGTGCCATATCAAACAGTGTAAAGATACGGAGGTGGGGGTGTGCATGTCATAGTGATAACAAACAATCAACCATAGCATCCATCCTCACATCTCTCACTCAGTGCGTAAAGCATACGATATTCACCACTTCGATCACCCACCCTTGCTACGATCACTTTGCCCCATGAAGTCATAAAATGGCTTCACTGCACTGATAACGTAGCCAATAATCCTTTGCTATGTCCACTTGCCCCATGGAGTTATTCACCCCATCTGCGCTGGCTCATAGCCTTATCAATCCTTTACTATGTCCACTTGCCCCATGGAGTTATTCACCCCATCTGCGCTGGCTCATAGTTACTATATCCACTTGCCCCATGGAGTTATTCACCCCATCTGCGCTGGCTCGTAGTCTTACCAATCCTTTACTATGTCCACTTGCCCCATGGAGTTATTCACCCCATCTGCGCTGGCTCGTAGTCTTGCTACCATCACCTTGCCCCTCGAGTCATAATGAC
Organism: Allium sativum; assembly: GCA_030737875.1. Taxonomy (NCBI): domain Eukaryota; kingdom Viridiplantae; phylum Streptophyta; class Magnoliopsida; order Asparagales; family Amaryllidaceae; genus Allium; species Allium sativum. The sequence goes on from CM060921.1 coordinate 727,510,645, forward strand.
TCTACTGCACTGATAAGTAGCCCATCATCCTTTTTTAGTGGTGAATCGAAGTTATGAACGTCGACAACTCCTTAGCACACGTCCCGCAGCAAAGTCCAACCATGAAGTGAACTCATCGGTTCCCAACTGGATCCTGAGCTCTAACTTCCCATATTGGACTGCCTTTGCATCTCGGGTTATCGGTCAGTACTGGGTCGGGTCGGGTTTCCTTCAGACATCGGTTCAGGTCGGGTCTACTACATCGCGTCAGTTCGGATCTTCCTCTGGTACGGTTCGGGTCGGGTCCACCCCATCGGGTCGGTTCGGGTGTGGTGTCTCGCTTTGGGTCGGGTCGGGTGCCATCCCCCTCCAGTTCGTGCTTCCGCTCCGATCCGCCTCCTCATCCTTCACGTGCTCTGATCCGATCCATCCCCCTCTATCCGTTCCAATCCCTCCTCCTTAATCCGATCCGATCCCAGTTCAGTTAGCGTGGCCTTCCTTTTTGCCAATTTTCTCAAGTGTCAGGTTCTGATCCGATCAAATCCCTTGCCCAGTTCAACATATCCGATCCGAGCCCCATATCCGATCCGATCCGAAACCTGCACTGTTTTCTGAGACTGTTCCAGCAAGTGTTTACGCCATTCGACGACGTTTTCGACCATTCTAACTATTGAAATCAATCACAAAGCATTTCATACAGTCATAGCAACATGCATAATCAATCACAAACATCAAATCATCAATATGATAGGTTAAAATGGATCAAACATACCCAAAATCCCATATTTCCCCTTAAGCATGTTTAGGTGAAACTAATGATAGGATTAGCAAAACTTAACCAAATTAACCCAAATTCATATCAGAGGTCTAAAACATCATTTAAGAATTTATGAAAATTTTTCCAGAATTTTATCAAGTTTAAATTCGCTAATTAACACTAATTACCCTTAATTAGCCATAATTAGTGCAAACCTATGCAAATCACTCACCTTAGCCACAAATAAACTAAGATCTGAAATAAATCTCTGATTTGATGTGAATCCCAATGCTAAACAGAAGCTCCAATATTTATTTGGTGTAGATCTTCCTTGATTAGAGGTTGCTAAGCCAAATCCTTGACCAAAAGGTGATTTGGAGGTGATTTAGAGGTTGGAGGCCATTTTTAGGGTTTTCCTTGGTGATAAGTGGAGGCTAGAAAACTGAAATGGAATGATTCTCCAACTCATTTCAGCCTCCCCATAACCCTAATCCCGAAATGGGTTATGGGCCTATTCACTAATCACCCTATTTGGCCCGGTTAAGCAGTTTTTCACCTTCCAAACCTTATTTCAGCCATATCTCCCAAACGGTAAGTCCGTTTGACTATTATGACCACTCTACGGAAAGTTAAACCATCAAACGAATCTAATGGAAGTGGTTTCAGGTCAAAATTCCTTTCCAATCAAAAGTTATGGCCGAAACAGTACCAACTAGGGGCAAAATGGTCATTTAAAAATCGACAAAAACCATGAACATGAGAAATGACTCTAGTAGATGTTTCCCAAAGTTACATGACCATACGACTTCATATGGGAAAGAAATAAATATCCTACGATCCTCCGATTCGTAGAATGCGGGTTGTTGCACTCTTCCCCCCTTAAGAAATTTCGCCCCCGAAATTCTTTAACCAAAACACACAAAGGGTCCCGCATGCCTATCAACCATAAAACAACAATCAAACATGCAAAACAAGCAAGATTAGTCTATCCTAGCATGCGGAATAACTAAATTATGAAGTAGATCTTACCAGGCAAAGAATTCTGGATACGCCTCCTTAATGCTCTCCTCTGTCTCCCAAGTACAGTCACTCTCGTCCTTGCCCCACCGAACCTTGACTAGCTTCACCGCCTTCCTTCGAAGTTGCTTCGTATCGTGCCCCACAATACGAATCGGCTTGCGGTTCCCAACCGCCTCGGGTTCTACTTCGAAGTCCTCTAACTGATCGGGTGAAATAGTCATATCTGAGTCGTGAACGAACTTCCTTAGTTGGGAAACATGAAACACATTGTGAACTCCAGCCATCTTCTCTGGTAAGCCAATCCTATATGCCAAATTCCCGACTAGTTCAAGAACAGGGAATGGGCCAACAAATCTTGGTGCTAATTTGCCTCTCCTGCCAAATCGTATCACGCTCTTCAACGGAGAAATCTTGACAAACACCAAGTCACCAACGGAGAATTTTAAGTCTCTTCTCCTCTTATCAACATACCTCTTCTGCCTGTCTTGGGCAGCTTTCATTCTTTGTTGAATGATCTTAATCTTATCTGAAGTTTCTCTCACCACATCTGGTCCAAGCATAAACTTCTCGCCAGTCTCTATCCAACATGATGGTGAGTTGCACGGTCTTCCGTACAAAGCTTCATATGGAGCCATACCGATACTGGATTGGTAGCTATTATTATATGCAAACTCTACTAGATGCAAATGGTCATCCCATGATCCACCAAAATCCAATATACACGCTCTCAAGAGATCTTCCAGTATACGATTCACCCTCTCCGTCTGACCGTCGGTCTGAGGATGATATGCGATACTGAGATGTAATCCTGACCCTAGAGCCTCTTGTAAGCTCTTCCAAAACCCACTAGTGAACAATGGGTCTCGGTCACTCACAATGCTTTTGGGTACTCTATGAAATCTCACTACCCACATCATATACAATTCTGCCAACTTGGCTGCCGTTCTGGTCGATTTGACTGGTATAAATTTTGCACTTTTAGTCAATCGATCCACAATTACCCAAATGCTATCATATCCCGATCTAGTCCTTGGTAAACCATCGATGAAATCTATCGAGACTTGCTCTCATTTCCAATCGGGAATTTCTAATGGTTGCAACAACCCACTAGGCTTCTTTTGCTCGGCTTTAACTAGCTGGCAATTCATGCATTTGGATATAAACTTCCCAATGTCTCTTTTCATCCCTTCCCAGTAGTAAGTCTGTCTCATGTCTCGATACATCTTATTACCACCGGGATGTATAGTCAGTTTTGAGTGATGACATTCTCTAAGCACTTCATCTCTCAAACCATTTACATTGGGCACAACTTGTCTTCCATTCTTTCGAAGCCATCCATCTCGATCAAGCCTATACACATTCATCTCCTCATCGATACCCATCTCTAACTTGGAGATGATTTCTAATAGATTAGGATCTTCCCTCTGGCTAGAACCAATCCGCTCTATCAAAGTGGGTCTGATCGTCAAACTAGCTAGCATAACTGGATCCAATTCGCACTTTGGTCTGAAATCACACCCAGCGATATATTCCAGTTGCTTCCATTCAAGAAACATTGCCCCTAAACTGACATGTCTCCTACTCAAGGCATCGGCTACCGCATTACCTTTCCCAGGTGTGTATGCGATATCAAAATCATACGAAGCCAAGAACTCTAACCATCTCTGCTGACGGAGATTCAAGTCTTTCTGGGAGAAGAGATACTTTAACGATTTATGATCGGTAAACAACTCAAATCTTTCTCCCAAGAGATAATGTCTCCACATCTTCAGCGCAAACACGATCGCTGCTAATTCCAAATCATGGGTAGGATACTTCTTCTCATGCGGCTTTAGCTGTCGACTAGCATAAGCTACAACCCTACCTCCTTGCATCAATACAGCACCCAGTCCGGTACCACAAGCATCCGTGTATACCGTCATCTCTTCATTCCCTTTAGGAATGACTAACACTGGCGCACGCGTCAACCACTCTTTTAGACTCTTGAAGGCATTCTCACACACTTCGTCCCAGACGAAGGACTGATTCTTCTTAGTCAACTGAGTCAACGGTGCTGCTATCTTGGAGAAGTCCTGGATAAACTTACGATAATATCCAGCTAATCCCAAGAAACTTCTTACATCTGTTGCATTCTTGGGCGTAGGCCAATCCTATACCGTAGCCACCTTCGCAGGGTCCACGGCAATACCACTCTCTGAAACAACATGACCCAAGAATCTCACTTCCCTTCTCCAAAAATGACACTTAGAGAATTTCGCTTTCAATTGATGTTTCCTCAACACCTCCATCACTATCCTCAAGTGTCCCTTGTGTTCCTCCTCTGTCCTTGAGTAAACAAGGATATCATCCACAAACACAAGAACAAACTTATTCAACTGATCTCTGAATACTCGATTCATAAGATCCACAAAGTAGGCTGGTGCATTGGTCAACCCAAATGTCATGACCAACCACTCATAAAATCAAGACGGCGTCCTAAATGCCGTTTTCGGAACACTCTCATCTGCTACTCGAAGCTGATGAAATCCTGTCGCGAGGTCCAACTGGAAGAACACTCTTGCTCCTTCCAGTTGATCAAACAAATCATCTATCCGAGGTAGAGGATACTTATTCTTCCTCGTCACCTTATTCAACTCGCGATAGTCCACACACAAACGAAGGGAACCATCTGCCTTGGTGGCAAACACAACTGGTGCTCCCCACTCGGAGACACTCCTTCTAATAAATCCCTTCTTCAAAAGATTGCTGACTTGCACCCCGAGCTCTCGCTGCTCCCTTGGTGCCATACGACGAAGTGGCATCACTATAGGTCTGGCATCTTTCACTAAATCAATACGGAACTCAATCTCTCGGTGTGGTGGAAGTCCGGTCACCTTCTCGAAGACGTCCGGATACTGGCCAACCACGGGCACATCTGACAACTCATCCTGCGGGATGTCGAGGGAATTTACAAAACTAGCCATAACCCCATCACTAGGTAGACTACCAAACACTACCCTCCGCCCATCATCCACCCTCACTGTCACCAAAAAGCCCTCACAGTCTACCACCACCCCGTATATTTGGAGCCAATCGACTCCCAATATAATGCCATACCCAGTAAAGCCCAAAACAAAGCAATCACAAACATACATCCATGACTCGATAAGACCAAATTTCTACAAATCATACTAAGGCTAGTCGAACCACCAATCGGGTTCGTCACAACCAATGGTCTATCGTCTATCTCGGGTTCCAGTCCCAACCTATCTACCAGGTCACTAGATATGAAGGAACGGGAAGCCCCAGTATCAAACAAAACTCGAACTGGTACATCATAAATAGAAAGCATACCTTGAATAACAACATTCTTTCCTTTCTCCGCCGCAGTTGGGGCATTCGACGAAGAAGGAACATCATCAATAGCATATGCTTTCACAATCTGCTTCTCCTTAAGAGGTTGCGGACACTTATCCTTGAAATGTCCCACTTGACCACAGTTGAAGCACTTCTTATCTGCTGGCTTGGCCCGACAATCTTTAGCATAATGGCCCTTCTTTCCACAGCTGAAGCACTCAACATCCTTCTTGCTCTTTTTCTGGCCACCCTTAGATTGGTCCTGCTTCCTCTTATTCTGAGAGTTATTCTTGCCTCCACCGCCTGCTTGCGGCTTTGGCCCTTCTACAGATGCAGCCTCAGTATTTGACTTAGGGTAAAGACTCTCTGATCTCAAAGCTTTCCCCACAATCGATTCAAAAGTCTCATCGATGTGGTTGATAAGCCTTTCCCCTAAGTATCCATCCAAACCAGTAATGAACTTCTCATTCTTCTTTTCAGGAGTATCGATAAGAGATAGTCCATACTTTGACAAGGTGTCGAACTCAGCAATATAGTCAAAAACTGCCCTTCCATTCTGCTTGAGTTCCAAGAACCTCTTGAACAACACTGACTTCTGGGCAGCTGGAATAAACTTCTCGCTAAAACGAGCCTTGAACTGAACCCAAGTAACCTGATCTTCTGGAGTAGCTGTTCTAATGGCATTCCACCAATTCATCGCTCGCCCTTGCCGCTGACGAGACGCTAACCTTCTCTTCATCGCATCTTCAAGACCCAAGTCATCGAAGATACGGTCACAGCTATCCATCCAGTCCTGAACATCCGTGGCTGACTCCGTCCCGTGGAACGGCTTCCCACCAAGGTTGGTGTAATCCTTGCACAATTTGGCGAAATCGACCCTCGGTGCCTGCACTACTTGACCACCACCATTTCCGGGACTGGGAGCTGCCCCTTGCACTTCCCTAAGCATGTCTCTCATGAGGTCAGTAAACATCGCCCTCATGTCAGCAGCATTCCCATGGTTGGTTCCTCTACCAGCACCCCTCGTGTCTCGGCTCATCGTCAATCTGAAAAAGGGAAACGATTAACGACCCCATAGTGGTGCAAGTGCAGTGCGACTTCATTCTTATATTACTAATAGTATATACATATATATAGCTTTTGAAAGCCAAAGTAATCACAAATACGCGCTCTTATATACGTACTATCTCTCCCTAGTGTCTTTCCCTAGGTTAACTACGCAACCTAGAGCTCTGATACCAAGTGTGACGACCCGCCCCACACCAACCGACATTTACTCCAAAAGTGCGCTGTACACATGTCCAGTTAGCACGGAACGGGTCGCCAAGGAAAAAGGAAGAAGGAAATGAACATATAAAGAACCTATAGAATGTCTCACAACGCATAGAACAAATATAATAATAACATACTTGACATAAAACAGGAGAGACAGTGCGTAAGCTAAAAACCATAACTACGCATCGTAGCAGCGGAAATCCAAAATATAGTTTATTACAACTTTTCAAACTGTCTCAAAGCAAAAGTAAGATAAAGGAGGTACACTACTAATGCCCAAGTTGCGACCACCAACAACACAGGGAGAATGTGTGTGTATATATATATATATATCATACGTGGAAGCCTCCTGCCCGCCTTCGAATCAGCTACTCGCGCACCACCAACTAACCTGTCTCTAGTCTGCACGTGTGAGCACCCAGAGTAATAAGAGGAGACATAAAACTCTGGGTCAGACATAAAGCCTGGTATGAGCGATAAGCATCTAAAGTGAACAATAACAGGTAGACTAAAACATACCTGAACCGGGACCTGTAACCAAAGAGTTAGCACTACATACTGTACAACACTCTAAGGTGCCATATCAAACAGTGTAAAGATACGGAGGTGGGGGTGTGCATGTCATAGTGATAACAAACAATCAACCATAGCATCCATCCTCACATCTCTCACTCAGTGCGTAAAGCATACGATATTCACCACTTCGATCACCCACCCTTGCTATGTTCACTTTGCCCCATGAAGTCATAAAATGGCTTCACTGCACTGATAACGTAGCCACTAATCCTTTGCTATGTCCACTTGCCCCATGGAGTTATTCACCCCATCTGCGCTGGCTCATAGCCTTATCAATCCTTTACTATGTCCACTTGCCCCATGGAGTCATTCACCCCATCTGCGCTGGCTCATAGTTACTATATCCACTTGCCCCATGGAGTTATTCACCCCATCTGCGCTGGCTCATAGTCTTACCAATCCTTTACTATGTCCACTTGCCCCATGGAGTTATTCACCCCATCTGCGCTGGCTCATAGTCTTGCTACCATCACCTTGCCCCTCGAGTCATAATGAATCTACTGCACTGATAAGTAGCCCATCATCCATTTTTAGTGGTGAATCGAAGTTATGAACGTCGACAACTCCTTAGCACACGTCCCGCAGCAAAGTCCAACCATGAAGTGAACTAATCGGTTCCCAACTGGATCCTAAGCTCTAACTTCCCATATTGGACTGCCTTTGCATCTCGGGTTATCGGTCAGTACTGGGTCGGGTCGGGTTTCCTTCAGACATCGGTTTGGGTCGGGTCTACTACATCGCGTCAGTTCGGATCTTCCTCTGGTATGGTTCGGGTCGGGTCCACCCCATCGGGTCGGTTCGGGTGTGGTGTCTCGCTTTGGGTCGGGTCGGGTGCCATCCCCCTCCAGTTCATGCTTCCGCTCCGATCCGCCTCCTCATCCTTCACGTGCTCCGATCCGATCCATCCCCCTCTATCCGTTCCGATCCCTCCTCCTTAATCCGATCCGATCCCAGTTCATTTAGCGTGGCCTTCCTTTTTGCCAATTTTCTCAAGTGTCAGGTTCCGATCCGATCGAATCCCTTGCCCAGTTCATCATATTCGATCCGAGCCCCATATCCGATCCGATCCGAAACCTGCACTGTTTTCTGAGACTGTTCCAGCAAGTGTTTACGCCATTCGACGACGTTTTCGACCATTCTAACTATTGAAATCAATCACAAAGCATTTCATACAGTCATAGCAACATGCATAATCAATCACAAACATCAAATCATCAATATGATAGGTTAAAATGGATCAAACATACCCAAAATCCCATATTTCCCCTTAAGCATGTTTAGGTGAAACTAATGTTAGGATTAGCAAAACTTAACCAAATTAACCCAAATTCATATCAGAGGTCTAAAACATCATTTAAGAATTTATGAACATTTTTCCAGAATTTTATCAAGTTTAAATTCGCTAATTAACACTAATTACCCTTAATTAGCCATAATTAGTGCAAACCTATGCAAATCACTCACCTTAGCCACAAATAAACTAAGATCTAAAATAAATCTCTGATTTGATGTGAATCCCAATGCTAAACAGCAGCTCAATTTTTATTTGGTGTAGATCTTCCTTGATTAGAGGTTGCTAAGCCAAATCCTTGACCAAAAGGTGATTTGGAGGTGATTTAGAGGTTGGAGGCCATTTTTAGGGTTCCTTGGTGATAAGTGGAGGCTAGAAAACTGAAATGGAATGATTCTCCAACTCATTTCAGCCTCCCCATAACCCTAATCCCGAAATGGGCTATGGGCCTATTCATTAATCACCCTATTTGGCCCGGTTAAGCAGTTTTTCATCTTCCAAACCTTATTTTAGCCATATCTCCCAAACGGTAAGTCCGTTTGACTATTATGACCACTCTACGGAAAGGTAAACCATCAAACAAATCTAATGGAAGTGGTTTCAGGTCAAAATTCCTTTCCAATCAAAAGCTATGGCCAAAACAGTACCAACTAGGGGCAAAATGGTCATTTAAAAATCGACAAAAACCATGAACATGGGAAATGACTCTAATAGATGTTTCCCAAAGTTACATGACCATACGACTTCATATGGGAAAGAAATAAATATCCTACGATCCTCCGATTCGTAGAATGCGGGTCGTTACACAAACTATATAGGTTTTCCTCCTCCAAAACTCCTCGCATCATCACATGACCACCCTTCTTCACTCTCAAAACTCCACCTCGAGTCTCATAAGTGCATCCGCGGCGATCTAACTGACCGAAAGATATGAGGTTATGCGAACAAGTGGGTATGTGCCTCACACCGGCCACTTTTCTCACCACTCCATCATGCATCCGAAACCTAACAGCTCCAACTCCACAAATTGGTAGCTCTACTCCATTGGCCGTCTTTATCATACCGACACTCTTCTCATACGAAGAGAAACTTTTCACATCACGGCATATGTGAAAACTGGCTCCTGAATCCATTTTCCAAGGCTCCACAACACTAAATTGGACATCACATGAAGAATCGCTTTCGGTACCTTCAGCAAAAGTTGCTTGTGCCAATCATTATTATTATCACCTTGCGCCTTCTTCTTCTTTATATCTCGTATATATGAATAGCAATCATTGCGCTTGTGACTTTCCTTACCACAATAACAACAAGCACCTTTACCATTAGCCCCTTTCTTCTTCCTTCTTGTATCTTTCCCCGAGTCCCTTGCTACCATCGCCTCAGTTCGAACCGATTTCAACTCCGACCCTTTTCTCCTTAGCTCCTCATTCAAAAGACTGCTTCGAACCATTTCTAAAGAGATAGTTCCATTAGCATTGGAATTACTCAATGAAACAACCAAAGTCTCCCAACTTTCCGAAAGAGAACTCATCAACAAAAGATCCTGCGACTCATCATCAAAATTGACCTTCATATTTGCCAATTGATTGATGACATCCTGAAACTTGTTCAAATGCTCTACAACAGACTTCTCCTCATCCAATCGAAGTTGCACCAACTTTCGAACCAGAAAAGCCTTACTTGTAGCACTTCTCGACTCATACAAAGATACTAATTTGTCCCACAATGCCTTCGCGGATTCACAACTAACCACATGGTGGAAGACAGAATCATCCAAATATTGGCGAATCAACGCAATCGCCTTTTGTCCTTTTTCTTCCACTTACCCTAATCCATATTCGAGGGCTTCACCCCATCTCCATCAATGGGATCATGCAAATCATTGAGATAGAGAATGTCCTCCATCTTCGGCTTCCATATACCCCAATTCTTCCCATTTAAAATAGCCATCTTTGAAAATGTCATCATCTCCGACATCTCCAATTTCAATCCAACAAACATTCCACGCTATGCGATGATCTGGCTCTGATACCAAACTGTTATGATTTTTGTGCGCAGCGGAAGCTTGACAAAATGCCAAGAAAAATTGGATCCCAAAATATCTTCATATATGTTATAAAACTATTTGGTTAAGCACCAAATATCCTTGCAATAAATGTCCATAAATATAGCAACCAATATCTCTCCATAAAATCTGGCACCAAATCTCTTCATAAAATCTAGCACCAAATCTCTTCATCAAATCTATTACCAAATCTCTCCATAAAATCTACCAACAAATCTCTCCACAAAATATGTAAGATTATTTGTTGCCCAAAATTGTGATTTGCGTATCACCAATTTCTTCCTTCTCCCGAGCCCTCTAATACGTCTGCTGATGTGATCTAACTTGTATCATTTTCGAGTACATATATAATATATCAACCAGGATTAATATACTTTGAATTTTGATTTTTTTTAAACTTGCACTTTCTATTAGAAAACTACAAGCTAATTTTTTTAAACTTGCACTTTTTATTAGAAAACACAGACACATGCCATATGCAAGTTTCAATTAGAAAACTACAAGCCATAGGCAAGTTGATTCAGTACAAAAATAGAATTGGATTTAGTACTCAGGAAAAAAATTAATATAACATAATGTGATAAGCGCTTTTGCAGATTGATACACCTTTAAATAAACTTCCTAGGGACAATACTATCTAAGTGATCTAACCTGTATATAATTCCTGTATTTGATATTAGCATTTGGAGTAAATTTGAGTTTTTATTATAAATTTTAGTATTACCTCTAGATTTCCATAACCATATCGTCTGTTCCGGGTGGGCTTATCCATGACAACATCAAATATCATGTCCTCATCATCCTTGGTCAACTTAGTCCTCCCAGTAGATTCCAGTAACTGCGCCCTTTGTGCTTGAAATTTCTCTTATTAAACATAAAACAAATGAAATTAGATAACACTATTTTAATTAAATTATAACTATAACTTAACTATTCTATACTTACATATCTCTCGCGCCTTATCATCATGGTCCCAACTGTAGGAAACTGAGCCTGTGTCGTCAGTCCGACTCAGTGCATGAGTATGCCCGAAAACATCCCAGTACGACACAGGAGCCATACGCGCTCTCTCCTGAAATAAGGATGCATATATATATATATATATATATATATATATATATATATATATATATATATATGTGTGTGTGTGTGTGTGTGTGTGTGTGTTTGTAAATTAAAACTTAAAGTTAAATCAACTATTAAATTTAAACGATGCAATAACTAAATATACCAGATCCTCACGATGGTGCTGAAACGACTTCGACCCACCTTGAAGCGTAACAGGATTCTTGCTTCTGTTAGCTGCATTTCTCTCAGACGAGGCCAATACATTTAATTTTTTTTAAAATGTATTATTCTAAATCACATATTAATTGAATGGAATAATTTAAATTAAATATGCAGTAAATTTACCAGAAAATCCTCATTATTATTCCAACAAGCAAGCAACTCATACCACACCGATTCGCCTATCCAATTCGGTTTTTTCCTACTTGATTTCAAACTGTTCAGTTTCTCTCTATAATTTTTTGCCACTTAAGAATTCCAGTGGCGCTTGACGACATCTAAATCCGTCTCCTGCAGATCCACTGAACCCTGCATTTTTTTAAAAAATAGCGTACATATATGAACTTATCAAATAAGAGCATGACCACTTAACATAATAAATGTTATATCACACATACCAGAAAATCCTGCATGTAGTCTCCTTCACAATGTCGGGTACCGACGTCCATGTGGGCCAACATCCAATCGTGCGAGCTTGATATGCGCGTTTAGATATCCTCAAGACTGCGTTGGACGACTCCAACTCAAAACCCCTGTGTTAAACAAAAAAAATCATGGCAATTAAAACAACAAAGAATGTAATTTATTGTACTTGAATCAAATTTATACTATAAACTTAGTATTTACCCTATGCTGGCTTTTGGCTTAAACCAAACCACAGGACGAGATAAGTCTGAAGGACCACCCTCATCACCACCTACTGACATCACCTGTTACAGATAACAACATAACATATATAGCATAAACATAAAAGAGCTATGTAAAAACAAGGTATGAGATAACATGAGTACCTGTTAATAGATATGTCTACTTAACATATGAGTTACTTGTACATAGATAACAAAAGAAATATTTATTAAAATGTGTTAACATAAGAAATACCTACTAAATATGAATTTGATGCTTACTAAAAAATAAACATAAAATTACCTTTTTAAAATGAGGATTATTGGTTAGTCATCCTCATCACTTTCACATTCTGACTCCATTTCCTCCTCCATATTTGGTTCATTTGTAGTCTCAAATACGTCAATTAATGTGTATGATTCATCGTTTAGAGGTCCAAAATCTGTTTGATCATCGGTTATTACTACTTCTGGATTTTCGTCGACATCTGCTTGATAAGCTTGGTCGTCAGGAATATTACGTCCGTCAAAAGTAAACCTTGCCTTTGTTTTGAAAATAGCCCACCAATCTATTTTGTTTCTTCTCATAGATGGATAAGGAGCATAATAAACTTGAAGATCCTGTTTGGCAAGTAAAAAAGGATCGCACTTATAATAATGGGAAGTATGTCTCACTACAATAAGATTATATTTTGGTGCACCTTAATTCCAGAACTCGAAATGTTGTTGAACCAGTTGCATTTAAACAAAAATACTTCTTCCGCGGGTCGTGTGAAATATGTCAATTGCAGAATCTGGTTTAGAACGCCATAAAAATCATGTATATGGTCGTTTGGATCATCACTACCTTTAACAAATACACCGCTATTGTCAGTTAATTTTTCAGCACCATATTCTTTAGTGCTAAATGTATATCCATTAACAAAGAATATTGGATATGTCTGGACATTTCTTTTTGGTCCCATTGCCAAATGTTTCAATCCTTTGTCCACAACACAATTTGTTAGGTCAAAAACATAATTAGTAAACCAACTAACGAATTCTTTGCTGATATCACCGTTTTGATACTGTGATTCATAAATGTTGCAATTATAGGACAAATGTTACATTTATGATTAAACATTTAGTACATGTATACATAGATGTATAAGTTCAGTACCTAATGAACGATGCAACTTCAGTGCAATTGAGAAGAATATATGTGTGTGTTGTATTATAATCTTTATCATTCAGCCATTCTTCCACACATCTACCAGAAGGCCGTCCATGTTTTTTAAAAATAGATAAAGTCGCTGGACAATCATGTTGATCAATGCCTTCGTCATTACGTGCAGTACTTGCAAATGATATGTTCACATGATCACTAAAATAATAAGAGAAAAAAAATGAAGCTTCTTCTTTGATGTATGATTTGCAAATAGAACCTTCAACTCGAGCTTTCTGCCTCACTTTTTTCTTTAAATGATTTAAATACATATTTATAATTAATGTAAATTATTTTTATTACACATTTCATTAACCAAAATTTAAATTAAGTAAATATTAATATACCTTTCAAATGGATACATCCATCCATATTGTACAGGCCCTCGAAGGCGTGCTTCTGATGGAAGATGAATAGGTAAATGCTCCATACATTGAAAAAACTTAGAGGAAATATTTTTTCCAATAATATAGGGATTTCTTCCTCTGGTTTACGTAGATGATCAAGTTTTAATGTAGTAGAACAAAGCTCTTTATTGAACAAACTAAGCTCTGTTACAACAGTCCAAATTTTTACATGCAATAGTTCTTTGAAAGCGACGGGCAATAAATTTTCCATCATAACATGACAGTCGTGGCTTTTCATCCTGCTAAGTTTGCAGTTTTTATAGTCGACACATCTACGAAGATTGGAAGATATACCATCTGGGAATCTTAATCCTTCCATCCATTTTAAAAATATTTTAACTTGATTATTGTCCAGTTCATAGCACGCTTTCGGTTTTTTTGGTGTCATTTGGCTTTATAAGAAGCCCCGGACGATTCCATATTACTTCGATATCGCATCTTGATTTCAAATCATCTTTCGTCTTCCCTTTGACATTCAAAATTGTATTGATTACATTAACAGAAACGTTTTCTCATTATGCATCATGTCAATATTATGACGAATTAGAAGATCTTTCCAATAAGGCAACTCCCAAAATATGCTTTGTTTCCACCAATTACGAGTCGTTGATTTACCTTGAATTTCTGCCTGTACTCCGGTTTCATGAATCTTGGGAAGATCTTTCCAAGTTCAAAAATTTCTTCACTTGTCCATACTTTAGATGGTCGCAAAGTTTCATGCCTATTGACTGTAAAAAATTTCTTATCTCTTCTAAAAGGATGATGTAACACCCCACGTCCATTAGTGTCACTCACAAAGGGAATGCAATAACTTCCATGGAGGTTTTAAGTGAATATAGAACAGTAAAATTACAACAAGACAGATATAAAATAGTACTTGGAAATTCAAAAACTTTATTTCATTGTAGCAGAAGTCAAAACATGTTTGATTACATCATAACACCATATTCAATGTCAAGTACAATATCTATCTTGATAAAACAAGTACATAATCCCATTACATGAATAGCCATTAAAAAGAAAGATAACAAGCTGGACTTTACTTCAGCAGTCCAAGCTTTCCAGTAGATAAGCGATCCAACTAGACTCCACTAGAACTTGGCCCAACCTGCGGACCTGAAGGGAGAAAAAGGATGGAAAAGAGGGGGTCAGACATAAAGTCTGGTGAATATGATAATTCTACAATACTATTACCAAAATAACTGGACTAAGGCATAAGCTGGAAACCAAGAAAATGTCTATGAAGAGCAGATTAAGGACATAGACAATCGCTAAAGGCAACGTTATAAGCGCTCCTAAATACTAAAGGATAAACACTATACTGCACCACACCAGTCACCCTAAAGATTCATCCCACTTAGCTTCACTTAGAAACTTTCCCAATGGCTTTACGTACCCCTAGCTGACTACATAGGTGCCGCCTGCCCCTATCTCCACTAGGTGTACCCTACTTCCCATTATTCGATCGGCTCCCTAACTCGTAGATACCCGTGCTGGCCCCACAGTGGGGTGTATCACTCCCCTAAAGTGGCAACCTGATACAACGGACATGCACGGCTTATACCTACACGATGCAACAACGTCTTACCTACCAGCCCGGGTCCACACACGCATATGAAACCCATTGGACTTGCGTTGCCACCGCTCCCTGTTTTGGCCTCTTATAGTCAAACCCAGTATGCGTGTCCCGTCCTCGACTTGAGTCGAGCCCACAAAGATACGTTTTGGGATACTGGTTGAAATGGGCCCCCACTATTTACCACAAGCATTCCACCTAAGCTTGTCCCCATTAGTCCATCCCACTTAACCCACTTAGTCATGTTCATTTACATGTGTGTTTGGTTAAGTCTAATCGTATTTCAAATGCCTCTAAAGGCAACCACCAGATTCCTCATGCCACCCAAGGCACCTACTTAACCCCCATGTCCCACCTTACATGATTATCTGGTTAAGTATTTCTTAGTTCATTAAGGCCATAACCTCATAAAGACCTCTCACATTAGACTGGCATTTATGGCAGCTGGATTTGCCAGGCGGGTCCGGGCAGTCTTACACCATAAAAGAGTCTAACCTCGTGTCTTTACAACTGTTATGCTTTAGTTTGGGCCTAGGACCTCTCACATTGGGCCGACATTTGTGACTACTGGATTTGCCGGGCGGGTCCAGGCAGGTTTACATCACAAACGGGTCCAACCTCGTGTCCTAAGCATTGATTATTAATAATAATCCACTTTCCCCCAATTTTAATAATTCCCTACTTGAATTATTAATTACTTCCAATTTTTAACAATGTCCATAATTGACTCAATTATGGACATCCATTCATGGTATGCAAAATCTTACAAAATTGCACCCAATTTATTAATTCCTAATATTACCCCTACCCCACGTTTGAACGTTTATTCGCAAAATATATGTTAGACTCGAATAGCCTAACTCATAGCATAAAAGAGATTATCATAATAACAACATGTATATGTGACCAAATGAATCATAATAAGGGGTGAAACTTGCATATGTCCAACTTGCATAGATTATACATGTCATGGACCTAAAGGTGTCAACTTGTTCAAAATTCACCTAATATAATCTCAATCTATTTTCATAAACTTACATATGAACATGTGTGAATCGACATCATCTAATTTTTTAACAACATGGTTTTATATGGGTACACCTAACTCAATAGGCAAATTCCCATATTCAAGTTTTATTTAATTATAGTTTCAAGTTTATGGGTACACCTAACCTAATAGGCAAATTCCCATAAACAAGATCCATTTAAATTAAAAAAAACATAACTTTAAGCATGTTCCAACAACATCATGATTTTACAACATAATATAGCATGATTTATAACATGGCATAGTATGATAGTATAACATAGCTTGACATGATTCTCAACATAGCACGACATAGCATAAGAGAATTTACAACATAGCATATATAATTTACATCATACGACAACATAATAACATAATAAGAGATCCACAATATATAGAATTTACAATTACAAATCACGTCACTTTCTTGTGATCCATTCATAACTGAGTCAAATTAGTTTGTAATAGTCTTGTGAGAATCATCATACTCACCAACAAAAGAAAAGAATTAGAGAAAGAGAGATCTTTTGATTTGATTTGTGTAGATTTAGTTGTAGATGATTAGGCTTCCTCTTCTTAGTTTGTGACGGCTATGCTGAACTCCATGGCAGCAGCATGACGGTAGCTTCTCTAATTTTACAAGTGATTTAGGTCTAGGGTCTACCCACTTATTTATAGATTTTAGAATTCATTTAGGCCATTAGATTTAACCTAGAAATAACCGCAGCCGTTCAGACAAGATGGGGTTTATCTTGTTGACTCAGCAATGAGTCAGAAGTGACTCAGCAAACACTCAGTATATTAATAAACTTCTATTCATGTCATAAATATATATATATATTTTCTACAATGAACATATTAGATACATCCCCCTTTACTTATTATTGTTTTTATATACATATTAGATACATCCCCTCTCTCACACACTTATTAATATTTTTATATTCATATTAGATACATCCCCTCTCTTACACACTTATTAATATTTTTATATTCATATTAGATACATCCCCTCTCTTACACACTTATTAATATTTTTTATATTCATATTAAATACATCCCCTCTCTTACATACTTATTAATATTTTTATATTCATAATAGATACATCCCCTCTCTTACATACTTATTAATATTTTTATATTCATATTAGATACATCCCCTCTTCTACACACTTATTATTATTTTAGCAACTTTAGTGTTAATAGAAAATTCGGGGTGTTACATTCTCCCCTCCTTTTAGGATTTCGTCCCCGAAATCTTCAAGTCTGGAAGAATGTATATCCTACCATCCAAACGTCCATCTACTCATCCATCATACACAGGCATCCATTGTCCTTACAGACTTCTAATGCTTTCATGTTTAAATGCACAGTGTGTGTATATGTCCGTATCTAATGCAAAATCAGGTGGTCCACTGATTCAGTTGACCTCCTTAATGCAACTATGATCGTGCCATGCATCCATTATGTATGCAAAAGATTCTTAATGCTACATAATACTTCTATATGCGTGCACAACCATCATCTGAATGCAGCATCCACATGATAATACAACCATCGTTCATCCATTTTACTAAATACATCCATATATATATGCAATATGTAGTGACTGAGCCGATCTAGTGCCTAAAGTGTGTGTATATATGCATCCACGAGCAACCACTAGCAAACACTTGCATCCATTTTGCATCCATCATACATAACATGTCTCAAACACATGTTTCAACCATAGGATTATCCTAACTAAAGGTCAAAGATACTAATGAGAGGACATACTAAAGATAAGATAAGATAAGCTAAGCGATAAAGGAGAAATTAAAAGACATACCCTCAAAAAGAAAAGGGTACAACGAACGCATCTTCTCTTCTGTCTCCCAAGTTGCGTTGCTCTCATCATCTCCCCATTGCACTTTAACCAGTCTGACCTCTCGATTCCTCAACTTTTTGATCTCCGACCCAAGAATGCATGTAGGAGCTCGTCTAATTGTTGCATCACGCTCTATTTCCACCTCTTTAAGCAAGCTCGGCTCTACCACCTCCGCGGTCTTGTGCAAACACTTACTCAAATGTGATACATGGAATACGTCGTGTACTCCACTAAGTTTCTCAGGCAACTCCACCCTATATGCCATCTTCCCAATCCTGTCTTTTACAGGAAACGGCCCTACAAACCTTGGTGCTAATTTCCCCACGGACCCAAAGCGAACAATATTCTGTAACGGAGATACTTTGATAAAAACCATGTCCCCAATGTCAAACTCAAGATCTGTCCTCCTCTTATCAGCATACGATTTTTGCCTATCTTGTGCTGCTTTCATCCTCCTTCGAATCAACTCAATCTTCTCCGAGGTTTCCCTAACCATATCGGGCCCAAGTAGGATTTTATCGGTAGATTCCCACCAACATGTAGGCGAACGGCAAGGCCTTCCATAAAGAGCTTCGAAAGGTGCCATGCCAATACTAGACTGAAAGCTATTATTATATGCGAATTCTACTAACGGAAGGTGCTCTTCCCATGTACCCCCAAAGTCTAGGATACAAAACCTTAAAAGATCCTCTAGAATGCGATTCACCCTCTCGGTCTGGCCGTCTGTCTGAGGATGATATGCGGTGCTCAAACATAGCTGAGTCCCTACCGCCTCTTGTAAACTCTTCCAGAATTCGCTAGTAAAGATGGGGTCACGGTCGCTTACTATACTAGAAGGAATACCGTGCAAACGAACTATCTCCTTAATGTATACAGAAGCCAACCACGGAGCAGTCCTCTTACTTTTCACGGGAATAAAATGGGCGCTTTTAGTAAGTCTATCTACTATAACCCAAATCCCCGTGTTACCCTTCCTTGATCTTGGTAATCCATCCACAAAATCCATTGAGATGCTTTCCCATTTCCATAGTGGAACTTCTAATGGGTGAAGCAACCCACCGGGTTTCTTTTGTTCTGCTTTAACTCGTTGGCACACCAAGCATCTAGCGACGTACTCGGCCACATCCTTTTTCATACCGGCCCAAAAGAAAACCCGCTTCATATCTTTGTACATCTTATCCCCGCCGGGATGAATGGTCATTTTTGAGCGATGAGCATCATCAAGAATGGCCTTCCTTAAGTCTTCGTCTTGTGGTACACAAAGTCTATTATCCCTTCGTAACCAACCCTTATCGTCTAGGGTATACCTACGAAGATGGCTTGATGACTCCCCCCCCCTTTGAGCTTTTCTACTATCTCAACCAACTGTGGGTCGTCTCGCTGTGCCTCACCAACCCGTCCTAGAAGTGTAGGTCTAACCTCCAACGATGCTAACAGACCGGGTACTAAGTCAACGGAGGGTCTAAAGTCAAACATAGAGATGAATTCTAAGCTTTGTCGTTCAACAAACAACGGACTCAAGGACAACCTTTTCCTACTTAAGGCGTCTGCCACCACGTTACCCTTGCCCGGGGTATATGCTATTTCAAAATCGTAGGAGGCTAAGAATTCCATCCACCGTTGCTGCCTTAAATTCAAATCCTTATGAGAGAATAAGTATTTTAATGATTTGTGGTCAGTGAACAGTTCGAATTTCTCACCAAGAAGATAGTGACGCCAAGACTTAGGCGCGAAAACAATTGCGGCTAGCTCTAAGTCATGCGTGGGGTAATTCTTTTCATGAACCCTCAACTGCCTTCCACCATAGGCTATTACTCTTCCCTCTTGCATGAGGACCGCGCCAAGTCCCGTCCCACAAGCATCAGTATAGATGGTAAACGGTTTATTCCCGTCTGGCAGCACTAAGACTGGGGCTGAAGTTAAGGCTCTCTTTAAACGTTGGAACGCATCATCGCAATCTTTGTCCCACGTAAAAACCAGGTTCTTCTTCGTTAACCGTGTTAATGGAGCTGATATTTTTGCGAAGTCCTTGATAAACTTCCTATAATAGCCAGCCAACCCCAAGAAACTTCTTACTTCGGTTGCATTTTTAGGGACCTTCCAATCTTGTATGGCCACCACCTTTGCGGGATCCACTGCTATCCCTTCTTTGGAAACCACGTGCCCTAAGAACCGTACTTCCTTCCTCCAGAAGTGACACTTAGAAAATTTTGCCTTAAGGTTATGCGCTCGAAGGGTTTCCAACACTTCCCTAAGATGTAGGGAGTGCTCTTCTTTATTCTTAGAAAAGACTAAGATGTCATCCACAAAGACTACCACGAATTTGTTAAGGTATTCCCTAAACACCCTACTCATCAAATCAACAAAATATGCAGGGGCGTTTGTCAAACCAAAGGGCATCACTAGCCATTCATAGAATCCGTCAGGAGTCCTAAAAGCAGTCTTATCTATACTATCCTCAGCCACTCTCAGTTGATGAAAGCCAGTGGCTAAGTCCAACTGCGAAAACACTGAGGCGCCAACTAACCGATCAAAGAGATCGTCAATCCTCGGCAGTGGGTGTCGGTTCTTTTTAGTAAGCTTGTTTAGTTCTCTATAGTCCATACAAAGTCTAAGAGACCCATCCGCCTTTGTGGCAAAAACTACTGGAGCACCCCACTCCGATATACTACGTCTTATGAACCCCTTCTCAAGCAACTCCTTTACTTGCTTATTGAGTTCCCTCCTTTCACGAGGAGCCATGTGGCGCACTGGCAAAGATACGGGTTTAGCATTATCCACAAGATAAATTCGAAAGTCTATCTCCCGCTTTGGAGGTAAGCCCTTCACCTCCTCAAACACATCCGGATATTCCCGGACCACTTCTACCGATCGCAGGTTCTCTACTGACGCGTCAAGCGATTCAAGATAACTTAGCATAACGGAATTTATGGGATTACAAAAGATGTCGAGAGCATTACCAAAGCGAGTCACAAGCCTAACTACTCTCCTTTCACAATCAAGAATGGCCCTATTTCTAGACAACCAATCCATTCCTAAAATTAGCCCATAGCCCGTGAAGCCCAATACATAAGCATCACATCTAAATTCAACGCTAAGTATAGAGATTTTCAAATCCAAACATATCATGGTCAAATGAGCCGAACCCCCAATTGGATTTGAAACGACCAAGGGATCTTCTACTAAACTGGTGTTCAAGTGCAGTGATTCAACTAATGATGCAGAGATAAACGAATGAGATGCGCCAGAATCGAATAAGGTACGGACAGGATGATCAAACAGAAAAACTAAGCTTTCAACAGAAATTGTTCTACCTCTTTCTTGCAGCGGTGGGGCCGCAATAGCCTGAACTTGCCCCCTTGCCTGCCCTGGTGCCATAAGAGCCTGCACCTGTCCTCCCGAGGTAGACCCTGCCCTCTGCCCCTTCTTTGGACAGTCCTTTACTAAATGTCCCGCATCTCCACAATGAAAACAACCAGTCTTCTTTTTCTTTCTACAATCTTTGCTGAGATGGCCAGGCGTCCCACAATTGAAGCATTTCTTCTTCCCTTTGCCATTATTGTTTTTACCACCCTTCTTATTTTGCTGTTGGGGTTTCTTCTGATCCCCTTTCTTTTCAACTGCCTTATCCTCATGCATAAGTGCCATTTCTACTAGCTTTTCAAAGGTGGCTCCCATAGGGATGTGGGTCATAGCCAACCCTTGCAACGGTTCATTCAAGCCTCTAACGAACCTCAAAGCTTTCTTCTCTGGCGTGTTCACCAACTCCAAGCCAAACCTTGCTAACTGATTAAATTTATTGACATATTCCTTTACTGATGAGCTCCCTTGCTTTAGTGCCAGGAATTTTTCCATATTTAAGTTCTCCTCTGCCCTTGAAAGAAACTTTGCCTCAAACCTTCGTCTGAAATCCGCCCATGAATCAACTGGACGTTCCCCGTTAGTGACCTCCCACCAAAACGAGGCCTCTCCCTTCATTAACCAAGCAGCTAAACGGACTTTCCTCCCATCTTCCACTTCAAAGATATCCAACAATTCCTCAGTCTCCTTAAGCCAATCTCTGGCCTCCACAAACGTCTCAGTCCCTTGAAAAGTTTTTCCTCCCATAGCCTTGAATTCCTTGCACGTCTTTGCAAAAGTGTCAACACGAGGAGGAGGAGGAGGAATGGGTGCAACTAGGGGTGGAGGAGTATCCGTTGGGCCTGCAGTGGTGGCTCTAGCCTCCAAGTATCTCCTAAACCACCCTGGAATCGTCACACCTTCTGGGAGATTAAGATCTTCAGCCATGCTGAAACGAAAAAGGAAAGATTCAAAATGGAGAATTCGAAAGATAAAGATAAGGATGTGGCTATTTGGGATTATGTTTTTCATAAAAACTCTCTTTAAATAACATGTTTTTTTTTTGAAAGCACTTCTTCCAAAAATACTTTAGAAAAAAATATTTTTCTAAAAAAAAAATTTATCTGTTCTGGTAACCTTATGCTCTGATACCACGTGTAACACCCCACGTCCATTAGTGTCACTCACAAAGGGAATGCATTAACTTCCATGGAGGTTTTAAGTGAATATAGAACAGTAAAATTACAACAAGACAGATATAAAATAGTACTTGGAAATTCAAAAACTTTATTTCATTGTAGCAGAAGTCAAAACATGTTTGATTACATCATAACACCATATTCAATGTCAAGTACAATATCTATCTTGATAAAACAAGTACATAATCCCATTACATGAATAGCCATTAAAAAGAAAGATAACAAGCTGGACTTTACTTCAGCAGTCCAAGCTTTCCAGTAGATAAGCGATCCAACTAGACTCCACTAGAACTTGGCCCAACCTGCGGACCTGAAGGGAGAAAAAGGATGGAAAAGAGGGGGTCAGACATAAAGTCTGGTGAATATGATAATTCTACAATACTATTACCAAAATAACTGGACTGAGGCATAAGCTGGAAACCAAGAAAATGTCTATGAAGAGCAGATTAAGGACATAGACAATCGCTAAAGGCAACGTTATAGGCGCTCCTAAATACTAAAGGATAAACACTATACTGCACCACACCAGTCACCCTAAAGATTCATCCCACTTAGCTTCACTTAGAAACTTTCCCAATGGCTTTACGTACCCCTAGCTGACTACATAGGTGCCGCCTTCCCCTATCTCCACTAGGTGTACCCTACTTCCCATTATTCGATCGGCTCCCTAACTCGTAGATACCCGTGCTGGCCCCACAGTGGGGTGTATCACTCCCCTAAAGTGGCAACCTGATACAACGGACATGCACGGCTTATACCTACACGATGCAACAACGTCTTACCTACCAGCCCGGGTCCACACACGCATATGAAACCCGTTGGACTTGCGTTGCACCGCTCCCTGTTTTGGCCTCTTATAGTCAAACCCAGTATGCGTGTCCCGTCCTCAACTTGGGTCGAGCCCACAAAGATACGTTTTGGGATACTGGTTGAAATGGGCCCCCACTATTTACCACAAGCATTCCACCTAAGCTTGTCCCCATTAGTCCATCCCACTTAACCCACTTAGTCATGTTCATTTACATGTGTGTTTGGTTAAGTCTAATCGTATTTCAAATGCCTCTAAAGGCAACCACCAGATTCCTCATGCCACCCAAGGCACCTACTTAACCCCCATGTCCCACCTTACATGATTATCTGGTTAAGTATTTCTTAGTTCATTAAGGCCATAACCTCATAAAGACCTCTCACATTAGACTGGCATTTATGGCAGCTGGATTTGCCGGGCGGGTCCGGGCAGTCTTACACCATAAAAGAGTCTAACCTCGTGTCTTTACAACTGTTATGCTTTAGTTTGGGCCTAGGACCTCTCACATTGGGCCGACATTTGTGACTACTGGATTTGCCGGGCGGGTCCGGGCAGGTTTACATCACAAACGGGTCCAACCTCGTGTCCTAAGCATTGATTATTAATAATAATCCACTTTCCCCCAATTTTAATAATTCCCTACTTGAATTATTAATTACTTCCAATTTTTAACAATGTCCATAATTGACTCAATTATGGACATCCATTCATGGTATGCAAAATCTTACAAAATTGCACCCAATTTATTAATTCCTAATATTACCCCTACCCCACGTTTGAACGTTTATTCGCAAAATATATGTTAGACTCGAATAGCCTAACTCATAGCATAAAAGAGATTATCATAATAACAACATGTATATGTGACCAAATGAATCATAATAAGGGGTGAAACTTGCATATGTCCAACTTGCATAGATTATACATGTCATGGACCTAAAGGTGTCAACTTGTTCAAAATTCACCTAATATAATCTCAATCAATTTTCATAAACTTACATATGAACATGTGTGAATCGACATCATCTAATTTTTTAACAACATGGTTTTATATGGGTACACCTAACTCAATAGGCAAATTCCCATATTCAAGTTTTATTTAATTATAGTTTCAAGTTTATGGGTACACCTAACCTAATAGGCAAATTCCCATAAACAAGATCCATTTAAATTAAAAAAAACATAACTTTAAGCATGTTCCAACAACATCATGATTTTACAACATAATATAGCATGATTTATAACATGGCATAGTATGATAGTATAACATAGCTTGACATGATTCTCAACATAGCACGACATAGCATAAGAGAATTTACAACATAGCATGACATAGCATATATAATTTACATCATACGACAACATAATAACATAATAAGAGATCCACAATATATAGAATTTACAATTACAAATCACGTCACTTTCTTGTGATCCATTCATAACTGAGTCAAATTAGTTTGTAATAGTCTTGTGAGAATCATCATACTCACCAACAAAAGAAAAGAATTAGAGAAAGAGAGATCTTTTGATTTGATTTGTGTAGATTTAGTTGTAGATGATTAGGCTTCCTCTTCTTAGTTTGTGATGGCTATGCTGAACTCCATGGCAGCAGCATGACGGTAGCTTCTCTAATTTTACAAGTGATTTAGGTCTAGGGTCTACCCACTTATTTATAGATTTTAGAATTCATTTAGGCCATTAGATTTAACCTAGAAATAACCGCAGCCGTTCAGACAAGATGGGGTTTATCTTGTTGACTCAACAATGAGTCAGAAGTGACTCAGCAAACACTCAGCATATTAATAAACTTCTATTCATGTCATAAATATATATATATTTTCTACAATGTACATATTAGATACATCCCCCTTTACTTATTATTGTTTTTATATACATATTAGATACATCCCCTCTCTCACACACTTATTAATATTTTTATATTCATATTAGATACATCCCCTCTCTTACACACTTATTAATATTTTTATATTCATATTAGATACATCCCCTCTCTTACACACTTATTAATATTTTTTATATTCATATTAAATACATCCCCTCTCTTACATACTTATTAATATTTTTATATTCATAATAGATACATCCCCTCTCTTACATACTTATTAATATTTTTATATTCATATTAGATACATCCCCTCTTCTACACACTTATTATTATTTTAGCAACTTTAGTGTTAATAGAAAATTCGGGGTATTACAGATGATTAATAGTATGGAAACACCTGTGACAGTCAAACCATGAAATTTTCTTTCCGATAGGTAAATAAAACGCTCTTGTTTCTTGCATGCAGTACGGACAAGCTAGATGACCAGCCATACTCCAACCTGAAAGCATTGCATAAGCAGGAAAATCGCTAATTGTCCACAACAGAGAAGCATGCATACGAAAGATTTTTTTGCGAAATATCATATGTTTCTACCCCTTCATACCACAATTTTTTTAATTCTTCAATCAACGTTGTAAATAAACATCGATTCCTTGCATCGGATCATTAGGACCAGAGACAACAATTATGAGAAACATATCAGGAGTTTTCATACACATCCACGGAGGTAGATTATAAGGTGTTACAATTATAGGCTAGGATGAATATTTAGAACCAAATTGAGAAAATGGTGAAAACCCATCCGCACATAAACCAAGTCTAACATTGCGACTCTCAGATGCAAAATTAGGATATTTTTGGTCAAAATGCTTCCATGCTTCTCCATCGGACGGGTGTGTTAACGTACCTTCTTTCTATGTTCTCACACTGTGCCATCTCATATGTTGCGCAGTTGCAGAATATGCATGTACCTTTGAAGTCTAGGAATAATAGGTAAATAATGCATACGCTTATACGGGACTTCCTTTCCCTTTTTCTTTCTAGGTTTGTATCTTTCTTGATTACATATTCTACAATTCTTAAGGTTGATATCTTCCTTCCAAAACAACATGCAACCCTTTAGACATGTATCTATTTTTTGATACGGTAAACCAAAGGCCGACATCATTTTTTTTAACTTCATAATGATTTTCACACATCAAATTGTAAGGAGGCATATGCCACTTCGCAGCTTGTACAACAATTGTAAATACGGTTTTTATGAGGTTGTATTTTGATTTCATCGCAATGTATTCAGCAGTTACTGATAATTGAGTTCCGCTTTCACAGCCTTCCCAAAGGGGTTTTTTCCCCGCATCTAATAAATCATATATTTTTTTGGCTTGAATATTTGGTTCTTCTTCATCATTACCATCATCATCATTACCATCATATCATTAAAATTTTGAATTGGAAACATTGAACGTGCAGCATCTTCAACCATTTGTTTTACGAGATTCGTCGTAGCAATTTCATTATTCATTACCTCCTCAACTTGTGTAGAAGTAGATGCTCATGGTTCTCCATGACGATCCCAAACTGAATAGTTCGGCACAAAACCATATTGACGCAAATGAACTCTAACCATTTGTGGTATCAAATGCTTCAATAACTTACATCTACTACATGGATAACGGATTTCAACGTCGTTTCCGTTATTACTTAACGCAAAATCAATAAACACGCTGACACCGTTAATAAATTGTTTAATATTGTGCCATCAGTTTCTTTTCGTTTGTACATCCAGCTTCGATCAATAAAGTAATCGTGATCCATTTTCCCTAATTACATATAAAATCAGAAAGAATGTTAAATTTTACAATTTTTATTACTTTTACAACATCAAATAGTTGAAATAAATTAACAATTTTTGTGTCCGTCACTAAGTTCTCAAAATTCCCTTATAATTGATATATATGCATGTTATGTTGAAATAGATTCACAATTTTATTACCGAATGCATGTTATGTTAATTGATCATTTACTGGTGGGTCATCCTACCTCCCATTACAAATACAATAACGTAATTAAATCATGTAAATCTTTTCAATTTAAACGGTTCGAAAAAAAATCGGCAGCACTTCCTTTTAATTCCCTGAACAGTACACAATTGCGTGTACACAGGGAACATAAAAGAAGTGCTTTCGAAATTTTGAGAACCGTTTAAAATGAAATATTTTACGAGATTTAATTTCATTATTGTGTTCATAACTTGTCCAATACAAAGGACAAATCCAACAAATATTGTATATGATGGATATAAATGTCCGTTTCATTAATAAAACGAATACAATACTTATCAGACGGGGCCAAAAAAAACTCTCTAAGGCTTTATGAATATTACATATTATGATTTGGTTTTTTCGTGATTGAAGTTTCTTTTTTCAACTTTGATTTTGAAATTTCAACTTCAAAAAATTTTAAAATCAAAGTTGTAGGTTTACGATCAGTTGCATGACTCAAAAAAGGTCACAGCTCAAGCCGTGCGCGTTTGTGCGCCTTAGCGCCTTAACTACTACGAATTGTACGTGTATGAATTTCATCACATATATATATTTTCAACATTAGATCAAATATATAGCCGTATGTTATATACAAAATTAAATGCCGTTTTCGCTAAATTTTTATAAAACATGAACTTAAATATTTCCATTCCACTACACATTCTCGACAAATTAAATATCCTATTCAATTACTTGGGGCTCAACCAAATAAACAAATACATTGCCTACAATTACCAACTATATATATATATATATATATATATATATATGTATACACATATATATACATACATACAACACTATATATATGCATATATACATATTCAACTCGTATTCAACTTGAACTAGTTAAACCCTAGATTAACAACATAATAAAATAAATCTATAAACACAAACTCACTAACAACAACTAATTAAATTAACTAAAGCCCTAAATTAACAACTAAGTACTTTATAAATAAAACCCTAATTTAGCAACTTAAATGATTAAACCCTACGTTCGCAAGTAATTAACAGCACTAGACACACAAACATACTCTAATTATGCTTAAATTACTAAACTGAGGGTACAAAACAAAATTTAGGGTAAACACATACCTTAAAATTGAAGGGAATAGGAGATTAGAGAGGATGAGAGAGTGCTTTGATAGAGTTGGAGAGATCCTAGGCAGACGTTAGAGTGGGATTGACAATTTCAGAATTAAAGGAGGGAAAGTTGAGGGTTTTGGAGTAAAAATCCGTGGGTTTGATGAATGAGGAAGATGATAGCAACCTCGGCTGATTTGTGCTTTAGCCCGTGTAACGGGGGGCAACGACTTCCAAAGGTTTAAAACCAACGGCCACAAATAGTTTCCAACGGCGTATTTTATGTATACGTAAGACAAATACGTACTTTGGCTTCCGTTGAAAGCCGTTGGTCAATCGCCGTTGGCGACCGTTGGAAGTGCCCGATGCTATACTGTTCATTTCTTGTAGTGTGTAATAGCAATGAAATGTTATATTATTTGTGTTTTGATGCGTCGTATTCTCAAAACAATCCGGGCTCCTCCATCTCTTTGGGGATCGAGGAAGTCTGGGTAGCCACAGTTAATGATATCCATATTAACAAAAATGAAAAAAGAAATCAAATACATAAACACGTCAATCTTATAGCATAAATTATACATATAATAACTATATCTCACAAGTTCAACGTTGAACTCATTACGTCAATATATTTACCGTATATTGCATCGTAATATTAATATCAAACGTCTTCATTTTAAATTTTATTTAGTTATTTATGAAATACCATACAATATCGTTTAACATTGTACGTTTAACTCGATATGCTTAAATTAGTTATGTGATTTTGAATTTAACAAATGAATTCAATCAATAAATTATTGTTAATTCATCTAATTAACGCTAACTGTGATGTTTTCAAATGTACACCATGTTTATACCAACAAAAACGAAAAAATTAGTTTTTCTTCCAGATACAAAGTTAAATAAGTCACGCAGTTTAAATAATAATGTAAATAGTGTAAAAAATTAATATATTATACACTTATCTCAATAAATTGAAGAAAACAATTCCCAGTTTAAATACCCACATTTCAAAATTTCTACAATTATTTTTTGAGCCTCCTCAATTCTTTTATGATATTTTATATTTCTATCTATATGTTTAAACTACTCATTAAACCTTAAATTCTAGTTATTTAATTACCTTATAGAGTATTTAGTCCATTTTTCTAACAATTTCTTAAAAATGTACACCGATTTTGCTATGTATGTTGATATTAGAATTTTTTTTCCATGCAACTGTAAAGATGTATAAATCACATAACATGAACTATGTACATCAACAATAATGAAAAAATTAATTTGTAAATTAGTTTTGATTCATTTATATCCAGAATGTACCAAATATTGTATGATAATTTTTTTTTGGACATCAGTAACTCCACAACAAATTTATGTTCTTTTTTTTTTTTTTTTGCAAATCTCTTTTCAATTCTTCCTATGATGCTATACTGTTAAACTAACTTCATAAGTTTGCACTTAAATTATTTAAACATATTTCATTAAATAATATTTTCTAATTATATTCATCGAATAAATTACTTACATACATCAATTTCAACATGTATATCTATATTAACAAAAATATTTAAAAAAAAATCTCAAATACACACACATACATATTGTTTATGTAAGTTATAGAACATAAATTACACACAAACAATAATAATAATTTTAATTATTAGTGTATGTATTTCACTTGAAATTTAGCATATATTGCATAACAAAATTTTCTTTTAATACTAAAATGATAAATACTATTTTTAATAGTTTTATCGTGTGGAACGCACGAGTTACACACTAGTATTTCAAAAAATGTCTTTTGTGCTAGGGTCCGGCTATTGACACCTCATTAATTACTCTTCACACCCCAGCTAAAGTTTTAAAATCTTATTTCCATTTATACCCTTTAATAATTAATTTAATAACTTGTCTAATATTAAATGACGATTAAAAATAATAATAAAATCAACTATATATATTTATGGATGTTTGAGATTAAATCGCACACAATAATTAAAATAAAAAATAGTATACGTGATTTTTTTTAAGTTAAGACAAGAATTACAAGCAGTGATTAAGAATGAATAAAACAACCATTAAAATTACAAATAATGATTAAAAATTTGAAAACTGTAAAGTTAGCGGTATGCAACGTTAATTTTCATAATCAACATCAGACAATCAATGACGTCGCCTACAAATGTTAATTAATTTGATCATGATTTTAAGGAGAGCAGCATTAACAATTTGCAAGCTGGAGAAAAGAAGCAAAAAAAAAAAAAAATATGAATGAAAATAAAGTAAGGGCGTTTTTGTAAGAAAACGGGGTGGGAAAAGAAAACGATGGGGTGTGCATTTTATTTTCTAATCAACGGGGTGTGAAGAGTAAATGGCGGGGTGCTAATAGACGGACCCTTTGTGCTATTGCTCATAAAGTAAGGAAGTAAGCTCATAAAATCAAAATCCTGCATTTTCTATACAATAACATCCCTTCCTGCAAATAAAATAAATAGGAAGTGTGCATGAAACATCATATAGAGCATCATTGGGTTAAGATTCTTCTTGAAACAGCTTTGTATTCAACTAAAACGATCTTTCCTAAGGATAACTCATTGTTATGAAGCAGACTTCACTATCAAGAGAATATTTCGCTTGATGGCTTTAGTGACCAAGGAAGCGTAGTAAGTGGAATCCTCTAGGAGGAAGCCTGTGTTTGGTTAGGACTTTTTCTATGAGATTTGATTTTGATATTTAGATTTGAGGGTGGCATGCTTTCGGTGTTGGGTTTGAATTTGAAAATGAGGGTTGCTGATCAGTTTGACTTTTATATGGCTGTGATTCTCAGATCTAAGAGGCAACGTTTATATTGATAGGATTTCTAGTCGTGGAGAATTTCACCAAGAACTAATGATGTAAGTGAATAAAAAAATTATGGGAGAAGGCTGAAGAGATCTGATCGACGCTAGTCTATGAATTAGAAAAGCGCGACATTTAAATTAAATTCTGCAAGCATACAGGTGTGTAGCATACAGGTCGAACACAGGGAGGTGAATTAAATCAATTATTTATCTAATCTCTTGGGCGAGTTAGACAAAGCTTAGAGGTTGATTTTTTTTCGCAAAGCAAAATAAAACTGAAATTACGAATAAAATATGCAATTAAATTCACTACAGATTCGAATCTAATCGGATCTGTAATAAATTCAATGATTAAAATAAAATAGAACACTGGAAATAAAATTGCAGAAAAGAAATCAACAACTGAAAATAAAAACTAGGATTACCGCTGAATCTAATCAGACGGTCAATCACTAGTAAGAAAAATAGAAGCAATAGCAAATTGTGTTATAGAAAATCTAATTGACTAGACAACACAATTTGCCACGAAAATAAAATGCAGGAACTAAAGAAAAGAAAGCTTTATTAAAACTAAAAGAGAGTACAGAAGAATGAATATTTTTACAATGGTTACAACACATATTTATAGATGAGAATGGGAAAACCATAATTAGGTCTATGAATAAATGGGCCTCCTCATTCATGAATATCTCTTGCCTTCCTTGACTCAGCTTGATTGGAGAAAATCTGGACATATCATGGTAAATATTTTCCATATCTCTTAATTCTCCCATGTGGCTAATTGATTGATAAAAGATTGCATATAATTAATTCTTTCAAACAAGCATGCTTATTAGACTCCAAAGGCAACAAAGGATAAAATCTTCACAATTGATCTTTTCTTGGCAGCAATTCAATCAGAAATTCTTCTAATTGAAATTGAATGATTTGAATTTAATTCCCTGATAAGAATATGGCTATTGCTGAAATGTTAATTGGTGCACATCATAAAGACATACACATGAATATGTGTATGTATATATATAACATAACACTAATCCAAATGTTCCTCAAAGCAAAGGGCCAGTGTGAACGCGTTCTGTTCTTTGGTAAAAAGTGAGCTCGATGGGGTTCGAACTCAGGTCTCTCAGCACCAATTCCTATGCCTTTACCAGTGAGCTACTACTTCTCTTGCAATTGAAATGAATTTGATGTGAGGAAGTAGCTCTTTCTTGTAGTTGGCCTTTAATTTGAATTGAAGGAGGCAACGCTTGAAATCTGTAAAAACACATAAAAAATACCCAAAGTATCATTTATTTATTTACAAAAGATAAAGCATAAGAGTCATAAAATAAACACTTTTCAATGTCAATCAAGATCGTTAGCATGTGTGCCGTCAAAATTGGGTTCTCAGGGCAGAAGTGGGGTTACTGGGTTTGGTTGGGAACTATGGCTTTTTGTATTCAGAATTGTGATTTGGGGATGAAGATGCAGAAGCATTGATGTATACTGTGTCGATCTGGATTCGATAAATCTTGATCATAGAACTTATGGATGAATCCAGTAAAGGATAAACAAAATCTAACATTTTAGGATTACCTATGCCTTCCAGCAAAAAAAGATAACCAATATGATTCAACACCCGTTAGAGCACTCTTGCAGTTAGTAAATTTTGCAAGGAGGAACATTTAGGGTTCGTTTGATTTTAAACGGGAAGGGTTATTTGGAAGGCATATTTGAAGAGGAATTATTGCGAACGGGGAATGCGTTTTTTGTTATGAAATGGGCATATTTATTTTTTTATTGTTTTTGTATATATTATTTTTAATTGTTTGTGTTTGTGTGTGTTTGTTGTTGAACAGAATAGAACGCATGAGGTAATTGCAGAATACAAATTGCAGAATTACAATCTCAAAATTAAAACTACATAATACAGACGCGTGGGATACAAATTACATAGATACAAAATATATAAAACAGGCTAGTGCGGTGGATATAGGGGTGGAAATTGGGGAGCATACTAAGGTGGATACTGGGGGGAAGTCATCTGAAACTGTCTGTATCGTAGTGCTTGCTTGCGCACCTCGATTTCAAAACGCAACCAGTTGCATGCTTCGTCATCAGGAAGAACCATGAATGTATATTGATTTTCTTTAGAAGTAATAATTGATGTTGCATGGGGCATGTCGATACCATCAAATGTTCTTTCATGGTCTATTGCATACTTCACCATCGGAATTTGAGTACAAAGTGGGCACTTGATAATCTTCTGCCAGAACGAGGTCTAGATGAAGAACCTGCACCTCGTGGTTGGTTAGGAGGCTCAAGAAACGTTTGTTGAGTCTGAATGTCTTCTAGTGGCACTTGATAATCTTCGAAGAACGTAGGTTGTACAAACTCGACTGGAGGAGAACGTGACTCTGGTTGTACATTCTGACTTGTAGAGCCTGAAGTGTAAGCGCTAGAACCTGTTGCAACACTGTTACCGAAAATTTGCTCCAGTTCGGTCAAAATTTCGATTGGACCCGTCTTGTACTTTAACACCATAGGGCCATACTCCTAAATAGACGTTTAAAATGTAAACTTGTAGCTTAAATACGGTACTGAACATGTAAATTACAATTGCATAGTTAAATAGATTGTTTTACCGCCACTCGATCACTCCACCAACTTTCTCTTCCACTGACTGTTCCGTATTTAGGATTTCATTCGGCGCTCGTCTTCTCATTCAAATTGCGCCATACAGTCCATTTCTTCTTATAAGCGTCGTATTTAGCTGTTACATGTTCAGCAGAGACTGGTATCTTAGTCGGTGATGTAGCTAAAGACTCATCCAGAGCAGCTGCAATCCTCTTATGTATCCCTTTTTTGTTCTTTCCAGCAGCTTGGTAAGCTTCAACAGCTATACGGAGAAACTCTGAGGTTGCAAATGAAGACCATACTTTCGGAGGGCGACAAAGTGTTACTTTCGGTCGATTTACTTCAGCCATTGTCGCATGAAAATTACGGTTTTTGAGTTGTGGATTGTTGAAGGAAATGGTGTGGATTGTTGAAGGGAAGGGGTTGGGTTTATAAGTTGGGTAAAAAGAGCCATTTGCAAATTTTTCTGTTGGCGTCCGACGCCACGTCAAAGCGTCAAAGGCGTCTGACGCTAAAGCTTGATTTTCAACCGTTCAGCTCAATGGACTATTCTGGTGGGTCCCATGCATGATGCGTCGGACGCCAACGCGAACGTAACGTGCCCCTTCCAGAAATCAAACGCTACCTTAATTAAATGGCACAAAGCTCCGCTCATTCAACATGGAGCGAATGTTTGTGTTTTGTTTCTATAACCCATAAACGATTTACTGTGTAAATCGTTTATATGTTTAAATGGTGTTCAAAACCTCATTTAACTTATAAATGGTTTAGAGCAAACCGTTTATAGGGTTTTTTTAAATATAACACAACTGTGTTATGATCTTCGTACCCACTTCATGAAAACCGAGAGCCAATTTCTTTAGTGTCTTTCATGTCTCCACTTCGTTGAACACACTCCACACCAAAAAAATGAGGAAATTTGATACAAATCAAACTGATCTTAATTTATATTCAGCACTCAATCCACTCCCCACCAAAACACCTAAAAATGAATTCCCAAATTCTAGGGTTTTGTAATAAAAACACATTAATGATGGAAAATGTTAACTTGGAAGGATCTATCTCCGCTGTCAATATACGGAGAAGAAAAACCTCTAGAAGAAGTAGACGAGCTATTGACGACGATGATGTTGGATATGGAGTTGGTGTAAGCATTGTAATTTCTCTGACATGTTTAATAATACTAACTGGAATGTTTAACAATATTAAACAAAACTTCTTAATCATGATATAATTTAAAATATTAAATTTTATTACATGCAAATATATTATGATTTTGCCAAGTTATTATTGTGTTACAATATATCACAATGTCGAGTAGAAGTTGCTAACATACAAATTTTATAATATTCTTTAATTTTTGTAATTATTACAAACTTCAGTAAATGTGCATAAGAGTTGACCAAACTTTTGATAATACAAATAAAACATTGTTGCATATAAGAATTAGCGGCATCAACCTAAAGTTGTTGAACATGATATCTTTAATGATGCTAAAAAATATTGCTCTTAATATGAATTGCAAAAAGAATATGTGTATGTTGCAAAATGCAAACAAAAGTATTTTACGTTGGAAATATTTAGTTGTTCAGCGGTGTGTTTACAGCATATGATAAATATTGTTGAATTAAATATAACATTTTGAAGACATTGTTTTATTTCCCTAGTTAAATAATTCACATAAAAGTTATGGAAATATATGTAGAAAAATAATTGTTAGAGACAACCTTTTGCAGCTATTTGGAAAAACATTGTAGATTTTATTATTTTCTATAAAATTTGTACAAAAATGTTGTGTTGAGAGACCTATTATAACATATTTTTAATAAATATCGTAAAAGCTCTTGCATTTTTACAACACTTAGGTGATATGTTACAAAATCAATGTTCTAAAATGATATTTTTCTTGCAGTCATCATCAACATTGAGAATCTAACTAGTGGAGTGACTAAATATTCATTAATTTGCTGCCATAGAAACTAATAATGTATAGGTCTTCAATTTGTTGACTTGTGCCTGATTTCATAATACTACATGATTAGATGTAACATTTTGCAATCACATGTAATTTTGACACTAGTAAAGAGCTTGCTTTTATAGGCAAATCTACCCACTCACAATTTGGTAGTCAACTAATCTGATATTGTGCTAAAATAACAAATAATTAGAAAACAACAAACTCAAGCTCCAAACGAATTGGAAAAACAAACAAAAAACAATAAAAAGTACCTTCCAAGCCATTGCGACATCTGGTGACGTGTTAACTTTTGTTTATCCTACTTACATCATGTGTAGCATCCCTGTTGGAAAGTTAACATAAAAATCTTTTAGCTTAGTGGTTAGTGTGTGGTGTTGATTTCCCATAGGTCAGAGATTAGAGATCAGAATCTCGTGGTTGTCACATATGGTATCAAAACTTACACCCTGGCGGAATTATGTGTGTGATTATGCGGATGTCAATCGGTGTGGTACTGATGCAGGTTACATGCACAACAACTAAACAGTAAGTGATGATGAGCCAACGAAGACATTGAGCTCCTTAATGGGGTTAGTCTGTAACATCCATTCTAGAAAGTTAACACAAAGATATTTTAGCAAAGTGATTAGTGTTGGTGTTGCTTGCTAGGAAGTAGCGGTTTGAATCTCGTGATTGTCACACAAAATTGTAACGCCCCTTCTCCATAACCTGAAGGTAAACATTGTATATGCTGCAGTCATATATAGTTTCAGTTTTCGAAGATAGAAGATTGTATGTTAATCAACCATAATAATAGATTAAACATAAGTATGAAAAATTTCGCTAAACATTTATTAGTATAAATAATTCATTCATACAACCCATCGCATAACTCATTCAGAGAAAATATAAATTGTTATAAATGACTCCGAGAGCAACATATGACGATATCCCCTCGGGTGATCAAATATAAATAGCGGCAGTCATAAACTTAGCGACACATACAATCCAAAAGACAAAGCAAAACACAACAGAACTCCTAAATAGCTATAACCTCCTGCTCACCATCGGGGCTTATTCGAACAAGATACCAACAATCCCTTAACCCTCAGCCTACTCAGTTAAGTATGAGAGTTTAAGGGAAAAGCAAAACCTACGGGTTAATCAAAAGACTGGTGTGAACAATAATCTTGCTACTCGACATTATTGATATTTAACGAGATCACGCCGCATAGAGAAACGGGTTTCCCACTCTTTAGAATCGTGCTACGAAACCAGGCTAACCTGAACTCCTGCACTACAATGGTTAGTTCAATTTATAACAATAACATTCATAACATGCAATAACTATAAGTTCCTATCCCTCATTATTCTTTTGTAATGTGCTTTGCAAGGAACTATAATGCTAAGCAATGGAGCTAAATTCATTCTATTATTGATTCCCATACCGTGTTTCATGGTATCACATCAACTTTCCCGTCCTTTGCTTCATAAGTTACCTACCGGCTAATATGAAACCAAAAGCTCTTTCCCTAATCCTCCGCATCACGCTAGGAAATGGACATGATACCACTTTAATTGGCATTTCCCCATTTTCCACCGTTGGCCCCTCTCAATGTTTTGCACACAAATGCAATATTTAAGCAATCGCCAACAATCAATAGCATAAGCATTTCAATGTATTTTAGTCAAAGTCCAATTTTCACTGCAATAGGCACGACACCTGCATCATTTCTGATCTCCTTCGGCTCCCACAATGGTGTCGAAGTCTATAATCACGCTATTACGAAATGGGTGACCCTTTCGGCTTCGCTCAATCAACAGCAATCAATTCCTATCGTCCTGCAATGACAACAAGAA
The DNA here is from genome assembly GCA_030737875.1 of Allium sativum. Taxonomy (NCBI): domain Eukaryota; kingdom Viridiplantae; phylum Streptophyta; class Magnoliopsida; order Asparagales; family Amaryllidaceae; genus Allium; species Allium sativum. The sequence continues at coordinate 727,548,541 of CM060921.1, forward strand.
ATAGAGGGAAAGCTTCTATTCCGTTTTTCGAAAAATATTTGGATAAAGATCACCTTGCCATCATTACCAACGCTGGCATCCATAGAGGCAGAACCTTAAAACATTTGGTTTTGGAAAAGTTCCTTAACGGCTCCGTCGGTGCCTAAGGAAGTTGTTTATTGAAAATAGGTTTACGAGGGCATGAAATCATAGGTAATGGCTTCAAAGGTTTTGGAAATATGGGTTTTGATTAGAAAACATCTGAGTTCGAACATAATTCCTACAAAGGGATCCTTCGTTGAAGTCCGGATGAACGAAGGAGACAACCTTATAAATGAAATAAACCCCTTCCGATTCCACCAAAAGGTGCGGAGGTGAAAGTCTATGTTCTTCACAAACGTATGGTTTAAAAGTTTATCTTTATAAAATACTTCTTTCATGGAAAAAATACCCATTTGGCCTAGCCAAAGGAAACATGGCGAAAGTCTCTAGTGGAGCGGCTATGTTTCAAAATTGAAATATTATTAACTATCATGACCAATTACCAAACCAAAAGGTAATAAAAGGCAAGAACAAGAATATTTCATATACCATACTTATGATATTTCAAGCATTTAGCGCTACTAAAAGGTATTTCTGATATTTATCAAAAGGGTGTTTTCAGATCTACAAATGACACTGACAGTAATTTTTGGTGAAACTGATGTATAACTTTATAAAAAATTCCTTTCTACCAACTCCATTATATTTTTCTAAATTCTATTAGTTAATAAAAAGTATTATGACCAAGATATTTATATTTTGCTAGTACTTTCTACTACATGAAAATAAAAAATACATGAATGCATGCACATAAACGGTAATACCGTGATTAACGTAAAATCTTTCCTAAAGCAAACACCCTTAGGAAATTAATAACAAATGATCACAATGCACATATCATGCAAAGTTTCACATTATTTGGAGATGTTTAATTATATGTTTTGACCTATAACTTATCCTTTTTTATGCGTATAAAATGTTCATCATGAAACCGAACATATATCATAAAACCAACATGAGTATTTCTTAACAAGCAAGTAACATCAATAATCACCATGAAATCAATCATAACAAGACATATGCTTTGGGTATTCTTGAATAACCGAAACCTATAACAAAGGTAGGGTATATTATTCCCCTTGATCGGATAGAGTAGATGAGATTTGTCGAGTTTAATAAATAAGCTCTAAGTTTTCCTATTTTCCATTTCTTTTTTTCTTAGCTTCAATGGTTGGCCTTTCTTTGAGTTTTCTTTTAGATTTTTAAAAATGAATGATATGATAAGATGTTGGAGAATATGATATATTTATGTACAACTGAAAGTTTCAACTTTGTCCCTCTCGTATTCTTCCTCCTTGTGCATACTTCACTTAGTTCATTTTTTTCATAGCCTAACCTCTAATTAGTTTATTAAACACAAATCTCATTCCCTCATCTACTGCATTATTCCTATTAATCCTCTAACTAAATTCCCAAATAATATTTTATGAAAATTAGGGATGTTACATCCTCCCTCTTAAGGAATTTCGTCCCCTAAATTTAGATAAAGACTAAAAAATTATAGCAACAAGCCATCAAACCATCAAGCAAACAATGCTATCAACACTAGTCTATAAATCAATATAGATCTTACAGCAAATCAAGATAGGTCTCGTTAATCATGTCTTTGATTCCCATGTGTAGTTTCTGTTGTCATTACTCCACTGGACTTTCACCAGTTTTACTGTCCTAATTCTTAATTTCCTTTTGTCTCTACCTACAATTCTTACTGGTTTTCTCACGATAGTCAAATCAGGGTCCACCACCAACTTTTCCAATCCCTTCGGATCCATGATAGTATTAGGGTATGCACTGTTATCGTAAGTGCGACATGAGAAACATGTATGGACTTCCGCAAAGTTATCTGGTAGCTCTGCTATATATGCAATATATGGATAATATTATTGAACCAAGACAAGTGATACATTTTATAAATATGATTTACAAAATGAGTTTTATGATTTCCAGTTTTAATAAGATTTGTAGAGTTTGAACCACATTGCATATCTGTTTATACATGTGGATTATATATGCTTCTTCATTTTGTTTTAATATATGTTAGTTAGGCAAGGATCAACATCACATGGTGTAATTTACAATGTACATATGAATATACTGCATAAAATTTATGCTTGACAAATTTATGAAAAACTAAGTTATATTATGATATAAGATGCATATGTTAGCATTATATCAGTGTTATATGTGAAGGCATAAAAGTTATGCTTGATTATATATATATATATATATGTGTGTGTGTGTGTGTGGGTGTGTGAATATATATATATATATATATATATATTACTGATATAAATTCATGAATGGCTTCAAATGAACTGTATAAATGAATTATAGAGTCAATTAAACCTGCATATGATTCAAATTGTTGCTTCATAATATAACTTGATGGTGTTTATATTTCCCATAATACTCAAATGTTTTGGACAGTTTAAGTAATGTGATAAAGAATATTGCTTCATGAATAAATAAGCACCATATATGGAACATGTACTTACTTATCCACTAGCATACAAATTTGTTTTTATTGCTTATTTATATATTTGATATATGTGTTTGAATTCTAACAGTGTTATATATATATATATATATGTGTGTGTGTGTGTGTGTGTGTGTGTGTGTGTGTGTGTGTGTATGTGTGTGATATGTGTGTATATATGTAATGCATAAGTATTGCACTGTTTATTTTCAATTGAAAGATGGTCTGTTATCATATATTAGTTGATAAATGATTGTAGATGAGCTCAGTATGACTGAACCAATATGCACAAGAATGGACAAGATGGTGAAGAACCATTAACAGATCTTGAAGCTTATACCAAAATATGTGTGTGTGTGTGTGTGTGTGTGTGTGTGTGTGTGTGTGTATATATATAATTATGCAGTATGACTGCATATAGGCATTATTATGCAGTGTAATTGTAATATTTGCATATAATGAATTACTGGATGTCCATTTGATTATTAAGAATATGAAATGTATAAGTGATTGATGTTTCCATGTGACCTACCAGTTTTAAAATGTTCAACTGTTATGATGCATGGGTATTTCAGATTCTATGTCTGAGTAGATAAGTATCATGTGTGTGTATATATATATATATATTGTTAAAATATTTGAACTGTACATGTATGTTAGTTGTTGATACCATGATGTATGCCTTTTAAAATGTTTAAATAAGTGAATGCTAGAATGTTTATACATATTAATATAATTTGGGCTCAAAATTCTTGATAACTGGGTTATTTGTGCTGGATGTTATACAGTATGTAAATAGAATTGGTTAATTGTAATTTCATGTTAAATTTGATTATTATATCTGGTACAAGAATTAAAGATAACCAATATTTTGAAGTGTTCAAATGGAATATGTAAGCTTAATTCCAATATATTGTTGAATTTAAATACATATATATGGTTCATATATTTTATTTAAATCCAAATTATATTATGAATACAAAATATACATGTATTTTGATACGTGTAAATAAAACTGATATTGTTCGCCACTACGAATTATAAATTCCTTTTAAAGGAAATTTTGTTATATTAAGTCATGGTGACGTCTTCCAATAATACACTCATCAATGTCCAGAATCACTGGATGTAGGTAATGCCAATGCATTGTGCATCCTTTTTTTTGTTATATGGGATGAAGTAAAAGTGATACTTGAATTGTATTATTGGGTCTGACATAACTAGGCTGCATAATAAGATTATGGCTTAGAGACAAAGAGCATGAGTTATTCTATAATTTCAGCAAGTGAATAATACTAAAAAAATGTTTATCATGCTATCCAAAAGTTATATACACGATATAATTGATATAAGATGTCTACCTAAAAGGTTGTGTTTTGGGGATTAGCCAAAGCTAGGTCAATGCATGACTAGGTATGGATCTTGGAACACCATTATATATATATATAATGTGACAGCCCGCCTCGCACCAGCTGACACTTCCCTAGAAATGCGCTGTGCCAATTGTCCAACTAGCATGGGACGGTCGTCAAAGGAAAAGGGTTTGAAACGATGAATCATCTAAAGAACCTGTAGTATATCTCACAGCGCATGGAATAAAATATAATAATAACATAACTTGGCATAAAACAGGCGAGACAGTGCATAAGCTGAAAACTAAATCATCATAGCAGCGGAATCCAAAATACAGCTTATGATCCAAAACCATCATTATTACAACTTCAAAATACTGTCTGTAAAGCAAGATAGGAAAGGTACACTACTAATGCCCAAAGCAGTGACCAACAACAACATAGGGAGAATATATGTAAATAGTACATAGAAGCCTTCTGCTCGTCTCCGGACAGCTACTCGTGCATACTACCTAACCTATCTCTAGTCTGCTCGTTTAGGAGCACCTAGAGTAATAAGAAGAGACAAACTCTAGTCAGACAAAAGTCTGGTATGAGCGATAGCAGCAAAAAAAAAAAAAAACAATAACATGTATAAATAATCATACCTGAACCCGAACCTACAACCAAAGAGTTAGCACAACAAGAGGTATAGTACTCTAAGGTAACACTAACATAGGGTGTAAAGTGGAAGTGTGCATGTGATGGTGATGGAAAACATCAAACATAGTAATCATCCTCACATCTCTCACTCAGTGCGTAAAGCATACGATATCCACCACTTTGATCACCCAAATCCTTTGCTACGACCACTTTGCCCTTAGGGTCTTAATGACCCCATTGCGCTGGTCCATAGCCATTAATCCCTTGCTACGATCACCTTGCCCTCGGGAGTCCTAATGGCCCCATTGCACTGATCCATAGCCATGCTATGATCACTTGCCCTTGGGAGTCTTCACGTTCCCATTGCGCTGATCCATAGCCGCTAATCCGTCTCTATGTGGTGAACTAAAGCTATAGATATCGATAACCCTTTTGCACACGTACCGCAGCAAAGCCCAACTCATGAAGTTTACTCGTTGGCTCCCATCTGGATCTTGAGTAATAACTTCTCATTTTGGACTTCCTTTGCATCTCGGGTTTTGGTCCTCTTTAGTGTGTGGTTAAATTTTCATTCAGTTCAGCTTATACCCTTCATCATGTCTTGGTTCGATGTTCAAGTTCTCAGCTCGACTCGTGGTTCGTGGATGCTCCGGTTCGCGACTCGTGGACCACATTCGGGTCGTGGGATCCACTCGTGATCCCTATCCTGGTCGTGGTCTTCTAGTTCGGCTCGTGATCCTCAATTCGTGGCTTGCTGGGCGATCGGCTCGTGGAGCTCAAACTCGAAGTGTCGGTTCGTGAGGGGGTGGTCGGCTCGTGAGGTGGATTCACGACCGGGGTTGGGCCGTGGTCATGATGTGCCTCACGATCGGGGACCTGCTCCAGTTTCCTGCAACTTTCCAGCAAGCTATTTACGCCACACGACTGTGTTTTCGATCATTCTAAATGTTCTATGTCTTCACAAATGATATCAAATAGTAATAGCAACATATAGAATCGAGCATAATCACCAAAACAATGAATAATCACGTAAATATGGATCAAACACACCCAAAACCAATGTTTTCCCCTTAATCATGTTTAGTCATGCGATTAGCAAACTTAATCCAAATCAACCCAAATTTTTAGCAATGACATAAAATAATATTTAAGAGTTTCTACATATTTTTCCATATTTTTATGAGTCATTATTTCGCTTATCACTAATCACCCTAATTAGCCGTAATTAGTAAATAAAAGTGCAAATCACTCATCTTAGCCAAAAATAAATCTCAGATCTGAAAATATCTTTGATTTGGTTTGAATCCCAATGCAACACAGCAGCTCTACCTCCAATTTGATGTTAATTTGCCTTGATTTGATGTTGATTAGCTTAATATTAGACTAAAATGTGATTAAAAGGTGGTTTAGAAGGTGGAGGCCGTTGCTAGGGTTAAAGGAAGGTAAATGGCGGCTAGAAAAATGAATAAAACTAATTTCCCAAACCTTATCAGCCCTCCCGTACCCTAATCCCGAAATGGGTTATAGGCTTAGCTGCTAATCACTCTGTTAAGCCAATTTATGTTGTTTTTCACCTTTCATACCTTATTTCAGTCATATCTCCCAAACGATAAGTCCGTTTGATTAGTGTGACCACTCTACGGAAAGGTAAGCCATCATTTGAATCCAATGTAAGTGGTCTTAGGTAAAAACTCCTTACCAATCAAAAGTTATAGGCGAAACAAGATTCGCCAGGGACAAAACGGTCATTTAAAATTCGGCGAAAATCGTGAACATGGGAAATGACCCCAATAGTCGTCTACCAAAGTTACACGACCATATGACTTCATATGAAAATAAAATAAATATTCTACGATCCTCCGATACGTAGAATGCAGGTCGTTACACTCTTCCCCTTAAGAAATTTCGCCGCCGAAATTCCATAACCAAAACATACAATGGTGTCCCGCATGCCTATCAGCCATTTACAAACAATCAGACATACATAACAACACAACAAGCCTATCCTAGCATGCGGTTTACTAACAAAGGAATAACTATTATGCGATTAAAATCTTACTGAGCAAAGAGTTCTAGATGCGACTTCCGTATGTTCTCCTCTGTTTCCCAAGTACAGTCGTTCTCATTATCATCCCACTGGACCTTGACTAGTTCCACCGTATTCCTTCGAAGTTGTTTTGTATCGTGTTCAACAATACGAATCGTCCTACGGCTCCCAACTGTCTCGGATTCTACCTTGATATCATCAAATTGATCTGGTGAAATAATCATATCAGAATCGTGAACGAACTTCCTTAAAAGGGAAACATGAAATACGTCGTGAACTCTCGCCATCTTATCAGGCAATCCAACTTTATATGCCAAATTCCCTATTTGTTCGAGAAGTGGAAATGGGCCAACAAATCTTGGTGCCAACTTGCCTCTCCTACCAAATCGAATCACACTCTTCAACGGAGAAATCTTGATGAATACCAAGTCGCCAACGGAGAATCTCAAATCTCTTCGCCTTTTATCAGCATAACTTTTCTGCTTATCTTGGGCAGCCTTCATTCTCTATTGAAACTTTGATCCTATCTGAAGTTTCTCTTATTACATCTGGCCCAATCACAAATTTCTCACTGGTCTCTAACCAACATGATGGTGAGTTGCACGATCTTCCGTACAAAGCTTCAAATGGAGCCATACCAATACTGGATTGATAACTATTATTATACATGAACTCAACCAGATGCAAATGGTCATCCCATGAACCTCCAAAATCCAATATATAATCTCTCAAGAGATCCTCTAATACACGATTCACTCTAACCTTCGGTTTGAGGATGGTACGCGATACTGAGATGTAATTCTGACCCTAAAGCCTCTTGTAAGCTCTTCCAAAACCCTCTAGTAAATAATGGATCTCGGTCACTCACAATACCTTTAGGTACTCCATGAAATCTCACTACCCACTTCATATATAGTTCTGCTAACTTAGCTGCCGTTCTATTCGACTTGACGAGTATAAACCTTGCACTTTTGGTCAATCGTTTTACAATCACCCAAATACTATCATGACCTGATCTAGTCTTTGGTAAACCATCAATGAAGTCCATTAAGACTTGTTCCCATTTCCATTTGGGAATTTCCAGTGGTTGTAACAAACCACTTGGCTTCTTTTGCTCGACTTTAACTAACTGGCAATTCATGCACATGGATATAAACTTCCCAACATCTCTCTTCATCCCTTTCCAGTAGTAGGTCTGCTTCATGTCTCGATACATTTTGTTACCACCAGCATGTATAGTCAGTTTCGAGTGATGACACTCTCTAAGCACTTCATCTCTCAATCCATTAACATTGGGTACAACTAGTCTACAATCCTTTCGAAGCCATCCTTCTCGATCAAGACCATACTTGTTCATTTCCTCACCATCTATAACCATCTCTAACTTGGAGATGATATCCAATAGATTAGGATCGTCCCTCTGGCTGGAGCCGATCCGATCAATCAAAGTTGGTCTGATCTTCAAACTTGCTAACATCTCTGGATCTAATTCACACTGTGGTCTGAAATCATACCCCGCGATATACTCCAGTTGCTTCCATTCCAGAAACGTAGCCCCCAACTGGCATGTCTCCTACTCAATGCATCAACCACTGCATTACCCTTCCCAGACGTGTATGCGATATTGAAATCATATGAAGCCAGGAACTCTAACCATCTCTGCTAATGAAGATTTAAATCCTTTTGAGAGAAAAGATACTTTAATGACTTACGATCGGTAAACAACTCGAATCTTTCTTCCAAGAGGTAATGTCTCCATATCTTTAACGCGAACACGATCGCTGCCAATTCTAATTCATGGGTAGGATACCTTTTCTCATGCGGTTTCAGTTGCCGACTAGCATAAGCTACAACTCTACCTCCTTGCATCTGTACAACACCTAATACGGTACCACAGGCATCCGTGTATACCGTCATCTCTTCATTCCCCTTAGGAATGATTAACACTGGTGCACATGTCAACTTTTCCTTTAGGCTCTTGAATGCATTCTCACACTTTTCATCCCAAACAAAAGCTTGATTCTTCTTGGTCAAGTGAGTTAACGGTGCTGCTATCTTTGAGAAGTCTTGGATAAACTTACGATAGTGTCCAGCTAACCCCATGAAACTTCTCACGTCTGTTGCATTCTTAGGCGTAAACCAATCTTTTACCGTAGCCACCTTTGCAGGATCCACGGCAATACCATTCTTTGAAACAACATGGCCCAAGAATCTCACTTCCCTCCTCCAGAAGTGACATTTAGAAAATTTCGCTTTTAATTGGTGTTTCCTCAACACCTCCATCACTGTCCTCAAATGTTCCTTTTGTTCTTCCTCCGTCCTTGAATAAACTAAGATATCGTCCACCGAACACAAGAACAAACTTATTCAACTGATCTCTGAAAACCCTATTCATAAGATCCACAAAATATACTGGTGCATTGGTCAACCCGAATAACATGACCAACCACTCATAAAATATAGACGGCGTCTGAAATGCCGTTTTAGGTATATTCTCAGCTGTTACTCAGAGCTGATGAAAACCTATCGCGAGATCTAACTGTTAGAACACTGCCGCTCTATTCAACTGATCAAACAAATCGTCTATCCGTGGAAGTGGATACTTATTCTTCCTCGTCACCTTATTCAACTCGCGGTAGTCTACACATAAGAGAAGGGAACCATCTTCCTTAGTAGCAAATACAACTGATGCTCCCTTCTCGAAAACACTTCTTCGGATAAATCCCTTCTTCAAAAGATCGCTTACTTGCACCTCGAGCTCTCGCTGCTCCCTTGGCGCCATACGACAAAGTGGCATCACTGTAGGCCTGGCATCTTTCACTAAATCTATCTGAAACTCGATCTCTCGGTGTGGTGGATGTCCGGTCACTTCCCCGAAGATGTCCGGATACTCGCCAGCAATAGGCACATCTGACAACTCATCATATAGGATGTCTAGGGAATTTAGAAAATTAGCCATCACCCCATCACTAGGTAGGCAACCAAACATTTACCTCCGCTTATCGTCCACTCTAATGGTCACCGAAGACCCTTCACAGTCTACCACCACCCCCATACCTTTGGAGCCAATCGACTCCCAAAATAATGCCAAACCCAGTAAAGCCCAAAACGAAGCAATCACAAGAAAACATGCATCCGTGACTCGATAAGACCAAATTATGACAAATCATACTAAGGCTAGTCGAACCACCGATCGAGTTCATCACAACTAAAGGTCTATCAACAATCTCAGGTTCCGATCCCAACCTATCTACAAGATCACAAGATATGAATGAATGGGAAGCCCCGGTATCAAACAATACTCGAACAGGAACATCATAAATAGAAAACATACCTTGAATAACGATGCCTTTTCCCTTCTGTGCCGCAGTTGGGGCATTCGACGTAGAAGGAATTGCATTGATAGCATATACTTTCACGATCTGCTTCTCTTTAGGAGGTTATGGACATTTATCCTTGTAATGTCCCATTTGGCCACAATTGAAGCACTTCTTGTCCGCTAGCTTAGCACTCTACATCTTTCTTATTCTTCTTTTGACCATCCATAGCCTGGTTTTGTTTCCTCTTATTCTGCGAATTATTTTTGCCTCCATTGCTTGCCCACGGCTTTGGCTCCCCTGCGGATGTAATAGCAACATCGGCCTTTGACTTTGGGTAAAGGCTCTCCGACCTCAATGCCTTTGCTACTATAGATTCGAAGGTCTCATCGATGTGGTTTATAAGTCTTTCCCCCAAGTACTCATCTAAGCCAGTTATGAACTTCTCATTCTTCTTCTCAGCAGTATTAATAAGGGATAATCCATATTTCGATAAAGTATCAAATTCAACAATATATTCCGAGACTGCCCTACCATTCTGCTTAAGCTCCGAAACATTCCTAAACAGTCCTGATTTCTTAGCAGTTGGGATAAACTTGTCATCGAAGCGAGTCTTAAACTGATTCCAAGTAATTTGATCCTCAGGAGTAGCCGCTTTAATAGCATTCCACCAATTCATAGCCCGTCCTTGAAGTTGACGCGATGCTAGCTTTCTCTTCATTGCATCATTGATTCCCAAATCCTCGAAGATTGTCTTACAACTATCAAGCCAATCTTGAACTTCTGTAGCCGATTCCATTCCATGGAACGACTTCCCTCCAAGACTAGTACAATCCTTGCAGAGCTTGGCGAAATCGGCCCAAGGTGCCTACACTACTACACCACCACCGTTAGCAGCATTAAGAACTGCTCCCTGAACTTCCCTAAGCATCTCTGGCATGAAGGTAGTAAACATCGTCCTCATATCAGGGACATTCCTACCATTTTCCCCTGAACCCGTACTCCTCATATATCGGCTCATCGTTCAATCTGTAAAGAGAAAACGATTAACCAGCTCCTTAGTGGTGCCAGTGCAGTGTAACTTCAACCTTAGATATACTAATAGTATATATATAGCTTTTGAAAATTAAAATATCACAAATACGCGCTCTCATATACGTATACTATCTCTCCCTGATGTCTTCCCCAAAGTTAACTACACAACCTAGGCTCTGATACCAGGTGTGACGGCCAGCTCCGCACCAGCCGACACTTCCCTAGAAATGTGTTGTGCCGTTGTCCAACCAGCACGGGATGGTCATTAAAGGAAAAGGGTTTGAAACGATGAATCATCAAAGAACCTGTAGTATATCTCACAGCGCATGGAATAAAATATAATAATAACATAACTTGACATAAAACAGGCAAGACACTGCATAAGCTGAAAACTAAATCATCATAGCAGCGGAATCCAAAATACAGCTTATGATCCAAACCATCATTATTACAACCTTAAAATACTGTCTCTAAAGCAAGATAGGAAAGGTATACTACTAATGCCCAAAGCAGTACGTGGAAGCCTCATGCTCGTCTCCTTGCTACTCGTGCATACCACCTAACACGTCTCTAGTCTGCTCGTTTAGAAGCACCCAGAGTAATAAGAAGAGACATAAAACTCTAGGTCAGTCAAAAGTCTGGTATGAGCGATAACAGCTAAACAAAACAATAACAGGTATAAATAATCATACCTGAACCCGGACCTGCAACCAAAGAGTTAGCACAACAAGATGTACAGTACTCTAAGGTAACACTAACATAGGATGTAAAGTGGAAGTGTGCATGTCATGGTGATAACAAACATCAAACACAGCAATCATCCTCACATCTCTCACCCAGTGCGTAAAGCATACGATATCCACCACTTTGATCACCCAAATCCTTTGCTACGACCACTTTGCCCTTGGGGTCTTAATGACTCTATTACGCTGGTCCATAGCCATTAATCCCTTGCTACAATCACCTTGACCTTGGCAGTCCTAATGGCCCCATTGCACTGATCCATAGCCATGCTACGTTCACTTGCCCTTGGGAGTCTAAACGATCCCATTGCGCTGATCCATAGCCGCTAATTTGTGTCTCTGTGGTGAACTAAAGTTATAGATATTGATAACCCCTTTGCACACGTCCTGTAGCAAAGCCCAACTCTTGAAGTTAACTCGTTGGTTCCCATCTGGATCCTGAGTAATAACTTCTCAAGCAGTAATAGCAATATGTAGAATCGACCATAATCATCAAAAGAATGAATAATCGTGTGAATATGAATCAAACACACCCAAAACCCATGTTTTCCCCAAAATCATGAGCAAACTTAATCCAAATTAACCTAAATTTTTACTAATGACATAAATAATATTTAAGAATTTCTACATATTTTTATGAGTCATAATTTCTCTAATTATCACTAATCACCTCTAATTAGCCGTAATTAGTGAATAAAATTGCAAATCACTCACCTTAGCCACAAATAAATCTCAGATCTGAAAATATCTCTGATTTGGTTCGAATCCCAATGCAACACAGCAGCTCTACCTCCAATTTGATGTTAATTTGAGTGGGAGCGTGTTTTAGTTTAAATTATACATTTATGTTAATATAAATTTTGATTGTCAAAAATTTGTATTAAATAAATATTACAGAATCAGTTATTATTTATTATCTATTATAGATATTAAATAACAAATAACTCTGATAATTTAATTAATTCTTAAGAAGGAAAAATTTAATTAAATCAAATTTCTTGACTAACAATGTCCTTAAACAAATTAAACTTAATTGTTTTGAAATATAGAGAAGATTTAAAATGAAAACTGAAATTTGACTTCAACCGAATAAGATAAATGTTTTAACCATCTACTTATATATCTCTAGTATTAGATACTAAATATGAAACACATACATGTATGTAAATCTGTAGAAATTGCACAGAAGAAATCTAACAAAAGGACAAGTCCACTTACGATTGGAAATGAAGAAAATGTTGCTGGATTATCCATAGGAAGTTTCTTCTTGTTCTATGTACTAGCTTAATTGAATAATTAAAATAATTGTTATTATGAAATTTCCACTTAAAATAAATGTTATAATGTATCTTGTTTAGACAAGTTTGAATTTTGTTTGTAATAAAACGACAATTGTTATTTACTTTATTTAAATGAAATATCTTATGGAATTTCACAAATAGTTAATGATCTTTATTAGTCCTTAACTATGATATGCTTGACATAAATACTGAGCGGATTAAATTCAATGATTTAAATCCATCACACCTTTAGCATTGCCAGTTAGCCCATATAAACAAGAAAACATATCAAAACTCCATAATGATGGAATTTTGGAATCATTTGATTTCAAATCATATGAAGAATGCAAACCTTCTTTCTTAAGAAAAATAACTGAATCACCTTTCACTCAAAATAGTAAATGGGTGAGTAAGTATTCGGTCTAATACATAATGATGTATATGGAGCAATGAATACATAAGCTAGAGGTAGGTTTTATTACTTAATTACATTTACTGATGATGACAGTGGATATAGATATATGTATCTTATGAAACACAAATTAGAATCCTTTGAAAAGTTCAAAGAATTCAAAAATGACGTTCAAAACCAATTATGATGGAAAATAAATACTCTTAGACCGGATTGAGAAAATATTTAACCCAATAATGTGACAACCCGGATTCCGACAGACCGAATTTTTCAAATTCGATCTATCAAAACCCGAGTTGGGTGCTCTGGTGACAGAGATAAAGAAACATGTCAGAACTGGTAGAGCATCTCACAGCGGAAGGAATTAAAATATAATATATTCAAAAATAGCTTTACCTTACAAATTATACTGTCTAACCAGTATCCAAAGCTATACCATCTCTGTCATGAACCTAACCTGGAAGTATGTAATGAGGAGGGGGTCAGAACATAAGTTCTGTGTGAGAGGACTTATAATAAACTTCTGTGTAACACTACATATACCGTTCCGTATATTTTCTTAGTTATTAGGTTAATCCCGTCATTAGCACCTAAGGCTAAACTCATGTCGTTCTTATTCACATACTAGTATATTAACCTAATATCTCGTATATGTGGATACCCCCTACTCATATTATCTTTTCCATGTATGTGTACAGTCCCTTTCCATTTATCGTACGGACTTCATTACATAACTATATACTACCTCAGCGTAGTGCCACCATTTCCGTAATTGTTTGGACTGCCACGTTTGTTTAATTCGGTTAGGGTTTATGCCACCTAGGGCTACTAGGGATTATGCTACCTAACGAAATATGCCCTCTAGTCTAGGACACACTACCCAGAGCGATATATGTTCCTAGACCTTCCCCGCGTAAGTATTGTGAACCATTTTTCGATGACTAGATGCACATGTACTCTATATGTGCTACCCGAGTCCCATGGCAGGGCAAGTCAAGAAACACGGAACTCGGTCGGGAGCTTTAAGTTGTCTGCCGATGCAGATGCTAAGGTCTGTTTTTCTAGTGGCTATGGTCCCACTCGGCACCTCTCTCAACTAATGGAAGGCCATCCTTGAAAAATGAGAACTATATGCCGACCACTCTATGCCCCACTAACCTATGGCCAACCGCAACCGCAACCACAACTAGATAGCAAGTATATGGTTCGTAGGAGTTCTCCGCCTTTCCGCTGTGCGTATCTCGACTGACTCAAGATGGTAGGTAGACGACGAGTTGCTATCACATGGCTACTGGTCTCGCCAAATCACGCTGGTCCATCCTAGTCTTTAGGTTGCCATTTATTGCAACCAAGGCATACCCTTGGTTCTTCTAACGCGGACCTTAACCTCTGTGAGCCCAGGAGGATCATCTGCAGCCTCATAGAGGGATACCAAGAGTACCCTCACGTCCCCTCGAAGCCTCGGGCTTCGTAACCCAATTCGTTGGAGACTTCTTTAAAATCAGACGCCCGTACGCTCCTTCTCGTGTTCTACTAAGGTTTACTACTTAGTTTCTTTAACTAAGGTTTACTCTTAGCCCTCTTGGTTTTTAACTAAGGTTTACTTAGTTTCCTGAATCGTCGTTTTCTTAACTAAGGTTTACTGCTTAGTCCTTTTAACTAAGGTTTACTACTTAGTTCTATCAATCGTTCATTTTTCTTAACTAAGGTTTACAACTTAGTCAACTTTAACTAAGGTTTACTACTTAGTTTTCTTTCTCGTTATCTACTTAGTTATTTTAACTAAGGTTTATTACTTGATTCTCTTAACCAAGGTTTATTACTTGATTCTCTTAACCAAGGTTTGATACTTAGTTTATGTTTACCGTTGGTTATCAACTGCATTTATACTTAACTTACTTAAGTCCATTGATAATCCTTATAACATGTTGTCTTTCAATTTCATAAATTATTCCCTTTTTGGGTCACAACAACATGTTATATTTAATTCATTGTTAAGTATACCTTATCCCACATATATGCTGATTGGGGGAACAACCCCCTAAATACCAGCCCCGAAGACCGAGATCAATATCAGACTGACACCTCGGGAATTACTCTACCCAACCAACATATATGATTCAAAATTTACTTCTTCTTCCTTTTCAAACCGCTTAATTTATAATTAAGTATATCTCCTGATATAAGTTATCTTATTCTTCCCTTTTTCGTTCTTATAACTTATCGTATCCCATAAGTCATATTTTCCCCTTTTGTCCCTAGGACAAGTCTAACCTATTATCCTTTTTTTTCTTATTCAAATTTGTAATAGGTTATTTATCATTCCCCATATTGCGTCACTAGTTCAAATTAACCTTTTTATTATTATTGTTTCCATATTTTACACATGTCTTACTACGGTTAAGTCTTATACTTACATGTTTATACATATCTTGTCTTACTACAGTTAAGTCTATACTTACCTGTACCCACTTAACCCTCTAACCATACCCTTGTCACCCACATGTCTTATTATGGTTAGTATTCCTCAATGCATTCATTCTACCATAACGATGTCTGACCACCCACATTGGACTAACATTTTGTGGCTGCTGGATGTGCCGGGAGGTTCCGGGCAGTCTTATGCCACAACTTGAGTCCAACCTCGTGTCATAAACTGTTACGCTCAAATTTCCTCCTTTGACCTCTCACATTAATCGTCCAATTGTGGCAGCTGGATTTGCCGGGCGGTTCCTGGCAGTCTTATACCACAATTGCGTCTAACCTCGTGTCAAAGGTTTAATAATATTCGTATTTCACCCAAACCCCCAAATTTCATGTTATGCAGTTCAAATTTACTTTTAAGCCCATTCAAGTGGTCATTAATTAGACCAATTTAATGTTGATTCATACCAAATTACAAGTAACCCAATTACCCAACTTTTATTCAAATTTACCAATTCCAAATCATTTATTTCCAATGGTATTCATATTTTTAAATAAGTTCGAGTCCTATAAAAATATGACTAACATATTAAATCTCCAAATTCAAATCCATGTTTTATTCTAGTGTCATAGGCTAATTAACAAGTTCAAATCTTTTCAATGATGACAATCTTATGCTAAAACCCAAATCGTGTTCATACTTATACTTCCCAATTTGGTTTACACATTCAAACCGTGCTAATGGTATACTATACCCAAACCCCTTTGTAATTCATAACCAAACTCTCCAATTTATGTCATATCCCAAAATATAGTGTTTCCCCTTTTCGTTCACAATATTCAATCGTATTCATCTCATGATAGATCTAGGCTCGAGATAGCCTAATTATAAAGAAATAAAGAGGGAAGGATAAAAGGAGGAATGTGACCATATAATAATTTAACATATGAAAACATTACAGGTCCAATCTTTCACAATAATTTCATCGCATGTTTTACATAGGGAATGTTTGAACGATAAATAATAATCTTATACAAAAGTTGTATTATAAACCACTCACATTGCTTGTCGTCTTCAAAATTAGTACTAGATAACTCTAGTATTGTTTTCCCTCTTTTGCTTAGCTTGGATTTCTGTTTTTGAATCATCTTTGATTTCTCTTTGCGGCATAAATTCGCAAATCTGAATCCATTATCTTCTCTTTAGCTTTGAATCTCTTTTCTATTTCATTGTTGTTCTAGATCTTATTCTTTTTATTTTAAAGAATAGATGTTGTAGAGAAAAGAGGGGAGAATAGATCCAAGATCTTTTAGAGAAGAAGAAAATGAGAGAGAAGGGAGCCATGGCTTCGCCACGAATTGTTATGAAGTTTACAATGAGCTAAGGGTTGTTTATATAGGTGCCAAACTACAAATCTAGCCCTCTTTTATTTGTTAAAAAACATTAATGAAGATTTATTTAGCAAAACCATTCCTTTGTTTATACCTTAACCGTATAAAATTTGTTTCCCTTTTTCTTTTATTTAAACAAGGCAACAATTTATTTTTCTCTACCTTTTTAACATAATTATAATTTATTTATGTAAATAAATAACATACGTTTACTTACACTCATGTTCTTATCAAATATGGTATCCAACTATGCCTTTATTTTTATTTTATTTTTAATCGTAGAAAATATAGTATGTGTTAACTATTTTACTAAAGGGAATTTAATATCTTTTTTTTTTATCCTTCTCATAGCCGTTATTGATGGCTATTTATTCATTGTTTTTCTATTCATGTCATATTTGAAATGCCTAAATGCATTTACTACATGTACTCTCTTTTTCCATATTTAATATAACCGTTATATTATCCCTAAATATAACATTAATGTCTTTAATTTACCAATTTCATTTCTTACCAGTAAAACAAATCCCCTAATCTCGAATTAGTGTTGCCTCTTATATATATATATATATATATATATATATATATATATATATATATATTAAATACCAAATACTTAACATTTAATCAACCTCAAGCCAATTTATTAATGTCATTATTATGCATTAACTATTTTTATTTTTATTTACATGTTTGCTATAAATAATCGTAGGTGCATGCATCTAGTCTCCTTAATCACAGGTGCATGCATCTAGTCTCCTTAATCATAGGTGCATGCATCTAGTCTCCTTAATCACAGGTGCATGCATCTAGTCTCCAAACATTTAAATCGAAAAACGTGCCACATTTATTTCAACCTCTGTCGGTTCCAAAAAGAGTACTTAATGCTTTCTTTCTTTTCCAAATACATTGAACCTTTTAAGTGCATGATAATCTCTACAATTTAAACTAAATTTATGAACGCGCATATGAATGTATTTCCATTCTCCTCTTTAAACGCGCATTCCTTGTTGTATATTACTTTTCTTTTCCTTAAATATGTCAATGCACATAAAAAATATATATATTATCCAACGCGTATATAAACTTCTGCGGCTTACAACTTCTTCATATGTTATCCGTTTTACGCAAACTTGGTATCGATCTGGACCAGAATTTTGAGGCGAACGCAATAATGACATCTCTTTTACTTAATTCCTGATATTTAAATTAAGTTTTCTTTATTTTATTATCTTTTTCTGTTACATACATTGTTATCGTATAAATTTTCTTCTTTTCAATGTATGTAGTAATTTAAACTGCATATCACTATCATGCATATAAACATTTTTAATTACATTAAAAATGCGGGGTGTTACATTCTCCCACCCTTAAGAAATTTCGTTCCCGAAATTTGGTAAGGGTAAAATCAAATAATCCCTCACATATTATATCATCCATCATGTGTACATCCATTTTTCCAAACATTGTGCACATGTGCAAAGTGAAACACATCAAGTAATGCATGTATGCCTAATTTGGTACCACCTATATGTATGCAAATTTTTAAAAACTCTTTCAAAACATGATGCTCACATCCTAAATATACTTGCAGTTCTATCTGAATGCAATATTTTTGAAAAACCAAAACATTTTTCATCCAAAATTTCCCACACTCTTAAATAAGAGCACGGTTCATCGAATTGTTGCATCCAAACCCTACCAACCATCATTAAATTCGAAATTTAGAAAAATATAATTTTTTTCCAAATTCGATTTCTTATGTTACAAAAAGGTATAAAACGGAAAAATTTAAATTTTCCGTTTTTCTTTTATGTACCTTTTCTAGTTGCACTTGGATTTTTACATAGTTATTCTATAAAAAGTTCCTATTTTCCTATCCAAGCACAATTACATAAGAAACTTTTTTTTTCAACATATCTTGGAGTAATTTCATATTTATTCATCTTTTTTTTTCTTTTTCTTAAGATTTTCAATTTCTTTTCCCGTCACGTTTTGTTGCTTGATTGATTCAGTTGTTTCTTAGTTAGTTAGGCTAGTCTTCTTCTTAAGTTTATTTTTCAACCAAGCTTTTCTGTTTTCTACTCAAACAGTATCTTACACAGCTACAACTATGGGCCTAGAGTCTTAGGACTTTGTTACCTCTAACACTCGCGAGTCCACACAATAGGATCTATACACTTGCTTGCCATTCCCTACCTAGTAGTAACTACTAGTCCATGCTGTGTATTACTAGCCTATACTTTATCTCTTTTTCTCAAGCAACAAACCTAGGTTTCTCAATGTTTATGCATTCTACAGGAATTTTCCATTAGTTTTAACATTAGCTAATCTTTGACCGGAAATTGGTAAGAGAATAATTCCCTAAGCATCAACCCCGAAGACCGAAATCAACATCAGATTGATACTCAGAGAATCACTCAACCCCACCAATCTCCAGTTAGGTTCTAATAACTTATCATTGGGTTAGACTCAAAGTGGTTCTTCAACTCACTAGGCTTTCCTAGGCACTTTCGCGAATTCAATTTTCTCGACTATATATATTCCCAATCCATTTTCCACATTTTTCAACCTTTTCTAGTTTATAAGGTTTCACTTCTAAACCCACTACTCTGAAATAATAACATTTCAGTTTTAACTCTATGGGATACTTTCTTTCCCTAATACAAAATCATATTGTACACTTTCCAACCAAACCACCTAAGGGTCTCAAAAAATTCTATGTTTATTACTTTAGTGTACAAACTAAATATCCCAACTCTTTTCATGTCTAGTGGGATACTATATGGATCTAGGTTTGTATATATATATAATATATATGTATATATTTAAGAAAATACAAATACGTTCACTCATTATCTCCCTAGGAACACTAAACCGAAGCACTGATACCAGATGTTATAACCCGGATTCCGACAGACCGAATTTTTCAAATTCGATCTATCAAAACCCGAGTTGGGTGCTCTGGTATCCTACAGAGAAAGACAGAGATAAAGAAATATGTCAGAAATCGTAGAGCATCTCACAGCGGAAGTAATTAAAATATAATATATTCAAAAATAGCTTTACCTTATAAATCATACTGTCTAACCAGTATCCAAAGCTATACCATCTCTGTCATGAACCTAACCTGGAAGTATGTAATGAGGAGGGGGTCAGAACATAAGTTCTATGTGAGAGGACTTATAATAAACTTCTGTGTAACACTACATTTACCATTCCGTATATTTTCTTAGTTATTAGGTTAATCTCGTCATTAGCACCAAAGGCTAAACTCATGTTGTTCTTATTTACATACTAGTATATTAACCTAGTATCTCGTATATGTGGATACCCCCTACTCGTATTATCTTTTCCATGTATGTGTACAGTCCCTTTCCATTTATCGTACGGACTTCATTACGTAACTATATACTACGTCAGCGTAGTGCCAACATTTCTTTAATTGTATGGACTGCCACGTTTCCTTAATTCGGTTAGGGTTTATGCCACCTAGGGCTACTAGGGATTATGCTACCTAACGAAATATGCCCTCTAGTCTAGGACACACTACCCAGAGCGATATATGTTCCTAGACCTTCCCCGCGTAAGTATCGTGAACCGTTTTTCGATGACTAGAGGCACATGTACTCTATATGTGCTACCCGAGTCCCATGGCAGGGCAAGTCAAGAAACACGGAACTCGGTCGGGAGCTTTAAGTTGTCTGCCGATGCAGATGCTAAGGTCTGTTTTTCTAGTGGCTATGGTCCCACTCGACCCCTCCCTCAACTAATGAAAGGCCATCCTTGAAAAATGAGAACTATATGCCGGCCCCTCTATGCCTCACTAACCTATGGCCAACCGCAACCACAACTAGATAGCAAGTATATGGTTCGTAGGAGTTCTCCGCCTTTCCGCTGTGCGTATCTCGACTGACTCAAGATGGTAGGTAGACGACGAGTTGCTATCACATGGCTACTGGTCTCGCCGAATCACGATGGTCCATCCTAGTCTTTAGGTTGCCATTTATTGCAACCAAGGCATACTCTTGGTTCTTCTAACGCAGACCTTAACCTCTGTGAGCCTAGGAGGATCATCTGCAGCCTCACAGAGCGATACCAAGAGTACCCTCACGTCCCCTCGAAGCCTCGGGCTTCGTAACCCAATTCGTTGGAGCCTTCTTTAAAATCAGACGGTCGTACGCTCCTTCTCGTGTTCTACTAAGGTTTACTACTTAGTTTCTTTAACTAAGGTTTACTACTTAGCCCTCTTAGTTTTTAACTAAGGTTTACTTAGTTTCCTGAATCGTCGTTTTCTTAACTAAGGTTTACTACTTAGTCCTTTTAACTAAGGTTTACTACTTAGTTCTATCAATCGTTCATTTTTCTTAACTAAGGTTTACAACTTAGTCCACTTTAACTAAGGTTTATAGTTTTCTTTCTCGTTATCTACTTAGTAATTTTAACTAAGGTTTATTACTTGATTCTCTTAACCAAGGTTTGATACTTAGTTTATTTTTACCGTTGGTTATCAACTGAATTTATACTTAACTTACTTAAGTCCATTGATAAGCCTTATAACATGTTGTGTTTCAATTTCATAAATTATTCCCTTTTTGGGTCACAACAACATGTTATATTTAATTCATTGTTAAGTATACCTTATCCCACATATATACTGATTGGGGGAACAACCCCCTAAATACCAGTCCCGAAGACCGAGATCAACATCAGACTGACACCTCGGGAATTACTCTACCCGACCCACATATATGATTCAAAATTTACTTCTTCTTCCTTTTCAAACCGCTTAATTTATAATTAAGTATATCTCCTCATATAAGTTATCTTATTCTTCCCTTTTTCGATCTTATAACTTATCGTATCCCATAAGTCATATTTTCCCCTTTTGTCCCAAGGACAAGTCTAACATATTATCCTTTTTTTTCTTATTCAAAGTTGTAATAGGTTATTTATCATTCACCATATTCCGTCATTAGTTCAGATTAACCTTTTTATTATTATTGTTTCCATATTTTACACATGTCTTACTACGGTTAAGTCTTATACTTACATGTTTATAAATATCTTGTCTTACAACAGTTAAGTCTATACTTACCTGTACCCACTTAACCCTCTAACCATACCCTTGTCACCCACATGTCTTATTATGGTTAGTATTCCTTAATGCATTCATTCTGCCATAACGATGTATGACCAACCACATTGGACTAACATTTTGTGGCTGTTGGATGTGCCGGGCGGTTCCGGGCAGTCTTACGCCACAACTTGAGTCCAACCTCGTGTCATAAACCGTTACACTCAAATTTCCTCCTTTGACCTCTCACATTAGACGTCCAATTATGGCAGCTGGTTTTGCTGGGCGGTTCCGGGCAGTCTTATACCACAATTGCGTCTAACCTCATGTCAAAGGTTTATTAATATTCGTATTTCACCCAAACCCCCAAATTTCATGTTATGCAGTTCAAATTTACATTTAAGCCTATTCAAGTGGTCATTAATTAGACCAATTTAATGTTGATTCATACCGAATTACATGTAACCCAATTACCCGACTTTAATTCAAATTTACCAATTCCAAATCATTTATTTCCAATGGTATTCATATTTTTAAATAAGTTCGAGTCCTATAAAAATATGACTAACATATTAAATCCCCAAATTCAAATCCATGTTTTATTCTAGTATCATAGGCTAATTAACAAGTTCAAATCTTTTCAATGATGACAATCTTATGCTAAAACCCAAATCGTGTTCATACTTATACTTCCCAACTTGGTTTACACATTCAAACCTTGCTAATTGTATACTATACCCAAACCCCTTTGTAATTCATAACCAAACTCTCCAATTTATGTCATATCCCAAAATCTAGTGTTTCCCCTTTTCGTTCGCAATATTCAATCGTATTCATGTCATGATAGATCTAGGTCGAGATAGCCTAATTATAAAGAAATAAAGAGGGAAGGATAAAAGGAGGAACGTGACCATATAATAATTTAACATATGAAAACATTACAGGTCCAATCTTTCACAATAATTTCATCGCATGTTTTACATGGGGAATGTTTGAACGATAAATAATAATCTTATACAAAAGTTGTATTATAAACCACTCACATTGCTTGTCGTCTTTAAAATGAGTACTAGATAACTCTAGTATTGTTTTCCCTCTTTTTCTTAGCTTGGATTTCTGTTTTTGAATCATCTTTGATTTCTCTTTGCGGCATAAATTCGCAAATCTGAATCCATTATCTTCTCTTTAGCTTTGAATCTCTTTTCTATTTCATTGTTGTTCTAGATCTTATTCTTTTTATTTTAAAGAATAGATGTTGTAGAGAAAAGAGGGGAGAATAGATCCAAGATCTTTTGGAGAAGAAGAAAATGAGAGAGAAGGGAGCCATGGCTTCGCCACGAATTGTTGTGAAGTTTACAATGAGCTTAGGGTTGTTTATATAGGTGCCAAACTACGAATCTAGCCCTCTTTTATTTGTTAAAGAACATTAATGAAGATTTATTTAGCAAAACCATTCCTTTGTTTATACCTTAACCGTATAAAATTTGTTTCTCTTTTTCTTTTATTTAAACAAGGCAACAATTTATTTTTCTCTATCCTTTTAACATAATTATTATTTATTTATGTAAATAAATACCATACGTTTACTTACACTCATGTTCTTATCAAATATGGTATCCAACTATGCCTTTATTTTTATTTTATTTTTAATCGTAGAAAATATAGTATGTGTTAACTATTTTACTAAAGGGAATTTAATATCTTTTTTTTAACCTTCTCATAGCCGTTATTGATGGCTATTTATTCATTGTTTTTCTATTCATGTCATATTTGAAATGCCTAAATGCATTTACTACATGTACTCTCTTTTTCCATATTTAATATAACCGTTATATTATCCCTAAATATAACATTAATGTCTTTAATTTACCAATTTCATTTCTTACCAGTAAAACAAATCCCCTAATCTCGAATTAGTGTTGCCTCTTATATATATATATATATATATATATATATATATATATATATATATATATTAAATACGAAATACTTAACAATTAGTCAACCTCAAGCCAATTTATTAATGTCATAATTATGCATTAACTTTTTTTATTTTTATTTTTATTTTTATTTACATGTTTGCTATAAATAATCGTAGGTGCATGCATCTAGTCTCCTTAATCACAGGTGCATGCATCTAGTCTCCTTAATCATAGGTGCATGCATCTTGTCTCCTTAATCACAGGTGCATGCATCTAGTCTCCAAACATTTAAATCGAAAAACGTGCCACATTTATTTCAACCTCTGTCGGTTCCAAAAAGAGTACTTAATGCTTTCTTTCTTTTATCAAATACATTGAACCTTTTAAGTGCATGATAATCTCTACAATTTAAACTAAATTTATGAACGCGCATATGAATGTATTTCCATTCTCCTCTTTAAACGCGCATTCCTTATTGTATATTACTTTTCTTTTCCTTAAATTTGTCAATGCATATAAAATATATATATATATATTTTATCCTACGCGTATATAAACTTCTGCGGCTTACAACTTCTTCATATGTTATCCGTTTTACGCAAACTTGGTATCCATCTGAACCAGAATTTTGAGGCAAACGCAATGATGACATCTTTTTTACTTAATTCCTGATATTTAAATTAAGTATGTTTATTTTATTATCTTTTTCTGTTACATACATTGTTATCGTATAAATTTTCTTCTTTTCAACGTATGTATTAATTTAAACTGCATATCACTATCATGCATATAAACATTTTTAATTACATTAAAAATGCGGGGTGTTACATTCTCCCACCCATAAGAAATTTCGTTCCCGAAATTTGGTAAGGGTAAAATCAAAAAATCCCTCGCATATTATATCATCCATCATGTGTACATCCATTTTTTCAAACATTGTGCACATGTGCAAAGTGAAACACATCATAGTAATGCATGTATGCCTAATTTGGTACCACCTATATGTATGCAAATTTTTAAAAACTCTTTCAAAACATGATGCTCACATCCTAAATATTCTTGCAGTTCTATATGAATGCAATATTTTTGAAAAACCAAAACATTTTTCATCCAAAATTTCCCACACTCTTAAATAAGAGCACAGTTCATCCAATTGTTGCATCCAAACCCTACCAACCATCATTAAATTCGAAATTTAGAAAAATCTAATTTTTTTCCAAATTCGATTTCTTATGTTACAAAAAGGTATAAAACGGAAAATTTTACATTTTCCGTTTTTCTTTTATGTACCATTTCTAGTTGCACTTGGATTTTTACATAGCTATTCTATAAAAAGTTCCTATTTTCCTATCCAAGCACAATTACATAAGAAACTTTTTTTTTCAACATATCTTGGAGTAATTTCATATTTATTCATCTTTTTTTTCTTTTTCTTAAGATTTTCAATTTCTTTCCCCATCACGTTTTGTTGCTTGATTGATTCAGTTGTTTTCTTGTTAGTTAGGCTAGTCTTCTTCTTAAGTTTATTTTTCAACCAAGCTTTTCTATTTTCTACTCAAACAGTATCTTACATAGCTACAACTATGGGCCTAGAATCTTAGGACTTTGTTACCTCTAACAATCGCGAGTCCACACAATAGTATCAATACACTTGCTTGCCATTCCGTACCTAGTAGTAACTACTAGTCCATGCTGTTTATTACTAGCCTATACTTTATCTCTTTTTCTCAAGCAACAAACCTAGGTTTCTCAATGTTTATGCATTCTACGGGAATTTTCCATTAGTTTTAACATTAGCTAATCTTTGACCAGAAATTGGTAAGAGAATAATTCCCTAAGCATCAACCCTGAAGACCGAAATCAACATCATATTGATACTCAGAGAATCACTCAACCCCACCAATCTCTAGTTAGGTTCTAATAACTTATCATTAGGTTAGACTCAAAGTGGTTCTTCAACTCACTAGGCTTTCCTAGGCACTTTCGCGAATTCAATTTTCTCGACTATATATATTCCCAACCCATTTTCCACATTTTTCAACCTTTTCTAGTTTATAAGGTTTCACTTCTAAACCCACTACTCTGAAATAATAACATTTCAGTTTTAACTCTATGGGATACTTTCTTTCCCTAATACCAAATCATATTGTACACTTTCCAACCAAACCACCTAAGGGTCTCAAAATTTTTTATGTTTATTACTTTAGTGTACAAACTAAATATCCCAACTCTTTTCATGTCTAGCGGGCTACTATATGGATCTAGGTTTATATAATATATATATATATATATATATATTTAAGAAAATACAAATACGTTCACTCATTATCTCCCTAGGAACACTAAACCGAAGCTCTGATACCAGATGTGACAACCCGGATTCCAACAGACCGAATTTTTCAAATTCGATCTATCAAAACCCGAGTTGGGTGCTCTGGTATCCTACAGAGAAAGACAGAGATAAAGAAACATGTCAGAACTCGTAGATCATCTCACAGCGGAAGGAATTAAAATATAATATATTCAAAAATAGCTTTACCTTATAAATCATACTGTCTAACCAGTATCCAAAGCTATACCATCTCTGTCATGAACCTAACCTGGAAGTATTTAATGAGGAGGGGGTCAGAACATAAGTTCTGTGTGAGAGGACTTATAATAAACTTCTGTGTAACACTACATATACCGTTCCGTATATTTTCTTAATTATTAGGTTAATCTCGTCATTAGCACCTAAGGCTAAACTCATGTCGTTCTTATTCACATACTAGTATATTAACCTAATATCTCATATATGTGGATACCCCCTACTCGTATTATCTTTTCCATGTATGTGTACAGTCCCTTTCCATTTATCGTACGGACTTCATTATGTAACTATATACTACCTCAGCGTAGTGCCACCATTTCCGTAATTGTTTGGACTGCCACGTTTCCTTAATTCGGTTAGGGTTTATGCCACTTAGGGCTACTAGGGATTATGCTACCTAACGAAATATGCCCTCTAGTCTAGGACACACTACCCAGAGCAATATATGTTCCTAGACCTTCCCCGCGTAAGTATCGTGAACCTTTTTTTGATGACTAGATGCACATGTACTCTATATGTGCTACCCGAGTCCCATGGCAGGGCAAGTCAAGAAACACGGAACCCGGTCGGAAGCTTTAAGTTGTCTGCCGATGCAGATGCTAAGGTCTGTTTTTCTAGTGGCTATGGTCCCACTCGACCCCTCCCTCAACTAATAAAAGGCCATCCTTGAAAAATGAGAACTATATGCCGGTCCCTCTATGCCTCACTAACCTATGGCCAACCGCAACCGCAACCACAACTAGATAGCAAGTATATGGTTCGTAGGAGTTCTCCGCCTTTCCGCTGTGCATATCTCGACTGACTCAAGATGATAGGTATACGACGAGTTGCTATCACATGGCTACTGGTCTCGCCGAATCACGTTGGTCCATCCTAGTCTTTAGGTTGCCATTTATTGCAACCAAGGCATATTCTTGGCTCTTCTAACGCAGACCTTAACCTCTGTGAGCCTAGGAGGATCATCTGCATCCTCATAGAGGGATACCAAGAGTACCCTCACGTCCCCTCGAAGCCTCGGGCTTCGTAACCCAATTCGTTGGAGCCTTCTTTAAAATCAGACGGCCGTACGCTCCTTCTCGTGTTCTACTAAGGTTTACTACTTAGTTTCTTTAACTAAGGTTTACTACTTAGCCCTCTTAGTTTTTAACTAAGGTTTACTTAGTTTCCTGAATCGTCGTTTTCTTAACTAAGGTTTACTACTTAGTCCTTTTAACTAAGGTTTACTACTTAGTTCTATCAATCGTTCATTTTTCTTAACTAAGGTTTACAACTTAGTCCACTTTAACTAAGGTTTATAGTTTTCTTTCTCGTTATCTACTTAGTAATTTTAACTAAGGTTTATTACTTGATTCTCTTAACCAAGGTTTGATACTTAGTTTATTTTTACCGTTGGTTATCAACTGAATTTATACTTAACTTACTTAAGTCCATTGATAAGCCTTATAACATGTTGTCTTTCAGTTTCATAAATTATTCCCTTTTTGGGTCACAACAACATGTTATATTTAATTCATTGTTAAGTATACCTTATCCCACATATATACTGATTGGGGGAACAACCCCCTAAATACCAGTCCCGAAGACCGAGATCAACATCAGACTGACACCTCGGGAATTACTCTACCCAACCCACATATATGATTCAAAATTTACTTCTTCTTCCTTTTCAAACCGCTTAATTTATAATTAAGTATATCTCCTCATATAAATTATTTTATTCTTCGCTTTTTCGTTCTTATAACTTATCGTATCCCATAAGTCATATTTTCCCCTTTTGTCCCTTGGACAAGTCTAACCTATTATCCTTTTTTTTCTTATTCAAATTTGTAATAGGTTATTTATCATTCCCCATATTCCGTCATTAGTTCAGATTAACCTTTTTATTATTATTGTTTCCATATTTTACACATGTCTTACTACGGTTAAGTCTTATACTTACATGTTTATACATATCATGTCTTACTACAGTTAAGTCTATACTTACCTGTACCCACTTAACCCTCTAACCATACCCTTGTCACCCACATGTCTTATTATGGTTAGTATTCCTTAATGCATTCATTCTGCCATAATGATGTATGACCACCCACATTGGACTAACATTTTTTGGCTGCTGGATGTGCCGGGCGGTTCCGGGCAGTCTAACGCCACAACTTGAGTCCAACCTCGTGTCATAAACCGTTACACTCAAATTTCCTCCTTTGACCTCTCACATTAGACGTCCAATTGTGGCAGTTGGTTTTGCCGGGCGGTTCCGGGCAGTCTTATACCACAATTGTGTCTAACCTCGTGTCAAAGGTTTATTAATATCCGTATTTCAGCCAAACCCCCAAATTTCATGTTATGCAGTTCAAATTTACTTTTAAGCCTATTCAAGTGGTCATTAATTAAACCAATTTAATGTTGATTCATACCAAATTACATGTAACCCAATTACCCGACTTTAATTCAAATTTACCAATTCCAAATCATTTATTTCCAATGGTATTCATATTTTTAAATAAGTTCGAGTCCTATAAAAATATGACTAACATATTAAATCCCCAAATTCAAATCCATGTTTTATTCTAGTATCATAGGCTAATTAACAAGTTCAAATCTTTTCAATGATGACAATCTTATGCTAAAACCCAAATCGTGTTCATACTTATACTTCCCAACTTGGTTTACACATTCAAACCTTGCTAATGGGATACTATACCCAAACCCCTTTGTAATTCGTAACCAAACTCTCCAATTTAGGTCATATCCCAAAATCTAGTGTTTCCCCTTTTCGTTCGCAATATTCAATCGTATTCATTTCATGATAGATCTAGGCTCGAGATAGCCTAATTATAAAGAAATAAAGAGGGAAGGATAAAAGGGGGAACGTCACCATATAATAATTTAACATATGAAAACATTACAGGTCCAATCTTTCACAATAATTTCATCGCATGTTTTACATGGGGAATGTTTGAACGATAAATAATAATCTTATACAAAAGTTGTATTATAAACCACTCACATTGCTTGTCGTCTTCATAATGAGTACTAGATAACTCTAGTATTGTTTTCCCTCTTTTGCTTAGCTTGGATTTCTGTTTTTGAATCATCTTTGATTTCTCTTTGTGGCATAAATTCACAAATCTGAATCCATTATCTTCTCTTTAGCTTTGAATCTCTTTTCTATTTCATTGTTGTTCTAGATCTTATTCCTTTTATTTTAAAGAATAGATGTTGTAGAGAAAAGAAGGGAGAATAGATCCAAGATCTTTTGGAGAAGAAGAAAATGAGAGAGAAGGGAGTCATGGCTTCACCACGAATTGTTGTGAAGTTTACAATGAGCTTAGGGTTGTTTATATAGGTGCCAAACTACGAATCTAGCCCTCTTTTATTTGTTAAAGAACATTAATGAAGATTTATTTAGAAAAACTATTCCTTTGTTTATACCTTAACCGTATAAAATTTGTTTCCCTTTTTCTTTTATTTAAACAAGGCAACAATTTATTTTTCTCTGCTTTTTTAACATAATTATTATTTATTTATGTAAATAAATAACATACGTTTACTTACACTCATGTTCTTATCAAATATGGTATCCAACTATGCCTTTATTTTTATTTTATTTTTAATCGTAGAAAATATAGTATGTGTTAACTATTTTACTAAAGGGAATTTAATATCTTTTTTTATTATTTTATCCTTCTCATAGCCATTATTGATGGCTATTTATTCATTGTTTTTCTATTCATGTCATATTTGAAATGCCTAAATGCATTTACTACATGTACTCTCTTTTTCCATATTTAATGTAACCGTTATATTATCCCTAAATATAACATTAATGTCTTTAATTTACCAATTTCATTTCTTACCAGTAAAACAAATCCCCTAATCTCGAATTAGTTTTGCCTCTTATATATATATAATACCAAATACTTAACATTTAGTCAACCTCAAGCCAATTTATTAATGTCATAATTATGCATTAAATTTTTTTATTTTTATTTTTATTTACATGTTTGCTATAAATAATCGTAGGTGCATGCATCTAGTCTCCTTAATCACAGGTGCATGCATCTAGTCTCCTTAATCATAGGGGCATGCATATAGTCTCCTTAATCACAGGTGCATGCATCTAGTCTCCAAACATTTAAATCGAAAAACGTGCCAAATTTATTTCAACCTCTGTCGGTTCCAAAAAGAGTACTTAATGCTTTCTTTTTTTTCAAATACATTGAACCTTTTAAGTGCATGATAATCTCTACAATTTAAACTAAATTTATGAACGCGCATATGAATGTATTTCCATTCTCTTCTTTAAACGCGCATTCCTTATTGTATATTACTTTTCTTTTCCTTAAATATGTCAATGCATATTAAAAAAATATATATTTTATCCTACGCGTATATAAACTTCTGCGGCTTACAACTTCTTCATATGTTATCCGTTTTACGCAAACTTGGTATCCATCTGAACCAGAATTTTGAGGCGAACGCAATGATGACATCTCTTTTACTTAATTCATGATATTTAAATTAAGTATCTTTATTTTATTATCTTTTTCTGTTACATACATTGTTATCATATAAATTTTCTTCTTTTCAACGTATGTATTAATTTAAACTGCATATCACTATCATGCATACAAACATTTTTAATTACATTAAAAATGCGGGGTGTTACAAATAATTTGATGACTATCCAAATGAGTGTGGAATTGTTTCAAAACTTACTCCACCTAGACCACCATATTGAAATGGTGTGCCTGAAAGGAGAAGTCGCAACTTATAAGATATGATTTGATCAATGATAAGTCATATAGATCTTCTAATAAATTAAATTTAGAGCAATTGCATTAGTCCTACTAAAACAATTTTGAAGACGCTGTAACAACCCAGATTTTCGTGATTCTGGTTATCAACATAAACTCAATGTCGACTATCCAAGCATTTGAAATACCGGAT
This sequence comes from Allium sativum, assembly GCA_030737875.1. Lineage (NCBI taxonomy): Eukaryota > Viridiplantae > Streptophyta > Magnoliopsida > Asparagales > Amaryllidaceae > Allium > Allium sativum. The sequence goes on from CM060921.1 coordinate 727,580,281, forward strand.
AGTAAATAGAAAGAAGTTAGAGGGTGAGAATAGATAAGACATAAAATTAGTATAGAAGAAGATCACAACAACAGAATCAGAGTAACACGAGTCTCACAGCGGAACGAATAAAATATAACATAACTTTGAAATAAAACCAGTATATGTATATAATAACATTTATCAGAGTACAACACTTACAACACAGCGGAAATAAACAATTGCTAAAAAATCCTGAAGCCTCCTGCTCCAAGCTCTCAGTATATCTGTAAAATCCTGACTACTTGACTGCCCGTACAAATTTGGGCACCCAAGAATTTAGGGAAAAAAAAACAAAATAAACTCCGTGTAACGAACCGGGATTTTCGACTCCGAAAATCAACATCAAACTACCATGTTGACCATTCAGACATCGAATATTCCAGATCATTAATAGAAAGAAGTTAGAGGGTGAGAATAGATAAGGTAGAAATATTGGAATAGAAGAAGAAGAAGAAACACCACACAACACAGAGTCTCACATCGCAGCGGAACAAAATATAATACAGAAGTAAATCTTTATTGAAAGCTTTAAAATACTTACAGTATCAGAGTACATCATACCATGGGACAGTTATAATGGCATGTTCCCATATACAACACACAGCGGAATAGTAGCTATATAATATCATACGTCTGGACTCTTCCAGCTCGTCTCTTCATAGCAGTCGATAACCTGAACCTGTACAACCCGGCCTAACCCGAGCATTTACAAAACACCGGGTCAGTCTGGTGAACCAGAGTGAGATAAACTCGCACAGTAATAAGGGTGATCATCCAACTTGATTTTAGAGTTCAAAAATCTTTTCAAAAGAAAAGGATAATCGTAAGACCAAATCCACACATAAACACGGACGGTTTTTACCTTACGATAACCCAAAACAGTTTTGAATCCAATATCTTGTCTGATATTATAATAATGTCTAAATACAAGTAAATATCAATTTAGTGGAACGCTTGCATCTCACGCTCCACATATATAGTATACAATCAAAACCCGCAGGCGCTTATTGGAGTTTGGATTCCGACTTGACAAGGTATGGGTCCACCTTCCGATCGTGTATCTCTAGAGACGAATACACTGGGTTCAACAAGAACTTCTTGCAACCCGGCCCTCACATGACCGACCCCTCATTTCGCTTGAGAGTATCGAATGTATATCACCGACGGTTGGGATCAGCAACCGTCTCCCGAAAAGGGACAGCATCGAAACATAGATTTAAGAAACAAATAGGACTTCCTCTAGATAGGTGATCATACACCCTAATGGGAGCGACCCACATAGCCATGCTGCCTGCCCGATTTTTGTCATTTCCCGGTTGATGAGGCTTAAGGCCAGAATTAACTCTTGAACATCTGGTCGTCATTCACTTTGAATGCCACATCGTCAAATCCATCAGATATCACTAATTGATATCCACAAAAATACTCTAGTTGGAAGCTAAGAGAACGGCGATTCCCCGCCAACAACTATCGCACGTTTGAAGAAATCAACGTACGTGATCCCTTTGGAAATACTCTGTCAGACATCCGTCCATACAAGTCATCCAGGAACAGGATGAACCGAAGGCACTCTCCTACCGCATCCATATAGGAATCACCCCATGGATCAGTAGCGAGAAGTCCTTGCAACCCCGTAGATTCCAACTACGACAGAATCACAGTTTATCTCTGCTTGCCATACAGAGAATATTAGTGGTTCTTCCGTGTATGATAGTCCACGGTCTTCAATGCTCCATTTCGAACATCTTCTGAGATCTTCACGTATTTGTTGGTCGGAATGGTTTTCGAATATAAATTCGATCCCGGTCTTTCCGTACCAACAATCGTATTGGACAGATTTGATAGTCGGTGTTTTAACTATCAAAATATACAGTGTTTCAATCATGACACTCCAATGAGTTCACTGATTCAGTATTTTGCATCATTTGGCCTTTAACAAACTGATTTGCTTTTGTTAAATTAAAACTTCTAACTCTTTCAAATAATAAAAAAATATGATATTTGAATACTTCTAATTCGATTTGACTATAATTGATTAACTCTAATTGATTAACTCATTCTCGACTTAAATCCATTCGCTTGACTCTAGATCACAGCGATCACAATGGTTACGCCTGATTCCCTCAGGAAACATCCGACCGCCGTAGGCTATCTGCAGCCCTGCGAATTACGCTAGCAGTCGTACGAAATGGCAACTTAGCCGAATAATTATGTTTGGCTAATTCTATCTCGAATAAATATATTCGATTTCCCATTTTTAAATCTCATTTAAATTTCTCCTTTTTACTAGATCTCGTTTTCAAATAACGTTAATGTAAAATTAACGTCTTAACACTTTGAAACTCACTTAAAACCTCTGGTTTATAATAAACCTTTTTATCGTAATCTCCTTCCACTTAATTCATATAATTGAGTACGTTTATTTCCTTTCACCATTCAATTGGCTTGCATCTCACATTCGGTAACCTTTTAAATGAATTCCCATTTAAAAATATTTTCCTAAATTCATCATTAATTTAAAATAATAACTTATTTCAAACATTAACTACTTTAGTAGTTAATCACTTTATTAATTAAATATTAAATCCCATTTAAATCCTTATTTAAATTCAAACAATATTCGTTTAACTATTTTAGTCAAAACACATTAACTTGATAAACAATTCTAATTCCAAACGGTCGATTTAATTAACTCAAAAACTTGATTATCTCATTAACCGATTTCAACAATCCTTGATTTACATTAATCAAAAATATGATTAATTAAATAGATTCTAATTATTTGTTTCTTTTACAGAACAATTATCAAAGTTTAACCCTTTCAATTCATTTCTTATTCTTCCACTGGTAAATCTGATTAACATCAGCATTTGTTTTGCAAAATAAATTCATAACAAATCAAAGTCTTAAACAAATGAAATATTTATTATTTCTCTTAAATGACTTTTATTCAAATAATATAATTAAATCTAACTCTGGTTATAAAATAAATTTTATAACCTCAACTCTATCGATTCACCTGTCGGTGAATCAATATCTATAACTCGATTGGTTTTAAAGGCCATACTCTGCCAAACACTTAACCAATATCGCCCATTGGTTTAAACCAAACAGATGTTGAATATTCAATCAACCACCAAATCAATCACACAAACAGATCAGTTCATATATGATAATATGAAAATAAATAATACATTTTGAGGAATCCGGTTGGATCCCTCCAACCTGTTCTTCCCTGTATTCAAATGGTTATCTCAAATCAAACTATTCAGTTTTGTTTAACTGATAATACTAAAATAACAACCATTTAACATTAACCACAAGCAATTCAAACAATGCAACCATTTAAACACGTTTATAAATAAACGTGACCAACCAAGGTGAGCCACCTTTATTGGAATCAATCGTTAAAAATAACGATTTGGTATTCCACTGAAATTAAACACAGTTTAATTGCATCGGTTAAATCAACAGTTAAATAGATAACTAGCAAAGCAGTCAACCATTGGCAAGCAGAGCACACAAAATAAAAACACCCAATTTATATAAAATATAAAAAGGGTAACTGAGTGAGTTTAACTCACCTGATTTGCATTCGACGTTAAAACAGTTTGATCCAACTCCGTCCAATCCAGCTTCATAATACTATGTCCGTCGATATAGCCCAGACGTTACTTGTTCCGTTCGCTCCGTTACTCTATGACACAATTACCATTTTAATACATTACTCGCTTATTTAAATAATATTATTAATAACTAAACAATATACTTTAAACATATCTTTGTTTAACCTTGTATATATATGCACCGGATTAGGCATAAAATAAATTAAAGTTTAGTTAAAAACAAGTCACGCTAAAGCCGTTAAACCCGGTTTAAAACATCAATTAGTCTCATGTGAAAACTCAAGCGACCTAACTAGTTTAGGTGTTTTAATTGATTGGTTAGGCACATTAGCAAAATGCCCCAGGCCACGTGAGACTATTTATAACTGAAGATATAATTTTTTCACATGTTTACTAAGGTTTTAAAACATGATTAGGCAAGTTAAATCGTTATTAGTCACGCTAAAACAGGATAGGCGTGGTGAAATTATTTACCAGTGTCTCCATAGTGTTCCTCTTCCTTTCACCTTTATTCCATCGTTTCTCTACTCGTTCCCTTCATCACTACGCTGAGCTTCATCTCACCGCACTGTCCCCTTTTTCAACCTGAGCTTGCCAAGACCACATCACCTCTCGTTCGAACTACAGGACTTGTTCGCTGTCCCTTGCCCAGACGGAATCCCGCGAGTCTCCACTTCTCACCACATGCCACCTCGTTGATGCCAACGTCCTGTCACTCGCATGCAGTTCATCTCGATAGTCGTCACCTTCTTCTTATACCAACGTTACAGCAAACAAAACAGCTCACGTCCGAGCCCCATCTCCCCCTCGTCAACTCAGCGCCACATCTTAACGTACCGAACAGCCATCCTTCCCACAAACAAACCTCGACACTCGCCCTTCCAGTAAACGAGCATTCATGGAGAGCTTGCGGTTTGTCTTCAGTAGAGAAGTGGATGAGAGAAAATAGAGCAGCATGTATGTTTATATAGGAAAAAGAACCGTGAGCGGCAAGGCAATATAGAAGATAGGTCTGCTGATAAATTAGAGTAGGGTGTGTCTCGAGGGTCTACTTGGTCCGCACGGTGTTACAGCTAGGCAGACAGGAAAAGAAATGTCCAGGCGCCAGCAAAGAAACGAGAACAGTGAATGTCGTATTTTGGTAAAGATAACATATTGTTGTACCTATATTTCATATGACGGACGTAGGCAGTGGGAAAGGATGAGATAATTAGGGTATACGTGTATATATATAGTATGGGGGAAATTGGTTTTAATATTAAATATATTTTTAAAGACACTTCGCCATGAAGTAACACATAAACTAATAATAATCGATTTCTGTTTACTGATAAAAATGCTGTTCTTGATGCAAAACGATATTCCGAATCCAATGGGATAAGTTTCGTCGAAATCCGAGGTCGTATGGAAAAATTTCCTTTATGAAACCGGAAATGAACACACGTTTACTTTTTCCACGGTCACCAGATAAATCAAATCCACTTGAAACTGCGAACATTGACAATAACTTTTCGATACGAACCCAACGGCACTAATTTCGTCACATTCTGAGATTGTTGCCCCGGTAGGCTGTTTTTACCCCGAACCGCAATACCCCTTTCAACACCAAATTTTCTGGTCTCTAAAAATAACAAACTATATACATATCCTGACTCTAATCGACGATACAAACTCAACGGAACTGGTTTCGTGGCTTAATTCGATCGTCTGCTCAAGTTACACTCCAATGTCCCTTTATTTATTTGAATGCGCGCTATAGAATTTGAACGGGCGTTTATGGTTGCTGTGGTCACATACGATATCGGTTTTCCACGCAATTCACCACCATACAATAATTTAGCGATACGGTTCTAATGAAACCGATTTCGTCGAAATCTGAGTCCATTTGCAAAACGGCTAATTTAAAGGCTTATAATTAAATAACGATTTTCCATAGCGACTATTTCAAATTTTGATTTGGCCATAACTATCAGACTATAACACGAAGTCTGGATTTTTCTCTTTCATATGAAAATTATCATCAATACGGCTCCAACGTGTCTTGTTTCACAAAAATCCGACTTATATCGAATCCTGTATTCTCAGTTGAAGTTCAAAACTCCAATTCACGAACTGCACGCCATTTTCAAGCTCGAATTTATATTATATATAAATTATAACGTTCAACTTCGTTTCAATAACGAATTAAATATTAAACTCCATTAATATTCCCAATATGATATTTAAAATAAATAAATTAAATTAAATATTTGACGGCCAAAAATGCGGGTCGTTACACTCCGGGTCAGTCATGGGAGTGGTATGAGTAAAACCATTTAATATAGTTTGAGCAATTAAATGATATCTCATAATACCACGCTGTATAACGGAACGGGTTTTTCCCTTATGAGAATCCAAAACATTTGATTTAATTTTCAAAAATTCTTTTGAATGAACGATAATCTTTATATCAAACTCTTTTGATATTATAATAGTGCCTATCAACCACAATATGATAATCATCTAGCAGAATGCTTTCATCTCACGTTCTACATACATAATATATAATTAAAAACTGCAGGCGCTTATTGCGTAATGAATTCCAACTGGCAAGGTATGGGACCACCTTCCGACGGTGTATCTCTAGAGAGGAATACACCGTCGGAAGGTGGTCCCATACCTTGCCAGTTGGAATTCATTACCCAATATACTGTTGGAAGGTGGTCCCATACCTTGCCAGTTGGAATTCACTACCCAATAAGCGCCCGCGGTTTCTGATTATATATTATGTATGTAGAACGTGAGATGAAAGCGTTCTGCTAGATGATTATCATATTGTGGTTGATAGACACAATTATAATTTCAAAAGAGTTTGATATAAAGATTATCGTTCTTTCAAAAGGATTTTGAAAGTTAAATCAAATGCTTTGGATTCTCATAAGGGAAAAACCCGTTCCGTTATATGGCGTGGTCTTATGAGATATCGTTTAATTGCTCAAACTGTTTCAAATGGTTTTACTCATACCAGTCCCAAGACTGACTTGGAGTTTATTTTGTTTTGTTTTCCCTAAACTCTTGAGTACCCAAATTTGTACGGACAATCAAGTAGTCAGGATTTTACAGATATACTAAGAGCCTGGAGCAGGAGGCTTCAGGATTTTTTAGCAATTGTTTATTTCTGCTGTGTTGTAAGTGTTGTACTCTGATAAATGTTATTGTATACATATACTGGTTTTATTTCAAAGTTATGTTATACTTTATTTGTTCCGCTGTGAGACTCGTGTTACTCTGATTTTGTTGTTGTGATCTTCTTCTTCTTTCTAATTTTCTATCTTATCTATTCTCACCCTCTAACTTCTTTCTATTTACTATCTGGTATTTCCGATGCTTGGATAGTCGACATTGAGTTTATGTCGATAACCAGGATCGCGAAAATCCAGGTTGTTACAGACGCCATATAAGATATGGACTAGGAAATGTCCTAGTGTGTCTAATGCGAATTGATTAACATAGAAATGTGTTTATTTTATGCTCGTATATTTTATCTTTTGTAAATAAATAAATGATACTTTGGTTACTTTTGTGTGTTTTTACAGGATGCCAAGAAATGCCTCCTTCGTTTCAAATTAAAGGCCAACTACAGATAAAAAGCTACTTCCCCGTATTAAAGCCATCTCAATTACAAAAGACGTTGTAGCTCACTGATAATTGCATGGAAATTTATACTGAGAGACCAGAGTTCGATCCCCGTCGAGCTCACTTTTTGCCAAAGAACGGAACGCGTTCACACTGCCCCTTTGCTATGAAGATTAGTGTTATATTATATATATACATATTCATGTGTATGTATGATATTCACTAACGGACCTTTCAGGAGTAGTCATGGAAATCAATTCAGAACATTCATTTTTTAATTTCCAATTAGAAGAATTTCTGATAGAAATATTGCCAAGAAAAGATCAATTTTGAAGATTTTATCCCTTGTTGCCTTTGGAGTCTAATGAGCATCCTTGTTTGGAAGAATTAATCACATACAATCTGCTCATCAATCAATCAATCAATTTTCCACATGGAAGATAGGGAAGATTTGGAAGATATTCACCGTGATTCGCTTTCCAATCAAGCTTGGTCAAGGAAGGCAAGAGATATGATATTACTTCTTGGGAAAAGAGGGCCATTTAGTCATTGATTTGATTAGGATTTGGTCTACATCTCTATAAATATACATGATGTCCCATTGTAAATTCATTCATTTTTCTATTCTGTATTCTCTTTTGTTCTAATAAAAGTCTTTTCTTTTTTCTAGTTTTATTGTTATTTTAATTTCATAACAATTTGTGTTATCTACCTAATTAGGTTTGGGTAGAATGCATATTGTTATTGTCTTTTATTACTGCTTGTTAGCGATTCACTGTTGATTAGTTTCAACAGGAATCCTACTTTAATTTCTGTTATTGTTCTAGTTGTTATTCCCTTTTTCTAGTAATTGTTCCTTTTCTTTTCAATTGTTGAATTTGATACTGATTAGATTCAGAGTAATTTCAACAACATAAAAAAAAACAACTCCAAACTTCGTCTAACTCGCCCAAGAATAAATAGATAATAATTTTTAATAACACCTCCCTGTGTTCGACCTGTATGCTACACACCTGTATGCTTGCAGAATTTAATTTAAATGTCGCGCTTTACTGATTCATAGAAAAGCAGCGATCAAGTTTTTGGCGCTGTTACCGGGGAGGTAACGATTAAATTTTATTATTTATTTAATTTCTGATTCGTGTTAGTTTTCATTTTTTTTATTTTCTCATTTTTGTTTTCTTTTATATATAGAAAATATTCTCAATTAGATGATTTGGTATTGATTGTTCATACCGTAATCTTCTACACATGAGAGAAAAAAAAGTTATCAATTTTGTTTTGTTTCATTCCTTCTCACAATTCTTTCCCTCTTTTCGATAATTTAATTACAAAAAAAAAGACAATTCTCTATTGTTGTTTCTGGCCTGCCTTGATTTTCTTCCCTTTTTATACTTCTGCCGTCAATCTTCAAAAAAAAAAAAAAATCAAAAAATCTTGATTGGCAGATTTGATATTAGTTATTGATATTACAATCTCCCAAAAACAAGGAAAAAAAATCTTGCCCCTTTTTCTTTTAATTTTCCTTCTTTTTATTTTCATTTTTTTTGTTTGCATTTCTTCCAATCTAATTCCTTCTTCAAAAAAAAAAAAAATATATACAAAAAAAAAACTTGCTCATTTTTCTTCAATTTCTTTCCATCTTTCTACCACCTCGCTGATTTTCACATTTTTCTTTTCCCTTCCCTTTTCTTTTTATTTGTTTCCATCTTTTGTCTACAACTTTCTAAAAAAAAAAACTTTTGCAATTTCTTCTCTATCTACTTTGATTTCTTTCTTATTTTTGTCTACTTTGATTTCTTTCCTCAATTTCTTCTACCCTTCCTCTCTACTCAAAAAACCTTGCTTTTTTTCTCTTATTTCCTTCCTCTTTTAATTTTTTTTCCTTTTTTGTTTGGGTTTTTACCATTCATTTCTTTCCCTTTCTTCTTGTTCAAATTTTCATTAAAAAAAACTTGCATTTTTTTTTATTTCTTTCCAATTGCATTTCTCATTCACCTCCTATAATATCTCTTTCCATTTTTTTTCATTTATTTCTTTCCGACTCTCTCCTTCATTGAAAAAAAACAACTTTCAATTTTCCTTTATTCTTTCCATCTTTCCACTTTCTTTCCAATCATCTACATTCTTTTTCTTTTTACAAATTTCAAAAAAAAAAATCCTCTTTTGTAATTTTTTTTCCTTTCTTCTTTTGTCTTTCTTATTCTCAATACATTTGATTTCTTTTCTTCTCTTACAAATTCCCTTTCTTTTCAAAAAAAAAATCCTCTTCTAATTTTACAACAATAAACAAAAGATTTTTTTTTCTGTTTTTGTCTTCTCTTTTATTGCTTTCCCTTCTCAATTTTTTTTCCAAATCTTTTACAATTACTTTCCTTCTTTCCTTTACAATTCTCTTTCCTTCCTGAAATCTCTCTTCCCATTTTTTTTTTTTTTTTTGTCATTTGTTTCTTTCCTATTTGTCCACTTTTTCAACAATAAAAAAAGGGAAGATCATAAAAAGATTCATTCTTCTTTTTTTCAATTATTTTTCCCTGCTTCATTTCTTCTCTCTGATCAAATACCCCTTCCTCTCACATAATTTCATTTCACCACAGTTCTTTTTTCAATCCAGACTTCAGCACCATCTTCTCCAAAAAGTTAGCTTTTTTTTGTTAATTCCTTTGTTTCTTTTTCTTGTGTTTTTTTGTTATTCAATTCATTCAAAAAAAAAAAAAACCAAAAAAAAAGAGAGAGATTTCGAACTAAGAACAAGGTGACTGGAGTTCAAGCAACAAATCAAGATTTCAGAAGTCAAAAGAAATTGCAAATAGTGAGATTTCAATCATTGACGCTACTCATTTTTTCTAGATGGACAACCATACCCCACTGTAAATTTCTTTTAACTCTACAGGTGCTCTGCTGCAAAGAAAAAAAAATATAGACAATTGTTGTAAAAATATTCTGCAGCGGCTTGAATGTACAATTTTTAATTTCCGCAATTAAATTGTGTGATTGTTGTTATTTCCGCACTTTTTATTCATTCTGTTAAGGGCAATACCCCAATTCACATAAGGTGAGGGATTTCATCACCCTTTCCTTAGCCCACAAATTGCATTTCATCGTAGAATCTAACTAATAATAACGGTTAGACGTTGGACTTAAGGGAGTCACGGGCTCATCTAGGGCTTAATTGTATTGTGATAGTTGATTCATTTGGAACGAATTATTTCTTGATGTCTAGACTACGGCATAGAAATAACCGTTTATAAATATTACGGTGATTCGTAAATTTTATATCGGTTGTTACTCTGAAGGTACTTAAACCTTCGGCTGCATTGCTAGGGTGATTCCTGGTGCACCGATAACTCCTGTCCGTTAACTGGTTGAGAAATCTTTTGATCTAAGTAATCAAACACATCACTTTATAATTTTGGATTAGGAGCCAATAAGGACAGAAAATTTCATTGTAGCTAATTTCTGTGCTTGCATTTAACAACAATGAGTGAAAAAAGTGTTAGCCAACAAAATTCTCCTAGGGGTTCTCGAATCAACCAAAATTTTCCAACCGAATTGGATCAAAATCGAGTGAATCAAAACTTTCCAAACTTTGGAGATCAAAACCAAACAAATCAAAATTTTCAAAACCTCAATATCCAAATAAATAGACCCTTATCTCTTCGTGATCGATGTTATCCGAGTAGGACCGTTCAACCATCCGTCATTGTGTTCCCACCAGCTGAAGGAAACAATTTTGAGCTAAAACATTCTTTTATCCAAAGGGTACCAAAGTTTACTGGATCTGAAAATGCTTATGAATTTCTGAGTGAATTTGAATTGTATGCTTCCACAACAAAAATGCAACAACTATCTAACGAATCGATCAAGCTAAGGCTAATCCCATTCGCACTACTTGAAAGCGCTAAAAGATGGCTAAATTATCTTCCCAAACATTCCATAAGAAGTTGGGATGAATTTGTCACTGCATTCTTGAAAAAGTTTTTCCCTTTCCATAAAACTCTCAAAATCCGAACCGAAATAGATCAATTTTGTCAAAATAAAGGGGAAACTTTTTCAAAATACTTTGAAAGATTCAACCAACTATTATATAGTTGTCCTCATCATGGAATTCTAAAAGATCACTTGTGTCAAATTGCATATGAAGGGCTAAACTACCAGACTAGAACTCAACTAGAATCAATGTGTGGAGGAGATTTTATGTCTAAGACAGCCGATGAAGCTTGGCGGTTCTTAGAAGAATATTCTGAAAAGGACATGCAATGGGAATCAATTCATGTTCCCATTCGTACTTCTATTAGAGGAGTGCATGTCGTGGACCCAAGTCAAATTCCTATAGAAAATCAAACTCCTCAAGCCGGAGAAGGGTTACCCCACTATTACTCTCAGGACCAAGCCAATGCTATAGCTCAAAATAATCCTTACTCATCCACATACAATCCTGGTTGGAGGAACCACCCAAATTTTTCTTGGTCAAACCCCAATAATTCGGCTAACCCATCTCACGTGCAACCCTTTATTCCCAATCCAAATTATCAAGCTCCACCTCCAATTTCTCAAACCTCTCAAACAACATCTCAATCCAAACAACCTTATAGGCACCCCAACTTTCAACCATCAAACCAATCCTCTCGACCTTCTCAACCGTCGCAAGAAATTGTGCATTTAGAAAAACAGTTGAACTCTCATGAAGTTAAAATGAACTCACACGACGCTAAACTCGACCAAATGATGATTATGATGAAAGAACTAATGAAAAATAATGAGAAAGGAAAGTTGCCTAGTCAACCTGAGGTGAATCCAAAATATAACTCTCATGCTGTAAATTCTTGTGAGGACGAAAACCATAATCCAGTCAATACTATTACAACCCTTCGATCTGGAAAGAGGATTGATAATAACGTGGGCGACCCTGACGAACCTTCTAACTCGACCCCAATCCCTAATCTTGATGATCACCCATTGGCTTCGAATGCCAATTCTTCTAAACCTCCATTTTCCTCAAATGTTGGCAATCCCAACAGTTCTCCCAGTGTTGGCAAACCTGACCCACCTTCGAAAAATAATGTTGGCAATACCAACATTCCATCTTCTACGACCTTACCACCTTCTATTTCCTTGGATAAACCTTCTTCCTCAAATGATGAAACTCATCACAGAGTTGAAAAACCAATAGCTCCATTTCCCCATAGACTCAATAATAAGAAGAAAGCGGCAAATTTCGATAAAATTTTGGAAATTTTCAAACAAGTCCGTGTGAACATTCCCCTTATAGACACAATTGAACAAATTCCTCAATATGCCAAATGTCTTAAGGAATTGTGCACACAAAAACGTGCAACTAATGTTCCAAAAACTGCCTTTCTAACTGCGAATACGAGCTCTGCTCTTTCGAATCTTACCCCAGTCAAGTACAAAGACCCTGGCTGCCCTACGATTGATTGCAAAATAGGAAACACTCATATCTCTCGTTCCCTACTCGACCTTGGTGCCAATGTCAATCTTCTTCCTTATATAGTTTATTGTCAACTTAGGCTAGGGGAAATTAAACCAACAAACATCACTCTTCAGTTAGCCGATCGATCTGTCAAAAAGCAATTGGGAATTATCGAAGACGTCTTGATACAGATCGAATAATTTTACTTCCCTGTCGATTTCATAGTTTTAGAAACAGAGCCTGTCTCAAATCCCAAAGTTCAAATACCATTGATTTTAGGATGTCCCTTCTTAGCAACCTCTAATCTGTCATAAATTGTAGGAACGGTCAACTTCGACTTTCCTTCGGGCACCTGACCATTGAACTAAACATCTTCAATCTCAACAAACAACCTAGGGATTTTGAGACCGATGAAATCGACATGATTCAAACCATAGTTGACGAAACCTCTAATGACACTTCTTAAGCCTTGAAAATGTGTCTGGAACATTTCGATCCCGATTTCAACGAACTGGAATACATTTCTGAACTGAATGAATTTCTTGACTTAAATCCTTCGTCTTCTGAATCTAACCAAGGAATGTTAACCAACGTTAACACTCAAGAACATCCTAAGTTAGATCTCAAACCCTTGCCACAAGACCTTAAGTACGCATACTTAGACTCCTCAGAAACTCTTCCCGTAATCTTGGCCTCTGATCTTACCGAGGACCAAGAAGAAAAACTCTTAGAAATTTTGCGGGAAAATAAAGAAGCTTTGGGGTGGGAACTGAGCGATATAAAAGGAATTAGCCCATCAATTGTGGAACATCACATACATTTAGTTGATGAGGCTAAACCCACCCGTGAGGCTCAAAGGCGATTAAACCCAAACATGAGAGAAGTGGTCAAGGAGGAGATAATCAAATGTCTAGACAATAACATCATCTATCCCATTTCTGATAGTACCTGGGTGAGTCCGGTACAAGTCGTACCAAAGAAATCGGGAGTCACAGTGATCAAAAATGAAAGTAATGAGCTTGTCCCAACAAAAATCAAAACAAAATGGCGTGTGTGTATCGACTATCGAAAGCTCAACTCAGCCACACGAAAAGATAATTTTCCCTTACCTTTTATTGACCAAATGCTCGAACACTTAGCGGGTCATGAGTACTTCTGTTTTCTCGATGGATACTCTGGCTATAAACAAATCCCTGTTGCTTTAGAGGATCAACACAAGACCACCTTTACTTGTCCCTTTGGAACCTTTGCTTATCGTCGCATGCCTTTTGGTCTTTGTAATGCCCCCGTGACTTTCCAAAGGTGTATGATGAGTATCTTCTCTGATATGGTGGACGAATTCTTGGAAATATTCATGGATGATTTTTCAATCTATGGATCATCTTTTTCCCATGCCTCACTCGTTTAGAACTCGTCCTAAAACGTTGTAAGGAAAAATCCCTCGTGCTTAATTGGGAAAAATGTCACTTCATGGTAAAAAGGGTGATAGTTCTAGGTCATGTCGTCTCCAAAGATGGCCTTGAAGTCGATAAATCTAAAATCGATTTGATTGCTAATCTGCCTCCTCCTAAGTCTGTTAAAGATGTTCGTTCATTTCTTGGCCATGCAGGATTCTATAGAAGATTCATTAAGGACTTCTCGAAAATTTCAAAATCTCTCTCAAATTTATTTGCCAAAGATGTCAAGTTCGAATTCACCAATGACCGCAAAACATCTTTTGAAACTCTTAAGTCAATCTTGACCACAGCTCCCATCATTCAACCTCCTGATTGGACTCAGCCCTTCGAACTTATGTGCGACGCTTATGACTTTGCAATTGGAGCCATCTTAGGTCAGCGTATAGATAAACTCCCTCGAGTCATTTATTACGCTAGCAAAACCTTAAACGAGGCCCAACTGAATTAATCAACTACTGAAAAGGAATTTTTGGCAGTTGTCTTCGCTCTTGCGAAATTCAGATCATATCTCATAGGATCCAAAGTCATAGTTTACACTGATCATGCTGCCCTACGATATTTGCTTTCTAAAAAGGATGCCAAGGCCCGCTTGATTCGTTGGATCCTGCTTCTTCAAGAATTCGATATAGAAATACGAGATAAAAAGGGTTTTGAAAATGTTGTAGCTGATCATCTCTCACGAATTGTACACGAAAATGTTGATGACACCCAAATCAATGACTATTTTCCTGACGAACAACTCCTTTAAATCTCTAACACCCCTTGGTACGCTGACATTGTGAATTATCTTGTCACACAACAAACACCCGCTGAATGGTCGAAACAAGATAAACAAAAGTTTCTCTTAAAAGTTCGAAACTTCTATTGGGACGACCCATACCTTTTCAAATACTGTCCAGACCAAATCATTCGAAAGTGTGTGCCTGATCATGAACACCAAAGTATTCTCTCTTTCTCACATGACCATGCTTGTGGCGGTCACTTTGGAGCAAGAAAAACTGCTGCAAAAGTATTGCAAAGCGGTTTTTATTGGCCCACACTCTTCCGTGACGCTTTCGAATTTTGCTCTAAATGCGATCGATGTCAAAGAACGGGTCAAATCACTAAGCAAAACATGATGCCTCTCAACCCCATTTTAGTGATTGAATTATTCGATGCTTGGGGAATCGATTTCATGGGACCATTCCCTAATTCATTTGGGAATCTTTACATCTTGCTTGCAGTAGATTATGTCTCAAAATGGGTTGACGCCGTTCCGACCAAGACCAACGACAACAAGGTTGTTGTCAAATTCCTCAAAGAAAACATCTTTTCGCGCTTTGGCACACCTCGAGCTATCATTAGCGATAATGGCACTCACTTCTATAATCGTGCTTTTGAGTCCTTGCTCAAGAAATACTCAATCACACACAAGCTGTCGACCCCTTACCATCCATAAACTAGTGGACAAGTAGAAGTTTCCAATAGACAAATCAAACAAATTCTTGAGAAAACCGTGAATTACAATAGAAAAGATTGGTCCTTAAAACTGATTGATGCACTTTGGGCTTTTCGCACTGCTTATAAAACCAATCTAGGGATGTCACCATATCGATTAGTCTTCGGAAAGGCCTGTCACTTGCCTCTTGAACTAGAGCATCGTGCCCTTTGGGCCATAAAATTTTTGAATTTTGACTTAGAAAAAGCCGGCTCACATAGGAAGTTACAAATTTCGGAATTAGAGGAATTAAGAAATGAGGCGTATGAAAATGCGAAAATCTACAAAGAAAGAACCAAAGCCCAACACGACAAAAATATACTTCGTAAGGAATTCAACATAGGTCAAAAAGTTCTTTTATACGACTCTAGACTTCACTTGTTTCCAGAAAAACTCAGATCTCGATGGACTGGACCTTATGTTGTGAAAACAGTATATCCTCATGGAGCGGTTGAAATTGAAAATCCTAGGGATGGAAAAGTCTTCAAAGTAAACGATCAACGACTGAAACCATTTTTGGAATTCGAGCAATATGACGAAGATGACCCTATCGATCTGCATGAGCCTGATCATCCACCATGAAATCAGGTGGTACACGTTCTTTTTCTTTTATTTTTCTTTTTTTTCATTTTTTTATTTTATTTTTGTTTTTCTGCCTTAGACAGTTGGGACACAGTCTCAATCAAGTGTGGGGGGAGTCTGCATTGCATTCTTTTGATTTTTCTTTAATTTTTTTTCTTTTCATGTAGTACCATCATACATTTTATATCGTAGTAACATACCATAAATTTTTTTTTGGAAAATACGACTAATTTCAATTGATACAACAAAATAAGTTTACAATTTTTAGCCAGTTGATAGTATTTTTTTTCTCTCAACTTAGATCGAATAAGAAATACAATGAAAAGTTTAATTTTGAGAGATAATAGTGTAACCGGTACATAGGGAGATTCTTAGGTGATGGCCATGAAATCTATTCTATATTGTAGATTTTGTTTAAATAAGTGGAGGACTTAAAATACTTATAATGGCTTGTCAAATCTTTAAAACTAAGTTGTGTTAAGTTGAATTCGCGTAACTCTCTTTTTGTGCTTATAAATTCAATAATAATAATAGTAATCCAAGGGTATCCAACATTGCTTGTATATCGAGCGTTGGTGTGCAAACCCGCCAAGCTCTATCCGACACGTTGTTGACAAAGTCAGCGTTGGAATATCTTGGTCTCATTTTATGAGATTGGACACCTAAGGATTACCGACACGTTGTTGACAAAGTCAAAGTCGGCCTGCACAATCCGCCAAGCTCTTTACCCACTCTCCGTTAGTCCACGAGGCAGTGCATGGGTGGTAAACCTTGGTCTTCTAAGTTAGGTGTATGTACTTAATCATAAATCTTAAAATTTTATAGAATAAAGAATAAGCGATGATGCCCAAACACTTCTTGACCTTATTGATTTGACTAGCCATACATGAGAAAATTAGAATACCACTTTACAAACTGTGCCAAGCAAACTAAGAATTTATTTCATGGCTGCACTATGTTATCGACCGAACTAACGGGCCAAACTGGAATTTAACATTTGAAAACTTGATTTATATTGAAAAATTCTGACAAGTCGAGGTATCTAAAATAAAATCAACTGATTAGAAATTATTAACTTAATTTGTTGTACCGCTTTCCTGAAATAAGTCGTGTTTTCATTTTTCGTTTTTATTTGCATATGTCCATTACATTCATGTAGTTTCATTAGAATCATAGCATACTGCATTTGGATTTTGTGGGTAGTATCCGCTGAAAACCCTCACGAGACACCACTCGTCCTACTAGTGACACCTAGAGGTTTAATGGCTTGTTGCATACGCTCAATGCAATCGTGTTTCCTACGAAAGTGCGACCTATCTAGTTAGTTTTTCATTTCTTGTTTTACTTAAGGATGAGTAAAAGATAAGTGTAGGGGTATTTGATTAACATAGAAATGTGTTTACTTTATGCTCATATATTTTATCTTTTGTAAATAAATAAATGATACTTTGGTTACTTTTGTGTGTTTTTACAGGATGTCAAGAAGTGCCTCCTTCGTTTCAAATTAAAGGCCAACTACAGATAAAAAGCTACTTCCCCGTATTAAAGCCATCTCAATTACAAAAGACGTTGTAGCTCACTGGTAATTGCATGGAAATTTATACAGAGAGACCTGAGTTCGATCCCCGTCGAGCTCACTTTTTGCCAAAGAACGGAACGCGTTCACACTGCCCCTTTGCTATGAACATTAGTGTTATATTATATATATATACATATTCATGTGTATGTATGATATTCACTAATGGACCTTTCAGGAGTAGTCATGGAAATCAATTCAGAACATTCATTTTTTAATTTCCAATTAGAAGAATTTCTGATAGAAATATTGCCAAGAAAAGATCAATTTTGAAGATTTTATCCCTTGTTGCCTTTGGAGTCTAATGAGTATCCTTGTTTGGAAGAATTAATCACATACAATCTGCTCATCAATCAATCAATCAATTTGCCACATGGAAGATAGGGAAGATTTGGAAGATATTCACCGTGATTTGCTTTCCAATCAAGCTTGGTCAAGGAAGGCAAGAGATATGATATTACTTCTTGGGAAAAGAGGGCCATTTAGTCATTGATTTGATTAGGATTTGGTCTACATCTCTATAAATATACATGATGTCCCATTGTAAATTCATTCATTTTTCTATTCTGTATTCTCTTTTGTTCTAATAAAAGTCTTTTCTTTTTTCTAGTTTTATTGTTATTTTAATTTCATAACAATTTGTGTTATCTACCTAATTAGGTTTGGGTAGAATGCATATTGTTATTGTCTTTTATTACTGCTTGTTAGCGATTCACTGTTGATTAGTTTCAACAGGAATCCTACTTTTAATTTCTGTTATTGTTCTAGTTGTTATTCTCTTTTTCTAGTAATTGTTCCTTTTCTTTTCAATTGTTGAATTTGATACTGATTAGATTCAGAGTAATTTCAACAACATAAAAAAAAACAACTCCAAACTTCGTCTAATTCGCCCAAGAATAAATAGATAATAATTTTTAATAACACCTCCCTGTGTTCGACCTGTATGCTACACACCTGTATGCTTGCAGAATTTTATTTAAATGTCGCGCTTTACTGGTTCATAGAAAAGCAGCGATCACGAATATATGAGATTAAAGCGTTTATCAAATGTCCTTCCTTTGATAAGATCAGACCCAAATCAGATAACTGTTTTGTGGAATATCCAAAAGAAACAAATGAATATAATTTTTATAAATCTTCTAAAAATAAAATGTTTATTGCTCGAATTGATATCCCTTTTAGAGGAGAGCCAGTCTCTAAGAAATCGATGGGAATAAAATAGAATTCGATATGTCTCGGAAACCACAAAATACCATTAAATCTTGTATAGACAAGAAATTGAGTGGCAGAGACGCAATAATTTTAATGTTATATATTGATAATGCATTAATTATTTTGAATAATGTTAATTTTAAAACAAGAAATAGTTACTGATTCTAAGAAAGAAAATGTTTGGGTTAAGAAGTTCATAATTGAACTTAATTCATTATTGATCCAATGATTTACATTGCGATAACAATGTGGTTATTGCTCAGGCCTAAAACCATAAACTCATTATCAATCCAAACATATATTTAAGAAATATAATTCTTATGTGAAGTTGTTCACAGAGGAATTGAACATATCTGCAAAGTTGCAAAAGTTGTAATGTTACAGACCTATTGAACTAAACTCTATCGCAGCAGAAGCTTAATAGTCACGCTAGTTTCATGAGTAAACGATACGTGAATGATTGACTCTAGTGTAAGCGGGAGATTGTTAGAGTTTATCCCCAAGAGTCAATCCATTTGATAACACTGTTGATGTTATTATTTTATTTAGAATAAAATATTATGTTATGTTAATATTTACTGCATAATATAAATATCAACATAATAGAAGTCCTTAGAATAATAATACGAATTTATATAGTTCAAGTAAGTGACTTGAACATGACCATATATAATATGTTAAGTATTATGATTCTTAAATGTCCCTAGTCAAGTTTTATTGTTTATATAGGACAACAATACAACATTGAGACTAGTATGTTGATTGACTAACGATCACATCTCATTAATCATTAATATACGTGATATTAATGTGAAGACATAAATACGTATTGGAGAATAGCGTATTGGGCTGACCCAACGTGATAAAACTGTATCATAAGTTATTCTCATAGTGACAGTGATGTAATGGCCCTCAGATTAGGAATCATTATAATTTTATTCGAAGATATTTGGGTTTTGATATCATCTAAAGTTTCTTTTAACCGAGTAGACGATAACTGAGATTATTGAATATGTAACGACCCAGATGTTTACCGTTTAATTTAACTTTTGAAATTAGTTCTAAATGTTGTTCTGGTAATAAATAACTCGAATTTAATAGTTTTGAATATTTTATCTAAAATAAATAGTATGACATTAATTTTTTGTTTTTGAAATAGTTGGAAAATGCTGATTTTGCAATGTCGAATGAATTGGCAATGTTTAAGGATATAATTGGATTTGATTTTGAATTATATTAACGAATTAGTTCGTTAAATGACATTTGGACGTATAATTTATAATTTAATTATAAACAAACCCGTCATGTCGTGGTAGTTCGTAATTTAATGTTTTGAACCTTAATTGGACGTATATGATCCAATATAAGTCGGATTTCTTTGAAATAAGAAACGTCCAAATCTATTGGATAATATTTTTCTAATGGAAAAGAAAATTTGAGGTTTCATGTTATAGATTTTGTTTTATATCTAAATCAAATTTTCAAATAGTCGCTATGGAATTCGTTTATAAATCATAACAATTTATAATATAAATAAAAGGGTTTTAAAGATATTTAATATCAGCTATAATTTTATATCTTATCCATACAATTGAATTAAACCTCATAACTGGACATAGTATGTTTAAAATAGCGGTTAAAGCTAGAAATACTGGTCGTGGTGTTTTAATTAGAATCTGGAACCGCGAAATAATTTATTAACGGTCACTTTCAAAATCTACATACATCATTTTCAAATCTAAAAGATAAATAAATAAACAAATAAAATCCCTAACAAAATCCGTTTAAAATTTTTCAAAAGCTCGGCATATCGGCTTGAAAATGTAATTGAAATCTTGAATCAAATCTGGGCGCAGATCCTTTCATATTTCAGTCCTATTCATGAGTCGTTTTCAAAATCTCAGCCAAGATTTCTCCAGTTAACAATTTCGGCATAGTAAAAATTTCGTTTGCTCTTTTACAAACATTTCTTGACATGAACATGTTCCTTCTATCTCATTTGATCCATGTTGTTGCTATGCTCCCCGCAAACCAATCAACAGAATAAAATATTTCTACAAAACATTATATATAGCCAGATGTATCTCGCACATGTCTCCTGTAACACTTGAGACAGAAGCATCGAGTAAAATAATAATAAGATAATAAGAAATCTTGGCATATTTTACTGGGTGTACACATTCAATATTTATAGAAGATTCTTTTCTTTCGTTTCGCCTATTTCACATAGCCATAGTAAGCTACACTCTTCTTTCATTTCAAAATAAATTTGCATGTGTGTCCAGTCTAAGTTTTGAGCAAGTACATATATATTTTATTTCTTTTCTGGCCTCATAAAAGCGACACTGGACATATTTGTAATTTTCATTTTCCGTAGCAGCCAAGGCTCTTGCCTTTATAAATACGCCTGTTTGCTTTAGAACTAACAACTCAAATCAGATAAACATATTAACCTTCTTCTTTCTCCACACCTTGCACTTCTTATCCCATTCAAAAACGAGAAAAGGCAATGACAAACACTAGGAAAATAGTAATATGATGGAACTTCCTTAACTGAAATAGCGAGAAATCCACGAATACACAAACTTGTTTGCTCGACTATCCTTCAATAGGCATGTTTCGGGCCATTGTTGCTTTTGGAATCCGAAGCTATATGGGCACCGACGGGCGTGGAATCAGCGGTGGAAAGCACAGTCAATGAAGAACTCGCTGGTGATCCGGCGTCGGAAGAAGTGGCTCTATAGAGGACGGGAGGTTCTTGCGAGATTGTTGTGAGGATTGCCCGCGGTTCTGACATGGTGGTGGAGTCAGAATGGGATGGACTGATGGAGTTGGTGGCCGGCGAGTGGAGATGAGCAGGAGGCGGATGGCGGATGCTGGCAGCATTTGGAGCAAGGTGTAGGGAGGCTAGCGAAGGGGAGTATGCACATAGCTGCGTTTGTTGGTAGGAGGGGATTTGCATGGAGTATTCTTTTCAATGCAGGCTTTGTGTATTTGAAACAAGTAAGGAAATTTTCTGGTGCACGGTCTTCGAACTTGACAGCGCTGGTCGGCATTTCAAGCGGAGCAAAGGGGAAGGCCGCGGTCACCAGCTAGGTCATTGAGGGAGATCCAATGTACAAGTGGTGGATGCGGTGGAACGATAGTTCGGTTATGAGAAAAAAAATGTGCCAGTAGGATTCAAAAAGGTGGGAAGAAGCTTCAGCAGTGGTTCGCATGTATCGACATTGGAAGAAGCAAGTTGTTTTGTTTTTCCTAGAGTGCAATTACATGAAGGAGAGGAGAAGATTCAGAGAAGTGTT
Source organism: Allium sativum (assembly GCA_030737875.1). NCBI lineage: Eukaryota > Viridiplantae > Streptophyta > Magnoliopsida > Asparagales > Amaryllidaceae > Allium > Allium sativum. The sequence continues at coordinate 727,602,583 of CM060921.1, forward strand.
AGGCTTGCATATTAACGTGTAGGCTTGGGCCACACGGTTTAAAAAATAATAATGAAGAAAACAAAAATATGGAAATCACGTAGAGAAGGAAGGAGCAAGCACTTGCGAGAAGTTATAAGGGGTGCACAAGGGGTATTGCTATCTCGGTTGAGGAGCAGTTCGAAATGGAGTATAGTTTAAGGTTTATTTATATTTTAATTAATAGCGTTAATGATAGTTTAAGTGGTTAAAACTTAAAATATTAAAAATGTTCCATACGATTACAGAATCGAATGAATAAAAGTCATGGGATTGTATCAACGAAGACAACGTGATCAAGCTAATTTGGAAGTGTTTGAAGCTCATCGGGATTTTGTTTAATTTTAAACACGTGTCTAAAATTGTACGAAACAACGCGAACCGTCAATGGAGAATTAAAGTTGAGTTAACTCTCACGCCTTCTGGAATATCATGATGTGCTAAATTCATATAATTTAAATTAATTAAATTGGATGCCTTGGGTGCCTGTATTTTGTTTAATGGTTGTCGACGTTTATATCAATATCGTATTAGATGATTGGTTTAATATTTTCCCATATTCTATTATAAACTGTTATTATAATATGTGATGCAAGGAAGGACAGGTTGGAGGGATCCAACCGGATTCCTCATTATTGTATTATTTATATATGAAGTATTTACCCAAAGGATATTATAACCTACTTGGATAATTGGATATTGATTGTTGAACTAGAATTCAACGATCGTTGTATTTTTAATCAATAAGCAGTATTGATTAAGTGGTTGGTAGTGAGTGGCCTGAATCTATATATATTTTTGACGTCGATTTGTCGTTAGGTTAATAGATGATGCTTTAAGTTATAAAATTTATTTTATAACTAAATTGAAATTTCAATTTTATATAAGTAATTTAATATATATATATATATATTATAATAGTATTTTCAAAGAATTAATAAACGACTTATGTTTATTATGAGAAATTTAAGGCAAGAATTTACGGAAAGATTGTTAATCTAAGGTAATTATTTTCGAGGAAAATAATTAAGCGAGTTAATATTAAATTAATTATATTTTTAGTTAATTTAATTAGAAGATCAAGGGAAATCAGTTAACGGTTAATGATGTTTTCATGTTGACTAAGTCAACTGTTTAAATTGGAAATGTTGTTTTAATAGTGTAATGTCCCGTATTTTTCTGACCATTTATTTGAAATATTTTATTCATTTAAAATATTTGTTTGAGTTTAAACAAGCAGATTTGACCATTTTTAATTTTGAATATTTAAAATAATATAAATAGTTATATATATATATATATATATATATATATATTCGAATAATGGGTGTTAGACCAAATATTTTTGAAATGTCGAGTTTGAAAAATCCATCTTAGACTTGATTGTAGCTATACAGTATTTTATTTGAATATAATTAATAATAGTTTATTTTTATTTAACTGATTAAAATTTTATCGAGTCGATATTTTATAAGAATAGAAGTGGAACAACTTAAACCTTTGAACCATATATACCATCGGCCTTTCATTTGAATTGGCCAAAAAGAAACGAGTAAAGACATGAAGACGCTATATTGTCCAATGAATAAAAGGGGTCGATCGATGAACATAAAATAAAGGAAAATTTATAAGTTGAGAAACTGCAAATGTATATAGCCTTGTTTTTGAAACTTAGCACTTAACCAATAAATACACATTCAGCATAACAAGAAAGGTTACTCTATGTATTTAATATGAAATTGGTTTGTATGCAGAAAAAAATTTTGAAAGGATACAATACCAAGTAATACACACAGAAACAAAAATGGATTTTTTTGTAATCAAGTACACATAGTCAGAGAACAGTGAAAACAACATATATTTATTATTCTGTGAAAAAAAAAAACTTTTATATATCTTATTTTCAAGTACAAACCCCTACAACAGCCGTACAATAAACAGAGAATGTACATGGCACATTTCAACTTTTCAAATGAAATGAAGTAAACAAATCCAATGGCAGGAGAAATCGAAGACAAAATCTCCTTGCAGTGTCATGTCTTCCATCACCAAATCAACCTGAAAAGAGAAAAGAAAATACAGCTATGAGTAGCTAGAAAAAGGTATGTATAGGTACATATTAGTTTGAACATGACACATAATAGTCCATACAATAAGTAAATAGGCATTTCATGGTGTTTCATGAGTATTGGACATATACAGTAAGACAACCAAGAGGGGTACACACGCAAGTAGATCCACGACATCCTTAAGGCAACAAAACAAAGAAGTAATACATTTGGGTCCAACAGTGCCTAAAATTTTCAAATGAATGGATGCTACAGCAGAAAATGGTATCATATATATAAAAGCGTTAATTCCTATCCTTATTCAAAGTAAATGCCACATATATACACATACATGAGTAGGTGTATACACAAAATATAGTCAGCAACTTATATGATTTCAGATTTTATTGGACTGTTGCCCATAAATCAAAATACAGGATCGACTAAAATCTATTTTGAACAAGACCAAGATGCTAAAAATTCAAACAGAAGGAAAAGAAAAAAATCTCTGAAATCAAATGTGATGGTTGTACTCAGACAGTACAATACAAACAAGACAATACCATGTGAAATATCTATAGATGTATAGCCTAAACCATAGGGACTGTAAGAGCAGGATTGCACATGGAGAAAAATTCTAATAGGAAAGTACCAACTAAACAAATATAGTAAAAAAAAACTATGTACAAATCTACATAAGGACTGTTTGATGTGCACAGGGAAAATCCAATACAAAACTCAGCAAATCTCAGGTACAAAACCTTTTCAGCCATACAATGTCACAATTTAGATGTGAAAATGAAATAAACAAATTTAAAACTTCAGAACAACTCAATCAAACCATGTGCTTATATAACCAAGAAATCCTGCACTGTTTTTAAAATGGAACAGAAAATCCATAGTGTGGATTTCAAATCTTCAAATGAAATGAACAACTCAATGGCTACTTGTACATAGACAAGCTGAATGGACAACTCGAATAGGCAAATTACAGTATGAACAATTCATAAATCTAACCAAATCTAATAGGAACAGTTCGGATTTTTTTTAGGATTTCACATGGAAAATCCATCACTGTTATAAAGACATCACACGCAAACCCTGACGAACAGTTCATAGCAGAATCGAAGCACCTAGGGTTTAGGTACAACTAAATATAAGCTAGGATTTAACAATTCATAAATCACTGAATCCTTCCTACTATAAATACATAACCACGCACCACAAACCAATCAACACAGCAAGCAAACCGAATTCAACACAAAGAAAGAATCAAAGAAAAAAAAACAAAACAGAAATTTATTTGGAAAAGAAAAAAAAGACTTAGCTTTTGGGTTTTGGTTTGGGTTGAATCGGGTGGAAGGAGGTCGAGACATCAGGCGTCGCGGTGGTCGTCAGGGAAGCGACGGACTAGGATTCAGGAGGGTTCCGATTTCTTTTCCTCTGGAAGGTTTTGTGGCGGCGGCAAGAATGGTTGAGGGTTTGAAGAATGAAGGGTGGCCGACGTTTTAGGGTTTAAATGGATGAAGAGGGTGCGGGTCAAAAAGAGACGGGCTAGGCCAGAAAGAAATGGGCAGAACAACTTGTGTTACGATCATGACGACAAGCAGAACAAAATCGGGAAGAAGTTGGAGACAGTGAGAATCAAAGGTGAGTTAAACTCACTCAGTTATTCCCACTTATATGTTATAAGTTGGGTTTTTATCTTTGTGTGTTATGATTGCTAGTGTTTGACTGGTTGTTGATATATATTCATATATTGGTGCACTGGTGAAATTAAACGTTGTTATCACGTCGATAAAATAAACGTGTTTTGGAAATTGGTTGAATTATTTGTGTGGTATGTTTGTTGACTGATGGTCGCCCTATATTATCAGATAAATAGAACAGTTCTGATTTGACCATTGGGTTAACCGATAAATCCTTGAATTAAAAATTCAAATTTGAATTGTTTAACCAGTGGCAAACTGGTTGAGAAATTTGGTATCACATGGTCGGTCAGACAATCATGGATTTTCATCATCAAGTGGGTCGTCCCATATGAGATTATAAATTTATTTTATAATTTAAATAATTTTAAGTATATTATTTTGAATAAAGCAATTTTAAAGTAAAATAAGAATTATTATTATTATCCAGTTAATCGAGTTAGTTTCTAAGTGGATATTTGTTATTAAATTTGAAGTGATCGAATATAGTTATTTGAGACAGAGTTGGTCAAACATAGTTATTCAAGATGAATACCATTTCGTAAGACTGCTAGCGTAATTCGCAGGGCTGGAGATAGCCTACGGCGGTCGGATGTTTCCTGAGGGAATCAGGCGTAACCATTGTGATCGCTGCGGTCTAGAGTCAAGCTAATGGCGTTAAATCAAATAGTAGCAGGTCAAAGTAAGTTAGTTAAGTCGAGTTAGCCGGAGTGAGTTAATTAAGTCGAGTGGGTCAAATCTAGTTAAATAAGACCAGTTAGAGTTGACCAGTTAGAGTTAACCAGTCAGAGTTGACCAGTTAGAGTTAACCAGTCAGAGTAAATCAGTTAGCGTAACCAATTAGAGTAATCAGGTAGAGTTAGTCAGGTAGAGTTAACTAGTTATAGTTAATCAATTAAAGTAAGTCGATTGGAATTAAATAGAATTAGAGTTATCCAAATGGGGTCAATCAGGGTTGAGTTAATCGAGTAGTAGTAAGTTGAATAGAGTTAGTAAAAGAAATTAATCGAATATCACTTATTCAAAGTAGAGTATCGAATGTAGTTTATTCTAGAAGTGAGTAAATTGAATACAAGTTATTCGAAGAGACAGTTAACTGGATATAGTTATCCGCAGGGGAGGTTATCGAATACAGTTGTATTCGATAAAAGGGTAATCGAATATGGTTATTTGGAAGGAAGTTGTTAAAGGTTGCGAGAATGAACTTTGTCTATTTCAAGGTTGGAAATGTTGTTCAGTTAAGGTCTGAGAGTTAATTATACCCCAACTCGTTTGGCTTCGTTTTTAACTAAGGGATGGGCAAAGTTCAATGGTGAAGATTGGCCAAGTAAATTGAGTCAATGGGTGAAATGGGTTGAATTGGCTGAGTGATGTTTTATTTAAACATCGATTAAATCAAATAAAGAAGTAGAGAAACGTTTTCCAAATAAAGATCAGAAGTGTTTTAATATATATAGAGAAATAAGCAAAGGAGTAAATTTTGGAAATGTCCTAATGTGATATATATATTTCTAAATGAGAGTTTATGTATATTTATATAAACTGGCAGATGTCTAAGTCAAGGATTAATTAATCCAAAAGAGAAATAAACATTGAATGATGATTGGTCGATAGAATTTCCATGTGGAAATAATATCGTTGCTTGCACACCTGTTTATTTATTTGATAGTTAAATCACCGACTATCAAGATCTGACCTATGCAACCGTTGGTTCGGAAAGAACGGGATCGAATTCATATTCGAAAACCATTACGACTATCGAGTACGTGGAAGAAGATTCTCGAAGATGGAGGAATTGAAGACCGTTGATCTTCATGAGCAGAAGAACCACTGATTGGATTTCTCTGGTTTAGCGGCCGGAGATTTTTCGATAGTGATTCTGTCGTGATTGGAATCAACGGATTGCAAGGACTTCTCGCTACTGATCCGTAGGGTGATTCCTAGGATGAAGTAGGAGGGTGCCTTCGGTTCATCCTGTTCCTGGGTGACTTGTATGGACGAGTGTCTGACATAGTATTTCCAAAGGAATTACGTACGTTGATTTCTTCAAACATACTATAGTTGGTGGCAGAGGATGACGGTTCTCTTAGCTTAACCACTAGGGTATTTTTGTGGACGTCAATTAGTGATATCTGATGGATCTGACGATGTGGCATTCAAAGTGAATGATGATCAAAGGTTCAAAGAAAATTATGACCTCAAGCCTCATCAACCGAAAGATGACAAAAATCGGGCAGGCATCATGGCTATGTGGGTCGCTCCCATTAGGGTGTATGATCACCTGTCTAGAGGAATTCCATTTTGTTTCTTAAATCTATATTCGATGTTGTCCCTTTTCGGGAGGCGGTTGCTGATCCCAACCGTCGGTGATATACATTCGATACACTCAAGCGAAATGAGTGGTCGATCATGTGTGGACCGGGTTGCAAGACGTCCTTGTTGAACCCAGTGTATTCATCTCTAGAGATACATGATTGGCAGGTGGTCCCATACCTTGTCAAAGTTGGAATCCAATCTCCAATAAGCGCCTGCGGTTTTGATTGTATACTATATATGTGGAGCTTGAGATGCAAGCGTTCCACTAGATTGATATTTACGTGTATTTAGACATTATTATAATATCAGACAAGATATTGGTTTCAAAACTGTTTTGGGTTATCGTAAGGTAAAAACCGTCCGTGTTTATGTGTGGATTCGGTCTTACGATTATCATTTTCTTTTGAAAGGATTTCGAACTCATGATTGGATGATTACCCTTAATACTGTGCGAGTTTATCTCACTCTGGTTCACCAGACTGACCCGGTGTTTTGTAAATGCTCGGGTTAGCCCGAAATGTACAGGTTCAAGTTCGAAAGCTGTGAAGAGACGGGATGGAAGAGTTCAGACGTATGATATTAATCCGCTATGTTGTATAAAGGGAAGATTATTAAAACTGTCCAGTGATGATGATGTACTCTGATGATGTAAGTTTTATTTAAAGCTTCAAATAAAGATTTATTTCTATATTATATTTTGTTCCGCTGCGATGTGAGACTCTGTGTTGTGATCTTCTTCTTCTTATATTCTTATATTTCTTTCTTCTTATCTCACCCTCTAAATTCTTTCTAAAACTATCCAGTGTTTTCGGTGCTTGAAGGATCAACATGAGTTACGGTGATGGTATTTATGTCGATTTTCGGGGCCGAAAATCCTGGGTAGTTACAAATAGAAATAATTTTTTCAAATAGTCATTAAATTTAACGAATATTCTTAAAAGTAAATTGATCCTTAATCAACTATATTTTAAAATGTTTATCGAATTGTTTATCTTTAATAAAGTTAATTATTATTTAATAATGTTTTAAAAATGATTTAATTATCTATCGTCAGTTAATAATGAAGTTAACTACTTTGACTGTATAAGTAGTGATGAAATTAATTATTATAGTTAATGCAATGGGTCTTTATTTGGTATTCAATAGCAATCAAGTGGTGGTAAGATTTTATAAATGGATTTATAATCCAAGTTTACCGATGATATTTGTAAATAGAATTTTTAAGTTAATGTAGGAATTCAAATAAGATTTTTACTTAATTATTAAGTAAAATGAAATAGACTGAAATATGATTTCAAGGAAGATGAGTAATGTATTAGTCAACGATTAGATATTAGTAATGGATTTAGTATTTATAATCCAAGTTAAAGTTTATGATAAGAATGCTTAAATAAGTTGAATTAATTGGCTAAAGGATTTTTTTTGTAAAATAAATCCAAAGCTATAAATGAAATTAGATTAAGACGATTTAAGGCTGTAAGATCTATAAATGAATTGTCATAGTATAATTACCATTATAAATGAAATTTGAACAATGAAGTTAAAGTGAAATGTTGATATTAAATCATAATGGCCATCGTCGATCGAGATTCTCGAAATTACGATATGGTTTACAAAATCATATTTTAATTAAGGAAATAAGATTTATTGATATTATGAATAAGCTGGGTTTTCGAGTTACAATCTTCTATCTATTATAAGATAAGAACGTTGTCGATCTAGGTCTGAGAGGTAAATAAAATACCCCAACTTGGATGACTTCACTATTATCGAGGGATAGTAGTAGTTTGTGACGGGAAAGAATTGACGAAGTTAGTTATTATTTTCCATATGAGCATATTGCACCGATAGTTGTGAGATTTGAAATATAAATAATATTGCAACATTAGTTGCAAGATTTTAAGACAAGTAAAGAAGTCTGTTTGTTTATAAGTAAATAAATTAGCGTTGTTTGATCCATAGAAGAAATGGTATTTGATTTTTACCATTGATTTAATAATATATGTCGATATTTTTTTGGACAAAAGGAAAATAAGAGAGATTGAATATAATGTAGTATTTTCAATATTACGGAAATGGGAAGAGTTTATCGGAAATGAGATAATATTTTCAAGTAAAGAAATTAAAGAGGAGATTGTAAGAGTCAAGAATATAGTTTTTTTGAGATAAGTAAGTGAAATCGATTTTAGATCGATGAAATGATTTCAAAGATGAACGAAGAGATAATGAATGAATTTGAATAATGAGGATCTAAGCTGCCAATATACTCGACCATACTGTTTTGAGATTGATAGTTAAAACACCGACTATCAATGAAATATTATTAGACCTTTTTAACGTGTTAGTTTCGAAGATACCGAGATGGGAACTAGACCCAAAACCACTTCGAACCAACTGTGCGTTCGTGACTAACTTGTAGACGTATGAAGATGGAGCATTGAAGACCGTTGATCTTCATGAGCGGAAGAACTACTTGTTAAATTTCTCTGGTTTGGCCGCCGGAGTTATGATGACTTGTGATTCTATCGTGATTGAAATCTTTGGATTGCAAGGACTCACTACTAATCCTTCAGGTGATTCCTTTATAGGATGCGGTAGGAGGGTAACTTCGGTTCATCTTGTTCATGGTTGACTTGTATGGCCGAATGTCTAGCAGATTATTTCCTGAAATCACGTGAAGTTGATTTTTACAAATATACTTAGTTTGGTGGTGGATAAATTCTCTTGCTTAACACCTAGAGTACATTTTTGGATGTCAATTAGTGATTTTATGGATCTGACGATGTGGCATTCAAAGTAAATGATGATGTGATGTTATGAAAATGAAAACGTGACCTCAAGCCCCATCAACCGGGAAATGACAGAAATCGGGCAAGCAGCATGGCTAGGTGGGTCATTGCCAAGCATGACATATTGTCACCATCTAGAGAAATTTAATTATTTGTAATTCTTTCATTTTTTGTATCTCCGCGGAATTACGGTGGATCCATAAAGTTGTAGAGTGATAATATATTTGATACACTCAAGCTAAATGAGTGGTCAGTTATGTGTGGCCAGGTTGCAAGATGTTCTTGTTGAACCCAATGTATCCCCTCAAGAGTACAATGATCGAAAAGTGGTCCCATACCTTGTTATAGTTGGAATCCAATCTCCAATAAGCGCCATGAGGTTTTTGATTTTATAATAAATATGTAGACTGTGAGATGCAAGCGTTCTGGTAGATGGTTATTTATTTTTGATTTGGTAGACATTATTATAATACCACTGGATTTTTGTATATAAAAAATGTTTTGGGTTATAGTAAGGTAAAAACCGTCCGTTTTAATGTGTGGGCTGGTCTTACTATTATCCTTTCTTTTAAAATAGTTTTTCTAAAGTTAACCAAGTTGGTTGTTGTATGAATTTATCACTGAAAGTATTCCAGACTGATCCGGGTGAATTTTGCTTTGCTTCAAATGTGCTCGGGTCAGACCGGGTATATTTCCAGGTTAGGTTCCGTTTGGAGTTCCAGAGATGGAGTGGAATTCGAGATGTATTTGATATCTTACTGGTATTAGTTTATTTCCGATGTGTGTTGTATTGATCTGAAAGTATACTCTGATGTTGTAATAATACATATAGTTTTCTTTGTATAAAGTATTATTGATTATTATGTTTTGTCCATCCCGTTGTAAGACTCTGATATGCTTATTCTTCTATTCTAATATTTCTTTCTTTCCTTTCTCACCCTCTAACTTCTTTCTATTAACAATCTGGGATTTGATACTTGGGTTTTTTGGCGAGTAATACGAAATTATGTATTATTGTTGAAAATTCGAGCGTCGAATTTTCCGGATCGTTACAGTTGGTTTCAGAGCTATTGGTTTAGTGATAACCTTGGCTCTGTGGAGTAACTCAATAAAGATAGGATTAGTAATATCCTAGATTGAGTTTGAGTATATATAAATGAGAGTGCTTATTTGTAATTTGATATAAAATTATTTTTAAAATATTTTGCCTAGTATATTTTGTAAAGTAATTATTTCTAAAAAATATTACATTAATTAATTGACGTTAATTTGAATTAGAATTCAAAGTGGATTATGAATATCCAATATGATATTAACTCATGTCGAGTTCAAATGAATCTTATTAGTTTGAATTGAAATAAAATTTGACTGCTTGTTGGAAAATAGAAAGGGATTCAAGTCAATGAATCAAATGTTTGGAAATCAGATGGATTACACGAATATAAATTTGAAAGCAAATGAATCTAGTAGAGAATAATGAATAAATCAATTCAAGTCAAATACATCTCAATGGAATATAAAAAATTGATTGTTGAATTGGTTATGAAATTCATCATTTCAAATGGATAGTTGGGAAGTTATTGCATATTAACGAATCTCCATCAAAATTTGAGAAGCAGTGCAAGAAGTAATTGATCTTTGAACTTAATTGATAAAATTCTGGAGTGGATTGAATCCAGTTGGCTATAACTACATAACTGAGTAAGCCCAAATGTTTATCACTTATCGCTAAATAACGCTCGCAAAATGGTACACCTACACGAAATATAAATTTTGGTTTTTGATTTGGGTTTTGAATTGGATTTTCTAACCGTATGGGTCGATGAATTTAATTTGTTCCTACAATATTACAGAAGTCCCTCCATACAAGGGAGGCTTTGCCAAAATTTTCTAAAATTTATTATGTTAGAATTTTTTTTTGGAAACCTTTATGAAATGAAATGAATTGGTTTATAGTAAAAACTATTTTGGATCAGTGGAAATTGAAGTTAAGGATGTGGAATGGAGAGTTTAACTGAAAAAAAAAATTGGAAAGACAATGGGTTTGTAACATTTTTCCTACCTTAATCATTTCGGGGACGAAATTCTTTTAAGGGGAAAGGAATGTAACGACCTAGATTTTTACCATTTAATTTAACATTTGAAATTATTTTTAAATGTTATTTTGGTAATAAATAACTCGAATTTAATAGTTTTGAATATTTTATTTAAAACAAATAGTATGATATTAATATATTTTTTCGAAATAGTCGGAAAATGTTGATTTTGCAATATCGAATGAATTGACAATGTTCAAGGATATAATTGGTTTTGATTTTAAATTATATTAACGAATTAGTTCGTTAAACGACATTTGGACGTATAATTTATAATTTAATTAAAAACGAACCCGTAATGTCGTGGTAGTTCGTAATTTAACGTTTTGAACCTTAATTGGACATATATGATCCAATATAAGTCAAATTTCTTTGAAACAAGAAATGTCCAAAACTATTGGATAATATTTTTCTGCTGAAAGAGAAAAATCGAGTTTTCATGTTATAGATTTTGTTTTATATCTAAATCAAAATTTCAAATAGTCGCTATGGAATTTGTTTATAAATCATAACAATTTATAATATAAATAAAAGGGTTTTTAAGATATTTAGTATCGATTAGAATTTTATATCTTATCCATATGATTGAATTAAACCTCGAAACTAGACCCAGTATGTTTAAAATAGCGGTTAAAGCTAGAAATGTTGGTCGCGGTGTTTTAATTAGAATTTGGAACCACGAAATAATTTATTAACGGTCGCTTTCAAAATCTACATACATAATTTTCAAATCTAAAAGATAAATAAATAAACAAATAAAAACTCTAAAAAATCCATTTAAAACTTTTCAAAATCTCAGCATATCATCTTAAAATGTAATTGAAATCTTGAATCAAATCTGGGCGCAGATCCTTTCGTATTTCAATCCTATTCACGAGTCGTTTTCAAAATCTCAGCTAAGATTTCTTCAATCAACAATTTCGGCATAGTAAAAATTGTGTTTGCTCTTTTACAAACATTTCTTGACACGAACAAGTTCCTTCTATCTCATTTGATCCACGTTGTTGTTGTGCTCCCTACAAGCCAATCAGCAGAACAAAATATTTCTGCAAAACATTATCTTCAGCCAGTTGTATCTCGCACATGCCTCTTGTAACACTTGAGGCAAAAGCATTGAGTAAAATAATAATAATAAGATAAAAAGAAATCTTGGCATATGTTACTGGGTTTATTCATTCAATATTTACGGTAGATTCTTTTCCTTTGTTCCACCTATTTCATGTGCCACAGTAAAATACACTCTTCTTTCATTTCAAAATAAATTCGCATGTGTGTCCAGTCTAAGTTTTGAGCAAGTACATATTTTTTTTTCTTCTGGCCTCATGAAAGAGACACTGGATATATTTGTAATTTTCATTTCCCGTGGCAGCCAAGGCTCTTGCCTTTATAAATACGTCTGTTTGCTTCAGAACTAACAGCTCAAATCAGATAAACATATTAGCCTTCTTCTTTCTCCACAGCTTTCACTTCTTATCCCATTCAAAAACGAGAACAATGACAAATATTAGGAAAATAGTAATACGATGGAACTGCCTTCTTAACTGAAATAGCGAGAAATCCACGAATACGCAAAGCTTGTTTGCTCGACTATCCTTCAATAGGCATGTTTTGGGCCATTGTTACTTTTGGAATCCGAAGCTATGTGGGCACCGACAGGCGTGGAATCGGCGAAGGAAGGCACAGTCACTAGTGAACTTGCTGGTGATCCGACGTCGGAAGAAGTGGCACTGTAGAAGACGGGAGGTTCTTGCGAGATTGTTGTGAGGATTGCCAGCGATTCTGACATGATGGTATAGTCAGAATGGGATGGACTGATGGAGTTGATGGTCGGCGAGTGGAGATGAGAAGGAGGCAGACAATGGATGCTGGCAGCGTTCGGAGCAAGGTGTAGGGAGGCTGGAGAAGGGGTGTATGCACATAAGTGGGTTTGTTGGTAGGAAGGAGTTTGCATGGAGTATTCTTTTCATTGCAGGCTTCGTGTATTTGAAACAAGTGGGGAAATTTTCTGGTGCTCGAGCTTCAAACTTGACGGCGTTGGTCAGCATTTCAGGCAGAGCAAAGGGGAAGGTTGCAGTCACCAGGTAGGTCATGGGGGGAGTTATAATGTACGAGTGGTGGATGTAGTGGCATGATAGTTCGGTTATGAGAAAAAAAATGTGTGGGTAGGATTCGAAAAGGCGGGAAGAAGCTTCAGCAGTGGTTTGCATGCATCAACATTGGAAGAAGCAGGTTGTTTTGTTCTGCCTAGAGAGCAATTACATGAAGGAAAGAAGAAGATTCAGGAAAGTGTCGGGGTTGTGGATTCATGTGTAGGCTTGGGCTACACGGTTTAAGAAATAATAATGAAGAAAAAGGAAATATTGAAGTCACGTAGAGAAGGAAGGAGCATGCACTTGTGGGAAGTTATAAGGGGCGCATAAAGGGGATTGCTATCTGGGTTGAGGAGCAGTTCGAAATGGAGTAAAATTTAAGGTTTATTTACATTTTAATTAATAACATTAATGATGGTTTAATTGGTTAAAAATTATAATATTAAAAATGTTCCATACTTTTACAGATTCGAACGAAATAAAAGTCTATCGACGAAAACAACGTGATCGAGAAAACAACGTGATCGAGCTGATTTGGAAGAGTTCGGAGCTCATCAGGATTTTGTTAAATTTTAAACGCGTGTTTAAAATTATACGAAACAACATGAACCGTAAAATTGAGAATTAAAGGTGAGTTAACTCTTACGCCTTCTGGAATATTATGATGTGCTAAATTCATATAATTTAAATTTATTAAATTGGATGCCTTAGGTGCCTGTATTTTGTTTAATGGTTGTCAATGTTTACATTAATGTCATATTAGATAATTGGTTGAATATTATCCCATATGCTATTTTATATTGTTATTATAATCTGTGATGCAGGGAAGGACAGGTTGTGTAACACCCCGAATTTCGGTTAATGCTAAAATCCACAAATTAAAGAATAACTAATCCCAGATGTGGGAATTAGGGGAAACGGGTTGCACCATTGCGTTCGTCTAGGAAAAATACGCGAAATAGAGTCTGAGTTTTCGAAAATCGGAGTCCGTATGAAGAAGATATGGACGAACGAAGTTAGGCAGAAAAACCGAAAACAAGCCAGAATGCACTGGCGCACTTGTGAAGTGCGCCAACACCAAAATGCACTGGCGCACTTGTGAAGTGCGCCAACACATTTTTACACTGGCGCACTTGGGAAGTGCGCCCGTGTCGAGCCAGAAACCTGCACAACTTTCTGGTTTGACCCTGGTGCACCATTTTAGGGTTTGGCTGTGTTTTGGGCTATTCTCTAGAAGCTTCCGAGATCTGATGGTCCTAATCTAATTTAGGGTTAATCTAATGGCCTAAAACACTTGCCTAATCTATAAATATACCCTAACACTACCCTAATTCATACTAAAAATAGATCCAAGGGCCTCATGCCGTCAAATCAAAACTAGAAGGAGCCTCCACCAAATTTGAGAGGAAGTTGGCATCTCAAATCAATTCTAATCAAGTTCTAATCCACTCTAGCAACTTAATCTTCCTCATTAGAGTGCTAATTGGTTATTTGTGAGTTCCTATGCCTTTAGCAAGCAATTTCTAAACTAGTTAGGATAGGATATTAGGAGGCTATGGATATAAATGAGGATTTATGCATGTTGTGGTTGTCATATGTTATAAGTTCATGTGCAAGTTTGTCTCTTTTTATGATATGACATGTTATGCAAACTCATATGCAAGTTTATATGCAAGTTCATATGCAAGTTTGTCTCTTTTTATGATATGCATAACATATGCAAGGTTGCCTCTATGTATGACATGATATGCAAGTTCATATGCAAGTTTATATGCAAGTTTATATGCAAGTTCATATGCAAGTTTATATGCAAGTTTGTGTGCAAGTTCATATGCAAGTTTGTCTCTTTTTATGATATGCATAACATATGCAAGGTTGCCTCTATGTATGACATGTTATGCAAGCTCATATGCAAGTTTATATGCAAGTTTATATGCAAGTTTATATGCAAGTTCATATGCAAGTTTATATGCAAGTTCATATGCAAGTTTGGGTTAATGATTTATCCTAGTTGGGTTTAATGTTGTGATGCAAGTTGACACCTTTTAAAACCATGTAAATGCCAACGTTGTGCTAAGATTGAACCCATCACATTTATAATGAAACTCCCCATTTATATGACATGTCATGAGAACGAATTACGTGGGAAACGATGGGGTTAATATGCATGTTAATAAAAATGTGTAAAGTTAGTATGCTTAAGCATAACATAAAATGAATGGGCATAATTGGGAATTTACCTATTAAGTTAGGTCTACCCATATTATGGAGTTGGGAATTTACCTATTAAGTTAGGTCTACCCATACTATGGAATTGGGAATTTACCTATTTAGTTAGGTCTACCTATATTCTCAAAAATGTGTAATTAATTAGGGATAATTAATACAAATTATGGGGGTGATTAATTAGGTGTAATTAATCAACTAAGACACGAGGTTGGACCCTTTTGTAGCGGAAGTCTGCCCGGAACCGACCGACAATCCAGCAGCTACAAATGATTGGCCCAATGTGAGAGGTCTTAGTCATAAATTAAATACATGATTAAAGTAAAGACACGAGGTTAGACCCTTTTTATGACGGAAGTCTGCCCGGACCCAACCGGCATATCCAGCAGTCATGGAAGATGGTCTAATGTGAGAGGTCTTTATGAGGTCATGATCTTAATTAATTAATTAAGAAACACTTAACCATATTAGCATGTAGAGGGACATGAGGGGTTAAGTGGGTGCCTTGGGTGGCATGTAGAAATCTAGTGGTTGCCTTGGGTGGCAATAGAAAACACGATTAGAATACTTAACCAAAGTGGAACATGTAATTAAAACATGATTAAAGGGTTAAGTGGTATACACTAGAAATGACAAGCTTAGGTGGGTAGCTTGTGGGGGCCCATTTCAACCAATATCCCAAACGTATCTTTGTGGGCTCGACCCAAGTCGAGGACGGGACACGCATATTGGGCTTGACTATAAGAGGCCAAAACGGGGTAGCGGTGGCAACGCAAGTCCAACGGGTTTCATATGCGTGTGTGGACCCGGGCTGGTAGGTAAGACGTTGTTGCATCGTGTAGATATAAGTCGTGCACCATTTGTTGTATCGGGTTACCACTATGGGGAGTGATACACCCCATTGTGGGGCCAGCACAGGTATCTACGGTAGGGAGCCGATCGCTTGGGAGTAGTGGGTACACCTAGTGGAGATAGGGGCAGGCGGCACCTATGTAGTCAGCTAGGGGTACACAAAACTACTGGGTAAATTTACTAAGTCCTTGGGAGGGATCAACCTTTAAGTAGGAATAACTGGTGTGGTGCAGTGTAGTAAGTATCTTTAGGTGGGTAAATGCGTCTTTATCGTTATCTTAGTTCATTCTAAGTCTGATTGGCTACTGAGTGTAGTCATTTATCCCCAGTCACACCGTACCAAGTTATATCATACCCTAATTACTTTAATGATTGCATTGTTAAAGTTAGTGGACTCGCTCAGACTTATGTCTGACCCCGTTGTTTTTATCTTTTTCCCAACCCTCAGGTTCTCAGAGTGGGCCCAGCACAAGTGGGCTTTGATCAGGCTGCTTTTATTACTCTCTTGGAGCTTGGACCCTAGATGTAGAGCTCAGCTTACCCTTTTCTTTTATGGCTATCAGTTCATGTATTGGGATTATGTATTTTTATTTATCAGGATGGATATTTTGTACTTGACTCTTATTATGGTTTTGTGATGTAACCAAACATTTTTACTTTTCCGCTGCAATGAAATGATGTTTTAAATTTTCAAGTATTACTTATATCTGTCTTGCTGTAATTTCTCTGTTCTATATTCACTTAAAAATACTCCACCGATGTTATGGCATTCCCTTAGCGAGTGACCATAGCGGGAGTGGGGTGTTACACGTGGTATCAGAGCAAAGGTTACCGGAACAGATAAAATTTTTAGAAAACTATTTTTCTAAAAACATTTTTGGAAGAGATATTTTCAAAAACATGTCTTTAAAGAGAAAAGTTTTTGAAAGAAAAGCATAATCCCCAATAGCCATATCTTTATCTTTCGAATTCTCCGTTTTGAATCTTTCCTTTTTCGTTTCAGCATGGCTGAGGATCTTAACTTTCCGGAGGGTGTGACGGTACCAGTATGGTATAGGAGATTGATGGAGGCTAGGGCCACCACTGCGGGTCCAGCAAATGTTCCTCCACCAACCGTAGCACCCGATCTTCCTCCTCCCCCTCCTCCTCACACAGATACTTTTGCTAAGACTTGCAAGGAATTTAAAGCTATGGGAGGGAAACCCTTTCACGGATCAGAAACTTTTGTGGAGGCTAGAGATTGTCTTAAGGAGGTGGAAGAGTTGATAGATATCTTTGAGATGGAAGAAGGAAAGAAAGTCAAGTTTGCTGCTTGGTTAATGAAGGGAGAGGCCTCATTCTGGTGGGAGGTCACTAATGGAGAACGCCCTGTTGACTCTTGGGCGGATTTTAGGCAAAGATTTGTGGCAAAGTTTCTCTCAAGGGCGGAGGAAAACTTGTATATGGAAAGATTCTTGACTCTAAAGCAAGGAAATCTCTCACTAAAGGAATATGTCAACAAGTTTAATCAATTGGAAAGGTTTGGCCTAGACATGGTGAATACACCGGAGAAGAAGGCTTTGAGGTTCGTGAAAGGCTTGAATGAACCGATGCATGGATTGGCTATGACTCATATCCCTATGGGGGCCACCTTTGAGAAGCTATTTGACATGGCACTCATGC
Organism: Allium sativum; assembly: GCA_030737875.1. Taxonomy (NCBI): domain Eukaryota; kingdom Viridiplantae; phylum Streptophyta; class Magnoliopsida; order Asparagales; family Amaryllidaceae; genus Allium; species Allium sativum. Next base: position 727,620,389 of record CM060921.1, read on the forward strand.
ATGAAGAAGAGAAGGGTCCCAATGCTAATAAGGCACCCGAGAAGAAGGGAGATCAAAAGAGACCTCAGCAACAACAGCAAAACAAAGGTGGGAAAGGCAACGGTGGCAAGGGGAAGAAGAAGTGCTTCAATTGCGGGATACCAGGCCACATAAGCAAAGATTGTCGAAAGAAGAAGAAGACTGGCTGCTATCATTGTGGTGAAGCAGGGCATCTAGTGAAGGATTGCCCTAAGAAGGGGCAAAGGACGGGACCTACCTCAGGAGGACAGGTGCAAGCTCTTATGGCACCGGGACAGGCTAGGGGGCAAGTACAGGCTCTCGCGGTTCCACCGATTCAGGAAAGAGGTAGAACTATTTCCGTTGAAAGTCTGGTTTTTCTATTTGATCATCCTGTCCGTACATTGTTTGATTCTGGCGCATCGCATTCGTTTATCTCATCATCATTAGTCGAGTCACTGCACTTAGACACCAGTCTGGTAGATGATCCCTTGGTTGTTTCAAACCCAATTGGGGGCTCCACTTATTTGTCCATGATATGTTTGGGTTTGAAGATTTCTATACTTAGCATTGAGTTTAGATGTGATGCTTTTGTTTTGGGCTTCACGGGCTATGGGTTGATTTTGGGCATGGACTGGTTATCCAGCAATGGTGCCATTCTTGATTGCGAAAGGAGAGTTGTTAGACTCATGACCCGCTTGGCTACCACTCTCGAGATCTCTTGTAATCCCATGGATTCTGTTATGCTAAGTTATCTTGAATCGCTTGACGCTTCGGTCGAGAGTTTGCAATCTGTCAGGGTGGTCCGGGAATACTCGGATGTGTTTGAGGAGGTGAAGGGCTTACCTCCGAAGCGGGAGATTGACTTCCGAATATATCTGGTGGATAATGCTAAACCTGTATCTTTACTAGTGCGCCACATGGCTCCTCGCGAGAGGAGGGAACTCCATAAGCAAGTAGGGGAGTTGCTTGAGAAGGGGTTCATAAGACGAAGTATATCGGAGTGGGGTGCTCCAGTAGTTTTTGCTACGAAGGCGGATGGGTCCCTCAGACTTTGTGTAGACTATAGAGAACTCAACAAGCTCACAAAGAAGAATAGACATCCATTGCCGAGGATTGATGATCTTTTCGATCAGTTGGTTGGCGCTTCAGTATTTTCTCAGTTGGACTTAGCCACGGGGTTTCATTAGTTGAGGGTGGCTGAGGATAGCATAGAAAAGACTGCCTTTAGAACTCCGGATGGTTTCTATGAGTGGCTGGTGATGCCATTTGGGTTGACGAACGCCCCTGCATACTTTGTTGATTTGATGAGTAGGGTGTTCAGGGAGTTCCTTAATAAGTTCGTGGTGGTCTTTGTGGATGATATCTTAGTATTTTCTAAGAGTGAAGAAGAGCATGCCCTACATCTTGGGGAGGTGTTGGAGACTCTTCGAGCACATAGCCTTAAGGCTAAATTCTCTAAATGTCACTTATGGAGGAAGGAAGTGCGGTTCTTGGGGCACGTGGTCTCCAAGGAAGGGATAGCTGTGGATCCCGCGAAGGTAGTATCAATTCAAGATTGGAAGGTTCCGAAGAATGCTACCGAAGTAAGAAGTTTCTTGGGGTTGGCGGGTTACTATAGGAAGTTTATCAAAGACTTCGCGAAGATATCAGCCCCATTAACCCGCTTAACGAAGAATAATCTTGTTTTCACATGGGACGTAGATTGTGATGATGCGTTCCGACGGTTAAAGAGAGCTTTAACCACTGCTCCAGTTTTAGTGTTGCCAGATGGGAGTAAGCCATTTGTTGTCTATACCGATGCTTGTGGGACAGGACTGGGCGCAGTCTTAATGCAAGAGGGAAGGGTAATAGCCTATGGTGGAAGGCAGTTGAGGGAACATGAGAAAAATTACCCTACACATGATCTAGAGTTGGCTGCTATTGTTTTTGCGCTTAAGATTTGGCGCCATTATCTTCTTGGTGAGAGATTCGAATTGTTCACTGACCACAAATCATTGAAGTACTTGTTTTCTCAGAAGGATTTGAATTTGAGACAGCAAAGGTGGATGGAGTTCTTAGCATCTTATGATTTCGAGATAGCGTATACTCCTGGCAAGGGTAACGTGGTGGCGGACGCCTTAAGCAGAAATAAGTTGTCCTTGAGTCCATTTTTCGTGGAACAACGAAGCTTGGAATTTATCTCGATGTTTGATTTCAGACATTCCATTGACTATATACCCGGTTTGCTAGCATCCTTGGTGGTCAGACCTACTCTTTTGGGGCGAATTGGAGAAGCACAGAGGGACGACCCACAGTTGGTTGAGTTGGTAGAGAAGCTCATAAGGGGGGAGTCGTCCAACCATTTGAGTAGGTACACCCTAGACGATAGGGGGTGCTTGCGTAGAGACGGTAGACTTTGTGTACCGCAAGACGAGGGTTTGAGGAAGGCTATTCTTGATGATGCACACCGTTCTAGGATGACCATTCATCCCGGTGGGGACAAGATGTACCAAGACATGAAGCGGGTTTTCTTCTGGGCCGGTATGAAGAAAGATGTGGCCGAGTATGTCGCTCGATGCTTGGTATGCCAACAGGTGAAAGCGGAGCAAAAGAAACCGGGTGGGTTGCTTCACCCATTGGAAGTTCCGCAATGGAAGTGGGATAGCGTCTCGATGGATTTTATTGACGGGTTACCCAGATCAAGAAAGGGTAATACGGGAATTTGGGTTGTGGTAGACAAACTTACTAAAAGCGCCCATTTCATACCTGTGAAGAGCAAGAGGACTGCTCCATGGCTAGCTTCAGTATATCTTCGAGAGATAGTTCGATTGCATGGGGTACCCTCTAGCATAGTGAGTGATCGAGATCCTATCTTCACTAGCGAGTTCTGGAAAAGTTTGCAAGAGGCAGTGGGGACTCAATTATGTCTAAGCACCGCATATCATCCTCAGACGGACGGCCAGACTGAGAGGGTGAATCGTGTCCTAGAAGACCTTTTGAGGCTGTGTATCTTAGATTTTGGAGGTACATGGGAAGAGCATCTTCCATTGGTGGAGTTCGCATATAATAACAGCTTTCAGTCCAGTATTGGTATGGCTCCTTTCGAAGCTCTTTATGGAAGGCCTTGTCGATCACCTACATGTTGGTGGGAATCTACGGATAAGATCTTGCTTGGGCCTGATATGGTTAGGGAGACTTCTGAGAAGATTGACTTGATTCGAAAAAGGATGAAAGCAGCGCAGGATAGGCAAAAATCTTATGCGGACAAGAGGAGGACAGATCTTGAGTTTGAAGTTGGGGACATGGTCTTTGTCAAAGTGTCTCCGTTACGAAATGTGGTTCGCTTTGGATCTGTTGGGAAGTTAGCACCGAGGTTCGTAGGGCCGTTTCCTATTAAGGAAAGGATTGGACGGATGGCATATAGAGTGGAGTTGCCCGACAGACTTAGTGGTGTACATGATGTATTCCATGTGTCACATTTGAGGAAGTGCCTACATGAGACCGCAGAGGTGGTAGAGCCGAGCTTGCTTAGAGAAGTGGAAGTAGAGCGTGACGCGACTATTCGACGAGCTCCTACTCGCATCCTTGGGTCAGAGACTAGGAAATTGAGGAATCGAGAGGTTCAACTAGTCAAAGTACAATGGGGAGAAGATGAGGGCAACGCTACTTGGGAGACGGAAGCGAAGATGCGTTCATTATACCCATTCCTTTTTGAGGGTATGTCTTTTAACTTCTCCTTATCGTTTGTCTAGTACTTATCTTATCTTTAGTATGTCCTCTCGTTAGTACTTTTGACCTTTAGATAGGGCAAACCTATGGTTGAAACATGTGTTTGAGACATGTTATGGTTGATGGATGCATGTGGATGCAAGTGTGTGCCAGTGGTTGCTCGTGGATGCATATACACACACTCTAGGCACTAGATCGGTTCAGTCACTTCATATTGCATATAATTGTGTGTAGGTAGCAATATTTATGGATGTATAATGATTGTGTTATCATATGGATGATGCATTTTGGTGAATGATTGTGCACTCATGTAGATATTGTATGTGTCGATAGGGTTCTCTCCGCATACATAATGGATGCATGGCACTATCATGGTTTGCATATGTTCATACATTAGATAGGGAACATATACACACACTTTTTGCATATGCTCATACATCATTAGAAATTGTTTTAAGGACAATGGATGCCCGTGTTTGATGGATTGAGTAGATGGTTGTTTGGATGGTAGGATATGCATTCTCCTTAGCTTAGAGATTTCGGGGACGAAATCCTTTAAGGAGGGGAGAATGTAACACCCCGAATTTCGGTTAATGCTAAAATTCACAAATTAAAGAATAACTAATCCCAGATGTGGGAATTAGGGGAAACGGGTTGCACCATTGCGTTCGTCTCGGAAAAATACGCGAAATAGAGTCTGAGTTTTCTAAAATCGGAGTCCGTATGAAGAAGATATGGACGAACGAAGTTAGGTAGAAAAACCGAAAACAAGCCAGAATGCACTGGCGCACTTGTGAGGTGCGCCAACACAAAAATGCACTGGAGCACTTGTGAAGTGCGCCAACACATTTTTACACTGGCGCACTTGGGAAGTGCGCCCGTGTCGAGCCAGAAACCTGCACAGCTTTCTGGTTTGACCCTGGTGCACCATTTTAGGGTTTGGCTGTGTTTTGGGCTATTCTCTAGAAGCTTCCGAGATCTGATGGTCCTAATCTAATTTAGGGTTAATCTAATGGCCTAAAACACTTGCCTAATCTATAAATATACCCTAACACTACCCTAATTCATACTAAAAATAGATCCAAGGGCCTCATGCCGTCAAATCAAAACTAGAAGGAGCCTCCACCAAATTTGAGAGGAAGTTGGCATCTCAAATCAACTCTAATCAAGTTCTAATCCACTCTAGCAACTTAATCTTCCTCATTATAGTGCTAATTGGTTATTTGTGAGTTCCTATGCCTTTAGCAAGCAATTGCTAAACTAATTAGGATAGGATATTAGGAGGCTATGGATGTAAATGAGGATTTATGCATGTTGTGGTTGTCATATGTTATAAGTTCATATGCAAGTTTGTCTCTTTTTATGATATGACATGTTATGCAAACTCATATGCAAGTTTATATGCAAGTTCATATGCAAGTTTGTCTCTTTTTATGATATGCATAACATATGCAAGGTTGCCTCTATGTATGACATGATATGCAAGTTCATATGCAAGTTTATATGCAAGTTTATATGCAAGTTCATATGCAAGTTCATATGCAAGTTTATATGCAAGTTTGTGTGCAAGTTCATATGCAAGTTTGTCTCTTTTTATTATATGCATAACATATGCAAGGTTGCCTCTATGTATGACATGTTATGCAAGCTCATATGCAAGTTTATATGCAAGTTTATATGCAAGTTTATATGCAAGTTCATATGCAAGTTTATATGCAAGTTCATATGCAAGTTTGGGTTAATGATTTATCCTAGTTGGGTTTAATGTTGTGATGCAAGTTGACACCTTTTAAAACCATGTAAATGCCAACGTTGTGCTAAGATTGAACCCATCACATTTATAATGAAACTCCCTATTTATATGACATGTCATGAGAACGAATTACGTGGGAAACGATGGGGTTAATATGCATGTTAATAAAAATGTGTAAAGTTAGTATGCTTAAGCATAACATAAAATGAATGGGCATAATTGGGAATTTACCTATTAAGTTAGGTCTACCCATATTATGGAGTTGGGAATTTACCTATTAAGTTAGGTCTACCCATACTATGGAATTGGGAATTTACCTATTTAGTTAGGTCTACCTATATTCTCAAAAATGTGTAATTAATTAGGGATAATTAATACAAATTATGGGGGTGATTAATTAGGTGTAATTAATCAACTAAGACACGAGGTTGGACCCTTTTGTAGCGGAAGTCTGCCCGGAACTGACCGGCAATCCAGCAGCTACAAATGATTGGCCCAATGTGAGAGGTCTTAGTCATAAATTAAATACATGATTAAAGTAAAGACACGAGGTTAGACCCTTTTTATGACGGAAGTCTGCCCGGACCCAACCGGCATATCCAGCAGTCATGGAAGATGGTCTAATGTGAGAGGTCTTTATGAGGTCATGATCTTAATTAATTAATTAAGAAACACTTAACCATATTAGCATGTAGAGGGACATGAGGGGTTAAGTGGGTGCCTTGGGTGGCATGTAGACATCTAGTGGTTGCCTTGGGTGGCAATAGAAAACACGATTAGAATACTTAACCAAAGTGGAACATGTAATTAAAACATGATTAAAGGGTTAAGTGGTATACACTAGAAATGACAAGCTTAGGTGGGTAGCTTGTGGGGGCCCATTTCAACCAATATCCCAAACGTATCTTTGTGGGCTCGACCCAAGTCGAGGACGGGACACGCATATTGGGCTTGACTATAAGAGGCCAAAACGGGGTAGCGGTGGCAACGCAAGTCCAACGGGTTTCATATGCGTGTGTGGACCCGGGCTGGTAGGTAAGACGTTGTTGCATCGTGTAGATATAAGTCGTGCACCATTTGTTGTATCGGGTTACCACTATGGGGAGTGATACACCCCATTGTGGGGCCAGCACGGGTATCTACGTTAGGGAGCCGATCGCTTGGGAGTAGTGGGTACACCTAGTGGAGATAGGGGCAGGCGGCACCTATGTAGTCAGCTAGGGGTACACGAAACTACTGGGTAAATTTACTAAGTCCTTGGGAGGGATCAACCTTTAAGTAGGAATGACTGGTGTGGTGCAGTGTAGTAAGTATCCTTGGGTGGGTAAATGCGTCTTTATCGTTATCTTAGTTCATTCTAAGTCTGATTGGCTACTGAGTGTAGTCATTTATCCCCAGTCACACCGTACCAAGTTATATCATACCCTAATTACTTTAATGATTGCATTGTTAAAGTTATAGGACTCGCTCAGACTTATGTCTGACCCCGTTGTTTTTATCTTTTTCCTAACCCTCAGGTTCTCAGAGTGGGCCCAGCAAGAGTGGGCTTTGATCAGGCTGCTTTTATTACTCTCTTGGAGCTTGGACCCTAGATGTAGAGCTCAGCTTACCCTTTTCTTTTATGGCTATCAGTTCATGTATTGGGATTATGTATTTTTATTTATCAGGATGGATATTTTGTACTTGACTCTTATTATGGTTTTGTGATGTAACCAAACATGTTTTACTTTTCCGCTGCAATGAAATGATGTTTTAAATTTTCAAGTATTACTTATATCTGTCTTGCTGTAATTTCTCTGTTCTATATTCACTTAAAAATACTCCACCGATGTTATGGCATTCCCTTAGCGAGTGACCATAGCGGGAGTGGGGTGTTACAGGTTGGAGAGATCCAACCGGATTCCTCAAATAATTGTTTGTTATTTGTTTATCGTATTATTTATATATGAAGTATTTACCCAAAGGATATTATAACCTTTTTGGATAATTGGATATGGATCGTTGAACTAGAATTTAATGATCGTTATGTTTTTAATCAATAAGCAGTATTGATTAAGTGGTTGGTAGTGAATGGCCCCTGAATCTACGTATTTTTTTAACGTCGATTTCCCATTAGGCGAACTGATGATGCTTTAAGTTATAAAATTTATTTTAGGGTGCGTTTTTTAGAGGTTCCTATTAAGTTTCAAAATATAAAAAAAACCCGGTTATAAACTTATTGTAAATTAGGTCCCTATTTTTTGAAAAGTCATAAAAAAATATATAAAAAAATCACGTAAATTCGTATTTAAATAAAACATGTAAACACTAAAAAATTCAGAACAAAAAACCATCAAAGAAGGCGTCAAAAATAAAAAAACAGAAAAAAAAACGAAATTTCCAGTTAAATGCATAATAGTATGCACATATATCATTTTCCTGCATACATCCGAGCATATTTTTCACTACATACATCTTCGTTGATTTTTATTCATACAAAAACATGCTTACATGTGTGCAAATATACCCAATATTTGCACACATTTGTGCAGGTTTAGTTTCAAATTTTCAAACCAAACACAGCTTACGGAAAAGTTGCATACATATATGCAATTATCAGTAATAATTGCATAAATGTATGCTACTTTTTTTTTCCGTAGAATCCTGAAATTATTTACATATTTTAGAATTTTTTTTTATTTTTTTATGAAGGAACGTACTTTTTTTAAAAAAAAATAAAAAAAGGCGGAAGTAATAAAATAAGGGGCGGGTTTAAAATTTTCAAATCTTTTATATATATATATATATATATATATATATATAAATTAGGTCCCTACTTTTATCCTATAAAAATGTTGCACACATGTGTGCATTTTTTTGAGAAATTTGCACATTTGGACGCAAATAAAAATGAACTGAAATATTAAGTTAAATCTATCCGCTGGAAGAACTGCAGTTAACTGCATATATGCATGCAATAAAATCAAAAAGGTGCATAATATTATGCATTTAACTGCAGTTTTTTCTGTTTTTTTGCTGTTTTCTTCTTTCTGACATTATTTTTGTTGTTTTTTGAACTGAATTTTTTGTATAATGCATAACTTATTTTATTACTAATTTACGAATTTTTTTATTTTTTTTAATTATTATTTTATAAGTTTTGAAAACAGGGACCTAATTTATATTAAGTTTATGACCGGATGTGAGCCTAATTAAGTTTCAAAATAGGGACGTGAGCCTAATATTCACTTTATTTTATAACTGAATTGAAATTTCAAGTTTATATAAGTTATTTAAAATAGATATTTTTATAAATATGTTTATATTATAATAGTATTTTCAAAGAATTATTAAACGACTTATGTTTATTATGAGAAAGGAAAGGCAAGAATTTACGGAAAGATTGTTAATCTGAGGTAATTGTTTTCGAGGAAAATAATTAAGTGAGTTAATATCAAATTAATTATATTTTTAATTAATTTAATTAGAAGATCAAGGGAAATCAGTTGACGGTTATTGGTGTTTTCATGTTTACCGAGTCAACTGTTTAAATTGGAAATGTTGTTCTAATAGAAATAATTTTTCCGTATAGTCGTTAAATGTAACAAATGTTCTTAGAAGTAAATTGAACTTTAATAAACTATATTTTAAAATGGTTATCGAATTGTTTAACTTTAATAAAGTTAATTATTATTTAATAATTTTTTAAAAATGATTTAACTATCTATCGTTAGTTAATAATGAAGTTAACTACTTTGACTGTATAGTTAGTGATGAATTTAATTATTTTAATTAATGCAATGGTTTTTTTTGGAATTCAATAGTAATCAAGTGGTGATAAGATTTTATAAAGGGATTTATAATCCAAGCTTACCAATGAGATTTGTAAATAGAATTTTTAAGTTAATGTAGAAATTCAAATAAGATTTTTACCTAATTATTAAGTAAAATGAAATAGATTGGAATATGATTTCAAGGAAGATGAGCAATGGATTCGTCAACGATTATATATTAGTAATGGATTTAGTATTTATAATCCAAGTTTAAGTTTACGATAAGAATGCTTAAATAAGTTGAATTAATTGGCTAAAGGATTTTTTTATAAAATAAATCCAAAGATATAAATGAAATTAGATTAAGACAATTTAAGGTTGTAAGATGTGTAAATGAATTGTCATAGTATAATTCCCTTTATAAATAGAATTTGAACAATGAAGTTAAAGTGAAATGTTGATATTAAATCATAATGGTCATCGTCGACCGAGATTATCGAAAGTAACAATATGGTTTATAAAACCATTTTTAATTAAGGAAATAAGATTTAATTGATATTATGAATAAGATAGCTTTTCAAGTTACAATCTTCTATCTATTATGTGATAAGAACGTTGTCGATCAAGGTCTAAGAGGTAAATAAAATACCTTAACTTGCACGACTTCACTATTATCGAGGGATAGTAGTAGTTTGTAACGGGAAGGAATTGGCGAAGTTAGTTATTATTTTCTATATGAGCATATTGCACCGATAGTTGTGAGATTTGAAATATAAATAATATTGCAACATTAGTTTCAAGATTTTAAGACAAGTAAAGAAGTCTGTTTGTTTATAAGTAAATAAATTAACGTTGTTTGGTCCATAGAAGAAATGGTATTTGATTTTTATCATTGATTTAATAATACATATATGAAAAGTCGGTGTGTGACTTAGAGTAGGATCTTTATATGGATATAGCGGAATTGTATATGATAAGTTAACTAATTAGCTACAATAGTTAAGCAGGTAAAATATGAGCTATATAGATATATCACAAGTAAAAAGTAAAAGCAGTAAGTAAAGACACCAGGAATTTTATACTGGTTTGGACTTCCCGCCCTACGTTCAGTCCCGAAGCTCCTCTTCGGAATTCACTATCGTGCCCTCTATTAACCAGGAGGAATAAGTCACAATACACCTGATCACCAACAAGGATGTCCACGCCTGAGCACCCACACAGGACTTCACAATTTGCAAGTGTTTTGACTCTTGAATGTGTATTCTAATCAACACGGAATAGTCACGATGAAGTACAACATTCCTATAATCTTATCCTCAAGTATTTGAAGTGTATGTGAAGATTGAAGGAAGTATGTTGCTTGTTGAATCAAGAGATGTGAAATATTATCAAAGATTCAACAAGTAACTTGAATTTGGAAGAGCTTTGGAATGCAATTAATATAGAAGTGCAAATCAGAAATTAGGGAGAATAGAATGATAATTGGTGATTTGGAAAACATGTTTGTAGTGCTTATATAATAGTAGAAGAGTAGCATTCCTTCATGAAAGGTTACAGCAAAAAGTTGCTTCCATTTCCATTCATAATTGAAGAGAAATCTCTTCATGAAAGAAGATGACTCTTCATAACAAAGGCTTCTGTTTTGAATTAGTCAACTGATTAAAAAACCATCAGTCGACTGATTGAATCATACTGTAAAACGTTTGGATTTAAAATCTTTTAAAACTAGTCGTTATTGTACAGAAACATCCTGACCAGTCGACTGGTTATATTTCCACCAGTCGACTGGTACAGCTAAGTCTGTACAGTCATGTCTTTTTTAAAACCTTATAATATATATATACATTGTTTTGTATATTGGTGTTATACTTGAGGATAGATTTTGACATAATTCTAACATGACTCAATATGTGTGTGTAATAACCCGGAAATCCGAGCCAATTTAAAATTTTTATTTTGGCAAATTTAACGAAGTTTGAATATTTAAAATGAATTATTTTAAATAATATCGACGAGAAATTTATTTTGAATATAATTCGAACGTATATATTTATATAGATCGTCGTTAGAATATAAATATTTTATTTTAATTATAAAAGGAATTGAAAATGGCGCGGTAGTTCGATAATTCGATTTCAAAGTTCAAATGAATGTACAGGATTCAAAATAAACCGGATTTTAGTGAAACCAAAATTATTTGAATCTAATTGAGAATATCTTTCCAACGAATCCGAAAAACTAAAATTTCATAGCGGGAATCAAAAGTTATACCCAGTTGAAAATTCAGAATAGTCGCTATGGAATTCTAGCCCTTAAAAATGGAAATTTTGCAAACGACCTCGGTTTTCGATGACACCACTTTTGTTGGATCCGTGATGTCAATTTTAAATTCAATATATAGATTTATAGTTAGTATGTGACCCCGGTAAATTGAAATGCCTGTTCAAATTCAATATATAGATTTATATTTTGATTTTGACGAAAACTGATCGAAATGATCGAATCAACTTACAATACATATCCCACTATGTTCAGGATGGGGGTAATACGCTAGGGACGACAGTCGTTGGGCCTTGTTTGGGGTTCAAAAGAAAAGTCAACTTTTTGAAATATAATAATAATATAATAAATAAAATATATATATATTTATACTTTGGCCCCCCCTTTGCAATATCTCTCCCTTTCAGTTAAAAAAACCGCCGCTTTGACCCAGATTCCCAAATCGCTACCCTCGATTTCCGTCGTCGGAGCCCACCAACACCGTCGAGATCGTCGGCGCCCTCCTCCCCCATGCCAACCGCGTCGCCATGGACACCTCCCGCTCCTCCATTGCCCTTTACCGACGAACTCCCCAAATCCCCAAAGCCTGGAACTCAACGCGATGCTCAGTAACCCCAGGCCGCCGCGACTGCAAGACCACCGCCGCTGGCGAAGACCCTTCCCCCCTCCAACTGACGTGAGCAATCCCCTTTCCCTCTAGAACGCCACAATGAGTAGTTGTATTTTCCTATATATATATATATATATATATATATATATATATATATATATATATATTCCTTTTCTTTGTGCCATTGTTTTATAAAATAAACAGATTAGCTTTGTATATGAATAGCAAAATTAAAAATCAGTTTTTCTTTATGAAAAGCCAACTAAAAAGTCGATTTTTATTTATAGTAAAGATTCAATTTTTATTTATGATGATAACATATAAAAATTTGATTTTCATTTATATATAACAACGATGTAAAGAGGAGATTTTTATATTCGAAAAGGTTGGATTTTTATATTCGTAAAGATGAGATTTTTAAAATATAAAGGATAGGATTTTTATAAAATAAAAAGATTAATTTTTTGTTTAGAAAAGATAATATTTTTATAATAGAAAAGAAAAGTTCTTTTATAATAAAAATAAGAGATTTTTAATGATAAAAGGAGTGATTTCTAATAATCAAAGAAATGATTTTATCATAGAAAGAAACGATTTTTATAATATATACATCAATATAAAAATGCGATTTTTATAATGCAGGAAGCGATTTAAAAATATAATTTTTGTATGATGTAGAGGATAAAAAAATGATTTCTAAGTATTGAATGAAGTGATAAAAATATAATTTTTATTATGAACAGCGTGAAAAGGACTGCCTTAGAATTACAAACAAATCCAGGCGGTTCAGCAGTTCAGAAGCAAAGCACGACGGAGTGGAACCCTCTGTGAGAACTTCTCACTTTTAATTTAATTTTCTAGTTAAAATATATACTAGGATGCAGACGGTGTTTAGTAGCACCCGACACCCGTCGTCCACAGACCATGGACGGCTTGTATGTTTGTTAATTTGATTTTGATGTGTAGTTGATTGTGTGATGTGATGTGAAATGAAATAAAATATTTAGATAGTTAAAAATATTTTATAGTTGAAAATAGAATTTTTAACGTGTATTTAAAATGAAATAAATATAAACAAATCGGACGATTTGTTTATATACACACATTTGACTGATATTGATTGGGACGATAAATTTTACACATCGCCCAACTGCACAAATAAAATATGTGATTATTGATTTGAAACCCCACTCGGGTATTGGGATGAGATTTGACGTACACTAATCTCGATTGTTTAGTTGTATGCCAATGGATGGATTGACAGACTGTGTAAGCGCTAATTATTTATATTTAATGCTTATGCAGTTGTGTGGTGCACTCTGGATGATGCTTGATTATTTATCGTTGTTATTTTATACATGTGTTGTAGAAAATCCATATAATTAACATTATATGGTAATTGATTGGGCCTCATTCCAGTTTTGAATAGAATATTTGAATAGAAGATTTGAAAAGAAATATTTGAAATAAAATATTTGAAAATAGAAATATATGAAGCCGTGTTAAGTAGTTAAACGCCATTTTAACACGAACGGGAATTTTATCGATTTTATTCATTTTACAATGAATATCGAAAGTGATTTCGAAATCTGTTAAATTGAAAAGAATTGAAATTTTAATTAAATTGAAAAGAATTGAATTTTGAATTAAACTGAATAGAATTGAAATTCGAATTAAACTGAATAGAATTGAAATTCGAATTAAACTGAATAGAATTGAAATTCGAATTAAATTGAATAGATTTGAAACTCGAATTAAATTGAAATGAATTGAAATTCGAATTAAATTAAAATGAATTGAAATTCGAATCAAATTGAAATGAATTGAAATTCGAATTAAATTGAAATTGAATTGAAATCAATTTGAAATGAAATTAAAACGAATTTATATTGGAATATTCAATTTTGATTAGAAATTGAATATGATGTTGAAATTGTTTCGAAAACAAATTTAAAGCGTTTTATAAAATACGCTTTGAAAGGAAATCGACGAAATATAAAATATATATATATATATATATTATACATATAATGGCCTGAATAGAACGCGCCGCGCTGCGGCAGTTCACGAATTTCGACCATTGACTTTGAATGGACGTTACGGGAGATCCGTCCGTCGGATTCTCCTAAAACCGGAACAGTTAGGTTCGTATCGAAAAGAGATTTCTAACGAATATTAGAGATTTGAAATCTAACGGTTGGATTTGGAATTATGTCCAAATCAAATTTGGAAAAGGTCGCAGTAAGTGCAGTTCGATGGCCGTTGATGGAAATCGACTGTACGAGCCTTGATAAAATTATTAAAAATAGTAATATTTTGTGTAAAATCATAAGAAATGATTTGTGAAGAATCGGGATGAAAAACTCCATATTTGAAAAGATAGAAATAGATTTTTATCGAAATGAACTAGTTTTGAACTAGAATTATAATTCTATTAATTTTTAAATAAATAAATTGAATTTGAAAAGGGTTTTAAAAGTAACCAGAATTTCCAATAATTGAATTGGAATGGATTTGAATGAAATTGTCTTTGGAATATTTCGATGTTGGATTTCGTGATTATACAGATGTTATGGAAATTTGAAAGATATATATATATATCGTTATTTCCAATACGATATTTGTTGGTCGTAGAATTTGATATTGAATATAAGCCGATAAATTTTCTATTCAGAGCCTAGTATTTAAAATCAAATGTGATTTGGGTTTGTCGTGAATGGTGTCTTCATTAACACTGTTCTTAAGCCCAGTTGAGAAAAAGATTAAATCTTTTTATTTAGATTTAATGAAGTGTACCAATTAAATGATATTTAATTGGAATTGAATATTTTTGGGTTTATCGTGAACAGTGTTTTAAATAACACTTGTTCTTTAACCCGATAATTAATGGAATGTGATTTTGGGTTGTCGTGAACGGTATCTTCAATAATACTGTTCTTATACCCAAAGGAGTTAAGAAAATCAGAAACTAACTGGAGATTAGTTAAGTTGAATGGTTTCTGGGGTATTGATCTGATGTTGGTTTCGGCCTTCGGGGTTAATACTTTGGGAATTTCTCACTTGCTAATTTACGGTTAGGGACTGATTGAAATGTGATGTGATTTTGGGGTTTATCGTGAATCGTGTTTTAAATGACACTGATTCTTTAACCTAGTCAAAGATTAAAACTAAGTGGAGTTTTAATGAATCTTTAATTAGATTGAAAAGATCGAGAATGGAGTATCACCAGTTTTACTCCAGGCGGTAGTTAAATCTTTAATTAGATTTGAACGTGAAATGGTAATTGAATTTACCGATAACACCGTGGTGTTAGATATGAAGTATGACTAGTTTTACTTCATGGGATAAATAGGTTGGGATTGGGAAATAAAACAAATAATTACTTCTGTGTGGTTTGCTAATCCTGACTAGTTTGAAGTGATATTCAAAGGAAGATTAAAGAATAAATTTAAAAGAATTTATCTTTGATAAAATTAATGGGAACCTTCCCCTAAGAATGTGAAATTTAGAAACTAATTATAGGTTGGCTAAGATGAATGGTTTCCTGGGTATTGATCTAATGTTGGTTTCGGCCTTCGGGGTTAACATTTGGGGAATTTTTCTCTTACTAATTTACGGTTAGTGACTGATGAATTGGAATGAGGCGTATGTTGTGTTTGTGTAACACTTGTTTATTATATACGCGAATTATTCGGAAAGACCGGGTTTATCCCATTCTGAATAACTGTTACGACGATAAGTCAAAGATGAAGACAGTGGTTGAAGACCGGAGGTCTTCACGTCGTTTGGGTGATTACAGATGATCTTGATTGGGCCGTACACCCAAGAGGAGGGAATCAGTTAGTGATCGTCCAGACGTACTTGGAGATCGATGGATATGCGGGGTACTAGGTGCCTCCGGTTTCGTTCAGACCCAGAACGAACTTGTAAATGGACTGTGTGTCTGACATTGGATTTTAGTCTGTGTGATTGATTTCTATTAAATATATATCTATTTGGCGGCGGAGAATTTATTCTCTTGCTTAACGCCCTTCTCTGAGACGTACGAGCTCAGGGGTTATATATTGATGGATATCAATCGCATGGAGTGAATTGCCTGTGTGGCATGCCTAAGTGGCAAATGATCAAGGCTTCTGTTGAAAAGCAAAGTCTTGTGGTAGATGATCAAAGCACAGCCTTGGTGGCATCACTTTGTGTAGCGTGAATTCGCGAACCTCACACCCCGGTTGTGAACCAGAAACGGGAGAGGACCTCAGGGAGGGCATGCGTTTCTTTCTAGTTAGAAGTGGCGTCAGTGGTTTTACACGCCCTGATGAGTTTGGCTTATGTGGTTGTTGCTGTTGCGAGGCGCCTCGGATATATCAGTGACTATGTGAAGCCGATGGAGTCATTTGTTGGCTCATTTACGCCCCAAAGGGTGGGGAAACGCAATGTTCAGGAATTTTAATCCACATCGGTGGACTGGCCCTGACGATCCAAGGGCTCACCTATGTCTGGGTCCTGAGGCTCGGGCTAGAGAGTCTCGAATCGGTAGAGGACTATCTTTTTCCTCGGTTCACAGATGGAAATCCAACTTCCAATACATGACTTTGTGGTTTTATTTGTAGAGCCTAGTATGGCGACATAGTGGGATGGGGTGCTTATGCCGTCTATGATTGATACTTATGATTTGAAGTTGTTTTATACACTATGCACTTATAATAGTATCAAATGATTTGTTTTAAACGTATTAAGCATTCTTGGCTATTATAAGGTAAAAACTCTATCCTCCAGCTTGCGTTGCATTGTGTGATGGGACCTGGGTCTTATAATAGCTTCATTGTTCTTTATTTAGCATTGCGCTGTTGTTTTATGCACTGGTGTTCTTGGGAGGAAACCCGTTCCGTGTTATACGACGTGGTCCCTTGATTTACCTGACTTTAAAATAAAGATGAATAACTGTTTTAGTTCTCACACCAGTCCCATGACTGACCTGGTGTTTATTGTTTTAACCTAAACTCTGGGTGCCCTTATTTTGACATGGGCAGCTAGTAGTTTTGGTTTTGCAGATTTATATTCACAGGATCCTGATTTACAGCTGGAACGATACTCAGAAAGCTCTGTATCCGTGTATTACTTCTAGTTGTGTTTTGTATTATTTTCCGCTGCAATGTATTTAAATGTAATTTAAATCTCTGATATTTTCAGTGTAATAGTTATTCATACTCTGTAATATTCTTGTATTCTGATGGAATTGTTGTAATATACAATGAAATGTTCTTCTGTCTGCGTTCTATTGTGTGTTGTTCTCAACTCAATCCGGGTTTTCCTTACCAGGGAAGTTCAGGTCGTTTCATCGTGGTATCAAAGCTTTGGTTTACAGAGCTCGGAGAACAAGACACATTAGAACCGAACGAAAGGATTCATCAGAGATTGGATTAGTAATATCCAATGAGAATGACTCATTAGAGATGGGATCAGTAGTATCCTAGAACGAGTGTGAAGAGTGTTAACTTTTCAAAATAAAATTGAAAACAAGTTTTGTTTTGAAAATTTAAATCAATTATTCGTATTTGATTATTTAATTTATATTGATTTGGACAATCCAGTATATAAAGATTTTGCATATACGTCTGATCCACGGGTATTCAAAGTTTTAATAAAGTGGATAGATATTAAATCGCACTGTAATCGCTCGGGGATAATTCTGATGATGTCGCGACATCATCAGTATTTGTGTTCGAGTTTCGAAGGTCTGATATTTATATATTTCCTATTGACTGGCGTGAGAACCAAAATTTGATAGGGCTTATTGTTGTGATTTGGCATCAAAAATGTGATTTTTGACTATATATCAAAATTATGTGATTGAAAAGATAATCAACTAATTGATTGCTGATTGTGTTGTTTGATTATTATTTGATTCATAAATTTGAACCATATAGCCAATTTGAACCAAATAGTAAATTGTATAGAAAATTTATCGCATTTGCTTACATATACATGTACTTACATTGAACATGTCATAGCAAGGAGGCTAGATCAGAAGAATAAAATTGTTTGCCCGACAAATAGGTACATGTTTATTGTATTTCTTGGGTGATGATGATTTTGTGAGCCGATTGGCTAGCCACTTGGTTTTTTCTTTTTCTTTTGGATTGAAGAAGGCCATGAGAGGCTATATGAAATATCCCGAAGTCCCCGGTGCAGGGGAGGTTATGGCGAAATTTTTCAAAAATTTAGGGTGTCAGCCAAATTTTTGAAAAATTTGAAAAGTTCTTAGAAACTGAAAAGTTGAAGAACTTAAGCCGTAGTGAAAATAATGAAAGTTGAGTTGGTTTGTTAAACAACTTTCAGCTTCGTTCCTTTTCGGGGACGAAAAGTTTTAAGTGGGGGAGATTGTAATAACCCGGAAATCCGAGCCAATTTAAAATTTTTATTTTGGCAAATTTAACGAAGTTTGAATATTGAAAATGAATTATTTTAAATAATATCGACGAGAAATTTATTTTGAATAGAATTCGAAAGAATATATTTACATAGATCGTCGTTAGAATATAAATATTTTATTTTAATTATAAAAGGAATTGAAAATGGCGCGGTAGTTCAATAATTCGATGTTAAAGTTCAAATGAATGTACAGGATTCAAAATAAACCGGATTTTAGTGAAATCAAAAATATTTGAATCTAACTGAGAATATCTTTCCAACGAATCCGAAAAATTGAAATTTCATAGCGGGAATCAAAAGTTATGCCCAGTTGAAAATTCAGAATAGTCGCTATGGAATTCTGGCCCTTAAAAATGGAAATTTTGCAAACGACCTCGCTTTTCGACAAAACCACTTTTGTTGGATCCGTGATGTCAAGTTATTGCTAGATTCCAAAATTCGTAATTTTTCGAATCAATATGTGAGCGTGGCAAAGGAAAACACGTTTGACCAGTTTCAGTTGATTTTAATCGACTGGAAAATGGCCATTTTTCAAACGGTCTCAAAATTTGACGAAACTAGTTTTTTAGGACCGTATCGTCAATACGAAGCTAGAAAATATTTTTCGGGAATTTTTCTAATTAGTTTGTGGCCCCGGTAAATTGAAATGCGCGTTCAAATTCAATATATAGATTTATATTTTTATTTTGACGAAAACTGATCGAAACGATCGAATCAACTTACAATACATATCCCATTGTGTTCGGAATGAGGGTAATACGCTAGGGACGACAGTCGTTGGGCCTCGTTTGGGGTTCAAAAGAAAAGTCAACTTTTTGAAATATAATAATAATATAATAAATAAAATATATATTTATACTATGGCCCCCCCTTTGCATTATCTCTCCCTTTCAGTTAAAAAAACCGCCGCTTTAACCCCGATTCCCAAATCGCTCCTCTCGATTTCCATCATCGGAGCCCACCAGCACCGTCGAGATCGTCGGCGCCCTCCTCCCCCGTGCCAACCGCGTCGCCATGGACACCTCCAGCTCCTCCATCGCCCTTCACCGATGAACTCCCCAAATCCCCAAAGCCTGGAACCCATCGCGATGCTCAGCAACCCCAGGCCGCCGCGACTGCAGGACCACCGCCGCTGGCAAAGACCCTTCCCCTCCTGCAACTAACGTGAGCAATCCCCTTTCCCTTTAGAACGCTACAGTGAGTAGTTGTATTTTCCTGTATATATATATATATTCCTTTTCTTTGTGCTATTGTTTTATAAAATAAACAAATTAGCTTTGTATATGAATACAAAAATTAAAAATCAGTTTTTCTTTATGAAAAGCCAACTAAAAAGTCGATTTTTATTTATAGTAAAGATTCAAAATTTATTTATGAGGATAACATATAAAAATTTGATTTTCATTTATATATAACAACGATGTAAAGAGGAGAATTTTATATTCGAAAAGGTTGGATTTTTATATTCGTAAAGACGAGATTTTTAAAATATAAAGGACAAGATTTTTATAAAATAAAAAGATTAAATTTTTGTTTAGAAAAGATGAGATTTTTATAATAGAAAAGAAAAGTTCTTTTATAATAAAAAGAAGAGATTTTTAATGATAAAAGGAGTGATTTCTAATAATCAAAGAAATGATTTTATCATAGAAAGATTTTATAATATATACATCAATATAAAAATGCGATTTTTATAATGCAGGAAGCGATTTAAAAATATAATTTTTGTATGATGTAGAGGATAAAAATATGATTTCTAAGTATTGAATGAAGTGATAAAAATATAATTTTTATTGTGAACAGCGTGAAAAGGACTGCCTTAGAATTGCAAACAAATCCAGGCGGTTCAGCAATTCAGAAGCAAAGCACGGCGGAGTGGAACCCTCTGTGAGAACTTCTCACTTTTAATTTAATTTTCTAGTTAAAATATATACTAGGATGCAGACGGTGTTTAGTAGCACCTGACACCCGTCGTCCACAGACCATGGACGGCGTGTATGCTTGTTTGTTTGATTTTGATGTGTAGTTGATTGTGTGATGTGATGTGAAATGAAATAAAATATTTAGATAGTTAAAAATATTTTATAGTTGAAAATAGAATTTTTAACGTGTATTTAAAATGAAATAAATATAAACAAATCGGACGATTTGTTTATATACACACATTTGACTGATATTGATTGGGACGATAAATTTTACGCATCGCCCAACTGCACAAATAAAATTTGTGATTGTTGATTTGAAACCCCACACGGGTATTGGGATGAGATTTGACGTACACTAATCCCGATTGTTTAGTTGTATGTCAATCGATGGATTGACAGACTGTGTAAGCGCTAATTATTTATATTTAATGCTTATGCAGTTGTGTGGTGCACTCTGGATGATGGTTGATTATTTATCGTTGTTATTTTATACATGTGTTGTAGAAAATCCATATAATTAACATTATATGGTAATTGATTGGGCCTCATTCCAGTTTTGAATAGAATATTTGAATAGAAGATTTGAAAAGAAATATTTGAAATAAAATATTTGAAAATAGAAATATATGAATCCGTGTTAAGTAGTTAAACGCCATTTTAACACGAACGGGAATTTTGTCGATTTTATTCATTTTACAATGAATATCGAAAGTGATTTCAAAATCTGTTAAATTGAAAAGAATTGAAATTCAAATTAAATTGAAAAGAATTGAAATTCGAATTTAACCGAATAGAATTAAATTCGAATTAAACTGAATAGAATTGAAATTCGAATTAAACTGAATAGAACTGAAATTCGAATTAAATTGAATAGATTTGAAATTTGAATTAAATTGAAATTCGAATTAAATTAAAATGAATTGAAATTCGAATCAAATTGAAATGAAATGAAATTTGAATTAAATTGAAATTGAAATCGATTTGAAATGAAATTAAAACGAATTTATATTGGAATATTCAATTTTGATTAGAAATTGAATATGAAGTTGAAATCGTTTCGAAAACGAATTTAAAGCGATTTATAAAATACGTTTTGAAAGGAAATCGATGAAATATATAATATATATATTATATATTATATATACAATGGCCTGAATAGAATGCGCCGCGCTGCGGTAGTTCGCGAATTTCGACCATTGACTTTGAATGGACGTTACGGGAGATCCGACTGTCGGATTCTCCTAAAACCGGAACCGTTGGGTTCGTATCGAAAAGAGCTTTCTAACGAATATTAGAGATTTGAAATCTAACGGTTGGATTTGGAATTAGTCCAAATCAAATTTGGAAAAGATCGCAGTAAGTGCAGTTCGATGGTCGTTGATGGAAATCGACTGTACGGGCCTTGATAAAATTATTAAAAATAGTATTATTTTGTGTAGGATCATAAGAAATGATTTGTGAAGAATCGGGATGAAAAACTCCATATTTGAAAAGATAAAAATAGATTTTTATCGAAATGAACTGGTTTTGAACTAGAATTATAATTCTATTTATTTTTAAATAAATAAATTGAATTTGAAAAGGGTTTTAAAAGTAACTAGAATTTCCAATAATTGAATTGGAATGGATTTGAATTAAATTTGTCTTTGGTATATTTCGATGTTGGATTTCGTGATTATACAGATGTTATGGAAATTTGAAAGATATATATATATATATATATTATATCGTTATTTCCAATACGATATTTGTTGGTCGTAGAATTTGATATTGAATATAAGCCGATATATTTTCTATTCAGAGCCTTGTATTTAATATCAAATGTGACTTGGGTTTGTCGTGAATGGTGTCTTCATTAACACTGTTCTTAAGCCCAGTTGAGAAAAAGATTAAATCTTTCTATTTAGATTTAATGAAGTGTACCAATTAAATGATATTTAATTGGAATTGAATTGGTATTGATTTTTAGGTTTATCGTGAACAGTGTTTTAAATAACACTTGTTCTTTAATCCGATAATTAATGGAATGTGATTTTGGGTTGTCGTGAACAGTATCTTCAATAATACTGTTCTTAGACCCAAAAGAGTTAAGAAAATCAGAAACTAACTGGAGATTAGTTAAGTTGAATGGTTTCTGGGGGTATTGATCTGATGTTGGTTTCGGCCTTCGGGGTTAATACTTAGGGAATTGCTCACTTGATAATTTACGGTTAGGGACTGATTGAAATGTGATGTGATTTTGGGGTTTATCGTGAACCGTGTTTTAAATGACACTGACTCTTTAACCCAGTCAAAGATTAAAATTAAGTGGAGTTTTAATGAATCTTTAATTAGATTGAAAAGATCGAGAATGGAGTATCACCAGTTTTACTCCAGGCGGTAGTTAAATCTTTAATTAGATTTGAACGTGAAATGGTAATTGAATTTACCGATAACACCGTGGTGTTAGATATGAAGTATGACCAGTTTTACTTCATGGGATAAATAGGTTGGGATTGGGAAATAAAATAAGTAATTACTTCGGTGTGGTTCGCTAATCCCGACTAGTTTGATGTGATATTCAAAGGAAGATTATAGAATAAATTTAAAAGAATATATCTTTGATAAAATTAATGGGAACCTTCCCCTAAGAATGTGAAATTTGGAAACTAACTGTAGGTTGGCTAAGACGAATGGTTTCCTGGTTATTGATCTGATGTTGGTTTCGGCCTTCGGGGTTAATATTTGGGGAGTTGTTCTCTTACTAATTTATGGTTAGTGACCGATGAATTGGAATGAGGCGTATGTTGTGTTTGTGTAACACTTGTTTATTATATACGCGGGTTATTCGGAAAGACTGGGTTTATCCCATTCTGAATAACTGTTACGACGATAAGTCGAAGATGAAGATGGTGGTTGAAGACCGGAGGTCTTCACGTCGTTTGGGGGATTACTGATGATCTTGATTGGGCCGTACACCCAAGAGGAGGGAATCAGTAAGTGATCGTCCAGACGTACTTGGAGATCGATGGATATGCGGGGTACTAGGTGCCTCCGGTTTCGTTCAGACCCAGAACGAACTTGTAAATGGACTGTGTGTCTGACATTGGATTTTAGTCTGTGTGATTGATTTCTATTAAATATATATCTGTTTGGCGGCGGAGAATTTATTCTCTTGCTTAACACCCTTCTCTGAGACGTACGAGCTCAGGGGTTATATATTGATGGATATCAATCGCATAGAGTGAATTGCCTGTGTGGCATGCCTAAGTGGCAAATGATCAAGGCTTCTGTTGAAAAGAAAAATCTTGTGGTTGATGATCAAAGCACAGCCTTGGTGGCATCGCTTTGTGTAGCGTGAATTCGCGAACCTCACACCCCGGTTTTGAACCAGAAACGGGAGAGGACCTCAGGGAGGGCATGCGTTTCTTTCTAGTTAGAAGTGGCGTCAGTGGTTTTACACGGCTTGACGAGTTTGACTTATGTGGTTGTTGTTGTTGCGAGGCGCCTCAGATATATCGGTGACTATGTGAAGCCGATGGAGTCATTTGTTGGCTCATTTACGCCCCAAAGGGCGGGGAAACGCAGTGTTCAGGAATTTTAATCCACATCGGTGGACCGGCCCTGACGATCCAAGGGCTCACCTGTGTCTGGGTCCTGAGGCTCGGGCAAGAGAGTCTCGAATCGGTAGAGGACTATCTTTTGCCTCAGTTCACAGATGGAAATCCAACTTCCAATACGTGACTTTGCGGTTTTGTTTGTAGACCCTAGTATGGCGACATAGTGGAATGGGGCGCTTATGCCGTCTATGATTGATACTTATGATTTGAAGTTGTTTTATACACTATGCACTTATAATAGTATCAAATGATTTGTTTCAAACGTATTAAGAATTCTTGGCTATTATAAGGTAAAAACCCTATCCTCCGGCTTGCGTTGCATTGTGTGATGGGACCTGGGTCTTATAATAGCTTCATTGTTCTTTATTTAGCATTGCGCTGTTGTTTTATGCAATGGTGTTCTTGGGAGGAAACCCGTTCCGTGTTATACGGCGTGGTCCCTTGATTTACCTAACTTTAAATTAAAGATGAATAACTGTTTTAGTTCTCACACCCGTCCCATGACTGACCTGGTGTTTATTGTTTTAACCTAAACTCTTGGTGCCCTTATTTTGACACGGGCAGCTAGTAGTTTTGGTTTTGCAGATTTATATTCACAGGATCCTGATTTACAGCTGGAACGATACTCGGAAAGCTCTGTATCCGTGTATTACTTCTAGTTGTGTTTTGTATTATTTTCCGCTGCAATGTATTTAAATGTAATTTAAATCTCTGATATTTTCTGTGTAATATTTATTCAAACTCTGTAATATTCTTGTATTCTGATGGAATTGTTGTAATATACAATGAAATGTTCTTCTGTCTGCGTTCTATTGTGTGTTGTTCTCAACTCAATCCGGGTTTTCCTTACCGGGGAAGTTCGGGTCGTTTCAGTGTGTGTGTGTGTGTGTGTAAACTTAGCTCTATGACATGATTTCCATTACTCTTCTCTTTGTTGACATTAATCAAAATTCTTGTTTTCAACATTCTCCCCTTTTTTGATTAATGACAACATATTGCATTCTTGTTGAAATTTTTTGAATTTCTCTCTCCAAATATCTGGCTACCACTGAATTTCTGCAACATTTCGTTAGTTCATAAATTTATAAACATACCTGTTTGATTCCTGCAACAAAATGTTATCATATATATTTTCAATAAATAAATAGATCCATCATTGTGAGCAAAGAAATTATAATTCCTCCCTTCGTCGTCAATTAAAAAACATTTAAATATTATGATCACAAAGTAATCGAATAATCTTTCAGAGATCATTGAAAGACACAATTCCTAATTCTCGCCGAAGTCTTATGAAAGAGTTCTCTAAATGGGGTTTAGTAAATATGTCAGCAATCTGATATTCTGAGTTTACAAACTCTAAATTGATTATTTGTTTTTCAATATTATCTCTCAAGAAATGGCGTCTTATATCAATGTGTTTAGTTCTAGAATGGTTTACCAGATTTTTAGATAAATTTATTGCACTTGTATTGTCGCAATAAATTGTGGAATTAGATAAATTGACATTAAAATCTATTAGTGTTTGCTCCATATATATTACTTGAGCACAAGCTAGTGCAGCAAATATATGTTTAGCTTCACATGTTGACAGTGAAACGCAATTTTGTTTCTTGCTGAACCAAGATATAAGTGATTTACTGATAAAGTGACATGTTCCACTTGTACTTTTACGATCCATCTGTGATCCTCCAGAATCAGCATCACAATATGAAACTAATTCGAAGGAACAATCTTCCGGATAGAAATGTCCAAAATCTTTGGTACTGCTAAGATAACGTAATATACGTTCTACTTCCCTTAAATGTGATTCTTTTGGATTAGCTTGAAAACGAGTACATAAGCAAACACTCATCATAACAACTAGTCTACTAGCAGTCAAATATAGAAGTGAACCTATCATGCTTTGATATAACTTTTGATCGACACTTTTACCATTTTCATCTTTATTTAAGTGTGTCATCGTGCTCATTGGTGTAGGTTTACTTGAAGTGTTTTCCATTCCAAAATGTTAAATTAGATTAGTACAATATTTTCCTTAGTTAATGTAAATTCCATCTGATAATTGTTTAATTTGCAAACCCAGAAAGTAAGATAATTCTCCCATGTGAGACATTTCAAATTCACTAGTCATTATTTTTGAAAATTCCTGACATAATCGATCATTTGTTAATCCGAAAATAATGTCGTCAACATATATTTGCACCACTAAAGTATCTTTATTAGCTTTCTTAATGAAAAGTGTTTGATTAAACTTTCCAATTTGAAATCCTGAATCTAATAAATAGTTTTTGAGACGTTCATACCAAGAACAAGGTGCTTGTTTCAAACCATATAATGCCTTTTTCAATTTGAAGACATGATCAGGAAAATTTTCATGAGCAAATAGCGGAGGTTGTTTAACATATACTCTTTTTTTTGTATAACCATTTAAGAAAGCGTTTTTAACATCCATCTGATATAGTTTAAAGTTATGATGATATGCATATGCTAATAGAATTTGGATTGCTTCTAGTCGTGTGACTGAAGCAAAAGTTTCTTCGTAATCTATGCCTTCTTCTTTATTGTAACCTTGTGCAACAGTCTAGCTTTATTTCTAGTAATATACCCAATTCATCTTCTTTATTTTTGTAAATCCATTTTGTTCCAATAATAGTTTAATCATTCGGTCTTGGAACTAATTCCCAGACTTCATTACGTTCAAACTGGTTTAATTCTTCTTGCATGGCAATTATCCAATTTTCATCTTTAGATGCTTCTTTAGGGTTTTTGGGTTCGATATTTGATAAGAAGGCTACATTACTTACTAAATTAAGTTGACTTCTTGTTCTTACGTTTGAATTTATTTCTCCAATAATATTTTGAGTTGGATGGTCTCATAATATCCTTGGTGAAGATCTAACTTCATTAATAGGAATATTTTGAGTATCGATATTATCTTGAATTTCTGCAGTATAGTTTTCTATGTTATTACGAACAATGTTTCCATCTTCTCTCTATATGTAAATATCATCGTCGTAAGAAGAATTATTTTTCAAAATATTTGTATTAAATGAATTTTAAATAAAATTTTCATTAAATGAAACATGAAGTGATTCTTCTATTCTACTAGTTCTCTTATTGAAAATACCATAAGCTTTGCTATGCTCAGAATATCCTAAGAATATTCCTTTGTCGGACTTTAAATCAAATTTTCCAAGCTGATCTTTTGTATTTAAAATAAAACATTTTGAACCAAATATTTTAAAATATGAAATATTCGGTTTTCTTCCAGTAAAAATTTCGTATGGAGTGTTTTTAGTAAGAGGTCGTATAGAAACACGATTCAACACATAATAAGTTGTAGCAACTGCTTCAGCCCAAAAATGTTTTGGCAGCGTGCTTCCATTTAGTAACATTTTAGCACATTCTTGCAAAGTTCTATTTTTACATTATACAACTCCATTTTGTTGTGGAGTTCTAGAAAAAGAGAAATTATGAAAAATTCCTTTCTTTTGACAAAATAAATCTAATTTCTCATTCTCAAATTCTCCTCCATGATTACTTCGTATATTTTATATTTTTAAACTAGTTGAATTTTGAATATTTTTGACAAAGTTTTTGAAGATATCAAAAGTATCACTTTTATTCTTTAAAAACATAGTCAAAGTATATCTTGAAAAGTCATCAACAATTACAAACACTTATCTACTATGATTTATAGACTGAACCTGAGCTGGTTCGAATAAATCCATGTATAGTAATTCAAGCGGTTGTAATGTTGATATAATCTTTTTAGATTTAAAAGAAGATTTAGTCAACTTTCTGTAATGACCCGGATTTTTGGTGACTTTAGTTATCGACATAAGCTCGATGTCGATAACCAAAACATCGAAAAATCCCGGTAATTAATGAAAGAAATTAGAAGGTGAGAATAGATAAGATAGAAACTTAGAATAGAAGAAGAAGAAGAAGAAGAACACAACATCAGAGTAACACGAACCTCACAGCGGAACGAATAACATATAATAGATAACATAACTTTGAAATATAACAGTTATGTATACAATAGCACTTATCAGAGTACAGCACTTACAACACAGCGGAAATAAACTATAGCTATATGATCTTGAAACCTCCTGCTCTAAGCTCTCCAAGTATATCTGTAAATTCCTGACTACTTGACTGCCCGTACAAATTTAGGCACCCAAGAGTTGAAGGAAAACAACAAAGTAAACTCCGGGTCAATCATGGGACTGGTGTGAGTAAAACAGTTTAAACAGGTATATGAACAAGTAAACAATATCTCATAAGACCACGCCGCAGAATGGAACGGGTTTCTCCCTTATGAGAATCCAAAATATCTTTATATCAAAAACCTTTTGATATTATAATAATGTCTATGTACAAATAGATATCAACTAGCAGAAACGCTTTCATCTCACGTTCTACATATATGGTATACAATCAAAACCGCAAGCAAGTATTGGGTAATGGATTTCCAACTATGACAAGGTATGGAACCACCTTCAGATCAGTGTACTCTAGGAACGATACACTGGAGTTCAACAAGAACATCTTGTAACTCAGCCACACATGACCGACCACTCATTTCGCTTGAGTGTATCGAATGTACATCACCAACGGTTGGGATCAGCAACCGTTCCCGTATATATATATATATATATATATATATATATATATATATATATATATATATATATATATATGGGACAACATTGATAGATTAAAGAAGCAATTGAATATTCTCTAGATAGGTGATTATACACCCTACTTCGGTGCGTCCGACTTATCCATGCTGCCTGCCCGATTTTTGTCATTTACCGGATGTGAGGCTAGAACCTACGCTTATCTTTTCACATTATATCTTCATTTACTTGGAATACCACATCGTCATACCCGCCAAATCATTATTGATCTCCCTAACGGTATCACGGGTATGAAGCTAAGAGAAACGAATCCCTCCGCCACCAAACGTAATACGTTGAAGAGATCAACATATATGATTCGTTAGGAATACTCTGTCAGACATTCGTCCATACAAGTTGTCCTGGGACTGGACAAACCGAAGGCACTATTCAGTACATCCATCTTAGGCACTGTTATCTAAGACTTATACAATAGCCCTTGCACTTTACTCCGTCTTCAATTTTCTTCATCGTATTTGATCACAACGCTTATGTCAATACGGAGTGGTTCTTCGGATAATAATCCAACCGGTCTCTCCATATTTACAACGTAAAATGGTCAAAACTTTGATAGTCTGTGATTTATCTATCAAATGAAAACATGTACGTGTACAAACAACGATCTAAATTCCAAATGGAATTATCGACCCAATCATCAGACATATATATATATATATATATATTCATATTTCCTTATTTTCTATATTTAGAAAATATTCGTTATCAACGTTGGAAAACATTTCCATTGTTTATTTACATATCACTATCCTTCCACAACTATCAGACTCTAACTATAAATTAATAAGAGAACAATTTCCTAAGTATATACCCCGAAGGCCCAAACCAACATCAGATCGATACTCAGGAAACCATTCAACTTATTAATCTCTAGTCAGTTTTCTAATTTTGCTTATCTCTATATTCTTTAACTCCATTCGCTCAACTCAAGATCGCAGCAATCACAATGGTTACGCCCGATTCCCTCAGGAAACATCCGACTGCCGTAGGCTATTTACAGCCCTGCGAATTACGCTAGCAGTCGTGCTAAATGGAAACTCATCCTGAATAACTATGTTTGTTTTTACTCTAACTGTTTAACTCTAACTGGTTAACTCTAACTGTTTAACTCTAACTGGTTAACTCTAACTGTTTAACTCTATTCATTTATAAAGATTTACTTTTAGTAACGGTTCTTCACTTTACAAATGATTTCCTTTTTATAACGTTTTCCTTTTTATAACATCCTATTCAGTTATAAACAAATTTCCTTTTTATAACTCTACTTATTTTCTAAATATTTCCTTTTCAAATTTATTCTTAAAAATATTCTAACTCCTTAAATTCCTGGAAAAATTCGCCATAACCTCCTTTGTATCGGGAGCATCGGGAAAATCCCCAAACCGCTACACAAGCCTTTCCATTCAAAAAGAAAATGGTTTGTAATTATTTCCTTTTTGAATATCTCCTATTTATTTCTAAGTAAATAATCCGTATTTTGTATTTTATTTATTTAACAAATAAATAATCCATGTTATAGTATCTTATCTATTTATTCTAAATAAATAATTCACTTTATAAATATTCCATTTATAAAGTTTTCCCTTCATTTATAATTCCACTTAAACGTATTTTCTATTTATAAATATTCCATTTATAAATATTTCTATTTATAAATATTCTATTTATAAATATTCTCTTTTATAAAATCCTCTTGATTTTATAAATATTCTCTTTTCAATATTCCGGTATGTCATGGTGTTTAACATATCAAGTTACGGTGTCCAATATCGTCCATCCACATATAATCAACAACAGATTATAAATCACGTCATATATCACAATATATGAAAACAATAAAATAAATGTTGAGGAATCCAGTCGGATTCCACCAACCTGTCTCCCTGCATCCACAGATGTTACATAATATGATTATCATCACTTTCAGTTCAATATAAATTATTCTGATAGCAGAATCAATATATAAATATTTAACGGTTTTTATATATATATTTGTGTGTATATATATATATATATAATTTTCACTAACTGACTAGCAGTTCAATCAATCAACCAACACACGACAATCAACAAATGATTAACCGTTCTAAAAATACGTTATAAAAAATATAATTGTTCAGAGTTGGTGAGTTTTACTCACATTGGACTGTTATCGTTAAAAACGATTAACTCTCTTTGATTCAGACGGACAATTTATTTTACTATAAATTGTAACGAGCTTGGATGGACCTCCAGTCAGTTCCATGTTGTAGTGTCCTTCCATACGATCCCAACACAACTGACGGTTCTCGATTCTGATATCGTACGAGTGAGATACAACAATTATAAGAACCACACATTATTTAATTTCGAAACTAAAACCATTTAATTAATTTGGGCTCACCCCTTTTTGTAAAAGCCCAAACCCGTATAAGCCCAACCCAAATGCTCCCTTCTTCTCCGAAACTTAAGCTACAGGTCCTCGTTCATTTACACCACCTCTGGCCGAACTTTGCACCCACCACGTACCCTCTTTACTTCATGAAATCAACAGCCAATACCATCGATCTACTCCCCTTCCTTCCCTCTCCAACTCCATCACCAACACAAGTGACTCGGACCCAAAACCTTGACCGCGACTTCAGGTTTCGCTCGCCGTGACCACGAAATCATCGACCTAAATATCCATCGAATCCCCCACAACTACCACAACCTGATGCCAAACCCCGTGATAAACCTGAATACGGCCTCAAACTTCACTTCGATGCACCCAAAACCGACAAATCACGAACCCTAGTTTCACGCTGTGAAACCCTAGTGTACAGAACGGGGATCGAACACGGTGAAACCAATATGAAATCGAAGAGGGTGACTCCAGTGATCGATATATATATACATCAGGATTTATACGATTTTATTTCGATTATATTTTGATTTTCCTTTGAGGTGGTTTTCACGTTGGATTTGCTGAAAGAAGAGCGGCGGATAAATTTGAGAAATTAGGTTTAAAGGAGAGTAAGGGAGGGTATTTATAACCAAGAAAAATATCTAGATATTTTATAAAAAGAATATTCTCGGCATATTCTCTTTATATACTCGTTTTGCTTTCTAAAAATTCTCGAGATTACATACGGTACCTAAAAATCACCAAACTAGACATGTAGTAGAGTTCGACATTACGGTCCCAACGAAACTGGTTTCATCGAATTCCGACTTCGTATGCCCATATAGCGTATTTTTAACTGTCGAAATACTGACTGTTGCACACTCTAAAAATCTGTACGGCCACACAGTGACTCTAAAAATCACGAAACTGGAAATCTAACAACTATTTGACATTGCGGATCCAACAAAATTGGTTTCGTTGAATTCCGACTTCGTTTGCAAAACTGGCTATTTTTAAAGCTCTGGATGACCCATTTAAATATATAAATATAATTAAATATAATTAAATTAAGTATAAATAAATTTATATTATCGTATATCTTCGTATTTGATATCGTACAGCTCCAGAATATCATATCAGAATTTACAGTTTGATATTTCAGATTTCCGATTACCTCGATATTCAGTTTTACATTGAAAAACCCTTTTATAACGTATATAAAGCGTTACGAATTATAAAGGAATTTCACAGCGACTATTCTGAAATTTGATTTGGACATAACTTAAAATCTACACGACGAAATCCCGATTTTTCTCTTCCACTAGAAAGATATACTCCACCAGCTCCACACGTTTCTTGTTTCACAGAAATCCGGCTTAAAACGAATCCTGTACATTCAGTTGAAGTTCGAATCGCCAATTTACGAATTGCAGCGCCATTTCGAGCTCGATTTTAATTATAATATAATTATACGTTCAAACTGTCGTCGATTTAATATATTCGTCAATATAATTCAACTCTAAGCTGAATTAAATCTAAGGGACGACCCCGTTCACCTTATATTGTGATTTCCAATATTTTTGATTATTTCTGAATTAAATATATTATTTAATTTAATTAAATATTCCATATTATTTAATTAACGACGATTAAATTCCCTGTATCACTATTTTAAACAATTAAATAAATTAATTATACCCCTGGAAAATGCGGGTCATTACATTCTTCCCCACTTAAAATAATTTCGTCCTCGAAATTGCTAAGTTAGAGGACGACCCTACCTATTGGAATTCCTAAGATTAGTTTACTCCTTATTTCTGATTTTAACTGAACCAATTAATATCGACTAAAATATTTATTCATTCCGACTAACTAAAATTTTCAAAAATTCTGAAAATTTTCTAACACTTTAAACTTTCGAAAAATTTCGCTAGCACCTCCTTTGTACCGGCGTATACGTCAAATCACAACTCGCCTCTCTAGGCCTCCTTCAACCCAAAAGAAAATCAAAACGCCAAACGACTTGCCAATTCGGCTCATAAATTCCAAACTCATATAAAATATAAACTTGTACCTTTTTGTTGGGCATATCATTATATCCCTACCATCTGTTATCAACTCGGCATATACAAATGCCATCCAAATCAACTCCAACCAAGTTATTCTTAACACAACCATTCGCTTATTCAAGCCGAATTTAATTTCAAATTCGAGTTTCAAATTCCAAACTCTCAACTTATCATTTCAAATCTAGATTATTCTCTAATCACTTCAGTTTTCCTTAACCTATCATCTCAAGTTAAATTCTGGTTTATTATTTACTTTTACCATCCCATTCAAATTAACTTCACAAGTTAAATTTTAATTTCTAGAACTTAAATTCCTGGTTTTATTTCAAATCAAATTTGAAATCATAATACCAATTCAAAACCTTTGAATTTCTAAACAACTTGTTTTCTCAAAACAATTCAACATCTCTGGTAGTAATCCACCACTTAGAACTCGAAAATCACACCGATGATACTGCGCAGTCATCATCGGAATTATTTTCCAGCGACCCAAGTGATTTCAATACTATATCATTTCAAAATTCTTGCTAAATACATCCATTTTGAAAACATTTCAAAATCTCCCAGGAACTTAAAATTTCCTTATTTTAATTCCAAATCTGATTTAAATTCATATTTAATTCATCTTATTTCATATACTTTACTTATATGAATTCTGATTGGTTATATATAACCATTTCACATGTTATAATCTTACCTGATTATAATTACTACCAACACATCCTATATATGATAATATATCACATATCCATACTGTGTCGGTCCATCGTATTCAAGTGTTTATTTACTCCTACCGATACAGTGGATCAAATTGATTGACCAGAACTCATAAACAACTCAGCCAATGAATCTCCACAATATAAAACCATTTTTATATCAAATACAAATACACACTCATATATATACACTCAAACTCAATCTAGGGTATTACTAACCCTATCTCTACCGAGTCACGCCATAGAGCCAAGGTAATTCTTAACTTAAGCTCTGATACCAACTGTAACGACCCGGATTTTTGGTGACTTTGGTTATCGACATAAGCTCGATGTCGATAACCAAAACATCGAAATATCCCGGTAATTAATGAAAGAAATTAGAAGGTGAGAATAGATAAGATAGAAACTTAGAATAGAAGAAGAAGAAGAACACAACATCAGAGTAACACGAACCTCACAGCGGAAAGAATAACATATAATAGATAACATAACTTTGAAATATAACAGTTATGTATACAATAGCACTTATCAGAGTACAGCACTTACAACACAGCGGAAATAAACTATAGCTATATGATCTTGAAACCTCCTGCTCTAAGCTCTCCAAGTATATTTGTAAATTCCTGACTACTTGACTGCCCGTACAAATTTAGGCACCCAAGAGTTTAGGGAAAATAACAAAGTAAACTCTGGGTCAGTCATGGGACTGGTGTGGGTAAAACAGTTTAAACAGGTATATGAACAAGTAAACGATATCTCATAAGATCACGCCGCAGAACGGAACGGGTTTCTCCCATATGAGAATCCAAAATATCTTTATATCAAAAACCTTTTGATATTATAATAATGTCTATGTACAAATAGATATCAACTAGCAGAAACTCTTTCATCTCACGTTCTACATATATGGTATACAATCAAAACCGCAAGCACGTATTGGGTAATGGATTTCCAACTATGACAAGGTATGGAACCACCTTCCGATCAGTGTACTCTAGGAACGATACACTGGAGTTCAACAAGAACATCTTGTAACTCAACCACACATGACCGGCCACTCATTTCGCTTGAGTGTATCGAATGTACATCACCAACGGTTGGGATCAGCAACCGTTCCCGTATATATATATATATATATATATATATATATATATATATATATATATATGGGATAGCATTGATAGATTAAAGAAGAAATTGAATATTCTCTAGATAGGTGATTATACACCCTACTTCGGTGCGGCCGACTTAGCCATGCTGTTTGCCCGATTTTTGTCATTTATCGGATGTGAGGCTAGAAGCTACGCTTATCTTTTCACATCATATCTTCATTTACTTGGAATACCACATCATCATACCCACCAAATCATTATTGATTTCCCTAACGGTATCACGGGTATGAAGCTAAGA
Organism: Allium sativum; assembly: GCA_030737875.1. Taxonomy (NCBI): domain Eukaryota; kingdom Viridiplantae; phylum Streptophyta; class Magnoliopsida; order Asparagales; family Amaryllidaceae; genus Allium; species Allium sativum. The sequence continues at coordinate 727,655,708 of CM060921.1, forward strand.
GAAACGAATTCCTCCGCCACCAAACGTAATACGTTGAAGAGATCAACATATATGATTCGTTAGGAATACTCTGTCAGACATTCGTCCATACAAGTTGTCCTGGGACTGGACAAACCGAAGGCACTATTCAGTACATCAATCTTAGGAACTGTTATCTAAGACTTATACAATAGCCCTTACACTTTACTTCGTCTTCAATTTTCTTCATCGTATTTGATCACAACGCTTATGTCAATACGGAGTGGTTCTTCGGATAATAATCTAACCGGTCTCTCCATGTTTACAACGTTAAATGGTCAAAACTTTGATAGTCTGTGATTTAACTATCAAATGAAAACATGTCCGTGTACAAACAACGATCTAAATTCCAAATGGAATTATCGACCCAATCATCAGACATATATATATATTTATATATATTCATATTTCCTTATTTTCTATATTTAGAAAATATTCGTTATCAACGTTGGAAAACATTTCCATTGTTTATTCACGTATCACTATCCTTCCACAACTATCAGACTCTAACTATAAACTAACAAGAGAACAATTTCCTAAGTATAAACCCCGAAGGCCGAAACCAACATCAGATCGATACTTAGGAAACCATTCAACTTATTAATCTCTAGTCAGTTTTCTAATTTTGGTTAACTCTATATTCTTTAACTCCATTCGCTCAACTCTAGATCGCAGCAATCACAATGGTTACGCCTGATTCCTTCAGGAAACATCCGACCGCCGTAGGCTATTTACAGCCCTGCGAATTACGCTAGCAGTCGTGCTAAATGGCAACTCATCCTGAATAACTAGGTTTGTTTTTACTCTAACTGTTTGACTCTAACTATTTAACTCTATCTGGTTAACTCTAACTGGTTAACTTTAACTGTTTAACTCTAACTGGTTAACTCTAACTGTTTAACTCTAACTGGTTAACTCTAACTGTTTAACTCTAACTGGTTAACTCTAACTGTTTAACTCTATTCATTTATAAAGATTTACTTTTAGTAACGGTTCTTCACTTTACAAATGATTTCCTTTTTATAACGTTTTCCTTTTTATAACATCCTATTCAGTTATAAACTAATTTCCTTTTTATAACTCTATTTATTTTCTAAATATTTCCTTTTCAAATTTATTCTTAAAAATATTCTAACTCCTTAAATTCCCGGAAAAATTCGCCATAACCTCCTTTGTATCGGGAGCATCGGGAAAATCCCTAAACCGCTACGCAAGCCTTTCCATTCAAAAAGAAAATGGTTTGTAATTATTTCCTTTTTGAATATCTCCTATTTATTTCTAAGTAAATAATCCTTATTTTGTATTTTATTTATTTAACAAATAAATAATCCATGTTATAGTATCTTATCTATTTATTCTAAATAAATAATTCACTTTATAAATATTCCATTTATAAAGTTTTCCCTTTATTTATAATTCCACTTAAACGTATTTTCTATTTATAAATATTCCATTTATAAATATTTCTATTTATAAATATTCTATTTATAAATATTCTCTTTTATAAAATTCTCTTGATTTTATAAATATTCTCTTTTCAATATTCCGGTATGTCATGGTGTTTAACATATCAAGTTACGGTGTCCGATATCGTCCATCCACATATAATCAACAACAGATTATAAATCACGTCATATATCACAATATATGAAAATAATAAAATAACTGTTGAGGACTCCAGTCGGATTCCTCCAACCTGTCTCCCTGCATCCACAGATGTTACACAATATGATTATCATCACTTTCAGTTCAATATAAATTATTCTGATAGCAGAATCAATATATAAATATTTAATGGTCTATATATATATATATATATATAATTTTCACCAACTGACTAGCAGTTCAATCAATCAACCAACACACAGCAATCAACAGATGATTAACAGTTCTAAAAATACGTTATAAAAAATATAATTGTTCAAAGTTGGTGAGTTTTACTCACATTGGACTGTTATCGGTAAAAACAATTAATTGTCTTTGATTCAGACAGACAATTTATTTTACTATAAACTGTAACGAGCTTGGATGGACCTCCAGTTAGTTCCATGTTGTAGTGTCCTTCCATACGATCCCAACACAAAGGACGGTTCTCGATTCTGATATCGTACGAGTGAGATACAACAATTATAAGAACCACACATTATTTAATTTCGAAACTAAAACCATTTAATTAATTCGGGCTCACCCCTTTTTGTCAAAGCCCAAACCCATATAAGCCCAACCCAAATGCTCCCTTCTTCTCCGAAACTTAAGCTACAGGTCCTCGTTTATTTACACCACCTCTGGCCGAACTTTGCACCCACCACATACCCTCTCTACTTCATGAAATCAACAGCCAATACCACCGATCTACTCCCCTTCCTTCCCTCTCCAACTCCATCACCAACACAAGTGACTCGGACCCAAAACCTTGACCGCGACTTCAGGTTTCGCTCGCCGTGACCACAGAAATCATCGACCTAAATATCCATCGAATCCCCCACAACTACCACAACCTGATGCCAAACCCCGTGGTAAACCCGAATACGGCCTCAAACTTCACTTCGATGCACCCAAAATCGACAAATCACGAAACCTAGTTCCACGCTGTGAAACCCAAGTGTACAGAATGATTATCGAACACGGTGAAATCAGTATGAAATCGAAGAGGGTGACTCCAGGGATCGATATATATATACATCAGGATTTATACGATTTTATTTTGATTATATTTTGATTTTCCTTTGAGGTGGTTTTCACGTTGGATTTGCTGAAAGAAGAGCGGCGGATAAATTTGAGAAATTTGGTTTTAAGGAGAGTAAGGGAGGTACTTATAGCCAAGAAAAATATCAAGATATTTTATAAAAAGAATATTCTCGGCATATTCTCTTCATATACTTGTTTTGCTTTCTAAAAATTCTCGTGATTACATACGGTACCTAAAAATCACCAAACTGGACATGTAGCTAGAGTTCAACATTACGGTCCCAACGAAACTGGTTTCATCGAATTCCGACTTCGTATGCCCACACAGCGTATTTTTAACTATCGAAATACTGACTGTTTCTCACTCTAAAAATCCATACGGCCACACAGTGACTCTAAAAATCACGAAACTGGAAATCTAACAACTATTTGACATTGCGGATCCAACAAAATTGGTTTCGTTGAATTCCGACTTCGTTTGCAAAACTGGCTATTTTTAAAGCTCTGGATGACCCATTTAAATATATAAATATATTTAAATATAATTAAATTAAGTATAAAAAAATTTATATTATCGTATATCTTCACATTTGATATCGTACAGCTCCAGAATATCATATCAGAATTTACAGTTTGATATTTCAGATTTCCGATTACCTCGATATTCAGTTTTACATTGAAAAACCCTTTTATAACGTATATAAAGCGTTACGAATTATAAAGGAATTTCACAGCGACTTTTCTGAAATTGGACATAACTCAAAATCTACACGACGAAATCTCGATTTTTCTCTTCCACAAGAAAGATATACTCCACCAGCTCCACACGTTTCTTGTTTCACAGAAATCCGGCATAAAACGAATCCTGTACATTCAGTTGAAGTTCGAATCGCCAATTTACGAAGTGCAGCGCCATTTCGAGCTCGATTTTAATTATAATATAATTATACGTTCAAACTGTCGTCGATTTAATATATTCGTCAATATAATTCAACTCTAAGCTGAATTAAATCTAAGGGACGACCCCGTTCACCTTATATTGTGATTTCCAATATTTTTGATTATTTCTGAATTAAATATATTATTTAATTTAATTAAATATTCCATATTATTTAATTAACGACGTTTAAATTCCCTATATCACTATTTTAAACAATTAAATAAATTAATTATACCCCTGGAAAATGCGGGTCATTACACTTTCCAAGTTGACACGCATCGCACAAATTTTCAGTTTTGAATTTTATTTTGGGTAATCCTCTTATATGATCATTTATAGAATTTTTTTTATTATTTTAAAATTATTATGACAAAATTGTTTCTGCCATAACCAAGGATCATTGTCTTTGGCTAATAAACACATACTTGGATCATCATTAATTGCCATATTCAAAATATAAATATTTTTATCTCGATTTCCTTTAAAAATAAGATTTTGATTTGATTCTAATATACTATACTTATTTTCAGAAAAAGATATTTTAAAACCTTTATCACATAATTGGCTAATACATAATAAATTATGTTTTAAGTTTTTAACTAATAAAACATCAGAAATGAGAGGTGAATTAGATATACCGTAATTGCTCACATCGCCTTTGCCGATGATATATCCTTTTGAATTATCTCCAAACGTGACAGTTCCTTCATTTGAATAAATGATATTTGTTAGCATCTCTTTATCTCCTGTCATGTGTTTTGAGCAACCACTGTCGAGTATCCATTTTCCTCTATTTTTGTTGAGTGGGACCTGCAAAAAATAATTTAAAATTTTATTGGTACCCACTTCCTCCGTTAGGGTCCTAAGGGTTAAATCTTAAGAAGCCAAACCCAAGAGGGTTCAAATCCTTTTTGAAAATATAATTAATATTGTTATGAACAGTATCTAAAGAATTTTTAATATATTTATTTCTAATAAGAACATTATTGGTTTTTGGAACCCATATACTAATATTTCCCAAGTAATTTTTCTTACAAGAAATATCTAATTTACTACTTGAAATTACCAGTTTAATATTAAATTTCTGTTTTGCTTTTTGATCATATCCTAGTCCCTTTTTACTAGAAACTGGTTGAGAATTTACTAATATTTTAGATAAATTCTCTCTAACTTTATTAAAATTGTTAATATTTTTTAGAAATAATATTTAGTTCTACTTTTAAACTAGAATTTTCTAAATCTATAATTTTAATTTTAGTATTCAAATCATGATTCTCAGAAGCTAATATACCATTCTTATTCTTTTGTGTCTCAAATTCTTGACTTAACATAGAGATCTGAGAACTTGCTACTGAAAGAGATTCTTGTAATTTTCTAATCTCATCTTCTAAAATCTCTTTTTCATCTTCTAATAAGTCTTTTTCAAATTCTACTCTTTTTCTATCTTCATTGGCTTGTTCATACTTTCTTTTAAAATTATTTCTAGATTCTAAAACTTCCGTATTAATTTCCATTAATCATCATAAGTAAATTCATTAACCTCAGTATCCTTTTCCATGAAGCATACATTTGCTTGCTCATTGTCACTACCGCTGTCACTATCGGAAGATGATGATCAAAATTATCCCAAGTGACTGAGAATGCTCGTCTTTTTGATTTTACCTTTTTGTTGCGATTCTTCTTCAATTATGGACAATTCTTTTGATAGTGTCTGGTTTTGTGACAATTAAAGCATTCCACTAGTGCTGGGTTAGGCTCTTTTGATGGATTCTTTTTTACATTCTTGCTTTGGCCTTTCCTATATTTCAGAAACTTTCTAAAATTCTTTGCTACAAAAGCAATATCCTCTTCATCTGAATATGAATCTTCTTTCTCAGCATAGAAAGCTAAATTTTCCTTGTCTTGTACATGTGCTTTGTTTGCTTGCAAATTTAATTCATAGGACATAAGATTACCGATTAACTCTTCATGTTTCATGGCAGAGAGATCAGTAGCTTCCTCGATAGCTAACGTCTTCTTTCCCATTCATCCGTTAAAGAGTTTAAATTTTTTGAGGCTATATCAAAATCATTGTACTTTTCTCCTAATCCTAATAGAGAATGATACATGTTTTGAAAACGTTAATACATGTCATTTATGGACTCATTTTCGTTCATTCTAAAATTTTGAAACTGGTTTTTAAGCATGGATATCTTGCTTTGTTTGACCTTGTTAGTTCCTTCATGAGTAACTTTGAGTGTTCTCCAAATTTCATATGCTGTGTTACACATACAAATCCGGTTAAACTCATTTCTATCCAAGGCACAATGCAACATATTCATGGCTTTAGCATTGGCGGTAGCCTCTGCTTTTTCATTTGCAGACCATTCAGTATATAGAGTAGTGGGTTGTGTATACACTTTTTGTGTAACGTTCCAAGCATCAAAACTATTAGCTTGCATATATATTCTTATTCGTGTAGCTTAATAGCTATAGTTCATGCCATTAAAATAAGGGTGGTCTTGCAATAGATTGGCCTTCAGTATATCTAGTATTAGTGCTTGTACTATTGTTGTTATCCATATTAACTACGTATCAGATAACGGTTTTACGATTAAATGATGGCCTTGCCCTGATACTAATTGAAAAGTCAGTGTGACTTAGAGTAGGATCTTTATATGGATATAGCGGAATTGTATATGATAAGTTAACTAATGAGCTACAATAGTTAAGCAGATAAAATAGAAGCTATATAGATATATCACAAGTAAAAAGTAAATGCAATATGTTAAGACACCAAGAATTTTAAACTGTTTCGGACTTCCCGCCCAACATCCAGTCCCGCAGCTCCTCTTCGGAATTCACTGTCACACCTTCTCTTAACCCGGAGTAATAGGTCACAATACACCCGAGCACCAACAAGGGTGTCCATGCTTGAGCATCCACACAAGACTTCACAGTTTACAAGTGTTATGACTCTTGAATGTGTTCTCTAATCAACACGGAATAGTCTAGTACAACCTTCCTATAATCTTATCCTCAAGTACTTGAAGCGTATGTGAAGATTGAAGGAAGTATGTTGCTTGTTGAGTTAAGAGATGTGAAATATTATCAAAGATTCGACAAGTAACTTGAATTTGGAAGAGCTTTGGAATGCAATGAATATAGAAGTGCAAATATGAAATTAGAGAGCATAGAATGAGAATTGGAAACATTTTTTGTAGTGATTATATAATAGCGGAAGAGTAGCATTCCTTCGTAAAAGGTTTCAGCAAAAAGTTGCATCCATTTCCATTCATATTTGAAGAGAAATCTCTTCATGAAAGAAGGTGACTCTTCGTAACAAAGGCTTCTATTTCGAATCGGTCAATTGGACAAAAAAAACCTTCGGTCGACTGATTGAATCATACTGTAAAATGTTTGGATTTAAAATCTTTTAAAACTAGTCATTATTGTACAGAAACATGCTGACCAGTCGAGTGGTTATATTTCCACCAGTCGTCTGGTACAACTGAGTCTGTACAGTCATGGCTTTTTTAAAGCCTTATAATATATATATATATATACCTTGTTTTGTACATTCGTGTTATACTTGAGGATAAATTTTAACATAATTCTAACATGACTCAATATGTGTGTATATATGCATATATATATATATACATATATATATATATAAACTTAGCTCTATGACATGATTTCCATTGCTCTTCTCTTTGTTGACATTAATAAAAATTCTTATATTTAACAATATCAATATTTGCTTGAACAAAAGGAAAATAAGAGAGATTTAAATATAATGTGATATTTCCAATATTAAGGAAATAGGAAGAATTTATCGGAAATGAGATAATATTTTCAAGTAAATAAATTAAAGAGGAGATAAGTAAGAGTCAAAAATATAGTTTTATCAAGATAAGTAAGTGAAATCGATTTTAAATCGATGAAATGATTTCAAAGATGAACGAATAGTTAATGAATGAATTTGAATAATGAGGACCTGAGCTGCCAATATACTCGACCATATTGTTTTGAGGTTGATAGTTAAAACACCGACTATCAATGAAATATTATTGGACCTTTTTAACGTGTTATTTTCGAAGAGACCGAGATGGGAACTAGACCCAAAACCACTTCGAACCAATTGTGCTTTCGCGACTAACTTGAAGACGTATAAAGATGGAGCATTGAAAACCGTTGATCTTCATGAGCGGAAGAGCTACTCGTTAAATTTCTCTGGTTTGGACGCCGGAATATGATGACTTGTGATTCTATCTTCACTGAAATCTTTGGATTGCAAGGATTTCTAGCTACTGATCCTTGGGGTGATTCCTTTATAGGATGCGGCAGGAGAGTACCTTCAGTTCTTGCTGTTCTTAGTTGACTTTTATGGATGAATGTCTGACAGAGTATTTCCTGAAATCACGTACAGTTGATTCTTACGGATATACCAAGTTTGGTGGCGGAGAAATTCTCCTGCTTAACACACAGAGTATATTTGTGGACGTCAATTAGTGATTTTATGGATCTGATGATGCGGCATTCAAAGTAAATGATGATGTGATGTTCTGAAAATGATAACGTGACCTTAAACCTCATCAACCGGAAAATGACAGAAATCGAGTAGGCAACATGGCTAGGTTGGTCATTCCTAAGCAGGGCATATTGTCACCATCTAGAGAAATTTCTATATTTGTACTTTTTTCGTTTTCTGTATCTCCGCGGAATTACGGTGGATCCATAAAGCCATAGGTTAACAATATATTCGATACAATCAAGCTAAATGAGTGGTCGGTCATGTGTGGCCGAGTTGCAAGATGTTCTTGTTGAACCCCAGTGTATCCCCTCTAGAGTACACTGTTCGGAAGGTGGTCCCATACCTTGTCATAGTTGGAATCCAATCTCCAATAAGCGCCATGTGGTTTTTCATTTTACAATAAATATGTAGAGCATGAGATGAAAGCGTTCTGCTAGATGTTTATTTATTTGTGATTTGATAGACATTATTATAATATCACTGGATTTTTGTATATCAAAAATGTGTTGGGTTATAGTAATGTAAAAACCATTCGTGTTTATGTGTGGGCTGGTCTTACTATTATCCTTTCTTTTAAAATAGTTTTTCTAAAGTTAAACAAGTTGGTTTCTGTATGAATTTATCACTGAAAGTATTCCAGACTGATCCAAGAGAATTTTTCTTTGCTTCAAATGTGCTCAGGTCAGACCGAGTTTATTTCCAGGTTATGTTCCGTTTGGAGTTTCAGAGAAGGAGTGGAATTCGAGACGTATTCGGTATCTTACCGGTAGTAGTTTATTTCCGATGTGTGCTGTATTGATATGAAAGTATACTCTGATGTTGTAATCATATATATAGTTTTCTTTGTATAAAGTATTATTGATTATTATGTTTTGTCCATCCCGCTGTGAGACTGATCTTCTTATTCTTCTATTCTATTATTTATTTCTTTCTTTTTTCACCCTCTAACTTCTTTCTATTAACAATCTGGGATTTGATACTTGGGTTTTTTGGCGAGTAATATGAAGTTATGTATTATTGTCGAAAATTCAAGCGTCGAATTTTTCGGATCGTTACAGGATACATCTCGAATCGAATGAAAAGTATGAATGATCTAGAATTTAACCCTATAATGTAGTGATGTCCACAAGAATTCTTGAACGGTGAACAACCAGAACATATTACTCACTACATCAAAGAATTTCCATTAATGAAACCATGGAAATCCGTCGAAAAAGAAAAAAATACGCATGTCCGATGAAACTATTATTGATATCTGCTCCAATAATGAATCATTGGTTTAACTGAATAACTAAAATAAAAAGAAATAAGCAAGGTTCCTTCGTTGAGTGAAAAATGGGAAACTCATGGGAAATTGCGACCCTTTTCACGTAATAGTGCATCTATACGTCCTTTTTTCTGGCATGCTTAAAAGATTTATAGATTCACAGGGAGCTATTCGCGCTACTTAGTTGACTGACAATGAGCCTCCTGATTGAGTGAGACTATGAAATGCATGGTCATGCTCAAATATTGATTTGTTTTATATAGTCTACTAATCGATCAAGATAAAATGATTAAATTATAAAGAGGAAGATACGTTCCATGCCTCGAGTTTAATCCTAGATATATTGGCTAAAAGGATTACATTACATTGATACACTTGTCACAAAAATTGTATCGAATCATTGATCTTATTATAACTTGGGCAGCAGCGACGTATTGTTAGACGTCAATCACTGTTTATGATTTTAAATAATTTAAAATCATTGCCAACATTGTAATAACCTATAGGGTCACACAATAGAACGTTATAAAAGAGAAATTATTTTAGACAAATAAAATATCAATATGTTGTTATTTTATTTGAGGTTGGAATGAGTATCGGTTTGGATTCTATTTTATGGTTGACGTTTATTTTATAAAGTAACATACATTTTCCTTTTTGATTAGCGGCTAACCCTAAAAAGAAAAAAGCTTTGATCAAAAAAAAAAGAAAAAAAATGAGAATACCTATTTCTCCAAAACTAAAATGATGGCGGCTAGCACTAGCCTCTTTCACTACAAAAAAGGGGCAATTTTCCAACCCAAAATTCTTTACGCCATCCCTACGCGGCGTAGGCGCGGCGTAGGGAAAATGTAAAAATACGTGAATGGGGTAGGGAATGCGTAGGGAATTCCCTACTCATTCCCTACGCCTTCTATATGGGTTGGAATTTACTTTATTGGTTATGAAATTAGGGTTAAAATAACCGCACCCGTTCAAATAAACCACTCCACCCAGCAATTTCCACCCGTTATTAAAAATTACCCCAATCTTTTTCATTCCACGGTAAAATAAAACCTAAATGATCTCATTTAGCCGCCACTCCTTGCCGATCCTGATCTCGCGCCTTGCTCTTCCGCGTCGTCCCTCTGCCGCCGTCCTATCTCTGCGCCTTCCCTCTTTAGTGTCAGGTACACCTTCCGCTCCTCTCTCATCTCTATGTATACATGGTCTCCGCCCCTTCCCTCTTTAGTGCTTCTCAATTATGATTCTATGTCGAGGTTCCTGCATAAGAATATTAGTTGCAACTATTAGCAATATGACTAAAATTAGGCTTTTTTTACAAAAGCAAATAATAACATATAATAGAATTATATATTACCAGCTGTTAAAAGTGCTTATCAATTACGAGTCTATGTCGATGTTTCCACGATCCACGACTATTGTGTTACCATCAGCTTTTAGGATCACACCCCTATTTTATTAAGTTTCAACAAACTTGTCAACAACAAAAAGATATGCCTTTTCGATATATCAACAGTTGGTTATAGGGATATACCTACTACATTTTTCAATGTTAAGTATCTTACGCATGGCGATCAGTTACTTAACAATTCATTTAGAAGTTAACAATGGTTAAAATAAATTCAAAAGTATGGAATATGCCGAGAACAAAAGAAAATATAATTTACAAATTATAAAAAGAGTTTATTGTAGCTTTTTACCAAATTGATCAAGTTTTAGAGAACATAATCATGTGTGTTCTAGATTAGTAAGGACCTTACTGAACAGCTACAGAGGTAGCAACAGTTTTTAGGAGAAAAGCAAGATGTTACGACTATTTTCTAGGCTCCTCAGTCAAGCTTATTACTCACAAATTTTATAAACTTACACTCAAAACTCCTCATTATCTCCATGTAAAAAAAATAAATTGTATTCTGAGATTTCTATTATCAATGTTAATATTGCTATTCTTCTTTCTATTCTTTCATTATCTCAGATTTGGTCCATATATAGCAGCAAAGCAAGACGGTTTTGATTGAGTCAAGTTTTAATTAAATTCCTATAGGAAGTAACTTGTTGTCCATCAATAAAGACACGTTACATCCATTATTGATTACAAATCCTAACTGTAAGATCTGATCAAACCTATTAATTACATATAGGAATCATATAAAAGAAATAAGAGCATAGGTAAAAGTAGCATATCACTAAAATATACGTACACTTCTTTTCCAATTCTATATGTAGATATAGATTTCACAAGACAGAGAAACTAAAAACACAAGAACCGGTAATGGAGAAAGAGCAAAATCTAGGAGATTGCAAGTACCTGAGGATGGCCAATTGCCGATTATGAGATGATAGGGAGAGGCCTAGAACGGGTGATATAAATGGGTGGAAATTGCGTTGTTTAATTCACATAGAATGGTTAATTACCAAAGCAACTTAACTTTTTTTTGCGTATTATGTCATATACATGAAAATATATTGATTTTTCCAGGCAACCGAAGAAAAATATTATAATGGTTAATTAATTTGCTCATTTTGTCTAAGAGGGCAACAGATATGATAGTCGCCTTGGGCAACCCGGTTTGTTGGGCTGGCACTACGTTGTTATGACATTAACTTTATTGCTGCAAAGACTAGACTTGGAGGTTGTAAAAATAACTATCTAGTTGCATTATATATTCTAGATTTGCATAAATGACTATCAGTTTGGAACAAGAAATTCTTTAAAGTATGGTACTTGTGTCAACATACAATACTTCCTCACCACTTTTCTGTAATAAAACCTCAACATGACTCAATCCAAAGGCGTAAATTAAGTGTATTTTGATCTTTTCATTGTTTTGCTTTCTTTTGCATCCATTTCCTAAAAAAACCATAAAATGTATTTTGCACAGCATAGTGTAAGATTATATAATAATTGGAAAACTAACAAATTTGTTATTTGACATATTAATAACGTGATTTAAGTGTTTAAACTTTCTATATATTTAACAAAGTACTTTCCTTTTGTTAAAGATAAATAAATTTTTGCTAACTTTATTTTTCAAAATGATTCTATGGAATAAACACATATTTGGATTTTCAAAAATGAAAAAATATATAAAGAGAATTACAAGATCACTACATATTCGTCAAATAGACCGGTTGATGTATCAACAATCTATTTGACATATGATCCATAAAATTTATTAGACTAGAGTAATGGCAAAGGCTAAAATTATATAGATGATCTATAAGAAATAATAAATTAGTCTATCAAGTTATATCTGGGCTGCTGATGGTGAAAAATAATGATATCATTTATACCCTTTATGTAACAATATTGATTTTTGATACACGAATATTTAATTAATTTAAATATTAGAACGATTAAATTTCGAATTTAATGACTAGAATAAAATTTAAAAGAGAATTTGAATAGTGAAAAAACTTGACATTGTGAATCTTGAATTTAAATTCCTTTTAAGCTAATTTATAAGCTATGTTAAATTCTATTTGAGTATGGACAAAATAATAATCCATTATTGAGGAATTTAAGTGTTTGAAAATCAAATTATTTTTAATCGATTTTTGTTAACATGTTAAAATAGTCGTTTTACAAACGATCTTGGATTTGAATGGTGAAAAAACTTGGATTGAATGTTTTTTTGACTACTTATGTGAACCCCTTAGATAAATTTGGCCCCGTCCGACGAGTGTTGTATATGATCGTTTTATGGATATTCGTTTTTACACAAAACAGAAATCTATATTCATCTGATACAATATTCGTTGGATTTGTCCTAGTATTGGACAAGTTACAAATATAATAACGTAAGTATATTTTATAAATCATTTCAGTTTAAATGGTTAACAAAATTTCGATGGCACTTCCTTTTTGTTCCCTGTGTACATGCATTTGTGTACGATACATGGACTAAAGGGAAGTGCTGCCGAAATTTTGTTGAACCGTTTAATCTGAAATGATTTATAAAATATGCTTATGATATTATATTTGTAATGGGAGATAAGTAGACCGGCCGCCAAAGTAAAAAGAAATAAACAAAAAAACTAAAAACATGCAATAGTTTACAAATATAATAACGTAAGCATACATCTAATTTGCATAAATGGAAGAATTTAAACATTTAGAAGAATAAGAATTTTTAAGTTAAAATTGCATTCATGTAATATTGTATTTTGTATGTGTACGAATTTGAAATTATATCCATCTAAATAAAATAATAAAATAATACAATAATTAGATAAGTAATAAAATAATGAAATTACTATAGTTCTATATAATAATAATATAAGTACTCATCTTATAATATAACATGTCTTAATTATGCAGTATAAGATGGAACAATTGAGAGTTCGTCGCGTTTGGATGTACAAAAATGTTGGACATAGACGAACAATTCCATTTCAATTTTTAAGAGGTTTAAATGAGTTCATGTTAGTGGCATCTTCCAATGAAACAAACATGACGGAAATCCGTTGTCCTTGTAAGAAATGCAAAGCTACAAAACATCATTCTCATGGAAATGTTCAAAGACATTTGACTATAAACGGTTTTATGGATGATTACTATGTGTGGATACATCACGGTGAAGATGCGGTGAACGTTACTAATACGTCAGTAGATTTTGAGGAGGATAACGTAAATTTTGGTGTTGTTTTTGATGAATCTAGTACTATAGAAAATAGAATGACTAAAATGGTTATTGATGTCGCTGGTCTGAGCATGTTGTCTAATTCATTGGATGTAGAAGAAGAGCCAAATCCAAAAGCTAAATATTTTTTTGATTTGTTAGAAGCATCAAAAAAACCGCTTTTTGATGGATGTCCTATGACAAAGTTGGCAGCGACTGCTAGGCTAGTTGCAATAAAATCCACAAACAATGGTACACAAAAATTAATGAATTACGTTCTTAGTTTAATTCGAGATGTGGTCCCATCCGGTTTGCAAACTAGATTGGCTGAAAATTGGTATCAATTAAAAAACAAGTGTCCGCATGCGGATTGCCGTATGAAAAGATAGATACATGTCGAAGTGGTTGTATGTTATATTGGAAAGAAGACATAGACCGTTCACAATGTAAATTTTGTGGCTTAGGAAGATACGAAAAGAAAAAAAGTAATGGTAAAGGTGTGCCTTTTACTCGTTTACATTATCTTCCGATTATTCCTAGATTGCAAAGATTGTATTCGTCTTATGCCACTGCGGAGCACATGAGATGGCATAGAGAACGGGTTCGAGAGGAAGGAGTTTTATGTCATTCTGCAGATGGAGAAGCATGGAAACATTTCGATGACAAATATCTTGATTTTTCCAATGAATCACGAAATATTAGGCTCGGTTTATGCACTGATGGTTTCCAACCTTTTAGTCGGTATGGTAAAAAGTACTCCACTTGGCCAGTTATTTTGACACCTTACAATTTACCTCCTTGGATGTGTATGCAAAACCCATACATGTTTTTAACCCTAATTGTCCCTGGACCCAAAAATTCGAAAATCGGAATATATGTTTATTTGCAACCTTTAATCGAGGACACGAAGAAAATGTGGGTAGAGGGCATTGACACGTACGACGTATCAAAATGGAAAAATTTCAAACTATTTGCTTGTTTATTATGGACGATAAGCGATTTTCCTGCGTACGGGATGCTTTCGGGCTGGAGTACGGGAGGTAAATTATCTTGTCCTGTGTGCATGGATTCAACAAAAGCATTTACACTGAAGCATGGCGGTAAGCAGTGTTGATGGGATTGCCACCGTCGATTTTTACATATAAATGACACATTTAGACGCGATAAGAAAACTTTGAAAGAAATAAAGCTGTAAACTTGCAACCACCAACTTTTTTGAATGGAGAAGATATATTTGATATTGTACAAGATTATGCAAAATTACATGAGACAGGAAACAAAGAGCCCAAAATTCCTGGTAAAGGTGATTATCACAATTGGTGCAAACAAAGTATATTTTGGGAATTGCCATATTGGAAGGATCTAAAAATTTGACACAATTTAGATGTGATGCATACTGAAAAAAATGTATTTGAGAATTTCTTTCATACAATCATGAATGCGAAAGGAAAAACCAAAAATAATTTGAAATCAAGAAAAGATGTCGAATACTATTGCAATCGTCCAGAGCTTAAGATTAATCCTATTCGTCCAAACTTCAAAGTTCTTGCTTGTTATGAGATGGATAGGACTCGTTGTATAAAATTACTAAAGTGGGTCGATTCTTTGAGATTTCCCGATGGGATTGCTTCTAATATGAAACGATGCATTGATATGAAGGATCTTATTCTTTCAGGTATGAAGAGTCACGATTGGCATGTATTTTTAGAGACTCTATTTCCGATATATTTAAAGAGCTTTTACCACAAAAGGTTTGGATGCCTATAACAGAGCTCAGTTTATTCTTTAAAGATATATGCTCGACAACTCTATCTAAAAGCCATTTGCAGAAGCTTGAAAGAGATGTACCCAAATTAATATGTAAATTGGAGAAAATATTTCCTCCTGGAGTTTTTAACTGCAAACATTTGCGTGTACATATACCAACTGAAGCATTACTATGGGGACCAGGGCAGTATGGATGGATGTATCCTTTTGAGAGGTATGTAATAATTATATTTATTTACGCAATGTTTAAATATAGAACATGTCATAGTTAATTTCACACGTTTTCCTATTAAGGTATCTGGGCCACCTAAAGAAAAAGGTGAAGCAGAAAGCATGTGTTGAAGGTTCTATTTGTCAAGCATACATTATTGAAGAAGCATCCATATTTTTTAGTCATTATTTCGATGATCATGTGAATTTAAATTTTAATCGTGGTCATCGCAATGAAAATGATACTATGGATGATTCAGTCGATAACATTCTATCAGTATTCAAAAAACAAGGACGTCCATCTGGTAAATGGAAGAATGTTAAAGGGTTCACTACAACAAAGGATTACAATCTAGCCAATACAATTGTGCTTCTTAATTGCAATGAATTAGCTGATCTTATAAGGTACTATAATAATTTGATTATTCAATAACTAAATTAATGTCAATCTCTTCAAGGTACACACAATACTACTTAGATATTAACATGTGTGTTTCGTTTAAACAACAAGTTTGAAAGTGAATATCCCAATGCTGAACTCTGTAAAGAATTCGAGGGATGGTTTAAACAATATGTAAGTATGATAAGTCATGTTTTTTTAACCTTGCACGATATCCATTATATATTAACTTGTGTATTTAATTCAAATTGATAGGTTGATGTGAGCAACATCACCGACATTTGTTATAGGAAACTTGCTTTTGGTCCGCATACTAGTTACAGAATATGTCCAATAATGTTTATAAATGGATTTAAGTTCCACACAAAAGAATATGGAAAGAAAAAGACAACTATTAATAGTGGAGTTTGCATCAAAGGTGGGAACAACGATGATGACATAACAGATTATTATGGTGTACTGGAGGAAATAATTGAGTTAACTCACTCGGTGGTGCCGGAGTTAAAAACGTTTCTGTTCAAATGTCGATGGTTTGATAGTAGGCCGAATATTGGAGTAAAACGCGTACATAAGAACTACCCTCTTATTGAAGTAAACCAAAAAAAAAATTAGGGTATGATCCATTTGTGTTGGCGGCACAAGCTACACAAGTTTATTTCACACCGTATCCTGCTATAGACAACAGTCGTCCAAATTGGTGGGATGTTATTAAAACAAAACCGAGATTGTTATTTCACTCAAACACGATCATAACCGATAATATGGAATATCAAAATGACCCAGAACCTAATGAGCTACTGGAGATTGTACAACAAGTAGAAGACATGGGATCTCTTATTAATGACATCAATGATGGGGTCGAAGTAGATGAAGATGATGATGAGCAAATTGAAGTAGAAGAAGATGAGTGTGAGCTTGAAGACGAGAGTGTTAACATTGAGAGTGATGATAATAATGAAGATTGGTAGCATGTATATTTAATTATGATTGTTTGAATGTGTTTTTAGTTGCTCGTTTGCTTTTATGTTTATGAAGTTGTTTATGTTTAGTTGTAAAATTTTCAATTGTTGATTTACATTCTATGCTCTTTGATGAATGTTTTCAAACCTTGTCTTAAAATAAAGTTCACTACTTTCATTATGAAATGTTAGATTATCTTATGTATATAATTTCAAATGTCGTATTCATGTAATAGATATGAGTTCTCGTGGTCGCGGTGGCCGTAATAGCAGTGGCCGTAGTAGCGGTGGTAGTCGTGGTGGTCGTAGTGGTAGTGGACGTGGTTTGGGTTTGATCGAACCAGCACCACCCTCTATCGATCAACAATCCACCCCTTTAGATGGATGTGATCATGAATGAAGACACCCTGGGCTATCTGCATGTAACGACCCAGGGATTTTCGGCCTCGAAAATCGACATAAATACCTTTATCGTAACTCATGCCGACTTCCCAACCACCGAAAACACTGGATAGTTATTAGAAAGAAATTAGAGGGTGAGATAAGAGAGAAAGAAATATTAGCATAGAAGGAAAAGAAGAAACAACACAACACAGAGTCTCACATCGCAGCGGAACAAAATATAATACAGAAATAATTTTATTGAGAGCTTTAAAATACTTACAATATCAGAGTACATCAACATCTCTGGACAGTTATAAAAATCTGTCCCATATACAACACACAGCGGAATAGTATCATACGTCTGGACTCTTCCAGCTCGTCTCTTCATAGCTTTCGATAACCTGAACCTGTACACCCCGGGCTAACCCGAGCATTAGCAAAACACCGGGTCAGTCTGATGAACCAGAGTGAGAAAAACTCGCACAGTTTAAGGGTATCACACAACCTGATTTTTAAAGTCAAAATATTTCAAAGGAAAGGATAATCGTAAGACCAAATCCACGCATAAACACGGACGGTTTTTCCCTTACGATGACCCAAAACATTTTTGAAACCAATATCTTGTCTAATATTATAATAATGTCTAAATACAAGTAAATAGCAATCTAATAGAACGCTTGCATCTCACGCTCTACATATATAGTATACAAACAAAAAATGCAGGCGCTTATTGGATATTGGATTCCGACTATTACAAGGTATGGGACCACCTGTCGATCGTGTATCTCTAGAGGCGAATACACTGGGTTCAATAAGAACGTCTGGCAACCCGGCCCTCACATGACCGACCACTCATTTCGCTTGAGTGTATCGAATGTATATCACTACCGGTTGGGTGCGACCCACCGTCTTCCCGAAAAGGGACAACATCGACAGATTAAAGAAGCAAAAGGGATTTCTCTAGATAGGTGATCATACACTCTAATGGGAGCGACCCACATAGCCATGCTGCCTGCCCGATTTTTGTCATTTACCGGTTGTGAGGCTTGAGGCCAGACTTTACTTTTGAAACATCTGATCGCCATTCACTTTGAATGCCACATCGTCAGATCCGTCAGACATCACTAATTGACGTCCCCAAAAATACTCTAGCAGTTAAGCTAAAAGAATGGACATTCCCCGCCAACCACTATAGCACGTTTGAAGAAATCAACGTACGTAATTCCTTTGGAAATACTCTGTCAGACATCCGTCCATACAAGTCATCCAGTAACAGGATGAACCGAAGGTACTCTCCTACTGCATCCAATAAAGGAATCACCCCATGGATCAGTAGCGAGAAGCCCTTGCAATCCATAGATTCCAACCACGATAGAATTACAGTGTATCTCGGGCCGCTAAGCCAGAGATTATAACTAATCCTTCCGCTTATGAAGGTCCACGGTCTTCAAAGCTCCATCTCGACCGTCTTCTGATATCTTCATGTATTTGTTGGTCGGAATGGTTTTCGAACCTAAGTTCGATCCCGGTCTTTCCTTACCAACAATCGTATGAGTCAGATTTGATAGTCGGTGATTTAACTATCAAATAAACAAGCATAAAATAAATAAATTCATTGGTCGGCTATACAGCATCACTTGGCCATTTAAAATATATTTATTCTCAAATCATTTAAAATATATCTTAAAACCATAACAAATTCTTCCTTTAAAAGATCATTAAATCCTTTGGTACTCATTATCTGTTAATCGGTTAAATTTATCCTTCGTAATATCATTGTTACGAAACCTCCTTTTTTATTTCCGTTTGGGAAATCATAATTACCACTTATATTATTGGGATAAACCTTTTCCCAAATCTTATCTTCTCACCTTTAGAAATATAGTTATTTCCCATCGATCTCCTTCCTATTTCTTTCGCCATGGAGTTACCATTCAAATTCTCCAGCCCCTTTTAAATCCCCTTTTTATTTTGAAATCCCAATATATATATTCTCAAAATCCTCAAATAACGCTAAATTATTATTTCCTAAAGTTTTAACATCACCACTTATTACGACCAATAACTTCCTTTGGTAATCCAGAAGTCGTTCAAGTTGGGGTATTTAAATTACCTCTCAGACCTCGATCAACAACGTTCTTACCTTAAGTTAATATCAGTTGTAATAAAAATTGATATTCATTCTCAATATCCAAACAAATCCTCTTTTACTTATATATTGACGAAACATCGTTTCTTTTTATATACGACAAATCTGTTTCATCTTTATAATTGCGTCTAATTATGGAAATAAGACCTCAGTAAGGATAAAATTTTAAACTTCAAATTAAACTTAACTTACCATCGTTTACATACTTATTTAAACCCTCGCTTACTATAACAATGTTTTAAAACTTTATAACCCTTCGTTTACAACTTTTAAATCCCAAGATGTCACTTTATTCAACAAATATCAACATTTAAAAATGGTTAAAATAATCGATGTAAGTGTGGTCGGTCTATTCTCTGTTTATAACCCAATTAAAATAATATATTTAAAAATAGATTTAACACCTTTAATTCTATTTATTTACGGTAAATCTTCTTTTTATAAGAAAATGTATATTTAGGCCATCCACTGCCAGTTTCTTAACCAATACAATCTATTGGTTAATAAAAACCCACCGTTGAATATAGATTCAACAATCGATAACCAACTCAAAATCCATTCATCACGATTCAACAATCATATGAAAATAAACAATAATCAATACACTCATAGGGGTCAATCAATAATGATTCAAGTGTCCAATCTAATTCAAACATGTTTATGTAACCAACAAGGTAAGTTACCTTTATTGGAAATCATCGTTAAAAATAACGATGTTATTTTATTTAAATTAAACCATGTTTAATTTAAATAAATGATATAACAATATATATCAACATCCAACCAATCATCAGATCAATCAATACTTAGCAAAACATGGCACACGAATAATAAATCCAATTTATAAAAATTATAAATGGGATTACTGAGTGAGTTAAACTCACCTTTGATTTTGATCCGTCGATTAAACGCTCTGATTTTAATTAAATTAAGCAGCCATATAATTTAATTAAAAATTACTGGTGCTTTCTATCTCGTCCAGACCAGCTCCATCTCGTAGCCCTGGTCTTTACTATTTCAAAGGAACCAACGGTTCGAAAATCTGACAACGTATGTACGATATACGGTATTAAAATGGTTGTAATATAATTAAAATAAATTAACTTAAAATTTTTCTTAAAAAAAAATTGGGCCTTTTACCTTCGTTTGGCCCGCTACCCTTCCAGCCCGTTATCCACCCACAAAAAACCTCCCCCATCGTACACCAGCCCATTCCAATGTCCAGAAAAAAATTTGACGCCTCCAGAACATACTCCAATGGCCGAACCCTTGCCGCCTTATCACCTTCCTGCTCTTCTACGAGGTCAGTTGCGTCGCCATCCCCTACTCAACCTCCTCCCTTCCTCGGTCTTCCCTTCTCCCTCTCCCAACGATCTGCAAACCCCGCCCCCCCCAAATCAATTTTCTCAACACGCAAAAGTCACGGCAGTTCGATGATCAACCCTGAGTCTCCCAAATCCACTTTTGATCATCCACAGCTCAAATCAAAACTCCCCTTCGAGGATTCGACCTACCCTAGTGCGCGGCCTCGAACCAAAACCATCAGAAAATCCATGGAGCTGAACACGTGAAATTACAACGAAGCTAAGTATTTTAAATTAATATCTTTGTTTTGATTTCTATGGTTCGAACCATTTTTTCTTCTTGTTTACTAGTGTTGTTCAAACCGTTTTTGAATTGATGCAATCTCTTTGCACGATACACGTATTTATAGCAGTAGATTGAGATAAGATCACTGTCTATCATAATTTATTTTAGATAGGCTGGCTACTAGGTTTAGGCCATTGGGGTTTTCTCTGATTTGAAATAGTGATGGACATTGACGGTTCAAATAGAAAATCTTGTGAATCAGTATTGAAATTTCAATACTTTTGATCTGTTGAAATGGGACAGTGGTTTAGATATATAGGTTAGATGAGGTTAGGTCTATGACATGTTTATTTCAATGCAAAAATTTGAATCTGTATGAAATCTTATGCTCAGATGTATAAATACCTCTTTGTTGTGTAGATAGAATATATCTATATACATCAATCCCTTGTCTATAAATTTTGTGTCCCATAACAAAGATATGGCAGTAGTGAATTGGTACATGGGATCCACTCTTTCGACTTGTCTGCATAGATTTGATATTGAATATATACTTAAATTTGAGATCTTAGCTGTTCTTGTACTTAGGATTGATGCATATATATATATATATATATATATATATATATATATATTTAGTTATTCAAGATTTGTTCTCTTTAACTGATCAGCTAATTCTTTAGCTGTTACTGTTTCCTTTAGCTGTTGACTTTCTGTTTTCATAGCTGTTGTAAAAATGCTTCTAGCTATTTAATTATTCATGGTCTATGCTTGGAAAAATTTCAATTTACTGTTTCATTGATGAAACAAGTCATGCAACCATGTTTTTTTTAAAATGAACTGTTTCCTCTTTCTTCTTTTTAGATCCTATATAGACTTAGCTGTTTAGCTATATTAGCTGTGCAGTTCTATGTACATGAATTTGTAATGTGCATATATATTTTAACTATCTTGATTTTAGTTGTTTTGATTTGCTTGGCAGAAAGATGAATTGTCTTATCTTCACTGTTTTGCATTGTACACAAATGTATAGGCTTTCCTTTTGCTACATGTATTTTCTTGTTACCATTAGCTGTTCAATTTTTACTGTTCTTTTTTTTTTTTTGTTCATTTATGTACCTAGTTAGCTTTTCCTGATTGGAAATCTTCTTACTGTTTCAGGAAAGGGATGAACAAGTGGAGGACATACAAGAAATTTCTTGATGCACGTGGTGTCCATTCGGCTTTGTGTTAGACTTTTTTTTTAATTTGCAATGTACCAATCTGTTATGTACATTATTATCTTGTTTATCCTTCGTATTCACATTTATGTATGAACACTTTGCTTTTCTTTTGTATTTTCCTTTGTACAACAATAATATGGATAAATATGTTGTTTTTTCTTCTACATTAACAAAATCTCAGTTTCACATTTTTATGCATTCATGTTATATGTAGCGACTTTTATGTATTCATGTTCCCTTTCGTTTCCTCTTTGCCGAACCAAGAGAGATGTGGATGGTATGTATATATGAATATAAATAGATATGCATCGAGGCATGGTGTTAAACTATGAATTGTGTTAAGATGGGTTTAATATTTTAAATCTCATATGATCTCGATACAATTTAGATTAGTTTTTAAACCGCTAACTTATCGATAATAAATTTATACCATTGTATTAAAACAAACGGCTTCAATTCTAACAGTATAAATTTTAAAACTCAACAATTAACGTTCTGGGTTTTAAAATGATATTTTATCTATATAAAAAACCCTTTTATATAAATAAAACGTTATAATTAAAAACGATTTCATAACGACTATTTTAAAATTTAAATTAGCCATAACTAACAAACAAAAATACGAATTCTGAATTTTTCTCCTTCGTAGGAAATTAATAATCGATACGGTTTCAATGTTTCTCGTTTTACAGAAATCCGACTTATATCGGATCCTGTATATTCAGTTGAACTTCAAAACTCAATATTTCGAACTACCGCGCGATTTCGAGCTCGATTTATATTATAAATAAAATTAACGTTAAAACTTCGTTTTAAATAACGAATTAAATATTAAAACCCATTAATATTTCAAATAAAATATTTAAAATAATAAATAAAATTAAATATTCGACTGCCAAAAATACGGGACGTTACATTCTTCCCCTCTAAAAATAATTTCGTCCTCGAAATTGCTAAGGTAGGAAAGAACGTTACAAACTCATAAATTTCCAAATCTAGTTTATTTTAAAATCGAAAATAATTCAATACCATATATAAATAATTTCAAAAATAATATCGAAAAATTTCTAACACATTAAATTCCTGGAAAATTTCAACAGAGTTTCCCCTAGCACGGAGTGACCTCTGCGATATCGTAGGAACAAATAATGTATATACATCGACCAACACGGTCGAAAATCAAAAATCAAAATCCCAAAATTTTATATTTTCACATAAGCGTACCTTTTTGCGAGCGCTATTTAATTTATCGCGATCTACTCAATCAAAATCTAATCCTCAAAAGTCATCTGGCACCTGTACTTACTAAATTCACATATGAGTAATAATATTTGAAATTCTAAAATAATATTTCACTAATAAATTGGTATAACTACACCGATTGCAAATTCGATTGTTGATTATTCTTATTCAAATTTCAAACAAGTATTATCCGGTAACAAAATAATCAACAATCAATACACAACCAAATCAATCAAACCAACTAAATTTTCATTTAATATTAATATTTTAATTTGGTTTCACATATTTGAACATCAATCTTTTAATACCTTATTGATTTCTATTTAATTATTATTTATTCATCAAATTTCAAATTTATTTATTTCAATATAATTTTCACTTAACTGGATCAAGTTCCAATTCAAATTTCCAATCCAATTCGAATATTATTCAAATTAATCAAACACAGTAATATTTCAATAATTCGATAAAATCATTTCCTTTCTATACAGAAATATAATTTGGGTAAAAATTATTTCATATACCCTCTTTACAAAACAATATTGTATCAATTGCCAGTTCAACGCTTCTCAACACTTGAACTGATCAACAACACAATACAAAACATTTTTATATCAAATTTACAAATACGCTCTCATATATATACACTCAAACTCAATCTAGGGTGTTACTAACCCCATCTCTATTGAGTTACGCCATAGAGCCAAGGTTATTACTAAACCAATAGCTCTGATACCACTGTAACGACCCAGGGATTTTCGGCCTCGAAAATCGACATAAATACCTTTATCATAACTCATGCCGACTTCCCAACCACCGAAAACACTGGATAGTTATTAGAAAGAAATTAGAGGGTGAGATAAGAGAGAAAGAAATATTAGCATAGAAGAAGAAGAAGAAACAACACAACTCAGAGTCTCACATCGCAGCAGAACAAAATATAATACAGAAATAATTTTATTGAGAGCTTTAAAATACTTACAATATCAGAGTACATCAACATCTCTGGACAGTTATAAAAATCTGTCCCATATACAACACACAGCGGAATAGTATCATACGTCTGGACTCTTCCAGCTCGTCTCTTCACAACTTTCGATAACCTGAACCTGTACACCCCGGGCTAACCCGAGCATTTGCAAAACACCGGGTCAGTCTGGTGAACCAGAGTGAGAAAAACTCGCACAGTTTAAGGGTATCACACAACCTGATTTTTAAAGTCAAAATCCTTCAAAGGAAAGGATAATCGTAAGACCAAATCCACGCATAAACACGGACGGTTTTTCCCTTATGATGACCCAAAACATTTTTGAAACCAATATCTTGTCTGATATTACAATAATGTCTAAATACAAGTAAATAGCAATCTAGTAGAACGCTTGCATCTCACGCTCTACATATATAGTATACAAACAAAAACCGCAGGCGCTTATTGGAGATTGGATTCCGACTATGACAAGGAATGGGACCACCTGCTGATCGTGTATCTCTAGAGGCGAATACACTGGGTTCAACAAGAACGTCTTGCAACCCAGCCCTCACATGACCGACCACTCATTTCGCTTGAGTGTATCGAATGTATATCACCAACGGTTGGGTGTGACCCACCGTCTTCCCGAAAAGGGACAGCATCGACAAATTAAAGAAGCAAAAGGGATTTCTCTAGATAGGTGATCATACACCCGAATTGGAGTGACCCACATAGCCATGCTGCCTGCCCGATTTTTGTCATTTACCGGTTGTGAGGCTTGAGGCCAGACTTTACTTTTGAAACATCTGATCGCCATTCACTTTGAGTGCCACATCGTCAGATCCGTCAGACATCACTAATTGACGTCGTCAAAATACTCTAGCAGTTAAGCTAAAAGAACGGCCATTCCCCGCTAACCACTATAGCACGTTTGAAGAAATCAACGTACGTAATTCCTTTGGAAATACTCTGTCAGACATCCGTCCATACAAGTCATCCAGGAACAGGATGAACCGAAGGTACTCTCCTACTGCATCCAATAAAGGAATCACCCCATGGATCAGTAGCGAGAAGCCCTTGCAATCCATAGATTCCAACCACGACAGAATCACAGTGTATCTCGGGCCGCTAAGCCAGAGATTATAAGTAATCCTTCTGCTTATGAAGACCCACGGTCTTCAATGCTCTATCTCGACTGTCTTCTGATATCTTCACGTATTTGTTGGTCGGAATGGTTTTCGAACCTAAGTTCGATCCCGGTCTTTCCTTACCAACAATCGTATGGGTCAGATTTGATAGTCGGTGATTTAACTATCAAATAAACAAGCATAAAATAAATAAATTCATTGGTCGGCTATACAGCATCACTTGGCGATTTAAAATATACTTATTCTCAAATCATTTAAAATATATCTTAAAACCATAACAAATTCTTCCTTTAAAAATCATTAAATCCTTTGGTACTCATTATTTGTTAATCGATTAAATTTATCCTTCGTAATATCATTGTTACGAAACCTCCTTTTTTATTTCCCTTTGGGAAATCATAATTACCACTTATGTTATTGGGATAAACCTATTCCCAAATCTTATCTTCTTACCTTTAGAAATATAGTTATTTCCCATCGATCTCCTTCCTATTTCTTTCGCCATGGAGTTACCATTCAAATTCTCCAGCCCCTTTTAAATCCCCTTTTTATTTTGAAATCCCAATATATATATATATATATATATTCTCAAAATCCTCAAATAACGCTAAATTATTATTTCCCAAAGTTTTAACATCACCACTTATTACGACCAATAACATCCTTTGGTAATCCTGAAGTCGTTCAAGTTGGGGTATTTAACTTTCCTCTCAGACCTTGATCAACAACGTTCTTACCTTTAGATAATATCAGTTATAATAAAAATCGATATTCATTCTCAATATCCAAACAAATCCTCTTTTACTTATATATTGACGAAACATCATTTCTTTTTATATATGACAAATCTATTTCATCTTTATAACTCCGTCTAATTATGGAAATAAGACCTCAGTAAGGATAAAATTTTAAACTTCAAATTAAACTTAACTTACCATCGTTTACATACTTATTTAAACCCTCGCTTACTATATTAATGTTTTAAAACTTTATAACCCTTCGTTTACAACTTTTAAATCCCAAGATGTCACTTTATTCAACAAATATCAACATTTAAAAATGGTTAAAATAATCGATGTAAGTATGGTCGGTCTATCTCTGTTTATAACCCAATTAAAATAATATATTTAAAAATAGATTTAACACCTTTAATTCTATTTATTTACGGTAAATCTTCTTTTTATAAGAAAATGTATATTTAGGCCATCCACTGCCAGTTTCTTAACCAATACAGTCTATTGGTTAATAAAAACCCACCGTTGAATGTAGATTCAACAATCGATAACCAACTCAAAATCCATTCATCACGATTCAACAATCATATGAAAATAAATAATAATCAATACACTCATAGTGGTTGTAACAACCCGTATTTTCAATAACCTGTAATAACATAAATCGAGGCAGAATTTAATTCTAAAATGGGAATCAAGGGAAACGGGCTATGCCATTGTGTTCGTCTCGGAAAAATACGCGAAATAGAGTCCGAGTTTTCGAAAATCGGAGTCCGTATGACCAAGATATGGCCTCGCGAAGTTTCACGAAAATTCCCAAATTAAAGTATACTTAATTAAGTGAAATGGGTTGTGTAGATATATATATATATATATATATATATTATATTGATATATATATATATATATATAATTGAAAATTTAATAAATAAATATGCAAAAATGCTCAAAACAGCGAATTGGGAGAGGGGAATAACCGAACCGGCCGATTTTTGAAGTCGACCCGAGCTCGCTGGGTCGACTAGGGGTTAATCCAGGGTGTTTGGCTGTCAACCCGTGGGCCGATTCGCTCAAGTGCAGATTTTGCATTTGAATGGTTCTCATGGTCCATCTTTAATCTAAAGGCCCTAGATGGTTCCTACACTTGACTTCTTCCCCAAGACATGCTTTGATGGCTTGGATTGAATCTAGGGTTAATCCTATGGCCTATAACACTTGCCTAATCTATAAATAAGACCCTAACCTACCCTAATTCATTCATAATTAAACCTAGTGACTAAACTATGGCAAAATGCTAGCTCTCATGGCCTCCACTAATTTTATGAAGAGGGTTGCATACTAATCACTCTCTAATCAACTTCTAATCCCTTCTTAGCATCTTAATCTTCTTCATTTGGTGTTCAAAGTTGCTAGTTGTGAGTTTCTATCACTTTGATGATCTTTTGGTAAACTAATTAGATGAGATGTGATGAGATTTATGGTTTTGTATGTGGGTTAATGAGCTTTGAATCATATGATATGATGTTAGCATTAATCTTATGTTTATGCATGTTGAGTATGTAAGCTTATGCAAGTTTAATATGATGTATGTTATGTTTGCATGATGCTAAATATGCAAGTTGTGGGCTATGTAATCATATGCATGTTATGCAAGTTCATGGTAATATGCTATGCAAGTTACATGTTTGTTAATATGCAAGTTACATGTTTGTTAATATGCAAGTTACATGTATGTAAATATGCAAGTTACATGTTTGTTAATATGCAAGTTACATGTTTGTTAATATGCAAGTTACATGTATGTAAATATGCAAGTTACATGTTTCTTTATATGCAAGTTACATGTTTGTTAATATGCGAGTTACATGTATGTAAATATGCAAGTTACATGTTTATTAATATGCAAGTTCATGATGACACATTATGCAAGTCTATAAGCTAATATGCAAGTTTGTTATGCAAAATGAATATGTAAGTTATGTGACATATTATATGCAAGTTATGTGACATGTTATGCAAGTTCATATGCAAGTTATGTGTTTGTTAATATGCAAGATGGCACCTTTGAAACATGTTCATTCATATGCAAGTTGACACCTTTTATATGTGTTATATCATGAACGAAATTACGTGGGAACGATGGGGTGATTAAATGCATAAGTTAATAAGATTGTGTGAAATTAATATAATTATGCATAACACAAAATAAATAAACATAGTATGGGAATTTGCCTATTTGGTTAGGTGTACCCATACTATGTGTTGGGAATTTACCTATTGAGTTAGGTCTACCCCATGGGAATTTACCTATTAAGTTAGGTCTACCCATGTTAAGAAAACTTGACTAATTAGGGATAATTAATATAAAATTATGAGGGTGATTAATTAGGTGTAATTAATTGACTAAGACACGAGGTTGGACTCAGTTGTAGCGTAAAACTGCCCGGACCCAACCGGCTTAACCAGTTGCTACAAATGTTAGCCCAATGTGAGAGGTCTTAGGCACAAACTAAATACGTAATTAATGTAAAGACACGAGGTTAGACTCTGTTATGACATAAGGCTGCCCGGACCCAACCGGCTTAACCAGCGGTCATAAAAGACAGTCTAATGTGAGAGGTCTTTACAAAGGTTACGTTCTTAATTAATTAATTAAGAAACACTTAACCACATTAGCATGTAGAGGGACATGAGGGGTTAAGTGGGTGCCTCGGGTGGCATGAGAAAATCTAGTGGTTGCCTTGGGTGGCAATAGAAAATACGATTAGAATACTTAACCAAAATAGAACATGTAATTAAAACATGATTAAAGGGTTAAGTGGGATATACTAGAAAAAGGGACAAGCTTAGGTGGGTAGCTTGTGGAGGCCCATTTCAACCAGTAACCCATACGTATCTTTGTGGGCTCGACCCATGTCGAGGACGGGACACGCATACTGGGCTTGACTGTAAGAGGCAAACGGGTTAGCGGTGGCAACGCAAGTCCAACGGGCTTCATATGCGTGAGTGGGCCCGGGCTGGTAGGTAAGCCGTTGTTGCATCGAGTAGATATAAGCCGTGCACCTTTAGTTTCATCAGGTTGCCACATTGGGGAATGATACATCCCACGGTGGGGCCAGCACGGGTATCTACGTTAGGGAGCCGATCGAATGGGAAGTAGTGTGTACACCTAGTGGATTGTAGGGCCCCGTGGCGCCTACTTGGTCACCTAGGGGTACGCAGGTACTAATTAGTAAATTTTATAAGTCCTTGGGTGGGATCAACCTTTAAGTTAGGAACGACTGGTGTGGTGCAGTTTAGTAATTTACCTTAGGGAGGGTAGATGCGTCTTTATCCTTTATCTTCGTTTAGTTGACTGC
Organism: Allium sativum; assembly: GCA_030737875.1. NCBI lineage: Eukaryota > Viridiplantae > Streptophyta > Magnoliopsida > Asparagales > Amaryllidaceae > Allium > Allium sativum. The sequence goes on from CM060921.1 coordinate 727,685,897, forward strand.
TTAGGGTAGCCATTCATCCCTATATGTTACCGTATATCAGTTTATGTCTTCTCTGGTTACTTTAACGATTGTATTGTTAAAGTTATAGGACTCGCTCAGACTTATGTCTGACCCTGTTGTTTTTATCTTTTTCCCAACCCTCAGGTCCTACGGTGGATCCTAGCAGTAGTGGAGCTTGATCGGATTGCTGTTCCAGTCTTTAGGAGCTTGGATAGATGTAAAGCTCCAGTTATCCAGTTATCTTTTCTTTTGTTTGGCTATTGTATGAGAGTGGGATTATGTACTTCTTTATTTTGATGGATATTGTACTTGACCTTTATTGTGGTTTTATGATGTAACCAGACATGTTTTACTTCCGCTGTTATGAGATGATGTTTTAAAATTTCAAGTACTATTTATATCTGTCTTGTTGTAATTTTTCTGTTCTATATTCACTAAAATACTCCACCGATGCTATGGCATTCCCTTAGTGAGTGATCATAGCGGGAGTGGGGTGTTACACGTGGTATCAGAGCTTAAGGTTACCAGAACAGATAAAATTTTTGAGAAAAACTACTTTCTAAGAGTATTTTCGAAGAAAGTATTTTTAAAAGCATGTCTTCTAAGAGAAAAAGTTTTTGAAAAAGAAAAGCATAATCCCCAATAGCCATATCTTTATCTTTCGGAATCTCCTTTTTGAATCTTTCCTCTTTCGTTTCAGCATGGCTGAAGATCTTAACATCCCGGAGGGTTTAGTTATACCACTATGGTATAGGAGGTTGCAAGAGGCTAGGGCCGCGGCTGCGGGTCCGGCCAATGCTACTACACCAGAGACAACCGCTCCTCCTCCTCAGCCTAGAGTGGATAATTTTGCTAAGGTTTGCAAGGAGTTCAAGGCTATAGGAGGAAAACCTTTTCTTGGTTCAGAGACTTTCGTAGAGGCTAGAGATTGGCTTAAGGAAGTGGAAGAGTTGCTAGATATCTTTGAAGTGGAAGAGGGAAAGAAAGTCAAGTTGGCGGCTTGGTTAATGAAGGGAGAGGCCTCATTCTGGTGGGAGGTCACTAATGGAGAACGCCCTGTTGACTCTTGGGCAGATTTTAAGCAAAGGTTTGGGGCTAAGTTTCTCTCAAGGGCGGAAGAGAATCTGTTTATGGAGAAGTTCTTGAATTTGAAGCAAGGGAATCTCACGGTGAAAGAATATGTCAACAAATTCAATCAATTAGCAAGGTTTGGCATAGAGTTGGTGAATACACCGGAGAAGAAGGCTTTGAGGTTCGTTAGAGGCTTGAACGAACCATTGCAAGGAATAGCTATGACTCACATTCCTATGGGGGCCACTTTTGAGAAGCTTGTCTACATGGCACTTATGCATGAGGATGATAAGAATTCTAAGGCACCAGAGAAAAAGGGGGATCAGAAGAAACCGCAACAGCAACAACAAGGCAAGGGCGGAAAAGGCAATGGTGACAAAAAGAAGACGAAGAAGAAGTGCTTCAATTGTGGAACACCAGGACACCTCAGTAAGGATTGTCGCAAAAAGAAGAAGACCGGTTGCTTTCATTGTGGTGAAGCAGGGCATCTTGTGAAAAACTGCCCAAAGAAGGGGCAGAAGACGGGGTCTACCTCAGGAGGCCAGGTGCAAGCTCTTATAGCACCACCTCAGTCAGGGGGGCAAGTTCAGGTTCTCTCAGTTCCACCGATTCAGCAGAGAGGTAGAACTATTTCCGTTGAAAGTCTGGTTTTTCTGTTTGATCATCCAGTTCGTACTTTGTTTGACTCTGGCGCATCGCATTCTTTTATCTCATCATCGTTAGTTGAGTCACTGCACTTAGACACCAGTCTAGTTGATGATCCCTTGGTTGTCTCAAACCCAATTGGGGGCTCCATATATCTGTCTATGATATGTTTGGGTTTGAAGATTTCTATACTTAGCGTTGAGTTTAGATGTGATGCTTTTGTATTGGGCTTCACGGGCTATGGGTTGATCTTGGGCATGGACTGGTTATCCAGTAATGGTGCCGTTCTTGATTGCGAAAGGAGAGTTGTCAGGCTCATGACCCGCTTGGGTAACACTCTCGAGATCTCTTGCAATCCCATGGAATCTGTTTTGCTAAGTTATCTTGAATCGCTCGATGCTTCGGTCGAAAGTTTGTGTTCTGTCAGAGTAGTCCGGGAATATCCGGATGTGTTTGAAGAAGTAAAGGGTTTGCCTCCGAAGCGGGAGATAGATTTCCGAATTTATTTGGTGGATAATGCCAAACCAGTGTCTTTGCCAGTACGCCACATGGCTCCTCGTGAGAGAAGAGAACTTCATAAGCTAGTAGGGGAGTTGCTTGAGAAGGGGTTCATAAGGCGAAGTATATCGGAGTGGGGAGCTCCAGTAGTGTTTGCCACGAAGGCGGATGGGTCCCTCAGACTTTGTGTGGATTATAGGGAACTTAATAAGCTCACGAAGAAGAATAGACACCCATTACCGAGGATAGATGATCTCTTTGATCAGTTGGTTGGCGCGTCAGTATTTTCGCAGATGGACTTAGCTACAGGGTTTCATCAGTTAAGAGTGGCGGAGGACAGTATAGAGAAGACTGCTTTCCGGACTCCGGATGGTTTTTATGAGTGGCTAGTGATGCCATTTGGGTTGACAAACGCCCCCGCATACTTTGTTGATCTCATGAGTAGAGTGTTCAGAGAGTATCTGAATAAGTTTGTAGTAGTTTTTGTGGATGACATCTTGGTCTTTTCCAAGAATGAAGAAGAGCATGCCTTACATCTCAAGGAAGTGTTGGAGACTCTTCGAGCGCATAGTCTTAAAGCTAAATTCTCTAAATGCCATTTTTGGAGAAGAGAAGTGCGATTCTTAGGGCATGTGGTCTCTAAGGAAGGGATAGCTGTGGATCCCGCAAAGATAGTATCTATCCAGGATTGGAAAGTTCCTAGAAATGCTACCGAGGTAAGAAGTTTCTTGGGGTTGGCAGGATATTATAGGAAGTTCATCAAAGACTTCGCGAAGATATCAGCCCCATTAACCCGCTTGACGAAGAAGAATCTGGTTTTCTCATGGGATGTAGATTGTGATGATGCTTTCCGACGGTTAAAGAGAGCTTTGACCACCGCTCCAGTTTTAGTGCTTCCAGATGGGAGTAAGCCGTTTGTTGTTTATACCGATGCTTGTGGAACAGGATTAGGCGCAGTCTTGATGCAGGAGGGAAGGGTAATAGCCTATGGAGGGAGACAATTGAGAGTGCATGAGAAGAATTACCCTACCCATGATCTAGAGTTGGCCGCGATTGTTTTCGCACTTAAGTCTTGGCGCCATTATCTTCTTGGTGAGAGATTCGAGTTGTTCACCGACCATAAATCATTGAAGTACTTATTCTCTCAGAAGGATTTAAACTTAAGACAGCAAAGGTGGATGGAGTTCTTAGCATCCTATGATTTCGAGATAGCGTATACCCCTGGTAAGGGTAACATGGTGGCAGACGCCTTAAGTAGAAAAAGGCTATCTTTGAGTCCATTGTTCGTGGAACGACGAAGCTTGGAGTTTCTTTCTTTGTTTGACTTCAGACCTTCTGTTGATTTTGTACCTGGTTTGTTGGCATCCTTGGAGGTTAGACCTACTCTTTTGAGACGGATTGGCGAGGCTCAGCGAGACGACCCACAGTTGGTTGTGTTGGTAGAGAAGCTTATAAGAGGGGAGTCGTCCAGCCATTTGGGTAGATACACCATAGATGATAAGGGATGGTTGCATAGAGACGGTAGACTTTGTGTACCGCAAGATGAGGGTTTGAAGAAGGCTATTTTGGATGATGCACATCGTTCAAGAATGACTATTCATCCCGGTGGAGACAAAATGTACCAAGACATGAAGAGAGTTTTCTTCTGGGCCGGTATGAAGAAAGATGTGGCCGAGTATGTGGCTAGATGCTTAGTGTGCCAACAAGTTAAAGTGGAGCAAAGGAAACCCGGTGGGTTGCTACACCCATTGGAAGTTCCACAGTGGAAGTGGGATAGTGTCTCGATGGATTTCATCGACGGGTTACCGAGATCGAGGAAGGGCAATACGGGAATTTGGGTTGTGGTAGACAGACTTACCAAGAGTGCCCATTTTATACCCGTAAAGAGTAAGAGGACCGCTCCATGGCTTGCTTCAGTCTATGTTAGGGAGATTGTTAGATTGCATGGCGTACCATCCAGCATTGTGAGTGATCGAGATCCTATCTTCACTAGTGAGTTTTGGAGAAGTTTGCAAGAGGCGGTAGGGACTCAGTTGTGTTTGAGCACCGCATATCATCCTCAGACGGACGGTTAGACCGAGAGGGTGAACCGTATCTTAGAAGATCTTTTGAGGCTTTGTATCTTGGATTTTGGAGGTACATGGGAAGAACATCTTCCTTTGGTGGAGTTCGCATATAATAACAGCTTTCAGTCCAGTATTGGTATGGCTCCTTTCGAAGCTCTTTATGGAAGGCCTTGTCGATCTCCTACATGTTGGTGGGAATCTACGGATAAGATCTTGCTTGGGCCGGATATGGTTAGAGAGACTTCAGAGAAGATTGATTTAATTCGAAAAAGGATGAAAGCAGCGCAAGATAGACAGAAATCTTATGCGGATCGGAGAAGGACGGATCTTGAGTTTGAGGTTGGGGACATGGTTTTTGTCAAAGTATCTCCATTGAGAAATGTTGTTCGCTTTGGGTCCGTAGGGAAGTTAGCACCGAGATTTGTTGGGCCGTTTCCTATTAAGGAAAGGATTGGACGGATGGCATATAGGGTGGAGTTGCCCGACAGACTTAGTGGTGTTCATGATGTATTCCATGTATCACATTTGAGGAAGTGCTTACATGAGACCGCGGAGGTGGTAGAGCCGAGCTTGCTTAGAGATGTAGAGGTAGAGCGTGATGCGACGATTCGACGAGCTCCTACTCGCATCCTTGGGTCAGAAACTAGGAAGTTGAGGAACAGAGAAGTTCAGCTAGTTAAAGTGCAATGGGGAGATGACGAAAGCAATGCTACTTGGGAGACGGAAGCAAAGATGCGTTCTTTGTATCCATTTCTTTTTGAGAGTATGTCTTTTAACTTCTCCTTTATTGCTTGTCTAGTACTTATCTTATCTTTAGTATATCCTCTCGCTAATACCTATGACCTTTAGATAGGGTAAAACCTATGGTTGAAACATGTGTTTGAAACATGTTATGGTTGATGGATGCATATGGATGCAATTGTTTGCTAGTGGTTGCTCGTGGATGCATATACACACACATTAGGCACTAGATCGGCTCAGTCACTTCATGTTGCATATTGCATAAATGGATGTGGTAGTTAGATTGATGGATGTATCATGGCTGTGTTATCATATGGATGATGCATTTTTGTGTATGGTTGTGCACGCATGTAGAAATTTGTATGTGTCAATAGGGTTTCGCATACATATTGGATGCATGGCACTATCATGGTTTGCATTAAGGAGGTTTACTGTATCAGTAACCGCCTGATTTTCGCATTAGGTAAGTACATATACACACACTTTTGCATATATCCATCCAGCATTTAGAATCTTGTAAGGACAATGATTGCTCGTGGATGATGCTTTGAGTAGATGGATGATTGGATGGTAGGATACGTTCTTCCTAACTTGAAGATTTCGGGGACGAAATCCTTTAAGGAGGGGAGAATGTAACAACCCGTATTTTCAATAACCTGTAATAACATAAATCGAGGCAGAATTTAATTCTAAAATGGGAATCAAGGGAAACGGGCTATGCCATTGTGTTCGTCTCGGAAAAATACGCGAAATAGAGTCCGAGTTTTCGAAAATCGGAGTCCGTATGACCAAGATATGGCCTCGCGAAGTTTCACGAAAATTCCCAAATTAAAGTATACTTAATTAAGTGAAATGGGTTGTGTAGATATATATATATATATATATATATATATATATATATATATATATATTGATATATATATATATATATATAATTGAAAATTTAATAAATAAATATGCAAAAATGCTCAAAACAGCGAATTGGGAGAGGGGAATAACCGAACCGGCCGATTTTTGAAGTCGACCCGAGCTCGCTGGGTCGACTAGGGGTTAATCCAGGGTGTTTGGCTGTCAACCCGTGGGCCGATTCGCTCAAGTGCAGATTTTGCATTTGAATGGTTCTCATGGTCCATCTTTAATCTAAAGGCCCTAGATGGTTCCTACACTTGACTTCTTCCCCAAGACATGCTTTGATGGCTTGGATTGAATCTAGGGTTAATCCTATGGCCTAAAACACTTGCCTAATCTATAAATAAGACCCTAACCTACCCTAATTCATTCATAATTAAACCTAGTGACTAAACTATGGCAAAATGCTAGCTCTCATGGCCTCCACTAATTTTATGAAGAGGGTTGCATACTAATCACTCTCTAATCAACTTCTAATCCCTTCTTAGCATCTTAATCTTCTTCATTTGGTGTTCAAAGTTGCTAGTTGTGAGTTTCTATCACTTTGATGATCTTTTGGTAAACTAATTAGATGAGATGTGATGAGATTTATGGTTTTGTATGTGGGTTAATGAGCTTTGAATCATATGATATGATGTTAGCATTAATCTTATGTTTATGCATGTTGAGTATGTAAGCTTATGCAAGTTTAATATGATGTATGTTATGTTTGCATGATGCTAAATATGCAAGTTGTGGGCTATGTAATCATATGCATGTTATGCAAGTTCATGGTAATATGCTATGCAAGTTACATGTTTGTTAATATGCAAGTTACATGTTTGTTAATATGCAAGTTACATGTATGTAAATATGCAAGTTACATGTTTGTTAATATGCAAGTTACATGTTTGTTAATATGCAAGTTACATGTATGTAAATATGCAAGTTACATGTTTCTTTATATGCAAGTTACATGTTTGTTAATATGCGAGTTACATGTATGTAAATATGCAAGTTACATGTTTATTAATATGCAAGTTCATGATGACACATTATGCAAGTCTATAAGCTAATATGCAAGTTTGTTATGCAAAATGAATATGTAAGTTATGTGACATATTATATGCAAGTTATGTGACATGTTATGCAAGTTCATATGCAAGTTATGTGTTTGTTAATATGCAAGATGGCACCTTTGAAACATGTTCATTCATATGCAAGTTGACACCTTTTATATGTGTTATATCATGAACGAAATTACGTGGGAACGATGGGGTGATTAAATGCATAAGTTAATAAGATTGTGTGAAATTAATATAATTATGCATAACACAAAATAAATAAACATAGTATGGGAATTTGCCTATTTGGTTAGGTGTACCCATACTATGTGTTGGGAATTTACCTATTGAGTTAGGTCTACCCCATGGGAATTTACCTATTAAGTTAGGTCTACCCATGTTAAGAAAACTTGACTAATTAGGGATAATTAATATAAAATTATGAGGGTGATTAATTAGGTGTAATTAATTGACTAAGACACGAGGTTGGACTCAGTTGTAGCGTAAAACTGCCCGGACCCAACCGGCTTAACCAGTTGCTACAAATGTTAGCCCAATGTGAGAGGTCTTAGGCACAAACTAAATACGTAATTAATGTAAAGACACGAGGTTAGACTCTGTTATGACATAAGGCTGCCCGGACCCAACCGGCTTAACCAGCGGTCATAAAAGACAGTCTAATGTGAGAGGTCTTTACAAAGGTTACGTTCTTAATTAATTAATTAAGAAACACTTAACCACATTAGCATGTAGAGGGACATGAGGGGTTAAGTGGGTGCCTCGGGTGGCATGAGAAAATCTAGTGGTTGCCTTGGGTGGCAATAGAAAATACGATTAGAATACTTAACCAAAATAGAACATGTAATTAAAACATGATTAAAGGGTTAAGTGGGATATACTAGAAAAAGGGACAAGCTTAGGTGGGTAGCTTGTGGAGGCCCATTTCAACCAGTAACCCATACGTATCTTTGTGGGCTCGACCCATGTCGAGGACGGGACACGCATACTGGGCTTGACTGTAAGAGGCAAACGGGTTAGCGGTGGCAACGCAAGTCCAACGGGCTTCATATGCGTGAGTGGGCCCGGGCTGGTAGGTAAGCCGTTGTTGCATCGAGTAGATATAAGCCGTGCACCTTTAGTTTCATCAGGTTGCCACATTGGGGAATGATACATCCCACGGTGGGGCCAGCACGGGTATCTACGTTAGGGAGCCGATCGAATGGGAAGTAGTGTGTACACCTAGTGGATTGTAGGGCCCCGTGGCGCCTACTTGGTCACCTAGGGGTACGCAGGTACTAATTAGTAAATTTTATAAGTCCTTGGGTGGGATCAACCTTTAAGTTAGGAACGACTGGTGTGGTGCAGTTTAGTAATTTACCTTAGGGAGGGTAGATGCGTCTTTATCCTTTATCTTCGTTTAGTTGACTGCTTAGGGTAGCCATTCATCCCTATATGTTACCGTATATCAGTTTATGTCTTCTCTGGTTACTTTAACGATTGTATTGTTAAAGTTATAGGACTCGCTCAGACTTATGTCTGACCCTGTTGTTTTTATCTTTTTCCCAACCCTCAGGTCCTACGGTGGATCCTAGCAGTAGTGGAGCTTGATCGGATTGCTGTTCCAGTCTTTAGGAGCTTGGATAGATGTAAAGCTCCAGTTATCCAGTTATCTTTTCTTTTGTTTGGCTATTGTATGAGAGTGGGATTATGTACTTCTTTATTTTGATGGATATTGTACTTGACCTTTATTGTGGTTTTATGATGTAACCAGACATGTTTTACTTCCGCTGTTATGAGATGATGTTTTAAAATTTCAAGTACTATTTATATCTGTCTTGTTGTAATTTTTCTGTTCTATATTCACTAAAATACTCCACCGATGCTATGGCATTCCCTTAGTGAGTGATCATAGCGGGAGTGGGGTGTTACAGTGGTCAATCAATAATGATTCAAGTGTCCAATCTAATTCAAACACGTTTATGTAACCAACAAGATAAGTTACCTTTATTGAAAATCATCGTTAAAAATAACGATGTTATTTTATTTAAATTAAACCACGTTTAATTTAAATAAATGATATAACAATATATATATCAACATCCAACCAATCATCAGATCAATCAATACTTAGCAAAACATGGCACACGAATAATAAATCCAATTTATAAAAATTATAAATGAGATTACTGAGTGAGTTAAACTCACCTTTGATTTTGATCCGTCGATTAAACGCACTGTTTTTAATTAAATTAAACAGCCATTTAATTTAATTAAAAATTACTGGTGCTTTCTATCTCGTCCAGACCAGCTCCATCTCGTAGCCCTCGTCTTTACTGTTTCAACAAAACCAACGGTTCGAAAACTGATAACGTATGTGCGATATACGGTATTAAAATGGTTGTAATATAATTAAAATAAATTAATTTAAATTTTTTTTAAACAAAAATTGGGCATTTTACCTTCGTTTGGCCCGCTACCCTTCCAGCCCGTTATCCACACACAAAAACCCTCCCCCATCGTACGCCAGCCCATTCCAATCTCCAGAAAAAAATCGACGCCTCCAAAACATACTCCAATGGCCGAACCCTAGCCGCCTTATCACCTTCCTGCTCTTCGACGAGGTCAGTTGCGTCGCCATCCCCTACTCAACCTCCTCCCTTCCTCGGTCTTCCCTTCTCCCTCTCCCAACAATCTACAAACCCCCCCCCCCCCAAATCAATTTTCTCAACACGCAAAAGTCACGGCAGTTCGATGATCAACCCTGAGTCTCCCAAATCCACTTTAGATCATCCACAGCTCAAAACAAAACTCCCCTTCGAAGATTCGACCTACCCTAGTGCGCGGCCTCGAACCAAAAGCAACAGAAAATCCACAGAGCTGAGCACGTGAAATTACAATGAAGCTAAGTATTTTAAATTAATATTTTTGTTTTGATTTCTATGGTTCGAACCGTTTTTTCTTCTTGTTTACTGGTGTTGTTCAAACCGTTTTTGAATTGATGCAATCTCTTTGCGCGATACACGTATTTATAGCAGTAGATTGAGATAAGATCACTGTCTATCATAATTTATTTTAGATAGGCTGGCTACTAGGTTTAGGCCATTGGGGTTTTCTCTGATTTGAAATAGTGATGGACATTGACGGTTCAAATAGAAAATCTTGTGAATCAGTATTAAAATTTCAATACTTTTGATTTGTTGAAATGGGACAGTGGTTTAGATATATAGGTTAGATGAGGTTAGGTCTATGACATGTTTATTTCAATGCAGAAATTTGAATTTGTATGAAATCTTATGCTCAGATGTATAAATACCTCTTTGTTGTGTAGATAGAATATATCTATATACATCAATCCATTGTCTATAAATTTTGTGTCCCATAACAAAGATATGGCAGTAGTGAATTGGTACATGGGATCCACTCTTTTGACTTGTCTGCATAGATTTGATATTGAATATATACATAAATTTGAGATCTTAGTTGTTCTTGTACTTAGGATTGATGCAAATATATATATATATATATATATATATATATATATTTAGTTATTCAAGATTTGTTCTCTTTAACTGATCAGCTAATTCTTTAGTTGTTACTGTTTCCTTTAGCTGTTGACTTTCTATTTTCATAGCTGTTGTAAAAATGCTTCTAGCTATTTAATTATTCATGGTCTATGCTTGGAAAAATTTCAATTTACTGTTTCATTGATGAAACAAGTCATGCAACCATGTTTTTTTTAAATGAACTGTTTCCTCTTTCTTCTTTTTAGATCCTATCTAGACTTAGCTGTTTAGCTATATTAGCTGTGCAGTTCTATGTACATGAATTTGTAATGTGCATATATATTTTAACTGTCTTGATTTTAGTTGTTTTGATTTGCTTGGCAGAAAGATGAATTGTCTTATCTTCACTGTTTTGCATTGTACACAAATGTATAGGCTTTCCTTTTGCTACATGTATTTTCTTGTCACCATTAGCTGTTCAATTTTTACTGTTCTTTCTTTTTCTGTTTTTTTTGTTCATTTATGTACCAAGTTAGCTTTTCCTGATTGGAAATCTTCTTACTGTTTCAGGAAAGGGATGAACAAGTGGAGGACATACAAGAAATTTTTTGCTGCACGTGGTGTCCATTAGGCTTTGTGTTAGACAGATTTTTTTTTAATTTGCAATGTACCAATCTGTTATGTACATTATTATCTTGTTTATCCTTTGTATTCACATTTATGTATGAACACTTTGCTTTTCTTTTGTATTCTCCTTTGTACAACAATAATATGGATAAATATGTTGTTTTTTCTTTTACATTAACAAAATATCAGTTTCACATTTTTATGCATTCATGTTATATGTAGCGACTTTTATGTATTCATGTTTCCTTTCGTTTCCTCTTAGCCGAACCAAGAGAGATGTGGATGGTATGTATATGTGAATATAAATAGATATGCATCGAGGCATGGTGTTAAACTATGAATTATGTTAAGATGGGTTTAATATTTTAAATCTCATATGATTTCGATACAATTTAGATTAGTTTCTAAACCGCTAACTTATTGATAATAAATTTATACCATTGTATTAAAACAAACGGCTTCAATTCCAACAGTATAAAATTTAAAACTCAACAATTAACGTTCTGGGTTTTAAAACGATATTCTATCTATATAAAAACCCTTTTATATAAATAAAACGTTAAAATTAAAAACGATTTCATAGCGACTATATTAAAATTTAAATTAGCCATAACTAACAAATAAAAATACGAAATCTGAATTTTTCTCCTTCGTAGGAAATTAATAATCGATACGGTTTCAGCGTTTCTCGTTTTACAGAAATCCGATTATATATCGGATCCTGTATATTCAGTTGAACTTCAAAACTCAATATTTCGAACTACCGCGCGATTTCGAGCTCGATTTATATTATAAATAAAATTAACGTTAAAACTTCGTTTTAAATAACGAATTAAATATTAAAACCCATTAATATTTCAAATAAAATATTTAAAATAATAAATAAAATTAAATATTCGACTACCAAAAATACGGGACGTTACACTGCACAAGTGTCACAGACTGGCTCGACTTCTTCAGTCGGTACCATGTACATCTATTGTAGGAATAGCTGTGAGTAAGTAAACTTTTTAATTTTTCTCTAATTTAATAATGCATTACATAATGTACTCTAATTTTTGCATTAACAGTTGGGAATTCGCGAATAGTGATTCGACATCTCGTACTATATCTAATATGCTTAAGGCCCGTTTGACATCATTTTGGCCTTGTTTCAGTACAATTTCTGCTAATATTAAGGATCATTGGTTTGACGAGTTTAAGGTAGAATAATTTTGAAATTCAGGTTCTTGCAATATTTAGTCCATTCATGATTAAGTTTTTCAATTTGTTTGATCCTAAAATCTTGTGTAGGCATTCTACACTTGGGATACCACCACTTCTTTTGCTGATGTCAGACTGTTATGGGATCAAAAGTATTCTTTGAAGTATAGGTGGATTGTTGGGGACATGAAAAGGTATAAAAAGAAGAATGCTTGTATAACAGATGAGGTATGGAAACAATTTTTAGCCTACTGGGAGAGGAAGGACGTGAAGGAGCTTTCTAAAAAGAACTCAATCGCTTGCAAGAAAAATCCAAGACCACATAGGTGTGGTTCTAAGTCAATGGCACAATGGATGTATGATATGGAAAGATACGATAATTGTTCAGATGAGGTATGAAGACATCTTTTTTTACGTCGATCTGAATATTCGAAATATGTAGCTGTCATTGTCACTGAATCGTTATATTTATACAGACCGACCTATGCTATAGTGTATATATTTGTAGAATTTTTTTTGCAGAGTTCTTAGCAATTTGTATTTTTTTCAAAAGGATTCAAAAATATATGTTTTGAGTCTTTTGACTATGTAAAGATACGATAATTGTTCAGATTTAATTTTCAAAAAAAAAACTAACTTTTTTCCGCCGAAGCTTGAAACAAAATAGGGATGTTATTTAAATCATGATATGAAGAAGGTTTTTCACATATCAAAATCTGAAAAGAAGAGTCAAAATTCCGCCGATGTTGATATGTGGTTCTCTAACGGTCACAATGAAAATTTTGTCCATGGAAAAGCATTTTGAAATATACTAATCATCTTTTGAGTGCACTAAGTATCTCACATTTAAAATACAGTTTCCGCAGCGGAAACTGAGGTTGCTATGCAACCTGCTGTGCAACCTCAGGTTGGACAGCAGCCTGAAGTTGCTGTGCAACTTCAGGTTTGTGCAGCCTGAAGTTGCACAACAACTTCAAGTTGATGTGCAACCTCAGGTTGCACAGCAAGGTTTGTGCAACCTGAGGTTGCATAGCAACTTGCTGCGGAAACTGAGCCGAAATGGATTAGTTTCCACAGCGGAAACTGAGCCGAAATGGCTCAGTTTCGCTGAGCCTTAAGGCTCAGCTGAAACTGAGCCTTAAGGCCAGTTCCGCTGAGCCTTAAGGCTCAGCGAAGCTGAGTCGTTCAGCTCAGTTCGGCTTAGCCATAAGGCTCAACAAAACTGAGCCGTTTCGGCTCAGTTTCGTTGAGCTTTATGGCTCAGCTGAAACTGGGCCTTCAGATCGGTTTAAGGCTCAGCGAAACTGACCATTCTACTTTATTACAATATGAAATTATTTGGATTACGGAACTGAGCCTTAAGGCGCCGCGAAACTGATCATATTACTTAATTGCAATATGAAATGTATTCATTGTACTAATTGGATTAAAAATTTTGTGTGTAGATATACAAAGACAATACATACACCGTCAGGATTGGAGTTCCAGATAATACAGAGAAGCTTGTGAAGGAAGTTGAAGAGCTAAGGGATAAAAATCAAGAAATGAATGTCACTATTAACCAACTACAAGAACAAATGAGTTCTGTGCAAGAGTTTATACAAGGGATGCGGCGAGAGCAAGAACCGCATATATGACATACTTTATAAATTAATCTTATTTTGGTAGTGTGTTTGATGTTCTATTTGTGTAAGATACATTACACGATGTTTGAATTAGATGAAACGATCATGTTTGAGTTATGTAACAACTTTATTTTATTTTTTATTGGACATGATTTGTTTTAAATATATTTGTAGCAAGTTTATGGTAATTCGACCATGATATTCATTTTACATCAATGTTTTATTGATATATATATATATATATATAGCTATGATTTTGCATATGTTCGGCTTTGTTATGATTTGTGGTAGACGAAGATAAATATAAAACAACATTTTTGGTGTACGGTGATGTAGGGAATGCGTAGGGAAGGAGTAAGGATGCATATGAAATTTGGCGTAGGGACGGCTTAGAGAATTTGGCGTAGGGACAGCGTATGGAACTTGGCGTAGGGACGACGTAGGGAATTTGGCATAGGATGGCGTATGAAACTTCGCGTAGGGACGACGTAGGGAATCTGGCGTAGGGATGACGTATGGAACTTGGCGTAGGGATGGCGTATGGAACTTGGCGTAGGGATGACGTAGGGAGCTTGGCGTAGGGAACTTGGCGTAGGGAAATATTTGCGACGAGCTGTTTTCCGACTTCGTATTTGGCATAGGGATGGCGTAGGGTAATTCATTTCCCTACGCCATCCCTACGCCAAATTGGCGTATGCAATTCAGTATTGTTTTGTAGTGTTTTCTCTTCTTTGATTCGATAGAAGGAGAAAACATTCTCGTGGATACAAATAGAGGCTCAGCGCCTTGTTGAGCTCTTCGATTCGACGCATCAATCGTCTTCTCGCTTCCAGATTCCTATGAATATTCATGGATTCGCTGTAACAAGTACATACAATAATCTACATTAATTTCGATTCCATTTTATTGCATAATTCCTAGATTTAATTTTGTTAAATCGTCAAATTGGGTTAAAACGATTAGATCCAAGATACCCTACAGCATATGTTGAAAATAGAGTATATATCGTAAAGTAAAAAATTAGGTAGGAATTAGTTATATTTTTATTATAAGATTATTAGTGCAGTATTCAGTTCGGCTCGGTTTAATATGGTAGGGTCAACCGTTCAGATTGCAACCGAACCATATCATTGCGGGTCGGTTCGGTTTGAGGTATTTACTTTAGAAAGAGGATTCGGTTCGGTTTTCCACATCGCTTTTGCGTTCGATCTGGGCGTTTTCATTGTGGTATGGTCTATGCCCACCTCTAACTTACACACTCCACTTTGGCTAGATCTATTCACACCCCAACTATTGCTTTACCCACCCCACATTTAAATAAAATTTATCATACCTCATCCTTTGCTTTTCCCATCCAAAAATATACCGTAACTACCCTTTGTTTTATACTTGTAAAAGAAAAAATATTAATAATGAAATGAAATAAGACATGAAATCCAAAAACAACAAAACCGTAATTCGTAATTACTTTTTTATTTGTTTTAATAAATAGCATGATAAAATATAGCATCATTTTCCTATAAATCATAGTTGTCCTCAGTCAACTTTATTATTCTCGTCTTATTTTGCCATTTCGTTATGATTTAAATGCTTAATAAAATGAGATGATGAATAGGTTAAATTTAACAATATATGAGAGTAAATAGGTTATTTTATTTTTTAAACTTATGATGGGGAGAGAAAAGGAAAAAAAGGGTTGTAAGTAGAATTACCGCTCGATTTTTCCTCTCCTCCTCTTTCATAACTCCTCGCAAATTATTCCATTTTATTTGCTTCTCTACTGCAACCGCTTCCCACTCCAAATTCCCTAAATTCATTACTGCCGCATCCCCCAAATTTTATTACCTTCCCATTTGTTCATTCTTTCAACATTTAATCCCCTAATTTGGGACGCTATCATTCGACCAAAATCCTATCTCCGGTGACATTACCCACTCAACCCATCCCTATTCTGCCTTTTGAATTTTTATGCAAAACTTAAGCAACCAATTATCGCCCCGTGACATGTTGGAGTAGGTACTGACCAACTTGGATGTTTAATCCACACTGCGTACGGGTTAGCAGCAAATTTGAGGTTAGTTTGACACTTACAAAATTTTGGGTTATTACATCTGATTTTATGTGGTGCAACGTCAAATTTGTCCTTCCAATTTTGACCAGCGAGGTTTAAACTCTGATAGACCGACTATCTATGGACTTCAATGCCAGGTTGTTTTTCATTTATTTTCCTGACATAATTTGCTTCATATATGTTCTCTGCTTAGTTTGTACCTCGTATGTTATAGCGATTGGACATGTTAGAATGAGGTTGATTGATAACTGCGAATATACAGGTTTTGATTCATGTTTACATTAACTAACTAACAAAGTTGGTAAAGAAATATGGTACATGCATTTGATTGTTTGTTTTAAATTTTTTATTGCAATGGTAAAAATAATCGTGCTACTTAATGTTTTGTTTGTTGCTGTTATCGGGACGAACTAATTAAAGGGATTTTTTTTCTACTAATAATCTTTCAGTCCAAGTTTTGTTCTAGATTTTTGAAAGTTAGGAAGTTGTTTGCTTCAGTACCAGTTTTAGACTACCATTTACTTCTTATGCAAAGATCAACGATAGAACCTTTTACTTGCATCAACAATACAACCTTTTAATGAGTTAATGTGTACATAGACAGTAACAGATTGAATAGGTGCCACTTACATTTGCAAATTTATATATCATCAGAGAGCAAAAAATGAGCTGATCGACATCTTTGTGCACTTCCTAGTGATAGGTAAAAAAGAGATGTGCAGTAATCATATTTTTGAAAACTATAGTTGCCGTTGTAATCACAAGTGAATGCCAACGTTTTAATGTAAACTAATACCATTATTATTTTATAATACGTCATCGATAGGTTTGTAGGACAATGTTTTTGGACTAAGTAAAATATTTATTTCCTTTTTTTATACAATAATTAGTTTAGGCCACGGTAGTTTGATTCATATTAAAAACTGGGTGTTCTTAGTTTGTAGGACAGTAATAATCTAATTTTCACTTCACTAAAATTGTATTTAGTTGCTATATCTTGACTCTACATCTGTTTCCTATTATTTTTTCAGTCATGTATAGTCAAATTGAAATGATAAACTCTTTTAGCCCGGATTATTTTAGATTACTATAGTTTTTTAAGTACCATATCTTTTTTTTTCTTGAAAGCAAAAATGTGTGATCTTCTATAAAGAAGAGAGCGCACACACATATATATGTATAATAAAGAATAGTCCACAAAAACTGCCAACATGCCTGACAGGTAACCAAAAAAATAAACTACCTGGACTATGACTATATATATGTATAGAACAGTAGATAGATGAGCTCCGGATAAACCACCACCCATCATACTTCAAAATCAAGTTCTGGCAAGTCCACCACCCGATAGTGAAGTATATCTACTTCTACACAATATAATAGTCTCTCTCCACAAAATATACAATACAAGAGAACAGAACAACTCAAAGAATTATACAGCATATAACGACTGCCTAAACCCTACAGAGAGACTGAAATCCAATAATCTCTACGTCTACCACCAATCTTCAACAAGCTTCTTCTCTAAAAACACTCCTACCTGTAACCTGAAATAAAACTAAACAAGACATAAGCTAACAACACATATATGAATGTATACATTTATAAAGATATATACATGCATATATGTGTTAAGAAAAGACAATAAAGAGGAAAAACTAATTATAAAATGCACAACAACATATATAAACAACAAATACACATTATATTATACCTAAAATACTTATAAATTCTAATAAACAAATTCAAATTATTCCTAACCTTAAACAGGAATCTGCCAGACATAGGCTCCCTATGCATTTTATAATAAGGATTAGTCATCCAATCCAAACAAAATAAAACTATCATAACAATAAGATTATCTCCAGAATCAGAATCAGAATGAAACATTTTATGGTTCCTATCAAACCAAATAACAACTAATAATGGTCACAAGCGTATCAAAGAATATATCTATTCTTAGGATTAAAACTAAATCTGAAACAATTCCAGTAACAATCACAATTAGTAAAATTAAGAGAAAAACTAAATACGAATATCCTTAAAACCATAATTAAAATATAGATAGTTTTAATACAAGTAGAAAAGAGATGATCAAAATTTACATCAAATCGATTACAAAAACAACAGTTACTATCAAAAATAATATTTTTCTTGCTCAGATGCTCTACAATGTTTAATTTCTTATGCATAATCAGCTACATATGAAATTTGGCTTTGGATGGAGCATCAGTCTTCCAAATGAATTTGTAATTTAAAATCTTAACGTCCGTAAAATTTAGGAACTTATACATAGATCTAGAAGAGTATTCCAGACTCCTATCAAATCCCCAATACATACCATCTCTATTATTGTCAATATGATATTGAATTTAAGACAAAACAAGGCAAACTGCCTAAGCACTAAACCATCCAAAATATTTTCAAATGTAAATTCCCACGAGGGGTTTGAATTTTCTCTATAAACATCTTTAACCAAGGCATTTTTAAAGTAACAAATCTCAGATAATTCTTTAAATTCAATTTTAAGGGGTAATCTATAAATCCAAGAATCATGCCAAAAAATGTATTATCTCTCGAATGGACAACCAAATTAAAACCTGAATTAAAAAAATCAAAACAATTCAAAACGAACTTCCAAAAATAAGAAATCCTATTGTTCCTAATATAACCAGTATCAAATAAAATATTATTCCCGCTATAATAAAATTTAGAAACTAAGCGTTTACAAGTAGCCATCACTATAGGATTTCTATAATTCCATAACCATTTAGCTAGCAAAGACGAATTAAAATTATATAAATTGATAACCCCGATACCCTCTTCCTTCTTCGATCTACAAACCTCCCAATTAACTAAACATTGATAACCTCTACAAAAGTTAACTCCATTTCAAAGAAAATTCCGTCTAATTCTATCAATTTTTTCAATAACCCATTTAGGAAAACGATGAATAACCATCCAATACAGAGGAATAGTTGATAGCACCGAATTAATAAGCACTAATCTACCTGCTCTTGAAAGAAATCTGTGATTCCAACTCGATAATCTACTAATCTTATTATAATAATCACTCAGTCCTCCTTCTTAAGCTTCGAAGGTCTAATCTTAAAACCCAAATAATCGAAAGGGAAACTCATTAAAGAACAGTTTAAGGTATTAACAACTTGCTCTTCAACCTTTTCAAAATCATTTAAAACCGTAATTGAACTTTTATCAAAATTAATTGTAAGACCAGAAAGCATCTCAAAACCGTAAAGAATAAATTTCAAAGTAATAATATATTTAGGTAAATGGGAAGACAATAATAGAGTATCATCCGCAAATTGAAGAATAGATAATTCATTACTAAAATCTCTATTATCTACAAAACCTAATAAACCTTTACCAACCGCTCTCATAATAATTTTGGTAAAAACGTCGATAACAAGATTAAACAACATAGGCGATAATGGATCGCCTTGTCTAATCCCCCTCTTAGATTGAATTTCTTACCTAATACACCATTAACTATTGTTGACGGGAAAAATTGACGCACGCCAACACCCAATGTGCGAGTGTGAACAATTATCAGAATAAGCAGTAAATAATGTAAATGCAAGGAGCAAAGCTTTCATAGTAGTTCGGCACTAATGCCTACGTCCACTTTATAATTCTCATTCATCATATCTTTGATCGATTACAAAAGATGTTACAATATTTGTGCACAAAGTTGTATGTATGGCGAACTTTGACTAAGTTGTCCTTCATCTTCCTTGGAGTGAGTTGACTTAGTCAACTATAGGCAAGGTAGGCTTTAGTGTCCAAGAGGTGTAGAGACGGTGTAGCAAGCCTTGCTAGTGCTCAAGTGTTGAAGGAAAACATGCATGTCATGTTTTAATTACTTGTCTCATCTCCCATGTCCATGTTGAAGGTGTTGGAAGCCATTAATGAGTTTTTGGAGCTCTTAACATCCAAAAATTCCAGGGGAGAAGCCCCCATTTGAAGGCCAAGGCTTGGGGTATTTATAGGAAGGAGGTTAGGTGGGAGTATGTGAGCAACGGGGCCCACAACAGTAATTTCCGCACCCAGAACGAGCCATGTGCAGGAAATTCGCACCTCCTGGTGCGGGTTCAAAATTTCGCACCCCTGCCCAGGGGTCGAAATTTTGAACCCACCAGGGGGTTCGAAATTTCGAACCCACTGGTTGGGTTCGAAATTTAGAACCCATTGGTGGGGTCCGAAATTTTGAACCCACTGGTGGGGTCCGAAATTTCTACCCCACAGGTGGGGTCCGAAATTTCGACCCCACAGGTAGGTTCGAAATTTCGACCCCACTGGTGGGTGTGAAATCTCGACCCCACTGGTGAGGTGCGAAATTGATAGTGGATGAGACGAAAATCCTGCTGTCGAGGGAGTCGAAGTCTCTGAATGTGAAGTGAAGGAATCTGCGGTTCTGCTTGTCCGAAGTAAAGGAATCTGAGCTTCCGGCATGAAGAAAATCGGATGAATCGGGCGGTGCCCATAGTCTCGACCTAACCGGGACTGTAGGGCCCCGAACCCCCACCGGTGCAGCGCCCGGACCCATTGGACGGCTCGGATGATTACTTGACTAAGAATCCATTGGGCCCGACAGGGGCCATCTGATAGAGGCTTCGGGTTTCCATGTGTTTGCAACGCGACTTCGACCCAACTTCTTTGTGCTTTTTGACGCTTGAGCATGTCGCTTACGAAATACTCGACGTGTAACTGCTTTGACAAAAAAGCATGTCAACAACTATTATATTGGAACAACCCGATCTGAGTAATAATATGATCCAATTTGTCCATCTCATACCAAAACCCCTAGCTAATAGAAGTTCACAAATAAAATCCCAGTCCAAGGAATCAAATGCCTTTTCAATATCTATTTTCAAATTAGCGCATGTAAAATTATTCTTAACACATAAATTAACATATTCTTGAATCGCTGCTACCCCATCCACAATATTTCTACCTTTTATAAACGCAATTTGTGAGCAATCAATAAGATCATATATCTTTAAACTCAGTCTATTCGCTTATACTTTTGTTATTATCTTAACTGAACAGTTAATTAAAGAAATTGGTCTAAAATCTTTTAATGTATTAGCACCTAATTTCTTATGAATAAGAATAACATTAGCAAAGTTGAATCTACCAATTTGAAGGTCCCCATTATAAAAATCATTAAAAAGATTGATAACATCATATTTCAAAAAGTCCCAAAATTGTTTATAAAAAAGAATAGGAAAACCATCCGGACCAGGAACTTTATCACTTGGCATATCGTTAATAGCCTTCAAAATTTCATGTTCTGAGAACGGTTTGTCTAAATTAACCAAATCTATTCTGAAATAATAAGGATAAATCTCCTTCCAATTAATGCTAATTCTACTCTTAATTTTAGACCCAAATATCTATCTATAATATTTTGTAAAAGCTTCATTTACGTCTTTCTAAACAACAATTCAATATCATCGACAACTAAAGAGTGAATGAAATTGTTACTCCTCTTATTAGCCATACTATGAAAAAATTTAGTATTATTATCCCCCTCTTTTATCCATTGAATACGAGCCCTTTGCTTCCACATAACCTCTTCTATCTCAAGAATAGTTTAAGGTCATTTTTAAGGTTGCAAAGTTTGTCTCGCTCACTAGGCTTAAGAATCCTATTATCACTAATCTTATTAAGGTCAAACATCTCATAAATAATCTTATCTTTCTTAATTCTAACACTACCAAAAACAAATTTATCCCATCTTTTAAGAAAAAACTCTAAGTTTGCCTGATTTCGCAACAAAGATCTTAGCCGAATTACTAGCATACATATTATTATAATAAAGTAAAGAATTCCATTTAAGAGCAACTAAATTAGAAAAGCTAGAATCTAACGACCACATTTTCTCGAATTTAAAGCTATTACTAATGGTAAAATTAGACTCACAAGAAAGAATAATAGGACTATGGTCCAAGTATAGAAAAGGTAATACTTTCACTCTACAAAAAGAGAATCTCTCCTCAATCTCGTTACTAATGAAAAAACGATCTAGTAGCGCAAAAGAAGGAACATTTTTAACATTAGACCAAGCATACGACCTATTATTAAGCGGCACCTCAATCAAATTATTATTAACAACAAATTCAATGAACTCCTCCATATCCGAGAAATCATCTTCACAAGGTGATCTCTCCCCCAAAAATCTAGTTACGTTAAAATCTCCCCCACAGTCCATTTATCTTAGGCTAGATTTCTAAAGTCTGAACATTCTTCCGACAAAATTCTCCTCTCGATTTTTGTGTGAGGCCCATAAACATTTGTAATACCTAAGATAGAATTATCTACGAGTGAAGATAATAGTATATGCAAAGAATGCTTCTTATGAAATTCCTGAAGAAGCCTAAATTGATTCTCTCTCCAACCTATCATTAATCCCCCTGCGCTACCAATAGAAGGTAGACAAGCCCAATTACGGAAGTGGGATCCCCCTAATCTCAAATAAAATCTTAAATCAGGGTTTTCTATTTTCGTCTCCTGTAATAACGCGATATCAATATGATAATCTTTAGAAAAAGATCTTACTTTATCACATTTCTTAAGGTCGTTAAGACCTCTAATGTTCCAGCTAACTAATCTCATCATCTCAAGGATCTAGCCCTCTCTATTTCTCTGTTCCTAATAAACTCGGAATTTAACTCTAGATCAGTAAAAATAAATCCTGTATCATCGACTAATTGGCATAACTACCTAGTAGATAAACAACCTAATGCGAATGGTGTATAGTTACTAACATAAACAGAACACATACCTGAGCCTGTATTCGAAGTGCTACTACTGGCATTTGAATCAGGGTACCTAGCATATGAAGATGATGCATTGGATCTAATCCTGACACTTCGACGAACAAGCCCACTATCAGGGATCACTGTCTTTCGTCTGCTTCTTCTAGCCAAAGGTGTAGCTACCAAAGTACTGCTCGAATAAGCCACATCGTTGCCTGCTACCAACTCCAATTTCTCCACAAAAATAAATCCATCCAATGAATCCCCGATGTCTCTCAACAAATTTATGAATATAAAAGTACCCGGAAAAAAAGGTCCAGGCGATAATGAGATATTAATTGTAATGACCCGCATTCTACGCATCGGGGGATCGTAGAATATTTATTTCTTTCCCGTATAAAGTCGTATGGTCATGTAACTTTGGGAAACATCCATTAGAGTCATCTCCCATGTTCATGATTTGTGTCGATTTTTAAATGACTATTTTGCCCCTGGTTGGTACTGTTTTGGCCATTACTTTTGATTGGAAAGGAATTCTGACCTGAAACCACTTCCATTTGATTCGTTTGATGGTTTACCTTTCCGTAGAGTGGTCACAATAGCCAAACGGACTTACCGTTTGGGAGATATGGCTGAAATAAGGTTTGGAGGGTGAAAAACTGCTTAACCGGGCCAAATCGGGTGATTAGTGAGTAGGCCCATAACCCATTTCGGGATTAGGGTTATGGGAAGGCTGAAATGAGATAGAGGATCATTCCATTTCAGTTTTCTAGCCTCCACTTATCACCAAGAAACCGTAAAAATGGCCTCCAACCTCTAAATCACCTCCAAATCATCTTTTGGTCAAGGATTAAGCTTAGCAACCTCTAATCAAGGGAGATCTACACCAAAGCAACATTGGAGCTGCTGTTTAGCATTGAGATTCACATCAAATCAGAGATTTATTTCAGATCTTAGTTTATTTGTGGCTAAGGTGAGTGATTTGCATAGTTTTACACTAATTATGGCTAGTTAAGGGTAATTAGTGCTAATTAGCGAATTTAAGCATGATAAAATTTGGGGAAAATGTTCATAAATTCTTAAATGATGTTTTAGACCTCTGATATGAATTTGGGTTAATTTGGTTAAGTTTTGCTAATCCTATCATTAGTTTCACCTAAACATGCTTAAGGGGAAATATGGGATTTTGGGTATGTTTGATCCATTTTAACCTATCATGTTGATGTTTTGATGTTTGTGGTTGATTATGCATGTTGCTATGACTTTATGAGATGCTTTGTGATTGGTTTCAATAGTTAGAATGGTCGAAAACGTCGTCGAATGGCGTAAACACTTGCTGGAACAGTTTCAGAAAACAGTGCAGGTTTCGGATCGGATCGGATATGGGGCTCGGATCGGATATGTTGAACTGAGCAAGGAACCCGATCGGATCGGAACCTGACACTTGGGAAAATTGGCAAAAAGGAAGGCCACGCCAGCTGAACTGGGATCGAATCGGATTAGAGAGTAGGGATCGGAGCGGATAGAGGAGGATGGATCGGATCGAAGCACGTAAAGGATGAGGAGGCGGATCGGAGCGGAAGCATGAACTGGAGGGGTAATGGCACCCGACCCGACCTGAAGGGAAGCACCCGACCCGACCTGAAGGGAAGCACCCGACCCGACCCAAGGAGGAACACCCGACCCGAATCGTACTAGAAGAAGACCCGACCCGAATAGATGGAGGACACCCGACCCGAACCGATGGCTTGAAGAGGAACCCGACCCGACCCAGTATTGACCAATAACCCAAGATGCAAAGGTAGTCCAATATGGGAAGTTAGAGTTCAGGATCCAGTTGGGAACCAATGAGTTCACTTCATGGTTGGACTTTGCTACGGGACGTGTGCTAAGGAGTTGTCGACGTTCATAACTTCAATTCACCACTAAAAATGAAGGATGGCTACTTATCAGTGCAGTAGGGTCATTATGACCTGAGGGGCAAGGTGATGGTAGCAAGACTACGTTATCAGTGCAATAGGGTCATTATGACCTGAGGGGCAAGGTGATGCGTAGTAAGACTATGAGCCAGCGTAGATGGGGTGAATAACTCCATGGGGCAAGTGGACATAGTAAGGATTGGTAAGGCTATGAGCCAGCGCAGATGGGGTGAATAACTCCATGGGGAAAGTGGACATAGCGAGGAATTAGTGGCTACGTTATCAGTGCAGTGAAGCCATTTATGACTTCATGGGGAAGAGTGATCGTAGCAAGGTATGTTGGGTGATCGAAGTGGTGAACATCGTATGCTTTACGCACTGAGTGAGAGATGTGAGGATGGATGCTATGTTTGATTGTTTGCCATCATTATGACATGCACACCTCCCCCACCTCTGTATCTTTACGCCGTTTGATATGGTACCTTAGAGTGTTGTACAGTATGTAGTGCTAACTCTTTGGTTGCAGGTCCAGGTTCAGGTATGTTTTAGTCTACCTGTTATTGTTCACTTTAGATGCTTATCGCTCATACCAGGCTTTATGTCTGACCCAGAGTTTTATGTCTCCTCTTATTACTCTGGGTGCTCACACGAGCAGACTAGAGACAGGTTAGCTGGTGATGCGCGAGTAGCTGATTCGGAGGCGGGCAGGAGGCTTCCACGTATGATACATATATATACACATTCTCCCTGTGTCGTTGGTGGTCGCTACTTGGGCATTAGTAGTGTACCTCCTTTACCTTACTTTTGCTTTGAGACAGTTTGAAAAGTTGTAATAAGCTGTATTTTGGATTTCCGCTGCTATGATGTTTAGTTCTGGTTTTCAGCTTATGCACTGTCTCTCCTGTTTTATGTCAAGTATGTTATTATTATATTTTATTCTATGTGCTGTGAGACATTCTACAGGTTCTTTGTTAATTCATTTCTTTCTTCCTTTTCCTTCTGACGACCCGTTCCATGCTAACTGGACATGTGTACAGCGCACTTTTGGAGTAAATGTCGGTTGGTGCGGGGCGGGCCGTCACATTAATCATACTGTATTCACCCAAAAACACTAAAACATATGACCCAGTCCCTACTACAATACGCGTATCATTTCCAGCAGCCCAATCATACTCCATCCCCCTGTAATCTACCTCGCTGCTATAATTGTTTCCACCCTCGTCAGGAACCTCTTGCTGTACATTACTAATCACAATAACACGTTCAATGCTAACCCTACTCCCATTCCGTCTAGAATTACTAAATATAATTGGTGATATCCTTCTTCTATATCCAGAACGCCTTGAGCTCTTCTTCCTATTTCCGACTTTGATCAAAGAACCCTCCCCAGGCGTTATATTAATACAGGTACTACCAGAAAAGGATACACAGTCCCCCTTCATCTTACTATCAATAAAAAATCCCATTATAGCGTCTCTCTTATCTAGACTACTCACAATACAACCTTGCTTATTTCTCTTTAGATCAG
Organism: Allium sativum; assembly: GCA_030737875.1. Lineage (NCBI taxonomy): Eukaryota > Viridiplantae > Streptophyta > Magnoliopsida > Asparagales > Amaryllidaceae > Allium > Allium sativum. The sequence continues at coordinate 727,712,128 of CM060921.1, forward strand.
CATTATTTCTAGACTTCCCACAAAACTACAAACATTTTTTAGACGCCGATGACTGCCAATCATAATTATTCACCCTATTCCTCGTAAAACCTTCTATACGACCGAATCTAACTTCTCTATCACCAATCCATTTTAAAACACCAAACTGATTGAACAAAACTATATCATCAACTGTCTTCCAACATATAGAATCACTCACATTCCTCTTATTAATAGTATCTTCATTAATAAACAACTCAGTATCCATCTTATCAACAGAACAGAAATTACTACTCACAATATTATGCAGATTAACATCCGTTGTTTCCAAATTTCCATAAGAATTGTTCAGCATATAATTCATATGTGTTTGGATTTCATGAACATGCCAACACTTCTTTACATGTTTGTCTCGACATTCCTGAACAAAAGGATCAAGGAGCATACAGTCAACGTGAATGCTATCATATTCGAAAACTGCAACATCTCCATGAATATATTCCACATTAAACATCCCCAGACAAATACTTATCTCTTTTAAAACCTCATTACCAGTATCAGAGACCTGACCGTCTGAGGTATTTCAAATCAATCTGGGATAACAGTAGATCGATGAGTTCATTATATCAAAATGAGCCAACAATTCCTTTAACAGTATAAACCCCCTTCCCTTATATCCAGAAGCAATGATAATGTTTTTTAATTCCAGATATGCAATGCTAAAACATAGAGCGTGTTGCTTATTGTATAGAGATGGTGGTAAAGGTGGGTAAACATCCGAATTCAATCCAACAAAATCAACACTTTTCCATACAAACCATCAACTAACCTTTCGATGTGCCAAATTAACTTCAACAACCAATATGCCCCTTCCTCTTTTTGACAAAATTCAGTCTTTTCATGAATCTTCAAGAACGAGATTAGTTTATCGCAAAACTATTTACAGTTGAATTTAACCAATTCTAAGATAGAATTACCTCTAAACAAATTTGGGTAATCCACTTTGCGATGACCAATCCGACCACTTATAAAACATTTAATCAAATTTCTACAATTTCTCGCATCATGATTTGATTCCCTACAGCAAAAACAACAGAAATTAACATTTCCTTGAATCTTTAATTGACTCTAAACTACAGAAGAATGCGATGTTTGTCGAGAAAAAGCATTCGATTTAGAACCCATTAGAAGAATCTCCGCGTGTGAGCGAGATTTACCGGAGAACGATTGAAAAAAAGAGGATTTGGACGCGATCTATCCAAAGAAGGAGGAGAAATAAAATTCGGATTCTCCACTATCTTGGAGGCATTTTTCCAGTTTCGTTTTTTTAGAACAACTAGAATGAGGCCCGTGCTTCGCATACGGATCGTACTCTTGTGACATGTGTGCATGGTTGGAGATTGTAGTAAGCAAGTGTAGAGTGCCGAAAATGCTGGTTCTTCATGTGTCGTCAGTGAAACCTGGAACGGTCGTTGTGGTTTCTTACAGGTAAAGGGATATGTCGGTAGGAGTAGGTCGTAGTACTGAATAGTTAGGGAGTATTGAGGAGGCTATAGTAAGGTGTCTGACATTGATTTGCAGTTCAAGTATTGGTGGAGCCTGGAAGTAGTGTATTAATTATGTTAAAGCAGGAAAGCATGTATAGAAATGCGGCCGATTAAGTTGCACATAAAAGTTGGAACACACAAATATATTATATTTGTACAATTAATTTGTTACGTGTATGTGTGTGTATATATATATATGGAAAATCTATTTAAACACATAACTTAGACACAACTGGTCGTACAATTGATTTGCATCATTGGATCACCTCATGAATTGCAGTCCTCCATACAAAAAAAAAAATCCAACGATCGAGACTTTATGTCTTTCCTTTTATGTCCATGTAACAACCCGTATTTTGATAACGTGTTATAACTATAAATCAAGGCAGAATTAATTTTTAAAATGAGAATCAAGGGAAACGGGTTACGCCATTGTGTTCGTCTCGAAATTCTGCTTGGAAACGAGTCCGAGTTTTCGAAAATCAGAGTCCGTATGACCAAGTTAAGACCCTTCGAAGTTTTCAGAAAATTTCAAGTTCAAAACAGCTCAGAATTCGAATTTCGAATTCAAACCACAGAACAGACTGGGCGGGAAATTTCCCGCCCAAAACCAGGTCGACCTGGGGGTCGACCATAGAGTCGACCTGCCCAGGACCAGGTCGACCATAGTGTCGACCTGGGTGTCGACCTGGTGGCCGAGCCCACTTTTGAAGCTGGAATCACTTTCATGTTTCTGGCCTCGTTTCTGTCTACATTCGTTGACTTGACCCTATATAAACAGCTCCTAACACTAGTCTCTCTACACAAAATTCTCTCTGACCTTATGCTGCTCTAATTCTGGTTAAAAAGTTAGAGAAAGGGACTACTTCTTCTACGTCGAAACTACGTTGAGAGAATTGCTGATTTAGTGATTTCTGTTAGGACTTGACTAAGCATATAAAGATTCAACATCGACTCTCTTTTTCTAATTCTCGAACCACGATCTGTAAGCCCCAGTTACTTTTATATTTAAACTGTAAATGTAATACGAATATGTTGAAAATTGAAATTGGACCTGTGTATGATGACTGTTTTACATCCATGCTTGTTCATCTTGGATCTTGACTTTTGGGTATATTACTATGACATTGATTTGGGGCCTATTCATGTTGTAAATCAAAAAGAAAACCCCTCATATTATCATGTTGAATCTGCTATTAGTCACAAGTTTATGACTATCACCTTATGTCAACCGTTACCATGACTATCACCTTATGTCACTGCTATCTTGACTAGTACCTTGTTTTGCTAGATTTGGAATCTTTATGTTTGAGGCCGATATTCCATATGCCAGTATTGTTATAATCATTTATCTCAAGTCATACCACGCTATGCTAGTAATCACTTTTGCCACCTTATACCCGTCCCTTTTTATGTTATTCCCTAATTATATTTATTTATATCAATTCGAGTTTATGTGCAATGGGAATACGATTTGGGTAGATTAGGTAAAACATGAATTGGCTTTGAACATGAACGCTATTATAATTTGAACCTGAATATGGACATGAACTTGACACGATTTGACATGAAACATGACCTGAAAACTTGACATGAATTTAGACTCGAAACTTGAATCTGGGCATGACACTTAGATAAACTTGAAAATGGCCAGCTCGAGGTTGGGTTGAGTTTGCAGTGTAAATCTGCCCGGAACCGCCCAACGAATCCAGTGACTGCAAACAATAGGATCCAATGTGGGTAGTTGGTCATATCGCACGCAAAACTCGAGGTTAGACTACGTTGTGGTGTAAATCCAGTGACCACAACAATTAGTCTATTGTGAGAGGTTGGGGTGCATCAATGAATTAATGCCACATGATAGGGTTAAGTCATGAACCACTTGAATATACTTAACCAACTGGACACGATGATTTGATTGGGTTAATTCATGAACCGCTTGAACACACTTAACCAACTTGATACATGATTTGGATAGCGTTAAGTCATGAATTTGAATGACAACACTTAACCCATTAGAAACCCTAGTTACGCGGTCCTTTTCAGCAATAACCCACTTAGATGTATCACAATACCCTGAGACTAGGCAGGGTGGGGCACGATTACTAGGCTGATTGTAAGCGACCAGAATGATGGCTGAGTAGGTGCGCCATTGTAGGTTCAGGCGGACTATGGTCGTGCACGTAGTCTGAAGTTGAAAAAGCAGGCATTGGGTGTAACACCCCACATCCGTTAGTGTCGTTCACAAAGGGAATGCACTAAGTTCTGTGGAGCATTTAGGGTAAAAGACGCAGATAAATTACAAGACAGACAGAAATTAAACAGCGGAAAATAAAACTTTGCTTTATTTATAAAATAGTTTGTACAATGGTTTCTTTACAGCAAAACTTCGACAAATCTTCAAGCTGGGAAAGAGTGACAGTCCAACTTAACCTGAGCTATATTATTCCCTCCTCTACTACCTGGGGGGGGGGGACGGAAGAAAAGAAGACGAAAGAAACACAGAGTCAGACATAAAGCCTGAGTAAGTTCAGTAACTTCTAGCATGTGAACATGGGAAAAACAAAACGACATGAATTAACTGAATATAAATAACACAATGACAATAGGGTCGGTAAGATTAGACAAGATAATCACAAGATATGCTAAGATAAGACAAACCGGATATGCTCTAATACTATCGCCGCTTCGCTATTTCCTTGTTATACTGTTTTCTATTATCTCTGCACCACCTAACTAGTGTCCCAACTAGTAACGATAACATGATCCCAAACCCTGTAGTTTCCATTGCCTTCAGGCATACATTTATTATTTATTACCTAGATCTAATCTAGGGTTTTCTATCAAGTGCTTTCTAGATATTACTAGAGTTTACTCTATCTGCTGAACGCTTCTCGGATTCAGGATTTATGCCACCTAGTCCAATTAGGGATTATGCTACCTGTCGAATGATGCCCCCAAGTCTAGGACACACTACCTAGAGTGGTATATGTTCCTATACTTCCCCATGCATGTATCGCGAATCGTTATCGCTTGTCTAGATGCACATGTCCTGTAATATGCGGTCCGAGTCCTGTGGCAGGGCAAATCAAGGAATACAGAACTCGGTCGGGAGCTTTCAGATATCCGTCGATGCAGATGCTAAGGTCTGTTTTTATTCCAGTGGCTATGGTCCTACTTGACCCCTCCCTCAACTAATGAAAGGCACACCTTGAAAAATGAGAACTATACGCCGGCCCCCGGTGCCCCACTATCCTATGGCCATCCTCACCCATAACTAGATAGCAAGTATATGGTCTTTTGGAGTTCTCTGCCTTTTCGCTTCACGTATCTCGATTGACTCAAGATGGATGGTAGACGACGAGTTGTTATCACAGGGCTACCGTTTTCTCACTGAATCACGCTGGTCCATCCTGGTCTTTAGGTTGCCATGTATTGCCACCAAGGAATACCCCTGGTTCTTCTACGCAGACCTTAACCTCTGTGAGCCCAGGAGGATCATTTTCAGCCTCACAGAGGGATACCAAGAGTACCCTCACGTCCCCTCGAAGCCTCGGGCTTCGTAACCCAATTCGTTAGAGCCTTCTTTTTACTCAGACGGACATTCGCTCCTTCCTGTGTTATACTAAGAATTACTACTTAGTTCTACTAACTAAGGTTTACCACTTAGTTTCCAAAATCGTTGTTTTTTTAACTAAGTTTTACTACTTAGCTCCTTTTAACTAAGGTTTATTACTTAGTTCTCTTTCCCATCAAATTGGATTGGTTAAGTGTCATTAGTCAATTCAAGCTAAATTAACCCTCTTCATTTATCCTGTTAAACTGGTTAAGTGTCATCAGCAACTCATGTTGACTTAACCTTGCCACAAACCAAGTTATATTGGTTAAGTATTTCTTATTACTTAACCCTACCCCTTTCATCCTGTATTGGTTAAGTGTTCCCTGCCCGTCTGTTAAACTAACATGTTATTTGTGGTTAAGTATTATCCCTTCATGTTTTAGACTTAGCCCTATTCCTTTATCACAATCTGATGGTTAAGTGTTCAAGTTTACTTAACCCTACGGTCTAGTCCAGCTGACATATCAAGTTGGCTAAGTGTATTAACTTTACTTAACCCCATCTTCTAGTCTAGTTAACATGTTAATTTGGCTAAGTGTTTTCTTAGTTACTTAACCCCTACCAAACCTTATCCTGTTACCATGAGTTTGGTTAAGTGTCCCTATGGACTTAGCCCTCCCATTCTAGCTTAACTGTGTTAAGTGTCTGTATGAACCTAACCCCACCCACCGGTCTGGTTATCATGTTGAATTGGTTAAGTGTCTTAGTTATCTTAACCTTACCATTCTTGTTCTAGCTTTAATTAAATAGATTAAAGCCGCCACCACTCACATTGGACAGATATTGTTGCGAATACTAGATATGCCGGTTGGTTCCGGGTAGGTTTACATCGCAACTCAGTCTAACCTCGGGATAGGCATATTCGTGTTTTCTAAGTTCAAAGGGTTTTGATTAATTTCCAAATCAGGTTTTAAAAGTAACCATCCCGTCCGTCGGATCAGTTAGGGATAGCCGGGGAGAGCAGGAAACTTGTATTTTCCAAACCCAAGCCTAGACACTATCCTCCTTGTCACCCTAGAACTTTCTGGTGTATTATTAAAAGAGATGTCGTTAAGAAACCTTTAATTTGCCTAAATTTACATTTCTCATTTAGGACAAATTCTATAAGTAAATCATTCCTAGTTTACTTATTTCCTAATTCCTCTTTTAATGTAAATTGTCAACATTTATTCTTACGGCCCATTTTCCCCTCTATATCATATTTATGCCTTTTGGTATGTGAACTATACCAAATTAAATGTCACTAACCATGATTTTGCTAAACCTGACAAGTACTCCCAATTATGGCCTATTTCAAATTTATGCCAATATACTTATCATGCCAAATTAGCTAATCCAATTCTGATTTACATTCTAATTATGGTTCATGTCAAACTAGACTTATTATTCTAGTTCACAATTCATGTAAATGCTAGATTTACAAGTCAATACTAGATTCAAATTACACACCCTATAATTCGTGTCAAAATTATCCAATTTGCATTCTTATGAACATGCCATAATGCGTGTTCCCAATGTATGCCAATTTCCAAGTTTTAAAACTACATTTCTAGTAAATTTCATATTTTCCCCAAATCGTATTCCCACCGTTCATATGATCGTGATTCAATCTAGATTATAGATAAATCTAGATTCGTAGAAAATAGGGAATGAACCAAAGATGCTATGAAAAAGGATGGACATAATAACTGGCATAAAAAGGTTTGAATAACGACGTAGGTTCAAGAACATGGGTAGACCTAACTTAATAGGTAAATTCTCAAGGTCTAAAACCAAAGAAAACCAAGAATAGACAGAATAGAAAATCAGGTTTATACCCAATTTCATAGTCATAAGACTTTAAGCAACACTTTCCTAGTCATAAATCACAGGTGTTTAATCACCGTTGTCCTTGTTATGTCATAGGCAACAGTTTATGTTTTCTAATCAAAGGCACAGGTTTGTGTTCATAGTCAAGGGAATAATTCTTATAGTCACAATCACAGTCATAGGCAATGCTCATAGTCATAGGCAATGCTCATAGTCATAGGCGATGTTCACAGTCATAGGCGATGTTCATAGTCATAGGCGATGCCTAATTGGTCATCGAATCATCTTAATTAGGTCCAAAGATATAAGCACTGATTCGAATAGAGATAGAGATTTGGCATATTCTTTTATTCCTTTAATTTCATGTCACGAAAAGAGAAACGTTCAAATCTAAGAAGTAACTGACTTACAGAGATTAGATTAGATTCGTAGAAAAACAGTCGTTGCAGTCGTTTGAATCTTCACTTGAAATCCTAGCTTGACTTGAACCTCTTCTTGAAAGTCTTGAACAACATATCCTCGTCTTTATTTATTTTATATATTATTTTATTCTCTTATTTATTTATTTTCTCAGAGGCAGCTTAAGGATAGAAAAGAATTGTGAATAGAGAAGGAGACTAGGGTTGTTTATATAGTGTAGAAGTCAACGAATCTGGTCAGAATGGCGTCTAGATACAGAGAAATGAACCAGGTTCAGAAAACTGGATTTTCGGGGGCAGGTCGACTACCCAGTCGACCTGGGTGCCTTGGGCGGGAAAATTCCCGCCCAGCCCAATCTGGGTCCGATTTTTGAATTTCGAACTCGTCTTCTGACCTGTTTTGAAATTTGAACTTCGCTGAATCTTCCGGAGGCCATATCTTCCTCATACGGACTCCGATTTATGCAAACCCGGACTCGTTTTCATGTAGAATTCCGAGACGAACGCAATGGCACAGCCCGTTTCCCTTGATTTTGATTTTAACTTTTAATTCTGCCTTGATTTGTTAATCTTAGTGTTACAGAATTACGGGGTGTTACATTCTCCCCCACTTAAAAGGATTTCGTCCCCGAAATCTTCAATTTAGGAAGAATGTGTCCTACCATCCAATCACCCATATACTCAACCATTCAATCACAGGCATTCATTGTCCTTAAAAGATTTCTAATGCTTTCATGTTCATATGCATAGTGTGTGTATATGTCTTTATCTAATGCAAAAATCAGGCGGTCTACTGATTCAGTTGACCTCCTTAATGCGAATCATGTCAGTGCCATGCGTCCAATCATGTATGCAAGCATTCCTAGTTATGTAAATACTACATGTGTGAATAGCCATTCATCCATATGCAACATCCATATGATATCATATCAAGTTCAACTTACAAACAAATACATATCTGTAAATGCAATATGAGAGCGCCCGAACTGATCTAGTGCCTTATATGTATGCATATGCGTTCACGAGCAACCATTTGCAACCACTTGCAATCATCAACCATAACATGTTTCAAATACATGTTTACATCCATTGGCTTCTACCTAAGGATCGAAGATGCGACCTTGAGGATATACTTTGGAAAGAGAGAAACAATTATGCGTAAAGCTCCTACCAATAAAAGAAATCAAGGATGCACCCTTAAGGAAAAGGGTATGACGCTAGTATCTAGCCTTCTTGAGCTTTACTCCACTATATCTTAACTAATTTAACTTCACGATTGTGAAGTTTCTGACCTCCATTTCCAAAATAAACAGATGTTAACTATGATACCAATTATATGTACTAAGATGATTAGAGGTCTCCCTCTTATCCACCATGCCATAACTATAAGGGTCGAAAGGTTACTACGCACTTTTTAGAGTGCCTGCCACAACTATTCATCTCTCATGCAAACCATCCTAGTAGAACTTGACATTCCTCAAGTATAAGCCCCAAAGGCCTAAACCAATATCAGACAAGCACCCAAGGAATATATCCTTTGAATTTAAACGATCTACGTGAGATGATATAAGCAAACTCGATAGCTATCCTCAAATCCCTACTAACCAAAAATAAACTGGTCAGACCACCATCCGGATTTCAGACTCTATTGGGATCTTTCTACTATACAAATACTATGGTGCAGAGACTCAACTATGGAAGTGGATATGAACAAATGCGAAGCGCTAAAACCAAAGGAAAGAGTACAGATAGCAAAACTAGACTCTTCCATCAGAACTTTACTATCTTTCTCCTTGGTACGCTTGGTGGTGAAAGTATGTACTTTCCCTTCGAAAATTCTTGTTCCTCGTTCTTGCCCTTGTCCTTAATTCTATGGCCTATCATACCCTAGTAAAGATACTTCCTCTTGCCTTAGGTTTTATAATTTCTTCCTCCTTCTTGAGCTAAATCTATATCCATGAATTCCTCATCCTAGGGTTATGCTCCTTAGCCAAACTCCTCATCCCCTTCCGTGTGCAACCATGTTGACAAATCTCCCGAAAGCTGCCTCCATCGTACGGAAAACCCTATAAGCTTTAAAAGAAAACTGCCCGTAAGTGAAACAACTACGGCTATGGATGGAAGCCGGGGCACTACTTCGCCCATCGATGAGGTTACCTCCCAGAAAGCCAAGAGCCCCAGAGACTCAAGAACGTAGGAGATAAGAATTCAAACAGAGGAAGAGAAGATAGTGCGTATGGATTTTTGGGGAATATGCTTTTAAAACAAATCTTTTCTCTTGAAAATGCTTCTTTTAAAATCGTTTGAAAATAAATTTTCAAATCTTTTATCTGATCCGGTAACCTTCAGCTCTGATACCACGTGTAACACCCCACATCCGTTAGTGTCACTCACAAAGGGAATGCACTAAATTTTGTGGAGCATTTAGGGTAAAAGACGCAGATAAATTACAAGACAAACAGAAATTAAACAGCGGAAAATAAAACTTTGCTTTATTGATAAAATAGTCTGTACAATGGTTTCTTTACAATATCAGAGTATCATCTGTCTTACAAAATAAAGAAGCATAAAAACAACATTTATATTCCCCAATCTTTTTAGCAAGAACCAGCCATAGCATCTGAAAAGAGAATCCAAGCAAAACTTGGACAAATCTTCAAGCTGGGAAAGAGTGACAGTCCAACTTAACCTGAGCTATATTATTCCCTCCTCTACTACCTGGGGGGGACGGAAGAAAAGAAGACGAAAGAAACACAGAGTCAGACATAAAGCCTGAGTAAGTTCAGTAACTTCTAGCATGTGAACATGGGAAAAACAAAACGACATGAATTAACTTAATTCAAGATAACACCATGACGATAGGGTCGGCAAGATTAGACAAGATAATCACAAGATATGCTAAGATAAGATAAACCGGATATGCTCTAATACTTTCGCCGCTTCGCTATTTCCTTGTTATACTGTTTTCTATTATCTCTGCACCACCTAACTAGTGTCCCAACTAGTAATGATAACGTGATCACAAACCCTGTAGCTTCCATTGCCTTCAGGCATACATTTATTATTTATTACCTAGATCTAATCTAGGGTTTTCTATCAAGTGCTTTCTAGATTTTACTAGAGTTTACGCTACCTGCTGAACGCTTCTCGGATTCAGGATTTATGCCACCTAGTCCAATTAGGGATTATGCTACCTGTCGAATGATGCCCCCAAGTCTAGGACACACTACCTAGAGTGGTATATGTTCCTATACTTCCCCACGCATGTATCGCGAATAGTTATCGCTTGTCTAGATGCACATGTCCTGTAATGTGCGGTCTGAGTCCTGTGGCAGGGCAAATCAAGGAATACAGAACTCGGTCGGGAGCTTTCAGATATCTGTCGATGCAGATGCTAAGGTCTGTTTTTATTCCAGTGGCTATGGTCCCACTTGACCCCTCCCTCAACTATTGAAAGGCACACCTTGAAAATGAGAACTATACGCCGGCCCCCGGTGCCCCACTATCCTATGGCCATCCTCACCCATAACTAGATAGCAAGTATATGGTCTTTTGGAGTTCTCTGCCTTTTCGCTTCACGTATCTCGATTGACTCAAGATGGATGGTAGACGACGAGTTGCTATCACAGGGCTACCGTTTTCTCGCCGAATCACGCTGATCCATCCTGGTCTTTAGGTTGCCATGTATTGCAACCAAGGCATACCCCTGGTTCTTCTACGCAGACCTTAACCTTTGTGAGCACAGGAGGATCTTCTGCAGCCTCACAGAGGGATACCAAGAGTACCCTCACGTCCCCTCGAAGCTTCGGGCTTCGTAACCGAATTCGTTGGAGCCTTCTTTTTACTCAGACGGACATTCGCTCCTTCCCGTGTTATACTAAGAATTACTACTTAGTTCTATTAACTAAGGTTTACCACTTAGTTTCCAGAATCGTTGTTTTCTTAACTAAGTTTTACTACTTAGCTCCTTTTAACTAAGGTTTATTACTTAGTTCTCTTTCCCGTCAATTTGGATTGGTTAAGTGTCATTAGTCAATTCAAGCTAACTTAACCCTCTTCATTTATCCTGTTAAACTGGTTAAGTGTCATCAGCAACTCATGTTGACTTAACCCTGCCACAAACCAAGTTATATTGGTTAAGTATTTCTTATTACTTAACCCTACCCCTTTCATCCTGTATTGGTTAAGTGTTCCCTTCCCGTCTGTTTAACTAACATGTTATTTGTGGTTAAGTATTATCCCTTCATGTTTTCGACTTAGCCCTATTCCTTTATCACAATCTGATGGTTAAGTGTTCAAGTTTACTTAACCCTATGGTCTAGTCCAGCTGACATATCAAGTTGGCTAAGTGTATTAACTTTACTTAACCCCATCTTCTAGTCTAGTTAACATGTTAATTTGGCTAAGTGTTTTCTTAGTTACTTAACCCCTACCAAACCTTGTCCTGTTACCATGAGTTTGGTTAAGTGTCCCTATGGACTTAGCCCTCCCATTCTAGCTTAACTGTGTTAAGTGTCTGTATGAACCTAACCCCACCCACCGGTCTGGTTATCATGTTGAAATGGTTAAGTGTCTTAGTTATCTTAACCTTACCATTCTTGTTCTAGCTTTAATTAAATAGATTAAAGCCACTACCACTCACATTGGACAGATATTGTTGCGAATACTGGATATGTCGGTTGGTTCCTAGCAGGTTTACATCGCAACTCAGTCTAACCTCGGGTTAGGCATATTTTTGTTTTCTAAGTTCAAAGGGTTTTGATTAATTTCCAAATCAGGTTTTAAAAGTAACCATCCCGTCCGTCGGATTAGTTAGGGATAGCCAGGGAGAGCAGGAAACTTGTATTTTCCAAACCCAAGCCTAGACACTATCCTCTCTGTCACCCTAGAACTTTCTGGTGTATTATTAAAAGAGATGTCGTTAAGAAACCTTTAATTTGCCTAAATTTACATTTCTCATTTAGGACAAATTCTATAAGTAAATCATTCCTAATTTACTTATTTCCTAATTCCTCTTTTAATGTAAATTGTCAACATTTATTCTTACGGCCCATTTTCCCCTCTATATCATATTTATGCCTTTTGGTATGTGAACTATACCAAATTAAATGTCACTAACCATGATTTTGCTAAACCTGACAAGTACTCCCAATTATGGCATATTTCAAATTTATGCCAATATACTTATCATGCCAAATTAGCTAATCCAATTCTGATTTACATTCTAATTACGGTTTATGTTTAACTAGACTTATTATTCTAGTTCACAATTCATGTAAATGCTAGATTTACAAGTCAATACTAGATTCAAATTACACATCCTATAATTCGTGTCAAATTTATCCAATTTGCATTCTTATGAACATGCCATAATGCGTGTTCCCAATTTATGCCAATTTCCAAGTTTTAAAACTATGTTTCTAGTAAATTTCATATTTTCCCCAAATTGTATTCCCACCGTTCGTATAATCGTGATTCAATCTAGATTATAGATAAATCTAGATTCGTAGAAAATAGGGAATGAACCAAAGATGCTATGAAAAAGGATGGACATAATAACTGGCATAAAAAGGTTTGAATAACGACATAGGTTCAAGAACATGGGTAGACCTAACTTAATAGGTAAATTCCCAAGGTCTAAAACCAAAGAAAACCAAGAATAGACAGAATAGAAAATCAGGTTTATACCCAATTTCATAGTCACAAGACTTTAAGCAACACTTTCCTAGTCATGAATCATAGGTGTTTAATCACAGTTGTCCTTGTTATGTCATAGGCAACAGTTTATGTTTTCTAATCAAAGGCATAGGTTTGTGTTCGTAGTCAAGGGAATAATTCTTATAGTCACAATCACAGTCATAGGCAAAACTCATAGTCATAGGCGATGTTCATAGTCATAGGTGATGTTCATAGTCATAGGCAATGCCTAATTGGTCATCAAATCATCTTAATTAGGTCCAAAGATATAAGCACTGATTCGAATAGAGAGAGAGAGAGATTTGGCATATTCTTTTATTCCTTTAATTTCATGTCACGAAAAGAGAAACGTTCAAATCTAAGAAGTAACTGACTTACAGAGATTAGATTAGATTCATAGAAAAACAGTCGTTGCAGTCGTTTGAATCTTCACTTGAAATCCTAGCTTGACTTGAACCTCTTCTTGAAAGTCTTGAACAACATCTCCTACTCTTGATTTATTTTATATATTATTTTATTCTCTTATTTATTTATTTTCTCAGAGGCAGCATAAGGATAGAAAAGAATTGTGAATAGAGAAGGAGACTAGGGCTGTTTATATAGTGTAGAAGTCAACGAATCTGGTCAGAATGGCGTCTAGATACAGAGAAACGAACCAGGTTCAGAAAACTGGATTTTCGGGGGCAGGTCGACCCCCAGGTCGACTACCCAGTCGACCTGGGTGCCTTGGGCGGGAAAATTCTCGCCAGCCCAATCTGGGTCCGATTTTTGAATTTCGAACTCGTTTTTTGACCTGTTTTGAAATTTGAACTTCGCTGAATCTTCCGGAGGCCATATCTTCCTCATACGGACTCCGATTTATGCAAACCTGGAGTCGTTTTCATGTAGAATTCTGAGATGAACGCAATGGTGCAGCCCATTTCCCTTGATTTTGATTTTAACTTTTAATTCTGCCTTGATTTGTGAATCTTAGTGTTATAGAATTACGGGGTGTTACATTGGGCACCCGTAGATTTACACTGTGCGTGCTTGATTCGTGTCGGTGGTTGGCACCATAGGGCTTGATACACCCTATGGTGGACCTAGCACAGGTAACTACATTTCAGGATAGGGCCGTATGACACAGACACATGACGAGCTAGAACTTGTAGGGAGTCGATCGATTAGTAGATCGTACCGTAGGACCCCGTAATGGGTCACTTCATGATACTGGGCCAAGGGATCATTTCATGATTAATACTTGACATGGGTTAGGACACTAGTACAGTTGGTGCAGCGAACCTTGAATATGCGATGCTAGACTTGACTTATCTTGTTATCTTAATTGTCATACTAGTCCTGTTATCATCCTTATGTTTAATTCCAGTTTTCACATGTCATACTACCTTTACTAGTTTTTATACTGAAAGTCACTAGGGCTTACCAGTCTTATGACTGACCCTTTTCCTTTCGCCTCTTTTTCTTTCGTTCCCCCCCCCCCCCCCCCGGGTTCTCAGGAAGGAAACACTAGCTCTTAGCTTGGATTTAGCTTGCTTTCTGACAGCTCATGTACGGTTTGGTCTTGAACTATGCTATGGCTGCTTCTGCTATTTATGGGGAATAATTTACTTTTGTTATCTTAAGTTTATGCTTCTTTATTTGGAACTTGATGTAATGGAATAATTTGTACCTTGGATATATGGGGTTTTGACACTTTTCTTGAAAGTAATAAAAAGTTGGTTTTTAATTTCTACCGCTGCTTTACTTATGTCCTGCCTTGTGATATCTCTGTGTATGTTTACCTAGATAATACTCCACAAAAACTAGTGCATTCCCTTTGTGAGTGACACTAGCGGAGGTGGGGTGTTACATTTGGTATCAGAGCCAGGTGGTTACCAGGCTGGGCAAAAGTTTTAAAAACCTTCTGAAACTATTTTCAAAACCATTTATAAAGAAGCATTTTTCAAGAAAAGTTTTATGTTTAAAAAGGCTATTCCCCAATAAGCCATTAGCACTTTCCTTTGTTTCCTCGTTTGAATCTTTTTCTTTTCGTTTTTCAGCATGGCTGATCTTAACCTGCCTGAGGGAATACCCGTACCTGGATGGTTCCGAAGGTACTTAGAAGCCAGGGCCAATGGCGCGGGCCCGGCAGACATCCATCCTCCTCCTCACTCAGTGGACGCGGTTCCTCCCCCTCTTGGTACCGCCTTTGCCAAAATATGCAAAGACTTTAAAGCAATGGGCGACAAGAACTTCATTGGAACTGAAACCTTTGTTGAGGCACAAAACTGGCTGAAGGAGACTGAAGACTTTTTTATTATCTTTGATGTGGAGGACCATAGGAAAGTTCAGTTGGCAGCATGGTTGTTGAAAGAGGAAGCTGCATTTTAGTGGGAAGTCACCAACGCTACCAGGCCAGTTGAGACTTGGGCAGACTTTAGAGAGAGGTTTGGGCTTAAATTCTTATCGTCAGCAGAAGAGAACCTTCAGATGGAGTGGTTCCTAGCACTCAAGCAAGGGGACATGTCTGTTAGGGAGTATGTGAATAAGTTTAATCAGCTTGCTCGGTTCGGTTTGGATTTGGTCAACACAGCACAGAAAAAGGCTGTACGCTTTGCTCGAGGATTGAACGAGCCACTACACAGTTTGGCCATAACTCATATACCCATGGGGGCGACCTTTGAAAGCTTGGTGGATATGGCTCTACTTCATGAGGAAGACAAGAATAGCAAGAAGGAGGTTAAGCCTAATGAGACTCAGAATAAGAAAGTAGACTCCAAGAAGGGGGCAACAAGAATAACAAGGGCAACAACAAACCATGTGAGACGAGGAAGTGCAACTTTTGTGGTATTACGGGACATCTAGCTAAAGACTGTAGAAAGAAGAAGAGGAAGTTGGGTGAAAGCTTTCATTGTGGAGATACTGGACACATTAGCAAGGATTGTCCTAAGAAGCAAGGACAGGGGCAAGGGCAGACCCAGCGAGCAGGATCTTCTGGAGGGCAGTTGCATGCTCTCAACACCACTCCAGCTCTTGACCGAGGTAGTAATATTTCCGTAGAAAGCCTTGTTTACATTTCTGACTTTCCTGTTCGGACCTTATTTGACTCTAGCGCATCGCATACTTTTATTTCTTCTGATATTGTTGAAAATCTGCACCTAAGTACTAGTCTGGTTGAGGATCCCGTTATAGTTTCAAATCCAATTGGGCGCTCCGCCCATTTATCTATGATGTGTGTGGATTTGAGGATCTCTATCTTAAGCGTAGAATTCACGTGTAATGCTTATGTTCTCGGATTTATGGGATACGGTTCGATCCTAGGTATGGATTGGATGTCCAATTATGGAGCCATTCTTGATTGTGAATGAAGGGTAGTGAGGCTCATGACTCGCCTCGGTAATACCCTTGAAATTTCTTGTAACCTTAAGGGTCCGGTCATGTTGTGTTATCTCGAATCCCTTGACTCGTCCGACGATAATTTGCAATCTGTAAGAGTGGTCCGAGAATATCCAGATGTCTTTGATGAAGTGAGGGGGTTACCTCCTAAACGCAAGATAGACTTCCGAATTTATCTTGTTGATAATGCCAAGCCAGTTTCATTACCCGTTAGGCACATGGCCCCGCGAGAAAGAAGAGATCTCAGTAAACAAGTTAACGAGTTGCTTGAGAAAAATTTCATAAGACGAAGCATTTCTAAATGGGGTGCTCCGGTGGTATTCGTTACTAAGGCGGATGGATCGCTTCGTCTATGCGTAGATTATCATGAGTTAAACAAGCTGACAAAGAAAAATAGGCACCCACTACCAAGAATCGACGATTTGTTTGACCAGCTTGTGGGAGCATCTGTTTTCTTTCAACTCGATCTAGCCACAGGATTCCATCAGCTTAGAGTGGCTGAGGATAGCATTGACAAAACTGCGTTTAGGACACCAGATGGTTTCTTCGAATGGCTCGTCATGCCGTTTGGGTTAACGAATGCACCCGCATACTTCGTAGATTTGATGAGTAGGGTGTTTCGGGGGTTCCTTAACAAGTTTGTGGTAGTTTTCGTGGATGATATTTTGATCTTCTCAAAAGATGAAGAAGAGCATGCTAGACATCTCAAGGAAGTCATGGAAACACTTAGAGCACACCAGTTAAAGGCTAAGTTCTCCAAATGCCATTTTTGGAGGAAGGAAGTTCGGTTTCTTGGACATGTAGTTTCTAAGCAAGGCATAGCCGTGGACCCCGCAAAGGTAGTCGCGGTACAAGACTGGAAAATTCCTAAGAATGCAACGGAGGTGAGGAGCTTTCTCGGTTTGGCGGGCTACTACAGGAAGTTCATTAAGGACTTCGCTAAGATTTCAGCCCCTCTTACTAAGTTAATAAAGAAGAACCTAGCTTTTGTATAGGACATAGAGTGTGACGCTGCTTTTCAGAGACTTAAGAGAGCCCTCGCCACAGCTCCAGTTTTGGCATTACCCGATGGAGGTAAGATGTTTACCATGTACACAGATGCGTGCGGCATGGGATTAGGCGTTGTCCTAATGCAAGATGTAAGAGTAATATGCTACGGGGGCAGACAACTTAAAGTTCATGAGAAAAACTATTCCACGCATGACTTGGAGTTGGCCGCGATTGTTTTTGCACTTAAAGCTTGGAGCCATTATCTTCTAGGGGAGAGGTTCGAGCTGTATACCGACCACAAATCGCTTAAGTACCTCTTCTCACAGAAAGATTTGAATCTGAGACAACAGCAGTGGATGGAGTTCTTGGCATCATATGACTTCGATATAGCTTATACCCCTGGCAAGGGTAACGTGGTGGCGGACGCGCTAAGTAGAAAAAGGTTGACTTTGAGTCCCTTGTTTGTTGAAAGGAAAAGCCTTGAGTTTATAGCAACCTTTGATTTTACACCTGTTGTTGAGTCATTGACTGCTACGTTAGCATCTCTTGAGTTAAGACCTACACTTCTAGATCAAGTAGGGACTTCACAGAAGGAAGACCCACAGTAGTCGAAATCATGGACAAGCTGATTAGTGGTGAGACGTCAAGTCACTTCAGTAGGTATGCCATAGATGACAAGGGATGGCTAAGGCGCCCATAAGTGTGAGACCTAGTAAGGAAAGTTCTCGAAGAGGCGCATCACTCGAAGATGACCATACATCCTGGAGGGGATAAGATGTACAGGGATACGAAACGCATTTTCTTTTGGGCTGGAATGAAAAAGGACGTAGCAGAGTTCGTTTCGAAGTGCATGGTGTGCCAACAAGTAAAGGCCGAGTCGAAGAAGCCCGGTGGGCTATTACATCCTTTGGAGGTTCCGCAATGGAAATGGGAGAGTATCTCGATGGATTTCGTGGATGGACTGCCTAGGTCAAGGAAGGGAAATACTAGCATGTGGGTCATAGTTGATAGACTCACGAAAAGTGCTCACTTCATTCCGGTGAAAAGCAAGAAGACCATATCATGGCTAGCGTCTATTTACCTTCGAGAGGTAGTACGGTTGTACGGGGTTCCTTCTAGTATAGTTAGTGATTGTGACCCGATTTTCACTAGCCAATTTTGGAATAGTCTGCAAGAAGCAATGGGTACACGACTGAGTTTAAGCACAGCCTATCACCCACAGACGGATGGACAAATCGAACTGGTAAATAGGGTACTAGAAGATCTCCTGAGGCTATGCATTCTTGACTTTGGGAGTACTTGGGAGGACCATCTTCCTCTCGTGGAGTTTGCATATAATAACAGTTACCAAGCTAGCATCGGAATGGCACCATTTGAAGCCCTATATGGAAGACCGTGCAAGTCGCCAACTTGTTGGTGGGAGACAATAGACAGGCTTATACTTGGGCCCGACATGATAAGAGACACTTCTGAGAAGGTTGAGTTGATACGAAGACGGATGAAAATGGCCCAAGATAGACAGAAATCTTATGCGGACAAGAGAAGGACAGACCTAGAGTTCGAAGTCGGAGATATGGTCTTTATAAAAGTTTCTCCGTTACGCAATGTAGTTCGTTTTGGAGCAGTTGGAAAGCTAGCACCAAGGTTCGTAGGACCGTTCCCTATCACTGAGAGGATTGGACGGATGACCTATAAGGTAGACTTACCCAAGAAGTTAACTGGAGTACACAATGTCTTTCACGTCTCGCATCTCCGAAAGTGCTTGCATGAGTCGGTCGAAGTGGTTGAGCCAAGCATCCTTGAAGACGTAGAAGTGGAAAAAGAGGCAACATTGAGGCGAGTTCCGATTCGTATCTTGGGGACGGAGATTAAAAAGCTAAGAAGACGCAACTTGGGAAACCGAAGAGAAGACACGCGCGCTTTACCCATTTCTTTTTGAGGGTACATTATCGATCTCTTTTTCCTATAAACTTGAAAACCTTTTCGTATCATGCTTCTACTACCTACGTTTGTCTTGTTATCTTCTCGATCTTATCTTGAGAACCTTAGGTAGAACCATATGGATGTAAACATGTGGTTGAAACATGTTACGGTTGATGTTTGCAAATGATTGCAAGTGGTTGCTAGTGGATGCATGACACACATTAGGCACTAGATCGACTCAGTCACATTTTCATGTTGCATATGCATGAGTGCTTATACTTATACATGGATGGAATTTGTTATGCTATCACTTGGATGTTGCATATGAATGAATGTCATGTGCACTCATGTAGAGATTATAAATTATGTTAGGAACCTGCATACATGTTGGATTCATTACACTAACATATTTTGCATTAAGGAGGTTTACTGAATCAGTAACCGCCTGATCTTCTGCATTAGATAAGTACATATACACACACTTTCTGCATATGTTCATACAACACTAGAAACCTTTTAAGGAAAATGGTTGCTTGTGGATGATGCTTTGAGTAGATGGATGATGGATGGTAGGACACATCCTCCATAACTTAGAGATTTCGGGGACGAAATCCTTTAAGGGGGGGAGAATGTAACAATCTGTATTTTGATAACGTGTTATAACTATAAATCAAGGTAGAATTAATTTTTAAAATGAGAATCAAGGGAAACAGGTTATGCCACTGCGTTCGTCTCGAAATTCTGCTTGGAAACGAGTCCGAGTTTTCGAAAATCGGAGTCCGTATGACAAGTTATGACCCTTTGAAGTTTTCAGAAAATTTCAAGTTCAAAACAGCTTAGAATTCGAATTCGAATTTCGAATTCAAACCATAAAACAGACTGGGCAGGAAATTTCCCGCCCAGGACCAGGTCGGCCTGGGGGTCGACCATAGAGTCGACCTGTCCAGGACCAGGTCGACCATAGTGTCGACCTGGGGGTCGACCTGGTGGCCGAGCCCACTTTTGAAGCTGGATTCACTTTGACGTTTCTGGCCTCGTTTCTGTCTACATTCGTTGACCTGACCCTATATAAACAGCCCCTAACACTAGTCTCTCTACACAAAATTCTCTCTGACCTTATGCTGCTCTAATTCTGGTTAAAAAGTTAGAGAATGTGACTACTTCTTCTACGTCGAAACTACATTGAGAGAATTGCTGATTTGGGGATTTCTGTTAGGACTTGACTAAGCATATAAAGATTCAACATCGACTCTCTTTTTCTAATTCTCAAACCACGATCTGTAAGCCCCAGTTACTTTTAGATTTAAACTGTAAATGTAATATGAATATGTTGTAAATTGAAATTGGACCTGTGTATGATGACTATTTTACATCCATGTTTGTTCATCTTGGATCTTGACTTTTGGGTATATTACTATGACATTGATTTGGGGCCTATTCATGTTGTAAATCAAAAAGAAAACCCCCTCATATTATCATGTTGAATCTGCTATTAGTCACAAGTTTATGACTATCACCTTATGTCAACCGTTACCATGACTATCACCATATGTCACTGTTATCTTGACTAGTACCTTATTTTGCTAGATTTGGAATCTTTATGTTTGAGGCTGATATTCCATATGCCAGTATTGTTATAATCATTTATCTCAAGTCATACCACGCTATGCTAGTAATCACTTTTTCCACCTTATACCCGTCCCATTTTATGTTATTCCCTAATTAGATTTATTTGTATCAATTCGAGTTTATGTGCGATGGGAATACGATTTGGGTAGATTAGGTAAAACATGAATTGGCTTTGAACATGAACGTTATTATAACTTGAACCTAGATATGGACATGAACTTGACATGATTTGACATGAAACATGACTTGAAAACTTGACATGAATTTAGACTCGAAACTTGAATCTGGGCATGACACTTAGATAAACTTGAAAATGACCAACTCGAGGTTGGGTTGAGTTTGCAGTGTAAATCTGCCCGGAACTGCCCGGCGAATCCAGTGACTGCAAACAATAGGATCCAATGTGGGTAGTTGGTCATATTGCACGCAAAACCCGAGGTTAGACTATGTTGTGGTGTAAATCTGCCCGGAACCGCCCGAAAAATCCAGTGACCACAACAATTAGTCTAATGTGAGAGGTTGGGGTGCATCAATGAATTAATGCCACATGATAGTGTAACACCCCGTATGTTGAATAACTTGCTATAATATAAAACAGGGAAGAATTAAATTCTAAAATCTGAATCAGGGGAAACGGGCTATGCCATTGCGTTCGCCTCGGAAAAATACGCGAAATAGAGTCCGAGTTTTCGAAAATCGGAGTCCGTATGACTCAGTTAAGGCCCGAAGAAGTTTTTGGAAATTCAAAACAGATTTAAATACAAAAATTTCACATTTCAGAAGAGGCGGGAAAATTCCCGCCAGGCAGAGGGAGTCGACCCTAGGGTCGACATGGGTGTCGACCCCCTCCCTAGGGGTCGACCCAGGGGTCGACCCCCCCTGTCGGTCTGTGTGACCTGGGTGCACCATTTTGGCTTTTGGGCTGTGATGGTGGCTAGTGACGAAATCTGACGGCTCTAATCTGATTTAGGGTTAATCTAATGGCCTAAAACACCTAACTAATCTATAAATACACCCTAAGACTACCCTAATTCATACTAAAAATAGATACAATGTCGCTATGCCGTCAAAATGCAACTTGAAGGAGCCTCCATCAAATTGTAGAAGAAGATAGCCTCTCAAATCAACCTCTAATCAACTCTAGCAACTTAATCTTCTTCATAGGAGTGCTAATCAACAAGTTGTGAGTTTCTATAGCCTTAATGACCAATTGTTGAAATGATTATGATAGGATATAATGAGGTTATGGCTATGAATGTGGATCAATGCAAGTTATGTTATCATATGCTATGTGTTAATGATGTTATGCAAGTTATGCAAGTTATATGCTATGTGTTCATGATGTTATGCAAGTTATGCAAGTCATATGCTATGTGATCATGATGCTATGCAAGTTATGCAAGTCATATGCTATGTGATCATGATGTTATGCAAGTTATGCAAGTCATATGCTAAGTGTTCATGATGTTATGCAAGTTATGCAAGTCATATGCTAAGTGATCATGATGTTATGCAAGTTATGCAAGTTTTAGGCTATGTGTTCATGATGCTAGTTATGTAAATTACTATGATAAACATTAATCCATTATGACACCATGATTATGCAAGTTTGGTGTATGATTATATGCAAGTTCATATATGATATGTTTGCAAGTTTGGTGTTTGATTATATGCAAGTTCATATATGACATGTTATGCAAGTTTGGTGTTTGATTATATGCAAGTAACATGTGCAAGTTTACACCTTTGTATGAGATGCATACATATGCAAGTTAACCCCTTTGTATGTCATACATACATATGCAAGTTTACCCCTTCATATGACATAAGTAGCTTATGCAAGTTACCCTCTTTATGACATATGTGATTCATGCAAGTTTGGGTTGATTATTTATGCTAGTTGGGTTTGATGCTATACGCATGTTGACACCTTTAAAACCCATGTTGATGCTAATGTTATGCAAGTTGAACCCATTGTATTTGTGATGAATCTTCCCTTTTATGTCATGTTAGCGAATTACGTGGGGAACGATGGGGTTAATATTCATGTTAATGAAATGGTGTGAAGTTGGTATGATTATGCATACCATAAAGTGGATGGACATAATTGAGTCAATTATGTACATCGTTAAATTTGTAATTAATTAGGGATAATTAATACAAATTATGGGGGTGATTAATTAGGTGTAATTAATCGACTAAGACACGAGGTTGGACCCTTTTGTAGCATAAGACTGCACGGAACCGACCGGCAAATCCAGCGGCTACAAATGATTGGCCCAATGTGAGAGGTCTTAGGCACAAACTAAATACGTGACAAGTGTAAAGACACGAGGTTAGACTCGGTTATGGCGTAAGGCTGCCCGGACCCAACCGGCAAATCCACCTGCCATAAAAGATAGTCTAATGTGAGAGGTCTTTACAACGGTTACGTTCTTAATCAATTAAGAAACACTTAACCAGATAAGCATGTAGTGGGGCATGAGGGGTTAAGTGGGTGCCTTGGGTGGCATGTGGAAATCAAGTAAGTGCCTTGGGTGGCATGTGGAAATCTAGTGGGTTGCCTTGGGTGGCAATAGAAAATACGATTAGAATACTTAACCAAGTGGAAACATGTAATTTAAACATGATTAAAGGGTTAAGTGGGATGCACTAGATAAAGGGACAAGCTTAGGTGGGTAGCTTGTGGGGGCCCATGTCAACCAGTAACCCATATGTATCTTATTGGGCTCGACCCATGTCGAGGACGGGACACGCGTACTGGGCTTGATTATAGGAGGCCAAAACGGGTTAGCGGTGGCAACGCAAGTCCAACGGGTTTCATATGCGTGTGTGGACCCGGGCTGGTAGGTAAGACGTTGTTGCATCGTGTAGGTATAAGCCGTGCACCGTTGATTGTATCGGGTTGCCACTTTGGGGAGTGATACACCCCACTGTGGGGCCAGCACGACTATCTACGGTAGGGAGCCGATCGCTTGGGGAGTAGTGGGTACACCTAGTGGAGATAGGGGCAGACGGCACCTATGTAGTCAGCTAGGGGTACACGAAACTACTAGGTAAATTTTCTAAGTCCTTGGGTGGGATCAACCTTTAAGTAGGAATGACTGGTGTGGTGCAGTTAGTAATTACCCTTGGGTGGGTAGATGCGTCTTTACCGTTATCTTAGTTCATCCTATGTCTAGTTGGCTACTTAGTGTAGTCATTTATCCCCAGTCATCACCGTACCAAGTTTATATCATACCCTAATTACTTTAATGATTGTGTTGTTAAAGTTATATGGCTCACTCAGACTTATGTCTGACCCCGTTGTTTTTATCTTTTTCCCCCTCAGGTCCTTAGGTTGGGCCTAGCACTAGTGGGCTTTGATCAGATTTCTTTATCTATCTTTTGGAGCTTGGACCGTGATGTAAAGCCCAGCTTATCTTTTCTATTATGGCTATTAGTTATGTAGTGGGATTATGTACTTATGTTTTTATCAGGATGGATATTTGGTACTTGACTCTTTTGATGGTGTTGTAACTAAACATGTTTACCTTCTGCTGCAATGAAATGATGTTTTAGATTTTTCAAGTATTATTTATATCTATCTTGTTGTAATTTTTCTGTTCTATATTCACTTAAAATGCTCCACCGAAGTTAAGGCATTCCCTTAGTGAGTGACCTTAGCGGGTGTGGGGTGTTACACGTGGTATCAGAGCTGAAGGTTACCGGAACAGATAAATTTTTTAGAAAACTATTTTTCTAAAAACATTTTTGGGAGAAGTATTTTCAAAAACATGTCTTTAAAGAGAAAAGTTTTTGAAAGAAAAGCATAATCCCCAATAGTCATATCTTTATCTTTCGAATTCTCCGTTTTGAATCTTTCCTTTTCTCGTTTCAGCATGGCTAAAGATCTTAACTTTCCGGAGGGTGTAGCGATACTAGTATGGTATAGGAGATTGATGGAGGCAAGGGCCACCACTGCGGGTCCAGCAAATGTTCCTCCACCAACAGTAGCACCCGATCTTCCTCCCCCTCCTCCTCCTCGCACGGATACTTTTGCTAAGACTTGCAAGGAATTTAAGGCTATGGGAGGGAAACCTTTTCAAGGATCAGAAACTTTTGTGGAAGCTAGAGATTGGCTTAAGGAGGTGGAAGAGTTGATAGATATCTTTGACATGGAAGAAGGAAAGAAAGTCAAGTTAGCTGCTTGGTTAATGAAGTGAGAGGCCTCATTCTGGTGGGAGGTCACTAATGGAGAGCGCCCTGTTGACTCTTGGGCGGATTTCAGGCAAAGATTTGTGGCAAAGTTTCTCTCAAGAGCGGAGGAAAACTTGTATATGGAAAGGTTCTTGACTCTAAAGCAAGGGAACCTATCAGTGAAGGAATATGTCAACAAGTTTAATCAATTGGCAAGGTTTGGCATAGACATGGTGAATACACCGGAGAAGAAGGCTTTGAGGTTCGTTAAGGGGTTGAATGAACCCATGCATGGTTTGGCTATGACTCACAACCCTATGGGGGCCACCTTTGAGAAGCTAGTAGACATGGCACTCATGCATGAGGAAGAGAAGGGTCCCAATGCTAATAGGGCACCCGAGAAGAAAGGAGATCAGAAGAGACCTCAACAGCAACAGCAAAACAAGGGTGGGAAAGGCAACGGTGGCAAGGGGAAGAAGAAGTGCTTCAATTGCGGGACACCAGGCCACCTAAGCAAAGATTGTCGGAAGAAGAAGAAGACTGGCTGCTTCCATTGTGGTGAAGCAGGGCATCTAGTGAAGGACTGCCCTAAGAAGGGACAAAGGACGGGATCTACCTCAGGAGGACAGGTGCAAGCTCTTATGGCATCGGGTCAGGCAAGGGGACAAGTTCAGGCTCTCGCGGTTTCACCGATTCAGGAGAGAGGTAGAACTATTTCCGTTGAAAGTATGGTTTTTCTGTTTGATCATCCTGTCCGTACTTTGTTTGACTCTGGCGCATCGCATTCGTTTATCTCATCATCATTAGTTGAGTCACTGCACTTAGACACCAGTCTAGTAGATGATCCCTTGGTTGTTTCAAACCCAATTGGGGGCTCCACTTATTTGTCCATGATATGTTTGGGTTTGAAGATTTCTATACTTAGCGTTGAGTTTAGATGTGATGCTTTTGTTTTGGGCTTCATGGGCTATGGGTTGATTTTGGGCATGGACTGGTTATCCAGTATTGGTGCCGTTCTTGATTGTGAAAGGAGAGTTGTTAGGCTCATGACCTGCTTGGGGAACACTCTCGTGATCTCTTGTAATCCCATGGATTCTGTTATGCTAAGTTATCTTGAATCGCTTGACGCTTCGGTCGAGAGTTTGCGATCTGTTAGAGTGGCCCGGGAATACTCGGATGTGTTTGAGGAGGTGAAGGGCTTACCTCCGAAGCGGGAGATAGACTTCCGAATATATCTGGTGGACAATGCTAAACCAGTATCTTTACCAGTACACCACATGGCTCCTTGTGAGAGGAGGGAACTCCATAAGCAAGTAGGGGAGTTGCTTGAGAAGGGGTTCATAAGACGAAGTATATCAGAGTGGGGTGCTCCAGTAGTTTTTGCCACGAAGGCGGATGGGTCCCTCAGACTTTGTGTAGACTATAGAGAACTCAACAAGCTCACAAAGAAGAATAGACACCCATTGCCGAGGATTGATGATCTTTTTGATCAGTTGGTTGGCGCCTCAGTGTTTTCGCAGTTGGACTTGGCCATGGGGTTTCATCAGTTGAGAGTGGCTGAGGATAGCATAGACAAGACTGCCTTTAGGACTCCGGATGGTTTCTATGAGTGGCTGGTGATGTCATTTGGTTTGACGAACGCCCCTGCATACTTTGTTGATTTGATGAGTAGGGTGTTCAGGGAGTACCTTAATAAGTTCGTGGTGGTCTTTGTGGATGACATCTTAGTCTTTTCTAAGAGTGAAGAAGAGCATGCCCTACATCTTAGGGAAGTGTTGGAGACTCTTCGAGCGCATAGCCTTAAGGCTAAATTCTCTAAATGTCATTTCTGGAGGAAGGAAGTGCGGTTCTTGGGGCACGTGGTCTCCAAGGAAGGGATAGCTGTGGATCCCGCGAAGGTAGTATCCATCCAAGATTGGAAGGTTCCGAAGAATGCTACCGAGGTGAGGAGTTTCTTGGGGTTGGCTGACTACTATACGAAGTTTATCAAGGACTTCGCGAAGATATCAGCCCCATTAACTCGCTTGACGAAGAAGAATCTAGTCTTCGCATGGGACGTAGATTGTGATGATGCGTTCCGACGGTTAAAGAGAGCTTTAACCACAGCTCCAGTCTTAGTGTTGCCAGATGGGAGTAAGCCATTTGTTGTTTATACCGATGCTTGTGGGACAGGATTGGGCGCAGTCTTAATGCTAGAGGGAAGGGTAATAGCCTACGGTGGAAGGCAGTTGAGAGCGCATGAGAAAAATTACCCTACCCATGATTTAGAGTTGGCCGCTATTGTTTTTGCGCTTAAGATTTGGCGCCATTATCTTCTGGGAGAGAGGTTCGAATTGTTCACTGACCACAAATCATTGAAGTACTTGTTTTCTCAAAAGGATTTGAACTTGAGACAACAAAGGTGGATGGAGTCCTTAGCATCCTATGATTTCGAGATAGCGTATACCCCTGGCAAGGGTAACGTGGTGGCGGACGCCTTGAGTAGAAAAAGGTTGTCCTTGAGTCCATTCTCGATGTTTGATTTCAGACCTTCCGTTGACTATATACCCGGTTTGCTAGCATCCTTGGAGGTCAGACCCACTCTTTTGGGATGGATTGGCAAGGCACAGCGGGACGACCCACAGTTGGTTGAGTTAGTAGAGAGGCTCATAAAGGGGGAGTCGTCCAGCCATTTGAGTAGGTACGCCCTAGACGATAGGGGGTGCTTGCGTAGAGACGGTAGACTTTGTGTACCGCAAGACGAGGGTTTGAGGAAGGCTATTCTTGATGATGCACACCGTTCTAGGATGACCATTCATCCTGGTGGGGACAAGATGTACCAAGACATGAAGCGAGTTTTCTTTTGGGCCGGTATGAAGAAAGATGTGGCTGAGTATGTCGCTAGATGCTTGGTGTGCCAACAAGTGAAAGCGGAGCAAAAGAAACCAGGTGGGTTGCTTCACCCATTGGAAGTTCCGCAATGGAAGTGGGATAACGTCTCGATGGATTTTATTGATGGGTTACCGAGATCGAGGAAGGGTAATACAGGAATTTGGGTTGTGGTCGACAGACTTACTAAGAGTGCCCATTTCATACCCGTGAAGAGCAAGAGGACTGCTCCATGGCTAGCTTCAGTTTATCTTCGAGAGATAGTTCGATTGCATGGGGTACCCTCTAGCATAGTGAGTGATCGAGATCCTATCTTCACTAGCGAGTTTTGGAGGAGTTTGCAAGAAGAAGTGGGGACTCAATTGTGTTTGAGCACCGCATATCATCCTCAGACGGACGGCCAGACCGAGAGGGTGAATCGTGTTCTGGAAGACCTTTTGAGGCTTTGTATCTTAGATTTTGGAGGTACATGGGAAGAGCATCTTCCATTGGTGGAGTTCGCGTATAATAACAGCTTTCAGTTCAGTATTGGTATGGCTCCTTTCGAAGCTCTTTATGGAAGGCCTTGTCGATCACCTACATGTTAGTGGGAATCTACGGATAAGATCTTGCTCGGGCCTGATATGGTTAGAGAGACTTCGGAAAAGATTGATTTGATTCGAAGAAGGATGAAAGCAGCGCAAGATAGGCAGAAATCTTACGCGGATAAGAGGAGGACAGATCTGGAATTTGATGTTGGGGACATGGTTTTTGTCAAAGTATCCCCATTACGGAATGTTGTCCGCTTTGGGTCCGTTGGGAAGTTAGCACCAAGATTTGTAAGACCGTTTCCCATTAAGGAAAGAATTGGTCGGATGGCATATAGAGTGGATCTACCCGAGAGACTTAGTGGGGTGCATGACGTATTCCATGTTTCACATTTGAGGAAGTGCCTACACGAGACCGCAGAGGTGGTAGAGCCGAGCTTGCTTAGAGAAGTGGAGGTAGAGCGTGATGCAACTATTCGACAAG
Organism: Allium sativum; assembly: GCA_030737875.1. Lineage (NCBI taxonomy): Eukaryota > Viridiplantae > Streptophyta > Magnoliopsida > Asparagales > Amaryllidaceae > Allium > Allium sativum. Next base: position 727,741,173 of record CM060921.1, read on the forward strand.
CTCCTACTCGCATCCTTGGGTCAGAGATTAGGAAGTTGAGGAACAGAGAGGTGCGACTAGTCAAAGTGCAATGGGGAGAGGATGAGAGCAATGCTACTTGGGAGACAGAAGCGAAGATGCGTTCATTGTACCCATTCCTTTTTGAGGGTATGTCTTTTAACTTCTCCTTTATCGTTTGTCTAGTACTTATCTTATCTTTAGTATGTCCTCTCATTAGTACCTTTAGATAGGGTAAACCTATGGTTGAAACATGTGTTTGAGACATGTTATGGTTGATGGATGCGTGTGGATGCAAGTGGTTGCTAGTGGTTGCTCGTGGATGCATATACACACACTTTAGACACTAGATCGGCTCAATCACTTCATATTGCATATTGCATATAATTGTGTGTAGGTAGCTATATTAATGGATGTATAATGGTTGTGATATCATATGGATGATGCAATTTGGTGTATGATTGTGCACACATGTAGAGATAGTATGTGTCGATAGGGTTCTTTCTCATACATATTGGATGCATGGCACTATCATGGTTTGCATTAAGGAGGTCAACTGAATCAGTAGACCGCCTGATTTTGCATTAGACAGGGAACATATACACACACTTTTTGCATATGTTCATACAGCATTAGAAACTCTAAGGACAATGGATGCCAGTGTTTGATGGTTTAGTAGATGGTTGTTTGGTTGGTAGGATACGTTCTTCTTGACTTAGAGATTTCGGGGACGAAATCCTTTAAGTAGGGGAGAATGTAACACCCCGTATGTTGAATAACTTGCTATAATATAAAACAGGGCAAGATTAAATTCTAAAATCTGAATTAGGGGAAACAGGCTATGCCATTACATTCGTCTTGGAAAAATACGCGAAATAGAGTCCGAGTTTTCGAAAATCGGAGTCCGTATGACCCAGTTAAGGCCCGAAGAAGTTTTCAGAAATTCAAAACAGATTTAAATACAAAAATTTCACATTTCAGAAGAGGCGGAAAAATTCCCGCCAGGCAGAGGGAGTCGACCCTAGGGTCGACATGGGTGTCGACCCCCTCCCTAGGGGTCGACCCAGTGGTCTACCCAGGGGTCGACACAGGGGTCGACCCCCCCTGTCGGTCTGTGTGACCTGGGTGCACCATTTTGGCTTTTGGGCTGTGTTGGTGGCTAGTGACGAAATCTGACGGCTCTAATCTAATTTAGGGTTAATCTAATGGCCTAAAACACCTAACTAATCTATAAATACACCCTAAGACTACCCTAATTCGTACTAAAAATAGATACAATGTAGTTATGCCGTCAAAATGCAACTTGAAGGAGCCTCCATCAAATTGTAGAAAATAATAGCCTCTCAAATCAACCTCTAATCAACTCTAGCAACTTAATCTTCTTCATAGGAGTGCTAATCAACAAGTTGTGAGTTTCTATAGCCTTAATGACCAATTGTTGAAATGATTATGATAGGATATAATGAGGTTATGGCTATGAATGTAGATCAATGCAAGTTATGTTATCATATGCTATGTGTTAATGATGTTATGCAAGTTATGCAAGTTACATGCTATGTGTTAATGATGTTATGCAAGTTATGCAAGTCATATGCTATGTGATCATGATGTTATGCAAGTTATGCAAGTCATATGCTATGTGATCATGATGTTATGCAAGTTATGCAAGTCATATGCTAAGTGTTCATGATGTTATGCAAGTTATGCAAGTCATATGCTAAGTGATCATGATGTTATGCAAGTTATGCAAGTTTTAGGCTATGTGATCACGATGCTAGTTATGCAAATTACTATGATAAACACTGATCCATTATGACACCATGATTATGCAAGTTTGGTGTATGATTATATGCAAGTTCATATATGATATGTTATGCAAGTTTGGTGTTTGATTATATGCAAGTTCATATATGACATGTTATGCAAGTTTGGTGTTTGATTATATGCAAGTAACATGTGCAAGTTTACACCTTTGTATGAGATGCATACATATGCAAGTTAACCCCTTTGTATGTCATACATACATATGCAAGTTTACCCCTTCATATGACATAAGTAGCTTATGCAAGTTACCCTCTTTATGACATATGTGATTCATGCAAGTTTGGGTTGATTATTTATGCTAGTTGGGTTTGATGCTATATGCATGTTGACACCTTTAAAACCCATGTTGATGCTAATGTTATGCAAGTTGAACCCATTGTATTTGTGATGAATCTTCCCTTTTATGTCATGTTAGCGAATTACGTGGGGAACGATGGGGTTAATATTCATGTTAATGAAATGGTGTGAAGTTGGTATGATTATGCATACCATAAAGTGGATGGACATAATTGAGTCAATTATGTACATCGTTAAATTTGTAATTAATTAGGGATAATTAATACAAATTATGGGGGTGATTAATTAGGTGTAATTAATCGACTAAGACACGAGGTTGGACCCTTTTGTAGCATAAGACTGCCCGGAACCGACCGACAAATCCAGCGGCTACAAATGATTGGCCCAATGTGAGAGGTCTTAGGCACAAACTAAATACGTGACAAGTGTAAAGACACGAGGTTAGACTCGGTTATGGCGTAAGGCTGCCCGGACCCAACCGGCAAATCCACCTGCCATAAAAGATAGTCTAATGTGAGAGGTCTTTACAACGGTTATGTTCTTAATCAATTAAGAAACACTTAACCATATAAGCATGTAGTGGGGCATGAGGGGTTAAGTGGGTGCCTTGGGTGGCATGTGGAAATCAAGTAAGTGCCTTGGGTGGCATGTGGAAATCTAGTGGGTTGCCTTGGGTGGCAATAGAAAATATGATTAGAATACTTAACCAAGTGGAAACATGTAATTTAAACATGATTAAAGAGTTAAGTGGGATGCACTAGATAAAGGGACAAGCCTAGGTGGGTAGCTTGTGGGGGCCCATTTCAACCAGTAACCCATATGTATCTTATTGGGCTCGACCCATGTCGAGGACGGGACACGCGTACTGGGCTTGATTATAAGAGGCCAAAACGGGTTAGCGGTGGCAATGCAAGTCCAACGGGTTTCATATGCATGTGTGGACCCGGGCTGGTAGGTAAGACGTTGTTGCATCGTGTAGGTATAAGCCGTGCACCATTGATTATATCGTGTTGCCACTTTGGGGAGTGATACACCCCACTGTGGGGCCAGCACGGGTATCTACGGTAGGGAGCCGATCGCTTGGGGAGTAGTGGGTACACCTAGTGGAGATAGGGGCAGACGACACCTATGTAGTCAGCTAGGGGTACACGAAACTACTGGGTAAATTTTCTAAGTCCTTGGGTGGGATCAACCTTTAAGTAGGAATGACTGGTGTGGTGCAGTTAGTAGTTACCCTTGGGTGGGTAGATGCGTCTTTACCGTTATCTTAGTTCATCATATGTCTAGTTGGATACTTAGTGTAGTCATTTATCCCCGGTCATCACCGTACCAAGTTTATATCATACCCTAATTACTTTAATGATTGTGTTGTTAAAGTTATAGGGCTCACTCAGACTTATGTCTGACCCCGTTGTTTTTATATTTTTCCCCCTCAGGTCCTCAGGTTGGGCCTAGCACTAGTGGGCTTTGATCAGATTTCTTTGTCTATCTTTTGGAGCTTGGACCGTGATGTAAAGCCCAGCTTATCTTTTCTATTATGGCTATTAGTTATGTAGTGGGATTATGTACTTATGTTTTTATCAGGATGGATATTTGGTACTTGACTCTTTTGATGGTGTTGTAACTAAACATGTTTACCTTCTGCTGCAATGAAATGATGTTTTAGATTTTTCAAGTATTATTTATATCTGTCTTGTTGTAATTTTTCTGTTCTATATTCACTTAAAATGCTCCACCGAAGTTATGGCATTCCCTTAGTGAGTGACATTAGCGGGTGTGGGGTGTTACAGATAGGGTTAAGTCATGAAACACTTGAATATACTTAACCAACTTGACACGATGATTTGATAGGGTTAAGTCATGAACCGCTTGAACACACTTAACCAACTTGATACATGATTTGGATAGGGTTAAGTCACGAATTTGAATGACAACACTTAACCCATTAGAAACCCTAGTTACGCGGTCCTTTTCAGCAATAACCCACTTAGATGTATCACGATACCCTGGGACTAGGCAGGGTGGGGCACGATTACTGGGCTGATTGTAAGCGACCAGAATGACGGCTGAGTAGGTTCGCCATTGTAGATTCAGGCGGACTATGGTCGTGCACGTAGTCCGGAATTGAAAAAGCAGGCATTGGGCACCCGTAGATTTACACTGTGCGTGCTTGATTTGTGTCGGTGGTTGGCACCATAGGGCTTGATACACCCTATGGTGGACCTAGCACAGGTAACTACATTTCAGGATAGGGCTGTATGACACAGACACATGACGAGCTAGAACTCGTAGGGAGCCGATCGATTAGTAGATCGTACCGTAGGACCCCGTAATGGGTCACTTCATGATACTGGGCCAAGGGATCATTTCATGATTAATACTTGACATGGGTTAGGGCACTAGTACAGTTGGTGCAGCGAACCTTGAATATGCGATGCTAGACTTGACTTATCTTGTCATCTTAATTGTCATACTAGTCCTGTTATCATCCTTATGTTTAATTCCAGTTTTCACATGTCATACTACCTTTACTAGTTTTTATACTGAAAGTCACTAGGGCTTACCAGTCTTATGACTGACCCTTTTCCTTTTTCCTCTTTTTCTTTCGTTCCCCCCCCCCCAAGGTTCTCAGGTAAGAAACACTAGCTCTTAGCTTGGATTTAGCTTGCTTTCTGACAACTCATGTACGGTTTGGTCTTGAGCTATGCTATGGCTGCTTCTGCTATTTATGGGGAATAATTTACTTTTGTTATCTTAAGTTTATGCTTCTTTATTTGGAACTTGATGTAATGGAATAATTTGTACCTTGGATATATGGGCTTTTGACTCTTTCCTTGAAAGTAATAAAAAGTTGGTTTTTAATTTCTACCGCTGCTTTATTTATGTTCTGCCTTGTGATATCTCTGTGTATGTTCACCTATATAATACTCCACCAAAACTAGTGCATTCCCTTTGTGAGTGACCCTAGCGGAGGTGGGGTGTTACAGTCCATATATGTAACACCCCACCTCCACTAGGATCACTCCTTAGAATGTACTAGCTTTGGAGGGGCGTTATTTTGAAGGTAAACATGCACAGAGATATCGCAAGACAGAATATATAAAAATAAATATAAGTAAAGCAGCGGTAGCAGATAAAAACCCATCATCATCATCTCAGAAAGCCGACATAGTCAAGTACATAATATCAAAATGTCATGATCCAAAATACAACATCATTCTAGATACGTGATAACAAAATACATGGTAAAACATCAGTACTAATCCCCAGAAATAAAAGATAAGCCACGGCTAGCTCAGATCCATACATGAGCTATCCAACAAGCAAGCCAAAGATCCACTAAGCAGATGTAGCCCCTCCCTGAGAACCTGTGGGGGGGGGGGGGAACGGAAGGAAAGAAGCGAAAGAAAACAGGTCAGTCAAAAAAGACTGGTAAGCCCTACTACGATCAATCTATAAACTAATAAAGTTAACAGTATGATGGAAACTGAGATGAACATACTGGCAATAGATAAAGGTGACATCACATAGACGAGATTAAACTTTGCACCACAGTGTACTAGCAAACCCACAAAACAGATCTTGATCTCTTAGCCCAAGCTTTGGCCCAATAACATGAAGTGACCTTAGTATAAGGTCCAGCCCAACGGTCTAGTCGATCGGCTCCCTATAAACCTAACACGTCAAGTGTTGGTGTCCATACGGCCCCCATGGATGTAGTCAGACTGTGCTGGGTCCACCTTCGGGTGTATCAAGCCCTAAGGTGTCAACCCCAGACACCTAAGCAATAATGCACAGTCTAAGCTACTGGTACCCGTGCCTCGAGTTTGTCCAACATCGGACTACGTGCACGTCCGTAGCCCGCCGGACCCGCACCGCTGTACCACTCAGCCGTCGCTTTGGTCGCTTACATCAGTCCAGTAATCGTGCCCCGCCCTAGCCTAGCCTCTAGGGTTGTGAATGATACCCAACTGGGATTACTGCTGGAACAGACCACGCTGCTAGGGTTTCTAAGAGGGTTAAGTGTGGTTTTAACCCCTCACTAATCCCGGATTAAATTAGTTAAGTGTAACCACTTAACCCCATCTAATCCTCGCATCCCCATTATTGGTTAAGTATTAGTGGGCCATGACTTAACCCTAATCATGAGGCATTAATTACTTAACGCACCCAACCTCTCACATTAGACATCCGTGGTTACCTGGGAAGATTTACACCACGTCTAGGTCTAACCTCGGGTCTTATGGTGCACCATGACCAACTACCCACATTAGACCCCACGTTGTGGTCACCTGGGAAGATTTACACCACAACTAGGTCTAACCTCGAGTTGGCCATATCATGTTATCTAGTGTCATGTCCACTTTTAGAACATATTTACAAGTTAACATATACTTGGGTAGACCTAACTTAATAGGTAAATTCCCAAGGGGTAGACCTAACTTAATAGGTAAATTCCCAATGTTTTAGTTTCATGTATTTTTAAGTTTACCCAAACCCTCCCAACGTCATTATCTCGCTTATATATTCGTCATAACGCATAAGGGTAAAAAGGTAACTTGGCAAAACATACATGATGAACTTCACATATCATAATAAGGATGCATACGTGTTAAACTTGCAAACCATGTCATGGTAAACTCGCATAAACATGCATAGCTTATTAAATATGCATAACATGGTAAAGTGAACTTGCATAGTCATGCATAACCTACTAAACTTGCATAACATGGTAAGGTGAACTTGCATAACCCATGAAACTTGCATAACATGGTAAGGTAAGCTTGCATAACCCACAAAACATGTATAGCATGGTAGGGTGAACTTGCATAAGCATGCATAATACATTGAACATGTAGAACATGGCATAGAAAACTCGCATATGCATACATAACTTATGAAACATGTAAGACATGGTATAGTGAGTTCGCATAAGCATGCATAGCTTAAGAAACATATGAAACATGACATAGTGAGTTCGCATAAGCATGCATAACTTATGAATCATATAAAACATGGCCTAGTGAGTTCGCATAAGCATGCATAATCAACTAAACTCACATAAATCTCAACTTTCACCAAACATTAACTTTAGAGTTTGTAAAGTGAAGGTAAGAGGGCTTACAAATATAAACAAGTCACAAATCCACCAAATAAGATGAAGAAGCCCTGTTAAAACCCAAAACAAAGCCTCAAATAAGAAAACCCTTTTGCAAAATCCCAAAAACACAAACTTAGCTAATCAAACTTGCTACTTAATGAAGTATGCAAGTTATTAAGCACTCATACAACATAGAAAAGGTTGTATGATCATCATATCTTCATAGGATTAAACTTTGAGGAAGGTGGAGGCTAGGGATTTTAGGTGGAGGCCATTTGAAGATTCAAATTGACATAGTTTAGTTGCTAGATTGATTAATGAGGCTTTAGGGTAGGATTAGGGGTGTATTTATAGAAGATTAGAGTGTTTTTAGCCCTAGGATTAACCCTAGATTAGTTTAGGCCCGTCAGATCTCGGATTTCTCTAGAACCAAGCCATATGACCCAACCCAAATCAGAAATGGTGCACCAGGCTGAGCTGCCTGGGCACCCCCTGTCGACAGGGCTGTCGACAGGGCTGTCGACTCCCTGGGTGCCCTGTCGACATGCCTGTCGACATGGGCCCCCTGGCGGGAATTTTCCCGCCTAACCCAGATTAGCCCTAATCCCTGTTTTTAATTTGAAATTTAAATCTGTTTTTAGCATAGAGATTTCTGAAAACTTCAATGGGCCTTAACCGGGTCATACGGACTCCGATTTTCGAAAACTCGGACTCTATTTCGCGTATTTTTCCGAGACGAACGCAATGGCATAGCCCGTTTTCCCTGATTCTGATTTTTGAATTAAATTCTGCCTCGATTTATGTTATAACAGTTTATTGAAAATACGGGTTGTTACATTCTCCCCTCCTTAAAGGATTTCGTCCCCGAAATCTTCAAGTTAGGAAGAACATATCCTACCATCCAACATCCATCTACTCAAAACATCATCCACGAGCAACCATTGTCCTTAAAGGATTCTAAATGCTGTATGAACATATGCAAAAGTGTGTGTATATGTACCTATCTAATGCAATGATCAATGCAAAATATGTTAGTGAAATGTATCCATATGTATGCAAATCCCTATAATGTATAATGTCTATATGCGTGCTCAACCATACACCCATATGCAACATCCATGTGATTGCATACAAAGTTCATCCAAGAATAAGCATAAACACTCATGCACATGCAATATGAGGAGTGTGTGAGCCGATCTAGTGCCTAATGTGTATCATGCATCCACGAGTAACCACTTGCAAACACTTGCAACCACTTGCAACCATCAAACATAACATGTCTCAAGCACATGTTTCATCCAAAAGGGTTTCTACCTAAGGTTCTCATGACAAGTTTAGCACGATAACTAGATAAATATGGATAGCAAAGAGAAAGATATACTAACAAAAGAGATTGAGAGTGTACCCTCAAAAAGAAATGGATAAAGCCCACGCATCTTCTCCTCGGTTTCCCAAGTTGCGTCTTCTTCGGCTTCACCCCATTGAACTTTCACCAATCTGACCTCACGATTCCTTAGCTTCTTGGTCTCTGTCCCCAAGATACGAATCGGAGCTCTTCTTAAAGTTGCTTCTTTCTCTACTTCCACGTCTTCAAGTATGCTAGGTTCAACCACCTCAGCGGACTCATGCAGGCACTTTCGGAGATGCGAGACATGAAAGACATTATGCACTCCGGACAACTTCTCGGGCAATTGCACTTTATAAGCCATCTTCCCAATTCTCTCAATGATGGGGAAGGGTCCAACAAATCTCGGTGCTAGCTTCCCAACAGCTCCAAATCGGACCACATTCCGCAAAGGAGAAACCTTCACGAAAACCTTGTCCCCAACCTCAAACTCCAATTCGGACCTTCGCCTGTCAGCATAGGATTTCTGCCAGTCTTGGGCCGCTTTCATCCGTCTTCTAATCAATTCGACCTTCTCGGATGTGTCCCTAATCATGTCGGGTCCAAGTATAAGCTTATCTGTGGACTCCCACCAACATGTAGGTGACTTGCACGGCCTCCCATATAAAGCCTCAAACGGCGCCATCCCTATGCTCGCCTGATAACTGTTGTTATACGCAAACTCGACAAGAGGAAGATGGTCTTCCCAAACACCACCAAAATCCAGGATGCAAAGCCTCAACAAGTCCTTAAGTACCCTATTCACCCTTTCTGTTTGGCCGTCTGTTTGTGGGTGATAGGCCGTACTCAGGTTCAATTTCGTGCCCATAGCCTCCTGCAAACTGTTCCAGAACTGACTAGTAAAGATGGGGTCGCGGTCACTGACTATGCTGGAAGGGACTCCATGTAGTCGCACTATCTCACGAAGATATACTGATGCTAGTCCAGATGCGGTTCTTTTGCTCTTTACTGGGATAAAATGAGCACTCTTCGTGAGCCTATCCACAATGACCCATATGCTCGTGTTCCCCTTCCTGGACCTTGGAAGCCCATCAATAAAGTCCATAGAAATGCTCTCCCACTTCCATAGCGGGACCTCTAGCGGATGTAATAGCCCACCGGGCTTCTTTGACTCAGCTTTTACTCTCTGACAAATAACACATCTCGAGACAAACTCCGCTACATCCTTCTTCATTCCAGGCCAGAAGAAAACGCGCTTCATGTCCTTATACATCTTATCACCACCTGGATGTATGGTCATCTTGGAGCGGTGTGCTTCCTCAAGAACCTTTCTCACCAAATCTTCTACCATCGGAACACAAAGCCTTCCATCCCTCCTCAGCCAACCCTTATCGTCTATAGAATATCGAGCAAGGTGACTAGATGTCTCCCCTCGAACCAGCTTGTCCATGATCTCAATTATCTGGGGGTCTTCCTTCTGTGAAGCCCCGACTTGATCTAGAAGGGTAGGCCTGAGCTCTAGAGATGCCAAGGAGCCGGTCACCGACTCCATTGCCAAAGAAAAATCAAAGGTCGCCAAGAACTCTAAATTCTTCATCTCAACAAATAGAGGACTTAGCGTCAACCTTTTCCTACTCAACGCATCCGCTACAACATTCCCCTTGCCAGGGGTATAGGATATCTCAAAATCATAGGAAGCCAAAAATTCCATCCATCTCTGCTGTCTTAAGTTCAGATCTTTCTGCGAAAAGAGATACTTCAAAGACTTATGATCAGTATATAGCTCAAATCTCTCTCCCAGAAGATAATGACGCCATGCTTTGAGCGCATATACAATCGCTGCTAGCTCTAGATCATGAGTGGGATAATTCCTCTCATGCACCTTAAGTTGCCTCCCACCAAAACATATAACTCTGCCCTCTTGCATCAGAACGGCACCCAATCCCGTGCCACAAGCATCAGTGTACACGGTAAATATCTTACCACCATTGGGTAAGGCTAGAACTGGTGCGGAGGTAAGGGCTCTCTTGAGCTTCTGAAAAGCAAGCTCACAATCCATATCCCAAGCAAAGACTAAGTTCTTCTTCGTCAACTTAGTAAGAGGAGCGGATATCTTCGCGAAGTCCTTGATGAACTTCCGATAGAAACCCGCAAGACCCAGAAAGCTCCTCACCTCGGTTGCATTCCTTGGAGTCTTCCAATCCTGAACTGCAACCACCTTAGCGGGATCCACTGCCAAGCCTTGCTTGGATACGATATGCCCAAGAAATCTGACTTCCCTTCTCCAAAAGTGGCACTTGGAGAACTTGGCTTTTAACTGGTGTGCTCTGAGTGTGTCCATCACCTCTACTAGGTGCCTCGCATGCTCTTCCTCATCCTCGGAGAAGACTAGAATATCATCAACAAAGACCACGACAAACTTATTCAAGAACTCCCGAAACACCCTACTCATCAAATCCAAAAAATACGCGGGTGCATTCGTCAAACCTAACGGCATAACAAGCCATTCAAAGAATCCGTCTGGAGTTCTGAATGCAGTTTTGTCTATACTGTCTTCAGCCACTCTGAGCTGATGAAAACCCGTAGCAAGATCAAGCTGAGAGAAAACAGAAGCACCAACAAGTTGATCAAAGAGATCGTCGATCCTCGGTAACGGGTGTCTGTTCTTCTTAGTCAGCTTATTCAATTCTCTATAATCCACACAGAGTCGAAGAGAGCCATCTGCCTTAGTTGCAAACACCACAGGCGCTCCCCATTCGGATATACTCCTTCTGATGAAGCCCTTCTCAAGCAATTCTTTCACTTGCTTGCTCAGCTCCCGTCTCTCACGCGGAGCCATATGCCGAACGGGCAAAGAAACAGGTTTAGCATTATCTACCAGATAGATGCGAAAGTCAATCTCTCGTTTAGGGGGCAACCCCTTAACTTCTTCAAACACATCTGGATAATCCCGGACCACCCTTACAGACTGAAGGGCCTCCTCTGATGAGTCGAGAGATTCTAGATAGCATAACATGACGGGATTCTTCGGATTGCATGAAATCTCTAAGGTGTTGCCCAGGCGAGTCACAAGCCTTACAACCCTATGCTCACAATCCAGAATGGCTCCATATCTAGACAGCCAATCCATGCCCAAGATCAATCCGTATCCCCTGAAACCTAGAACATACGCACTACACAAGAATTCAACGCTGAGTATAGAGATCCTCATATCCTCACATATCATAGATAGATGAGCAGAACCCCCAATGGGATTCGAGACACAAACGGGATCATCCACTAAGCTAGTACTGAGGTGCAAGCTATCAACAAGATTAGATGAAATAAAGCTATGTGATGCACCGGAGTCAAACAAGGTACGTACTGGAAGATCAGAGATATAAACAAGGTTCTCAACAGAAACACTACCTCGCTCGGGAACTGAAGCGGCATTGAGAGCATGAACTTGCCCTCCTGAAGATCCAGCCTGTCCTTTCTTCTTTGGGCATTCTTTGCTGAAGTGCCCAGTCTCTCCACAAGAAAAGCATCCACCACTAAGCTTCCTTTTCTTCTTCCTGCAATCCTTAGCAAAATGCCCAGCTATGCCACAGTAATTGCACTTCCCCTTGCCTTTGTTGTTGCCCTTCTTGTTCTTATTCTGATTTCCTTGACTGCTTTGACCTTGGTTGCCTTTGCCTTGAGAATCAGCCTTCTTTGCTTGAGTATCGCCCGACTTGACTTCCTTCTTTCCCTCTCCCTGAAGCAGAGCCATATTGACCAAACTCTCGAAAGTGGCTCCATGCGGAATATGTGACATCGCCAAGCCCTGTAGCGGCTCATTCAATCCTCTGGCAAATCGAAGAGCCTTCTTCTCCGGTGTGTTTACTATATCCAAACCAAAGCGGGCCAGCTGATTAAACTTGTTCACATACTCCTTGACCGACATGTCACCTTGCTTTAATGCAATGAACTTCTCCATTTGTAAATTCGCCTCAGCTGAAGATAGAAACTTGGTCACAAATCTAGCCCTCAAATCGGCCCAAGTCTCAACGGGCCTCGTTCCATTGGTGACCTCCCACCAATAGGCCGCCTCATCCTTCAAAAGCCATACTGTCAATAAGATCTTCCTCTCGTCATCAATCCCAAAGATAGCAAACAAGTCCTCCGTGTCTTTCAGCCAATTCCTAGCTTCAACAAAAGATTCCGTGCCTAGGAAATTCTTGCCTCCCATTGCCTTGAAGTCTTTACAAACCTTTGTAAACTCAATCTGAGGATGCTGAGGGGGAGGAGGGGGAAGAGGAGCCTCAGCAACGGGAGGGGGAGGAACATTAGCAACGGGAGGGGGAATATTAGCTGCTGGAGGAGGGGGAGCAGGAACCACCGGAGGAGGGATATTAGGGATAGGATTCTCAACTACGGGAGGAGGAGTGGGAGTAGGGTTGGCGGGACCGGCTGCCGCCCTAACTTCTTGGAGTCTCCTATACCAGAGTGGTACGTTCACTCCATCTGGGATGTCAAGATTCTCAGCCATACTGAAACAAAAGATATGATAAGATCAGGTCAAGGGAACGAATGATAATGCTGATGGCTTTTGGGGATTAGCCTTAAAATAATCTAGACTTTATTTTGGAAAATACTTAGTAGGTTTTTGAAAATAGTTTTTCAAAAGGTTTTTTTTTTCAAAAGTTTTGTTCAATCTTGTTAACCTCGTGCTCTGATACCAAATGTAACACCCCACCTCCACTAGGATCACTCCTTAGAATGTACTAGCTTTGGAGGGGCGTTATTTTGAAGGTAAACATGCACAGAGATATCGCAAGACAGAATATATAAAAATAAATATAAGTAAAGCAGCGGTAGCAGATAAAAACCCATCATCATCATCTCAGAAAACCGACATAGTCAAGTACATAATATCAAAATGTCATGATCCAAAATACAACATCAGTCTAGATACGTGATAACAAAATACATGGTAAAACATCAGTACTAATCCCCAGAAATAAAAGATAAGCCACGGCTAGCTCAGATCCATACATGAGCTATCCAACAAGCAAGCCAAAGATCCACTAAGCAGATGTAGCCCCTCCCTGAGAACCTGTGGGGGGGGGGGGGGAAACGGAAGGAAAGAAGCGAAAGAAAACAGGTCAGTCAAAAAAGACTGGTAAGCCCTACTGCGATCAATCTATAAACTAATAAAGTTAACAGTATGATGGAAACTGAGATGAACATACTGGCAATAGATAAAGGTGACATCACATAGACGAGATTAAACTTTGCACCACAGTGTACTAGCAAACCCACAAAACAGATCTTGATCTCTTAGCCCAAGCTTTGGCCCAATAACATGAAGTGACCTTAGTATAAGGTCCAGCCCAACGGTCTAGTCGATCGGCTCCCTATAAACCTAACACGTCAAGTGTTGGTGTCCATACGGCCCCCATGGATGTAGTCAGACTGTGCTGGGTCCACCTTCGGGTGTATCAAGCCCTAAGGTGTCAACCCCAGACACCTAAGCAATAATGCACAGTCTAAGCTACTGGTACCCGTGCCTCGAGTTTGTCCAACATCGGACTACGTGCACGTCCGTAGCCCGCCGAACCCGCACCGCTGTACCACTCAGCCGTCGCTTTGGTCGCTTACATCAGTCCAGTAATCGTGCCCCGCCCTAGCCTAGCCTCTAGGGTTGTGAATGATACCCAACTGGGATTACTGCTAGAACAGACCACGCTGCTAGGGTTTCTAAGAGGGTTAAGTGTGGTTTTAACCCCTCACTAATCCCGGATTAAATTAGTTAAGTGTAACCACTTAACCCCATCTAATCCTCGCATCCCCATTATTGGTTAAGTATTAGTGGGCCATGACTTAACCCTAATCATGAGGCATTAATTACTTAACGCACCCAACCTCTCACATTAGACATCCGTGGTTACCTGGGAAGATTTACACCACGTCTAGGTCTAACCTCGGGTCTTATGGTGCACCATGACCAACTACCCACATTAGACCCCACGTTGTGGTCACCTGGGAAGATTTACACCACAACTAGGTCTAACCTCGAGTTGGCCATATCATGTTATCTAGTGTCATGTCCACTTTTAGAACATATTTACAAGTTAACATATACTTGGGTAGACCTAACTTAATAGGTAAATTCCCAAGGGGTAGACCTAACTTAATAGGTAAATTCCCAATGTTTTAGTTTCATGTATTTTTAAGTTTACCCAAACCCTCCCAACGTCATTATCTCGCTTATATATTCGTCATAACGCATAAGGGTAAAAAGGTAACTTGGCAAAACATACATGATGAACTTCACATATCATAATAAGGATGCATACGTGTTAAACTTGCAAACCATGTCATGGTAAACTCGCATAAACATGCATAGCTTATTAAATATGCATAACATGGTAAAGTGAACTTGCATAGTCATGCATAACCTACTAAACTTGCATAACATGGTAAGGTGAACTTGCATAACCCATGAAACTTGCATAACATGGTAAGGTAAGCTTGCATAACCCACAAAACATGTATAGCATGGTAGGGTGAACTTGCATAAGCATGCATAATACATTGAACATGTAGAACATGGCATAGAAAACTCGCATATGCATACATAACTTATGAAACATGTAAGACATGGTATAGTGAGTTCGCATAAGCATGCATAGCTTAAAAAACATATGAAACATGACATAGTGAGTTCGCATAAGCATGCATAACTTATGAATCATATAAAACATGGCCTAGTGAGTTCGCATAAGCATGCATAATCAACTAAACTCACATAAATCTCAACTTTCACCAAACATTAACTTTGAAGTTTGTAAAGTGAAGGTAAGAGGGCTTACAAATATAAACAAGTCACAAATCCACCAAATAAGATGAAGAAGCCCTTTTAAAACCCAAAACAAAGCCTCAAATAAGAAAACCCTTTTGCAAAATCCCAAAAACACAAACTTAGCAAATCAAACTTGCTACTTAATGAAGTATGCAAGTTATTAAGCACTCATACAACATAGAAAAGGTTGTATGATCATCATATCTTCATAGGATTAAACTTTGAGGAAGGTGGAGGCTAGGGATTTTAGGTGGAGGCCATTTGAAGATTCAAATTGACATAGTTTAGTTGCTAGATTGATTAATGAGGCTTTAGGGTAGGATTAGGGGTGTATTTATAGAAGATTAGAGTGTTTTTAGCCCTAGGATTAACCCTAGATTAGTTTAGGCCCGTCAGATCTCGGATTTCTCTAGAACCAAGCCATATGACCCAACCCAAATCAGAAATGGTGCACCAGGCTGAGCTGCCTGGGCACCCCCTGTCGACAGGGCTGTCGACAGGGCTGTCGACTCCCTGGGTGCCCTGTCGACATGGGCCCCCTGGCGGGAATTTTCCCGCCTAACCCAGATTAGCCCTAATCCCTGTTTTTAATTTGAAATTTAAATCTGTTTTTAGCATAGAGATTTCTGAAAACTTCAATGGGCCTTAACCGGGTCATACGGACTCCGATTTTCGAAAACTCGGACTCTATTTCGCGTATTTTTCCGAGACGAACGCAATGGCATAGCCCGTTTTCCCTGATTCTTATTTTTGAATTAAATTCTGCCTCGATTTATGTTATAACAGTTTATTGAAAATACGGGTTGTTACAATATAGCCGCTATATAAATATAAATATAAATATAAATATAAATATAAATATATATAAAGGCGTCTATTTGGACATAAAAAGGGAGACACAGAGCCTTGACAGTTAGATCTTTTTGTCTTTATATGGAGTGGAGGAATCCATGGGGTGATCCAACGATGCAAATTAATTGTATCACCAACAGTGTCAAAATTTTGTGTCCAAATAGACTATCATATATATATATATATATATATATATATATATAGACACACACATACATATATACTAATAAATACAGCAATAAGTTTTGCATGGTAAATAACATTTAAAGTTCGAATTTTTTTTACTCCACTGGTATTCATCAACGTGTCCTAAGGTATCTTAGCAATAATTAACCACACTGTACTCATTAACTCGATATGATAATAAAATTATCTTGAGTTATGTACTTAGCGTTTTAAACTAAAGCTTGGATCAAGAGTTGGTTTCAGTCTACTTGTTAAGCTCATACTTTGTGACCAAAATTAAATGTCTTTTTTTATTGATTTATCTAACCATACCCATTATGTTGTGATGATCTAAACGTGTCTATTATAGTTAGTTTAGAAGAAGATAAACTAAAATTCTTTTATTGTATCATTTAGAACTGTGGTCTTGTCTTGTTAATCTATGTACGTCATTATGCTTAATTTGAGAAACCGAATATTTAGTGTAATAATTGATGAATATCTACTCTCTATAACATGTTTATTTTTTGGAGGAACGACGATATATATTGAATACTGAGGAGGATGTTTTTCCAGTGAAACTGGATATGGCATTAATTTCTTTTCATAATATGATACTAATTTCCACTAACACCTTATTGAATGGAAATTTCACATTCAATGATACCACTATATAAAAGTGGCCAGTTATAGGAAAGCGCACCAATTCTTCTGTGCCGAAATTGTATGTGCCCCGTGTCCCCAACCAATCACAGCCCCCTGATTTTCGCCTTTTGCAGTTAAACCCTTTAATTGTCCGGGGACTTAAATGTAAAGAAACGAAAATGGGAAGATTTGATTGGTAGGCACACACGGGGACAGGGGAGTGGGCACAGAAGAATTGCTCTCATAGGAAAGTGGGTCATCCATTATTAGCCTATTTTAACGTATGATCCAAAAAGGACCACTCCATTCAATTTAATTAGGGAATTGCTACTATGTCCGAAACAAATTCTGTCAAAAAGTGCGAATTACCAAAATTACCTGAATTCAAGGGGCAGTTGCTTAATTATACACGCACACAATAGCTAAAATCATGGAACTCACGCAATTCTTGCAGCTGATATTGTTTCACAAGATCTGACAAACTAAAGTTCAGATACATTAGCATTTCCGATTTAATTATTCTTTCCCTAAATTTATTTTATTCTTCCCTTCATTCTGCAAATTGAAGGACCACCTCCTTCAGTCTATTTTATACTTATCCACCGCATATTTTGTTTGTTTTCCAGATTATTAAGGTACCCAAGTTATCTTCATTTGTTTTAGGTAAACCAACAAATTATTTGCATTCAAATTAAAGACTTAAAATAATATAACAATAATTTTGTATAGTATATATTGTAATATACCATAATATTTCAATAAATAATATTGCTTATAAGAAGCAAGAGATATACAAGGAAAATGTTTGTGATATGGTTATGGTAAGCAAGCTATTATACCATGATGTCTTTAATTTTTTATTAATGCTTAATTTTTTTTATTTTATTTTTTTTGTGATGATAGTGGGCGATCATGAAAACTCAGCAATTAATGACTTCTTATACACAGAATAAGACATTAATAATACACATAATTCTAACATCAGTTATCATCTAAACACAGAAAAGCATCAAAATATAGTGTTAATACTACTAATGAAATCTAATTCAGAGGAAGTGATGAGAATAAAATAATTACGATCAAATGAAGTTGTTTGCGCACGCTTAAAATCAAAGAATCTAGACATCGATGTTATTATATCAAATTAGTAAAAAAATCAAAGACTTTTTTTATCATTATTATCTGATTATTTTATTAACATCTAAATCCAACCAGAAAGAAAAGAAAAATAATAACCCAAATGTTCGTTGCTCTGTTGGATATATCTAAATAGTACATACAGTATATTTTCTCATATAGTTTATTAGTCAACAGTCTTATTGACTATAATCATCGTTATAATGGAAACTTTATTGACTATATATTGTAATAAACCATAATATGTCAGCAATTAATATTGGTTATAAAAAGCAAGTGACATTACACTTAATTTTAAAATCAAGATATATGGTATAATTATTGGCTAGTCTTATATCTAGAATAGACAAAACAAATGAAATATTTGCAGGCATCAGATTAATTTAATAAATCAAATCTAATTTTTCCACTATAAACAACATAGAAGCATGATTGTTGTTTTTTACCTTTATTTTGAAAAGAAAAAGGATAAATCAATGTATATTACAAATCTTTCATGATATTTAAATGAAAGAGGATAAGGTCTTACACGTTATAAAATCGTAGATGAAAAAAAAAGTACAATAATCATACAACTGTCGTAGCATCAGTCGTCGGGTAAAAGTGATTTCAAAAATTAAGTGTATCCAACGTTTTCTTATTCGGCCTCATTAAGCTTAAGGCTGCAACCATGCGTCATTCATCAGTAGAGGATGCCATCTGGTTGCTCCATAATTTATGTATGAATAATAAAATAAAAGGTATATTCTTCAGATCCAGCAATAAATATCGGACACGGATGTTGCAAAATAAATGTAGTGTAAGGATCGTATCCGAATACATAAGCAAAAACAAATAACAGCAAGCAATAAATTCAATGCAGTTTTAGATAGGATACTAATCAAGTGCTAAATTCAACACTTTAAATGCATTCACCTACTGAATGCAAACATTACCGAGAATCATGCTAAAAAACATTTGAAAGCCATATAGTGTTGTATGTCATTGATTTTATTTTATTTTTTGATAAAAATGTAAGATAAATAAAAATAGTCATGCACATCACATGCAAGACTCGTATTAGTTTTGCAATTTATGTTTAGTAAAGCTAGCTAATCAATATAAGATCAGTTATCATTTAAGCAACATAGCAAACAATGCTCTTACATATGGACATAGCAACATTTAAGCAACATGGTATTTGAAAAATCCAAATATCATATGGACATATTTGTGCATTCAAAGTATTTTAGACTAAAACAATTAGCCAAATGAATGAGGATATTAAGTACACTGCAAGGGATAGTAATGAAATATTAAATCCAGCCAACTATATGCACCAGTAATTGTTGGCCACAATGAAGAAACCGTCTCATCTAAAATAACTAATAATTCGGTGAGAATAGCCAGCTGATGTTAAACAAACAATGCTTACACAGTTATCTATTGACATACGGTAGTAGGTTAGAGAACAGAACAATGGAACAAAAACATTAAAAAAGACTAAAATAAACTATATCAAATGCAGTGGATTGTTGAAAATTTCCTTGGTTTGACTTGTGTTATTTCCTATGTATGTTATTGTAAAAATGCCTGTGAATTTATCCAAAGAGCAGATGTCTCAAGTCATTAAAAATTAATAGGCAATCAAGTGAAGAATAGTACATAACTAAGAGCAATGTGCATAAACTATCTTACTGGATGATCAGAAATTAATATTTAAACAGAACCATGTTTTTGTCATATTGTGTAATCATAGCAGGAAATCTAGTTTTCTATATCTATAACTTATTGCCATGAAAATAGTTTTTGAAACGCAATAAAGACAGTTTGATTGTGAAAAAATTCACTTGGTACATTCTACACACTGGCATTTAACAAAGTGTTAGTGTGTATAGTAGATGAAAAAGACAACTAAATGGGCATTTAATTTTCTGGTAAATATGCAAATTGGAAATGTACATACTCACATAAAAAAAAGGTGAATAATCAAAGAGCCCCTCTGCAGACATAAATAAATGCATATGTAACATATGCATGAATAAATGCTTATGCAAGATACATAGATAATGGATTAATTACCTACGGTTACATGTTGCCAGCAAATAAGTCAGTAATATGAGGCGATGAGTACTGGTATTGGAGCAGCATGCATGTGGCTCATTTCATGATCATCCCTCGCATCATAATCCTACCCATCATAAAACAAACATTTAGCCTGCTTTAAACTATGGAGTACTCATCTTGATTAAAAGAATTCTCCCATATTTGTAGCCAAATCATTAGAACCCCTTTCTGGCACCGGTTGCTGTCAATTAACTACATTTACATATCCAAGCTAGATCAGTTAACTTAGTAGATCTAACTCTGTTTGATTATTATTTTGCAAGTTATGCTCTAGTTACTGAAAAACATATCTAATGACTTAAAATAATATATCATTAAAAAAATAGAATAGTGCAATTAATGTTAGAAAGCCAAAAACTGGGTATAAAATGTATTATCTATGGTAGGGACATTGCACGGGAGGTGCATACAATATGACTAAATATATAATAATGTTACAGATATTTGTGCATACTATGCTTTATTTTATGTCTCCAACATGCATACATTATGCTTTCATGAAAGACAAAGAATAGAGATAAAAGGAGGATGACTACTATTTCCCATTATAAAAACTGAATATTATGCACAAGCAATTGGTTAATTAGAAAAATAATAGTAAAAGCGGTATAGTTGGAGTATAAATTCGTTAATGGATGGTACATGCACTGGAAACAAAATTTCAAACACAGATAGTTTCGCATGTAACATCATAACATTAGATAGTAGTAATTTGGGGAGTAAGAAAAGGTATATACCATCAAAAAAAAAAAAAGAATATCTAAGCAGTTGCTTACACGTGAGTGTGCAGTAGAAAAAACCTTAATTCAATTAACCTTCAAACTGGCCGTTAACACCCTATTTTGAGTTAGGGAAAAAAATACAAATTCCTCGCTTATATGATCTGATGTGGCAATGTCAACTAATCTGAAGTGGAAAATGAAATGGATACTAAAAATAATCAAGCTATGGATACTTTGACCAACCTAAAGCAACTGTATAAATATGAAATATAGACAAACCTCAGATTACAAATGCCTTGTATACTTTGATTAGACCGTCGATGTCAGTTAATCCTGACTGCAAGCGGGTTATAGTCCTAAAAGGAAGGCTAAACTTCAGTGCAAATGCTCAAATAATTCCCTGCATATGATTCAATGTAACCAAATATTAGTATCAATGACACTACTGTGACATTCAGATGTTCAGTAATGATTACACTGATATCTACAGTTTGGTTTATATAAAAAAAAAACCTGCTATCAGAATGAAGGGTGTAAAAATGAAACATTGGCACAAACTTTAACCCGAAGTAGCGCTCCTGCGTAGGTTTTTGAACCTACCACGGTCAACTTCAAATGCAATTTAGATTCCATGAGCTCTTGTATAGCACACCAATTGTCCCATTCAGGCATGGAAGTTCTTTTAAACTACACTTTATTTGTCTTATATTAGCAGCATAAGTTATTTTTCAGCTGAATTCAGTGTTTCGGTCCACCTCACTTGCACTTCAGCTAGTACTTGTTGCATCTCATATTTCAAGCAGCCTCCACGTACTGTTAACCATTACACGACAGTCTCATTTATGCCACACAGCCATCAGTATAGTTCAAGTCAGAAAACAACTGAAATTGAGTTAAATATAATTTTATCAATAATATGTTTCATAGCTATAACAACTACCACATATTAAAAGCTCTACAATCAATAACATTGTTTATTCCCCATCAAAGAGGGAGTCTTTCATGACCATAATGCTAGGTCGCGCATGACCATATAAATGTTTTCCAGACGTTAAATATATGTTTCACCTGAACTTGTTATCTTACCATAAAACTCTTTGTACAAATTTAAAAGTAGCAAACAAAGTACTAGGGTTATGAAAAGAGATTGAAAATCATTATGAATTGTAATCAAAAATTTAATTTAGACTTAGAAATATATTAAATTGTATTTAACCAAAATAAAAATTAATTAATACATGAAACATATATCAATAGGGACATTTTGATGATAAGTTCTTCGTGTTTGTTCCCGTTTCTCTATTGGTTAATGATAAATGGATAATACAAAAGCACAAATTTATTATCATTTCTGTAGATATTTTTTCTTCATCACTAATTTCCCCTATTTGGCAGTCTACTGTCTAGCTCTAGTTAATGGTAATAAAGAATGTGTTAACCGTTATCTCAGGCCTAAAGATTCGCACTTTTATGTTCCAGTATGACATATGATTAGAGCACAACCAACAATGGCTTGTTCAGTGACTAAACAAGCCACGGAGCAACCAGGTATGGCTTGTTTACTTCCCCGTGGCTAGTTTGGAACTCATTCGTGTCCGGTTGAGTGAACAGAGGCTACTGGTTATAATGGCGAAATGTTTGCCGTTATAAGTTTATAACGGCAAAGTCTTTGCCGTTATAAATTTATAACGGCAAACACTTCGCCGTTATAAACTTTTAATAATAAAAAACCATGCAAATGTTGTTTGCTGTTGTGAACAGTGGTAATATTGGATGAAAGGGGTGTTTGCTGTTTTATGCTATTTGTATTATATAATATATTTTTTAAGTGGTTTGTGGCTAGTTTTGTATTGCCTGTTGCTTGGTGGCTTGTTTGGATGAAAGAGAAAAAGTGAACAGAACAGATGGTTGGTTATGGTCTTATGGCAATATTGGATAAAAATGGATATAATTTATCAAAATCCGTAAAAGGAAAATCAAATTGAATTTAGGAGTATTTCCTACCATTTACATG
This sequence comes from Allium sativum, assembly GCA_030737875.1. NCBI lineage: Eukaryota > Viridiplantae > Streptophyta > Magnoliopsida > Asparagales > Amaryllidaceae > Allium > Allium sativum. The sequence goes on from CM060921.1 coordinate 727,764,204, forward strand.
ATATAAAGGAGGTTTGGTAAGCCTATATATAATTTTGGTTTTGAAAAAACATAAACTTCTGTTTTAATTATTGTAAAAAGAAATTGAAAAAACATAAACTGTTGTTTTAATGTGTATTTTTGAGATATTTTAGCTTTCTCTAGCATACTATTCTAACTCGTTGGCAGAGAACCCTAGGTTAGAAAGAGGCAACCATTGTTTCAAAAGTGAATATGAAACAGTTGTGATGATAGTTGAATCTAACTAAAAATGGGACATAATTGATGTTAAAGCAATGCGGCGTAATAATACCCAAGAATATTGTAGTGATATGAAGAAGAAAAATCACGCAGACTGAGTTTAATGTTGTCTCGTGGGTATGTTCTCCAACCATTTGAATGGGTAAAATTCCAAAACTTGAAAACTGGTTTGTATAAAAATGCATGACTATAAACATATTCTAGTTGGCCATAAATAGTTTTAGGAAGCATAGGGTCAAAGTTATGCGTACAAATCACGGCTTTATCTTTTTAAATGAGGGTATTAAATTTTGGTAAATACTTTGATAAGCTTTTCAACGAAGAAAGTGATAGCTCTTCGATCGAGTTGGAAGACTTAGCCGATAACACCAACATACATTTTGTGCGGAGATTTCAAGAAGCTGAGGTAAAGGGGGCGTTGAAACGTATGAAATCAGGCAAGTCGGTAGGGCCTGATGATATTCCTATTGAGGCGTGGAGATGCTTTGGAGATGCAGGGATAAAATGGCTAACTAAGTTGTTCAACAATATTTTCAAGTCAAACAAAATGCCAGATGAGTGGAGGAGAAGCATTTTAGTTCCAATCTTCAAGAATAAAGGAGATATTCAAAGTTGCATAAACAATAGAGGAATTAAGCTTATGATTCATACAATGAAGTTTTGGGAGAGAGTTTGCGAGCAGCGTTTGAGGAGGTTGACAAGTGTCTCTAGGAATCAATTTGGTTTTATGCCGGGAAGGTCAACCACTGAGGCGATTTTCTTGGTTAGGCAACTTATGGAGAGATACAGGGAGCAAAAGAAAGATCTCCACATGGTTTTTATTGACCTGGAGAAAGCTTATGACAGAGTACCGAGGAGGGTTATATGGTGGGCGCTAGAAAGGAAGAGTGTGCCATCAAAGTATATTACCCTTATTAAGGATATGTACGAGGGGGTTGTGACTAATGTTAGGGCATGCGATGGTGAGACCAGAGACTTTCCAATTAACATAGGGTTACATCAAGATTCGGCTTTGAGCCCCTATATTTTTGCATTAGTGATGGATGAAATCACAAAAGATATACAAAGGGAGATTCCCTGGTGTATGCTCTTTGCCGATGATGTTGTGCTGATTGATGAAAGTAGAATAGGGGTTAATCGACAATTGGAGTTATGGAGGGAGACCTTGGAATCAAAGGGTTTCAGGCTTAGCAGAACTAAAACAGAGTATATGAAGTGTGAGTTTAGTAGTGTCAGGTCAGATGACGGAGATGTTACCTTGGCCGGTAGAGTAGTACCCAAGAAGGAATCGTTTCGATACTTAGGATCTATGTTGCAGTTTGATGGAGAGATTGAGAAGGATGTTAGTTTTAGAATTCAAGCAAGATGGGTGAAATGGCGACTAGCATCTGGCATTCTCTGTGATCGGAAGATTCCTCAGAAGCTTAATGGAAAGTTCTATAGGACAACAATCAGACCTGCAATGTTATATGGTGCAGAATGTTGGCCTACTAAGAGGCAACACGTCCAGAAGATAAGTATAGCAGAGATGCGAATGCTGCGTTGGAGCTGTGGGCATACCAGACGAGATCGGATTAGAATTGAGGATATTTGGGAAAAACTTGGAGTTGCACCTATTGAAGAGAAGTTAGTCCAATACCGCTTGAGATGGTTTGGACATATCCAACGTAAACCATACGATGCACCTGTACGCGCTGGAATTCTAGGTCGTGTCGAAGGCCCAAAGAGAGGTAGAGGTCGACCTAAAATGGCATGAGAGGAGATAATAAAGAGAGATTTAAGTAACTGGAGTTTATCGGAAGAGCTGGTAGTTGATAGAGTGCATGGAAATTGGCAATCCATGTACCAGAACCATAGGTTTTTTTTTTTAGACTTTATTTCACGTTTACTGAACCTTTTTACTTTTTATTTACTATTTTAGATTTTATCACTTTTATTGAACATTTTTACTTATTATTATTATTATTATTTAAAAAAACCTTTATCGAACGACTTTTTATTTGATTGGTTATTTTAAACCCTTTTATATATATATATATATTATCATCATTATTAATTTTATTTTATTTTAATTTTGGGTTCCATATCTAGCCAACCCTAACTTGTTTGGGATATATGGCTTTGTTGTTGTTGTTACAATGAATTTCATTTATATATGGTGAAATATACAGAAAAGTTGATTACTAGTTCGACTACATGGATTTAAGATAACAAATAAATTCGTACCTGAGCAGCAATCAACATGATGGAAATATTTAACAAACTTAAGGAATTATATAATGTTGTTGAACAGTTGAAGTAACAATCTTCAAAAACATACCTAAATTTATGTTTTAAAAATCAAAGTGTAGGAGTATATGACGTGCGAAACAAATTAGGAAGAAAAAGAACTTATCGGCGGAATTAATCATTAATGTATGAAGTAAAACAAAACTATGCAACTTTGGCTTTGGAATTATGAAAATTGTTCAGCCTGATCTGAAGCACCCTGAGTAATATAAGATCGACCCCCAGCACCCAACCGGGAGTCTGTGATGTCTAGGAAAAAAGTTTATATGTTCTGATAGGTAAAAATAACATAAGGTGAAGGGGAGTAAAATCAGTAGAGAACCCACTATGTGAGCAAATGTAAACAAAATCTCCAAAATTAGTAAAATTATACAAATTTACTAACCTGAAACCCATATCTGTAAATTTCCGGATTGAAGCAAGGCATGTAAACCGTTATAGACATACCCATGGTTGAATTATGGGGGTAGAGTGATGTGAGAATAAGGATGTTGTGAGTGACGGTTGCAATATTTTAGAGAAGAGAGAAGAAGCGAAGAAGGATGATAAGTGGGAAAAAAAACTAAATTCTAAAAAGGGCAGGTATCGGAAATTGGTAATAGGACAGGCGGTGAGGAGGACTGAATAGATGGTTATTTCAAAACGGAAGCGTTTGAGATATGCACATCACCGGCTGGAAGTTCTTACTTCACAATTTAAGTAATAGAAATGGAGGCTGATGTTTACCTTGACAGGATTTGATGTTTTTGGGAATGGAGGCCGGATGTAGTAAACTTTGACGTTGACTGTTAATCGGAACGGAGTGGAGTGGCTGGGTTGATTGGGCGAAATGAAGAAAGACACTGTTATTTGGAGAAGAAGAGTGGAACAGAGTGCTTGGGTTGAAGACGATTGAGAACGTTTTTTTTAGGGATTGGGTGAGAAGAGGAGGAAACCGGTTGTGGTAATTGAAAAAGAAAAAAGGGTTAGTAAATAGATGTCGTTTTACAAAACTGGGGAGATTAGGATGCCACGTAAACTTGTTGGGTTTACTGCTTTCTTGCTTAAGTAATATAATAGATATCATAGAAACTTTATGCTTATTTTAATCAACCAGTGCAGAATAAAATTTGAGACTGTAACACCCCACCTCCGCTAGGGTCACTCTTTCGGGGGCACTAGCTTGTGGGGGGCGTTAGAACTGGGTAAGCATGCATAATGATATATCAAGGCGGAACAAGAACATACATATATATGTAAAACAGAGTAAGTGAGAATAAAACAGCGGAATATCTCAAACCATCTCAAAACAAGTCTAGTACATCATAAAGTCAACTGCCAAAATAAACATGTCTAGTACATCATAAACAGAAATACTGAAATACATAGTGCTATCCCCAAAATAAAGATGATAAACCATAGCGAGCTCAATGTCCAGACATACATGAGCTATCCAGCAAACAAGCAAGCGATCCAAGCTAAGCACCACTGTTCCCTCCCCGAGAACCTGGGGGGGGGGGAATGGAAGAAAAGAAGCGAAAGAAAACAGGTCAGTCAAAAAGACTGGTAAGCCCTACTACGATCAGTCTATAAACTAATAAAGTTAACATCATGATGGAAACTGAGATGAACATACTGGCAATAGATAAAGGTGTCATCACATAGAGAAGATTAAGCTTTGCACCACAGTGTACTAGCAAACTTAACATAACAGGTATTGATCCCTCAGCCCAAACTTTGGCCCAATAACATGAGGTGACCTTAATACAAGGTCCAGCCCAACGGTCTAGTCGATCGGCTCCCTATAAACCTAACACGTCAAGTGTTGGTGTCCATACGGCCCACATATGGTTGTAGTCAGACTGCGCTGGGTCCACCTTCGGGTGTATCAAGCCCTCGGGTGTCAACCCCAGACACCTAAGCAATAATGCACAGTCTAAACCTACTGGAACCCGTGCCTCGAGTTTGTCCAACACCGGACTACGTGCACGTCCGTAGCCCGCCTGGACCCGCACCGCTGTACCACTCAGCCGTCGCTTTGGTCGCTTACATCAGTCCAGTAATCGTGCCCCGCCCTAGCCTAGCCTCTAGGGTTGTGAATGATACCAAACTGGGATTACTGCTGGAACAGACCATGTTGCTAGGGTTTTCTAAGAGGGTTAATATGGTTTAACCCCTCACTAATCATGGATTAAATTAGTTAAGTGTAACCAACAGTTCACCACTTAACCCCATTTAATCCCTCGTATCCCCAAAATTGGTTAAGTTTTATTGGGCCATGACTTAACCCTAATCATGAGGCATTAATTACTTTAATTGTGCCTTAACCTCTCACATTAGACTTTGTTGCGGTTACTAGTTAAGCCGGGCGGGTCCGGGTAGCTTTACACCACAACTTGGTCTAACCTCGGGTCCCAGGTACACATGGCCAACTTCTCACATTGGGTCCTATTGTTTGTAGCAACTAGTTAAGCCGGTCGGTTCCGGGTAGGTTTATGCTACAAACTCAACCCAACCTCGAGTTGGCCACACTTATGTTTTCTAAGTGTCATGTCCACTTTATTTTCAAAACATAATCACAAGTTTAACAAGTACTTGGGTAGACCTAACTTAATAGGTAAATTCCCAAGGGGTAGACCTAACTTAATAGGTAAATTCCCAATCTTATATTTTCATGTATTTTAAGTTTTACCCCAAACCCCCCCCCCCCCCCCAACGTCATTCTATCGCTTACATATTCGTCATAACGCATAAAGGATAGAAAGAGGGAACTTGGCACAACATACATGATGAATCTTACATATCATAATAAACATGCATAACATGTTGGACTTGCATAACTTAGCATAGTGAACTTGCATAAACATGCATAACTTGTTAAACCTGCAAATCATGGCATAGTGAACTTGCATAAACATGCATAACTTGTTAAACTTGCAAATCATGGCATAGTGAACTTGCATAAACATGCATAACTTATCAAACATGTGTAACATAGCATAGTGAACTCACATAAGCATGCATAACTTATTAAACATGCATAGCATAGCATAGTGAACTCGCATAAGCATGCATAACTTATTAAACATGCATAACATAGCATAGTGAACTCGCATAAGCATGCATAACTTATTAAACATGCATAAATCCCAACTTTCATCCCATATTAACTTTAGAGTTTCTAAAATGAAGGTAAGAGGGCTTACAAATATTATGAAGACACAAATCTACTAATAAAGATTGAGAAACCCTTTATGCAAGCATATAAAACCCCAAAACAAAGCTCCAATTAACAAAAATCCCAAAAACTCTAGCTTAGCAAATAAAGCTTGCAACTTGATGATGTATGCAAGCTAATGATCATTCATACAACTTAGAAATGCTTGTATGAACATCAAAATCTTCATAGGAATGATTTTTGAAGAGGGTGGAGGCTAGGGTTTTTAGGTGGAGGCCATTTGAGAATTCAATTTGACATAGTTTGGTTGCTAGAATGAATAATGGGGTTTTAGGGTAGGATTAGGGGCTTATTTATAGAAGATTAGAGTGTTTTTAGCCCTAGGATTAACCCTAGGTTAGTTTAGGTCCGTCAGATTTCGGAATTCTCTAGAACCAAGCCACAAGACCAGACCAAGACCCAAAATGGTGCGCCAGGCAAAACTGCCCGGCCACCCTGTGTCGACAGGGCTGTCGACACCCTGGGGACCCTGTCGACATGCCTGTCGACATGGGGGTCCTGGCGGGAATTTTCCCGCCTGACGCCAGTTAGCCCTAATCCTTGTTTTTAATTTAAAATTTAAATTTGTTTTTAACATGGAAATTTCTGAAAACTTCAATGGGCCTTAACTGGGTCATACGGACTCCGATTTTCGAAAACTCGGACTCTATTTCGCGTATTTTTCCGAGACGAACGCAATGGCATAGCCCGTTTCCCTTGATTCAGATTTTAGAATTAAGTTCTGCCTCGATTTATGTTATAACAGGTTATTGAAAATACGGGTTGTTACAGAGACTATGAGCTTATCATATTTAATATTCTTTGAATATTGAATCTTCGTAGTAAGGGCTAAACGTACATACAACCTTCGTAATGAGGGGTTTCCTCAGCTTTGCTGGATTGTAGGGGTTACTCAGCAAATTCTCGTGTTCAAATAGAATTTGCCAATATCTTTAGTTTACCAAGTTATCAAAACGCTATCAAGTTATTGCAATAGAAAATGAAACTGGGAGTGATGCGTATAACTATGCTCTGCGACTGCGCTGACATCAGACTCAAAAATACGACAACAACGTTAGAACAACAAGCAGGTCATTTATCCCAAACAAGTTGAGGTTGGATAAAGATGGAACACAAAACAGGAGGCCAAAGCCAATATAAATGTAATAATAATAGCAAGAGATTCAAAGGTGAAAACATAAATAAAAATAAAATAAAAATTTAAAATTTAAAATAATTAAAAAAAAAATAATAGTAATATTAATGAAAATAGATAAAAGAAAATCTTTTGATACTTCTAAATTTGAATGCTTGGGTGGTTTACATTTCTTCCTCAACTGGTTCGTAGTATTATTAATTCCGTGCTCGAAAACATTTTAAACCTCGATGCAACTTGTATTACAGTGAGGCACTAAGAACTTTATGGCATAATTTTTGGACGTCAACGTATATGTGCCTGCTATTAACTTAAATGTTGGAAACTGGCGTGATTATAGTAGGAACTGTAGTGCAAAATCAGAGATTTGGGCAGCGGAATACGAATTAACCCAATGATCTAGTCTGTCAACAATTTCAACAACGCCAAAAATAAAAACAAGTGGCACAAATTTATAGAGAGAACAAAAATAGAGGAAAGAGCACACCAATTTTTAACGTGGTTCGGCTTTGCCTACGTCCACGGAGACCCAACAACCTTTATTTCTCAGTGAAGAAATGAGTACAACAGATTACAATAGAGAGAAGACTAATGGTGGATTACTCTTTTTTTTTTTCATACAATAACATGACCCCTAATTATATAGGGATTTCTTGGAGATAAAGAATGGAAGTTTCTAGGACATGAAGAAAAATAAATATCTTCCTTGATTTGATTGGAGCATAAATGAATGGCATAATTATGGTCTCAATCTCTTTCCCTTTCTTCATCAATTGATTGATTGGCCTATTAATTATTTTTCTTCTAAAAAAAATCTTCCTCTTATCCCTTTCCATAAACAAGCCAATTAATTGATTGACAATCAATCAATTTCTTTCCTTCTCCACTAATATTTGAATCATTAATTTCAACACTCCACCTTGATTCAAATATGGCAATCTTTCTTCATTAACTCATCTTCAACAATCAACATAGAAGTTGTTGGGCCCAGCGCCCCATGGCGCTCAAGTAACAGGAAGCAAACTGATCAAGTTTGAGCAATGCTCAAACTTGTCCTTTGGAAGTGACTTGGTCATCATATCTGAAGGATTATCTGAAGTACCCACCTTCAATAATTTGATCTTGCTTCGTTCTTCCTCAAGCATAAGAAAGAAGCCTCTAACATCAATGTGCTTCGTCCGTGAACTATAAGCCTGATTCTCAACAAGATGAATCGCACTCTGACTATCTGAAAATAGCTCCACTGTCCGCTGCTCCATTGAAAGATCATCCAACAACTGAAGTAAGTACAATCCTTCCTTTGTTGCTTCCACAATCGACATTAACTCTGCTTCGGTAGTCGACAAAGCTACGATTGACTGCAACTTTGATCTCCACGAAATCAGGCCTATGCCAAGTGTAAAAACATAGCCCGACACCGACTTCCGTCCATCTCTATCCCCAGCATAATCTGAATCACAGTATCCTCTAAGAGAGATGTCTCCATCTACTCCACCATATAACAAGCCAACTGAAGAAGTGCCACGAAGATATCTGAGTATCCACTTCACTGCTTGCCAATGCTCTTTACCTGGGTTAGACAAATATCGACTGACAACACCAACTGCATGAGCTAAATCAGGCCTTGTGCATACCATAGCATACATAAGGCTTCCAACCGCACTAGAATAAGGAATATTACACATATCCCTTTTGTCTTCATCCGATGTGGGACACATATCTTTGGATAGCTTGAATTGAGAGCCTAATGGAGTAGCCACCGGTTTAGCATTCTCCATACCGAATCGAGATAGGACTTTCTCGATGTATTGAGTTTGAGTGAGCCTCAAAACTCTTTGCTTTCTATCCCTCTGAATATTCATCCCCAAAATTCTTTGTGCATTTCCCAAATCTTTCATCTCAAATTCCTTACTGAGCTCCATTTTCAACTCCGAAATTTTTGACATACTCTTAGAAGCTATCAACATATCATCAACATAAAGTAACAAATAGATGATATCATCATTACAATTTTTAAAATAGACACATTGGTCCTTAAAGCTTCTAGAGTAACCATGTGAGATCATAAACTTATCAAATTTCTTATACCACTGTCTAGGAGACTGTTTTAAGCCATAAAGAGATTTGTTAAGTTTACAAACATGACCTGGCCTGCTGCTATCAATGAACCCTTCTGGATGCTGTAGGTAAATGTCCTCCTCAAGATCACCATGCAAGAATGCTGTCTTGACATCTAGTTGTTCCAACTCCATGTCAAAGTGAGCAACCAATGCCAAAAGAATGCGAATGGAAGTATGTCTAACGACTGGAGAAAAAATATCATGAAACTCCACATCTTTCTTCTGAACATAACCCTTCGCCACTAATCTTGCTTTGTACCTCAAGTCACCATTGCCGCCGTCTTTCACCTTATAGATCCATTTACATCCAATTGCTCTCTTGCCGGAAGGAAGTGGCACTAAATCCCAAGTGTGATTTTTGTGCAAAGACTCAATCTCCTCCTCCATTGCTACTAGCCAACTGGAGCTATCAACTGAACTAATGTCATCTTTGTAGTCTCTTGGTTCATCATGAAATATGCTTAATGCATAAGCTGCCATGTCATCAAAGTCAATATCTTCAATGCTTAATCCCACAAAATCATCAAGCCATGTAGGTCTTTTCTTCTCTCTCGTTGGTCGAGTTTGAATTTGAGCTCCACCTTGAGATTGATCTTCTATCTCTTCCCTATCAACCACGGTGTCATCTGAATCACCATTTTTACTTGTATGGAAGTCTGATGATCTGCCTTGTGTTTGGTATTCTGAATTTGTCCTCTCAACATCATCATTAACTGAAGAAGAAGGCTCCACCTTCAACATAGCCTTCTCATCAAATGTAACATGCCTGTTAGTAACAATCTTCTGGGTAGTAGGACACCACATCCTATAACCCTTAATTCCTTTCTTATAACCAAGAAAAATACACTTGCGTGATCTTGGATCCAACTTCCCTTTGCTCTCATGCACATAAGCTGGACAACCAAACACTCTGAGAAAGGAATATGATACAGGCCCTCCCTTCCATACTTCTTCAGGAATCTTCATATCTATGGCGGTAGAAGGTGTGCGGTTGATAAGGAAAACCGCCGTAGATAATGCTTCTGCCCAAAATCTCTTATTTAATCCTGCAGTCAGCCGTAAGCAACGAGTTCTTTCCAACAAAGTCCGATTCATTCTCTCTGCAACACCATTTGACTGAGGGTCTCCTGGTGTGGTGTAGTGTCTTTTGATTCCCTCGGACTCACAAAATTTGATGAATTTTTGAGAAGTGAATTCACCACCATTATCTGAACGAAGAACCTTCACTTTCTTTCCAGACTGCTTCTCAACAAGAGATTTCCAACTTTGAAACCTATCAAAAGTTTCATCTTTGGACTTCATAAAGTAAACCCATACTTTTCTAGAAAAATCATCAATAAATGAAACGAAATACCTGGCTCCTCCATAAGATAGGCATGGTGCGGGGCCCCAAACATCAATATGAACATACTCTAAAACATCTTTAGACTTATGCTCTGCAATGGCAAAAGAAACCTTCGTCTGCTTTCCAAGTACACATCCTTCACAAAAGTCAAGTTTTGAATGATGAACACCGTCAATCAAGCCTCGCTTTCTCAATACTTCTAAACTGCGCTCTCCAATGTGGCCCATACGAAAATGCCACAATCTGGTAGAATCAGAATCAACTGAATCAATAACTGAAGCAGACTCCACAACAGCAGTTGTACCCTTCAGCAAATACAGATTTCCAGCTTTTACCCCTTTCATCACTATCAATGAGCCATTTGTAATTTTTAATGAATCTTTTTCTATTACACACTTTAAGCCAAAATTGCACAATGCTCCAATGGAGATCAAACTACGCCTTAAATCAGGCACATGCCTGATATCACATAAAGTGCGAACAACACCATCAAACATCCTGATTTTTACTGTTCCAATACCAATCATGCGACAAGCAGCATTATTTCCCATGAGAACCTCTCCTCCATCAAACTGACGATAAGTGGAAAAAACGTGCCTATCCGGTGTCATGTGATAGGATGCACCCGAGTCAATAATCCACATAGTGCTCTTCATATGAGAGGCAGAGGCTGTAAAAATGCCAGGATCATTATCTGAATCTGATGTCTCCGCCGTAGATGCTGAAGCCTTCTGGGGAACAGCTTTGTTTTTATTCTCCAACTTGGGGCAATTTGCAATATAATGTCCAGGTTTTCTGCAATAATGACAAACTCCCTTCCGAGCTCCTCTTGACTGAGATCTGGACTTAGCTCTGTCTCCACCATATTTGGGTCTACTTTGACTTCTTCCTCTCTGTGCAACAAGGCTTTCAGAATCATTCTCCATGCTCATGCTTGCCAACTTTCCTCTCAACATCTCATTATGCAAATTTGTCTTCACATCCTCCAAGCAAATAGACGAACGCCCATAGATCATAGAGTTAACAAAAGTGTTATACTCTGCAGGCAAAGAACATAAAAGAATAACAGCTTGCGCCTCATCCTCAATCTTTACATCAGCTGCTCGAAGATTCATGACAAGTGTGTTGAGGGCATCTATATGAGCAAATACATCTGTTCCAGGCCTCATTTTGAAAGAATAAAGCTGTTGCTGTAAGATGATGCGGTTGGTGAGAGACTTGTCGTAGAACTTTCTCTGAAGAGCATCCCACAATTCCTTAGCAGTTTTCACATGAGAAAACTCTCTAAGTACTTCGTCAGAAAGGCTAAGTTGGATGGTAGTAAGAGCATCCTCTTCCAATTCTTCTAACTCTTCAGGTGGTAATTTCTTCAATTTCTCTGGATCTGAGACAACTTTAAATGTCCTCTCTTTCTTCAACACCGCTTCCATCTTCATCTTCCATGTGCCAAAATCCCCCTTTCCATCAAATCTAGCAACTCCATAATTTGTAGCGCTTCTACCACCGTTATTCTTTGCGGAATTTGACATGGTTGAAAAAGTCTTTGAACAGGACGACTGGCTCCGATACCAATCTGTAGTGCAAAATCAGAGATTTGGGCAGCGGAATACGAATTAACCCAATGATCTAGTCTGTCAACAATTTCAACAATGCCAAAAATAAAAACAAGTGGCACAAATTTATAGAGAGAACAAAAATAGAGGAAAGAGCACACCAATTTTTAACGTGGTTCGGCTTTGCCTACGTCCACGGAGACCCAACAACCTTTATTTCTCAGTGAAGAAATGAGTACAACAGATTACAATAGAGAGAATACTAATGGTGGATTACTTTTTTTTTTTTTCCATACAATAACATGACCCCTAATTATATAGGGATTTCTTGGAGATAAAGAATGGAAGTTTCTAGGACATGAAGAAAAATAAATATCTTCCTTGATTTGATTGGAGCATAAATGAATGGCATAATTATGGTCTCAATCTCTTTCCCTTTCTTCATCAATTGATTGATTGGCCTATTAATTATTTTTCTTCCAAAAAAATCTTCCTCTTATCCCTTTCCATAAACAAGCCAATTAATTGATTGACAATCTACCAATTTCTTTCCTTCTCCACTAATATTTGAATCATTAATTTCAACAGGAACTGCTGTTATATTACGTACTTGAAAACAATATTTAGTATTTACACTGACGTATAGGAATTCGATTTGATATACATTTTGTTTAGCCAGAATGCCCTGTATCAAACGATTTAACGGGTACTTGTATGCAATATGTTTACTTCTGTTCGTATGACAACGGAACAAAATTGGGTATACGGCTACCCGTACGAGTCTCATCTTTTGCAGTTTATACAATTTTTTCCGACTTACTCACAATCGTTTTTATTCTACACAATCTAAATAGTTCGCAGTAGTACTTGTGCTTCCAAAATGTATTTTAGCATAATTTTTTCCCTTCCTCTTCCTTGAATTCAGAATATAACGGCCTCTCAGACATGATGCCCGCCAGTAAAACCCGTAGCAATCAAGTACGTATCTCTTTGATCTATGATTCTGTTTGTTGATATATTGATTGGTTTAAGCAAACGATTGGAACACGATACACTTTGGATCAACATTTTTATTTGTTGTATATACTACAGCTACCTATGCACACCAGTAGTTTGATGAAATCGCTGCTAGAATTTACTCCAAGTGTAATATTGGTTGATGGTTATCGATTTTGGATTAGTCGGTTCTAGAAAGGGTGAGACAATCTGAGGTTTTTGTTATCTTTTTCATTGGCTGACTTATTTACTGGCCTTGTTCTTATTTTTGTAGGGCCTTTTTTTCCTTTCCCTTGAACCATATTTTTATTTGTTCTGTTGTTGTAAAAGTACTTCTTTACATCTATCAATAGCATTTCTTGTTGGCAAAAATACTCTTTATACAAATGTACTCATCCAGAACATTTCTTGAAAAATGCACTTCGTTAAAAGTTTTTTTTATTTATTTAAATCGGTGTGGTAATATTCTTGTGTACTTGTTGGTAGTATATCCAGCAATTAAAGGTGGTTAGAGTGGCATGTAAGTAAAGTTGAAAGTATAGGACAAGCATTTTGTCTAAACTGGTTAGAACATTTGAACATGGTGCAAGAGCTCATGGGTTCTATTCTCACCTTTTTGGGTTGAACCCACTTGCCATATAGCATATCATATGCTTACCTAAACTTGTATAAAATAACAATTCCAAAAAGAAAAAAGAAAAAAAAAAATGTTGGTACTATTTAGTATTTACCATGTATAATTTCTTTCATTACAATGGTGTGTTAATTCATAAAAAAAAAAAAAAGGGTATGCCTCACAGCGACTTCATATGTGAATGGATTTAACTACTAGAGCTTAAGCTTGAGGATGTCAAACTTAGGAGGAAAAGAACTCATGGCTTATACAAATATAGTGGAAATTCCTGTTGTAATGCAAGGTCACACACATAGATCCCAATCTTTATATATAATTCATCAAATTCTTACAAACAACAAATGCATTACTTCATTTATTTAGTACGATAGGATAGGATTACACTGGTATTACAATTAAATAAATAGAAAGTGTGTGAAATATTTTGCTCTTCAATTATATCCTTGCCTATTTGGTTTCAAATGACAAGCCAAGTAATTTTATTTACTTATGTTGAACATGAGTGCCCCATGTACGTATGTAAGGGAGTTACAAGAGAATGTTTGAGAAGAGATGCCACAATTAGGAAATTTACTAGTAGTTAGGCGGTGGAGGAGACTTGTAACGGTATGGATGATGTGGTGGGTGAGATGGAGGTGGAGGTGATTTGTAATGGTAAGGATGATGTGGTGGGTGGGAAGGAGGTGGAGGAGATTTGTAATGGTACGGATGATGTGGTGGATGAGATGGAGGTGATTTGTAATGGTAAGGATGATGTGGTGGGTGGGAAGGAGGTGGAGATTTGTAATGGTAAGGATGACGTAGTGGATGAGGAGGAGGTGGAGGAGACTTGTAATGGTAAGGATGATGTGGTGGGTGAGATGAATGCGGTGGTGATTTATAATGGTATGGTGAAGGCGGTGAAGGGGATGGTGGCGGTGGTGATTTATAATGGTATGGTGGAGGTGGTGAAGGCGATGGCGGCGGCGGTGATTTATAATGGTATGGTGGAGGTGGTGAAGGGGATGGCGGTGGAGGTGACTTATAAATGTATGGAGGTGGTGGTGATGTCGAAGGCGGTGGAGGAGATTTATAAACATAAGGTGGGGGAGGTGAGGGTGAAGGAGGAGGCGGTGATTTGTAATGATATGGAGGAGGAGGAGATGGTGAAGGGGGTGGAGGAGATTTGTAATGATATGGTGGTGGAGGTGATGGAGATGGAGGTGGGGGAGACTTGTAATGGTAGGATGGAGGAGGAGATGGTGATGGAGGTGGAGGTGACTTATAATGGTACGAAGGAGGAGGTGATCGTGAAGGAGGTGGGGGTGACTTGTAGTGGTAGGGCGGTGGAGGTGATGGGGATGGAGGAGGAGGTGACTTGTAGTGGTAAGGTGGTGGAGTTGATGGGGAGGGAGGAGGGGGAGACTTGTAATGGTACGGAGGAGGAGGTGACAGGGATGGAGGTGGAGGTGATTTATAATGGTACGGAGGAGGAGGTGATCGTGAAGGGGGTGGGGGTGACTTGTAGTGATACGGTGGTGGAGGCGATGGAGAGGGAGGTGGGGGAGACTTGTAATGGTAGGGTGGAGGAGGAGATGAGGATGGAGGTGGAGGTGACTTGTAATGATATGGAGGAGGAGGTGATGGGGAGGGAGGAGGGGGAGACTTGTAATGATATGGCGGTGGCGGTGAGGGGGAGGGAGGTGGAGGGGACTTGTAATGATATGGTGGAGGAGGGAATGGTGAAGGAGGAGGTGGTGACTTATAGTGGTATGGTGGAGGTGGCGATGGGGACGGAGGAGGTGGAGACTTGTAATGATATGGTGGTGGAGGCGATGGAGAGGGTGGTGGTGGTGATTTATAGTGATATGGTGGTGGAGGTGATGGAGAAGGGGGTGGGGGAGACTTATAATGATATGGTAGTGGAGGTGATGGTGAAGGAGGTGGGGGTGACTTATAGTGGTATGGTGGAGGTGGCGATGGGGACGGAGGAGGTGGAGATTTGTAATGATATGGTGGTGGAGGCGATGAAGAGGGTGGTGGTGGTGATTTATAGTGATATGGCGGTGGAGGTGATGGAGAAGGGGGTGGGGGAGACTTATAATGATATGGTGGTGGAGGCGATGGTGAAGGAGGTGGTGGTGACTTGTAATGGTATGGTGGGGGCGATGGAGATGGAGGTGGGGGAGACTTGTAATGATATGGAGGAGGAGGGGATGATGATGGAGGAGGTGGCGACTTGTAATGATAGGGCGGGGGAGAAGATGGTGATGGAGGTGGAGGTGAGCTATAACGATAAGGTGGAGGAGGTGATGAAGATGGTGGAGGAGGAGACTTGTAATGATATGGTGGAGGTGGTGACTTATGGTAGGAGGCTGGTGGAGGAGGAGAAGAATAAATATATGGTTTGTCAGTGGACTCGGCTATTGTTGCGAATAGACAAGCAGCCACTACAAGGACCATTTGTGGCAACAGCCACGCCTTGCTGTGATCCGCCATAGCAAGTTATGCCAAATTTCCACCAGTCTTCTCAAGAGGAAGCCAGTGGCTGTAAGTATCTTTCTTTAAACTAGACACTGAGCTAAGTTTTTTATATGTTAATACAAAGAGACCTCCCTTTTTATAGTTTTTGATAACCGTGTTTTCTTCATAGTATACCTTATTTTAGTCTTTGTTACAAGCTGTCTTGATAGGAATGTTTATTCTTCTTCTTCTCATACATTATTTTTCCATATTTCATTTAAAAGTTGGTAACCACTTAAATGGATAATTGTTTTGAACTTAATTTGGTGTGTTGCGCCAAAAAACGTGGCCACAGACTAAGTCTAGTACATTTTCTGTTAAGAGTTAGTAAGAGTGGGTGAGTAAAGTACTCTCAATCATAGTTAGTCATCTTGATATTTTGTTTTTCATTGGAATTTATCTTTTAAGTATTCTTTTAATATTTTCTTTTGCTACGATGATACGCTCTCTGTATTTGTTTTTTTTTTTTTCGAAATAAAAATAATAATCAAGTAGAGGATTTGAACATGTGCAGGTGCAGCCTTAGCCATCTTGGTTGACAAACAGAGACATTACATCGTTGTACTGGTTAAAACTCATAGGTTGTATTTTAAATACCATTTGAGAATCATGGGAGTGTGATTAATTGATCATCTCCAACCCCCCCCCCCCCCCCCCCACCTCTCTTTCCTTCCCGCCTTCCAAACAAACCCACAGAAACTTCACCCAACAAACCCTTTCCCCTACTTCTTAATCTATTGCCAAATGAAAGCTTGCATATGACAGGTTGATAATTGACTGGGTCAGTTTCTACTAACCTGGCTTGAATGTGTCATTTTGTTTAACTAAGGGGGTGAACGAGTATTTAATGTAACTTGCATCGTTCCTACTAATGAATTATGTGCCGACTTGCAGGATTTGAGAAAATCTTAAGGTCGTTTAGTTTAGTAGGTATTTGTGTTAAATTTGTCCAAAGTCAGTGTGTGTATAGAGACACACACCACACACACACACACTCTTAATTTGTCACAGCCTCACAGGTGAAGAAGAATCAAAATATTTTGAGGGCAAGTTTAATCAATAAAGTTGCACAAATAATGAGATCATGTTGTTCAGGGAGTAAATGTTTAGAGTTTTGGTGCTTTTTCCCTTCATTTTTGTCATAGACAAAATATTTCTGTGTGGATACTAGAAAAATATCAAAAGCTGCGTAATATTTTGCATTCATGTCGAAAGTAGGCTATAGCAATATCACTCATATATTTGTTACCCTAATACCGGTTTTTGGCTACAAACGTATTTTATGTTGTCTATGACTATCAATTAAACAATAAAGTTAGCAAATTAGCATAGTCTAGAAAGTTGCATTTTAAAAAGAGACAAGACAACTAACAGGTCATTTACTTCATAAACAAAATTTAAGGGCAACGGCCATTGCATTGACTCTTTTATTGTATGCATCTTAATAGTATTCTTTCCCTTGAAAAAAGGAAAAAAAGAAAAAGAAAAGAAAAAAAGAAAAGAAAAGAAAAAAAGAGCGACTTGCAAAGTTTATTGTTATTGTACATTGACCTACTATGCTATGAGTCAGTCTTGGTTCGAGGCACCTTTCCATGCGGACTCAGCGAAATGCATGGGTGTTGTAACTGCTTTCTATCAGCATAGCTTGTAATATAAATGTGGAGAACTATTTGCTTTACTTAAGCTTGTTCTTGGGTAAAGTTTTTTCATTAATAATGAAATATGATGGCATAATACTGAAAACATTAGATGTTACTTTGAGAGAAAGATTTCGTGATCTATTGCCAAATCTGTTTCAATTTCAACAGCTCGGAATTGGATCATGGGGATTGTTGGAATACTTCATATCAATATATAAGATACTCGGCATATCAGTATTGATTAGATCTGAAACCTGATGTTGAATTGCTCATTTTAAATCCCTTGGGCGCTTACTGCGTTTAGTGCTTATTGCTGTTGAATATGGAAGAATCTAGTGTAAAACTAATTAATTTTGCTTAAACAATGTTTGCTAATAAGGTTATCTTAGTTGATTGATGGAAGTTGAAGGTTGGCTCAGTTGGTTGATGAGAGTTCGAACTTCAAAACTATCAGCCTTGCACAAGTAATGAAAGTATGTCTGACGGATGCATGCTCACTTGGGGTTTAAAAGTAAAGGTTAGTTCTTTAGGTTATTCAAAATTTTCGAAGCATAACATAGCCTGCATATGTTTTTGTTAAAAATGCTCTTTTTATGTGTAAGATTTCCTTTTAACAAAAAATAAAAATAGACTCATTCTTGAAAGTGTTATCCACGTTCAGTGCAGCATATATGCGTTGAACTTGTCTGGGTCTCTTCGTCTTATTCTGGGTCTCTTCATATCATTCTACATACCGTATGTAACAAGTTGTTTTAATTTATGTTTCCACATCTCAATGTGTTCTTTTATGAGTGGACCTGCAGCATATAATTATTTGTTTACTTTGAGAGCGTTGTATTCATACA
Organism: Allium sativum; assembly: GCA_030737875.1. Lineage (NCBI taxonomy): Eukaryota > Viridiplantae > Streptophyta > Magnoliopsida > Asparagales > Amaryllidaceae > Allium > Allium sativum. The sequence goes on from CM060921.1 coordinate 727,782,719, forward strand.
TGAGGCAAATTACAGACATCGGGTTCCCATCTGAACATATAATATGTTGTTAATGCAAATCATAGACTAGTATTTTTTGCCCGTGTTGTTGGACATTAAAATTTATTTTATTAAAAAAAAACTGTAATGATTAAATATCAAAAATAAAAGAAACCTAAAGTAACGTAATTAATATTAAATAATCACATATATATTTTTAAACATTATAATTTATGCGGCAACAATAATAAATTGTTCTGTTGTTCATCCAAAAATAATTTTATTATAGATATATTTTGATTAATTATTCTGTTATCCATCTAATTAATTTATGCAGTAACAATAATTAATTATCATGTTGTTCATTCAACAATAATTTTGTCGTGGATGATTATTTGGTTAATTATTCTGTTATCCATCTAATTTTTTTGTTATGAATGGTTATTTTTTGGCATAGATATAAAAAAATTGATTATTTGTGATTTTATTCTGAAAACATGTTCTTAATTCGTTACAATTTAAACTTATTTTGTGATCTTTAAATGTGAAAAATTGAACAAATAATCATTAAAATTATATAAGTGATACAATTCAAGTAGTATTATATAAATTATATACAAACTACAATATGATAACTTTTCCGTGAAGCAAAAAAGTGTGATGATGTCATTATATATATATATATATATATATATATATATATATATATATATGCATTCTAACTAAAATTTCAAATTACAACATAAAAATAAACATCCATAACAGAAAAATACATTAATCAATAGCAGTTTTCAGAGTAAAATAAATATAAGATCATGAGTAATTTTCTTTTCAAACAAAATAAATATGAAAATCAGAGAAAAATAATTATAAGATCATGAGTAGTTTCCATTCCAAACAAAATAAACATGAAAATTATGTTCAAGTCCAATCTTGTTCCCAGCATAACTTCATGATTTCCACTTTTTTGAATAGTTTTCATTCCTGTAGTGCAACAAACATTTGAATAGGTGAACAATCAATTAGTCATTCCTTACCAAAATAATAATAATATGTACACCGTATATAAAATAACCATCAAATATATATAACTTACTTTTTCTTTTTTAATTGCTTTCAGTTTTGAAATAGATTCATTTTCATCATCTTTTTTGTCCTTAAAGTCGTCAAAAAAACATGACAGCTTGACATCATTATCAATCTCTTTGTTTTTCCTCTTCAAACTATTAGTGTTTGTAGATTTTTCAGTACCAGGGCTTTGCATATTGATGTTAGTTTTAGATTCAGTGCTGAAACTTGGTATAAAAATCTGCACATAAATGAAATAAAATAACTTGTTGCAATGAACATGACTATATATATATATATATATATATATATATATATATATATATATGTGTGTGTGTGTGTGTGTGTGTGTGTGTGTGTGTATATATATATATACATGTATATATATGTATGTATGTATGTGTGACAACAAAATACCTGTGAACTTTGTAACCAACTGCACTGTCTTCACTTTCTATCATAGAATTCCCATTCAACTCAAAATCTTCATATGTCTGTGGCCGTGCACATGCTTGAACCTCTGTGTACATTATTCTCACCAACACATATAGTAATTGTATATTGCCTTCCCTCCAGACACTTCAAAATTGTTGGAAATTCATTTTTCTTTCCTTGCTAGAAAGAATATTATAATTTATTTAATTTTGTCAAAAAATAAAGTATTAAAATTTTCTTTTAGTATATCTGGAGCTATACATACCTTTTCTTGATTTCCCATTATGTCATAAACATTTTTCTTAACTATTCTGTAAACCTCATGATCTTGCAAAATTATTGCAGCACTGCCACTATTATCTTCAACAATAACACATAATCTAAATCTGCACACAAACACACACACACACACACACACACACACACACACACACACACATAAAAACTATTAGTAGGAAAGTAAGTAAGTTTTTCTCTAGCATTACAGAAAATTACCTCGGTCTGGATAGGGTATGCTTTTTTTACAATTAAGACATTTATACTTCTCATTTTTCTCCTCAACTTCTTGATCACTACATGCTAAGCAAGCATCATAATACCAAGTTTGTTTTTCTTTTACATTCCTAACGGTTACTTGACAAATAACTTCTTTCTAAATTTTATAAAATATAGTAACTTCAGGTACTTGAATAAGAACGACAAATTAAAAATAAAAATATTATAGTATAGGGAGCATACCTCAATATATCCATATTTCAAGTTCCTTATCTCACCAATACTCAGTATTTGATAATCTCCGGTAATCATATCGTTAACATCAACTTTTCCTTCATTGAAATCAATAATATCCAACCTACATATTTTATAAGTTTAATTTTTGATGTATCTTATATTTAAAATATATATTATATTACATTTCAATAAAACTCAAATTTACCTCTTTCTCATTTTAACAACACTGTGATGATTGTAGTTGATGAAAAACCGTGTTGCACCAACATTGGTCATATTAGGTTGCTCTACAATATAAGAAACGTAATATTATTAAATTTTCACATATTAAAGTAACTGATAGTCGATAACATAATTGGACCGATGGATGAGAGAATTGAGCTAGAATGATGGAAAAAAGGGTAAATCCTACCAAAACATATTTTAATAAATTTTCTCAATTATGAATAACATAAAAGTCATACTAAAATTGTACCTTTAAATGAATTCAACCTACAACTTGCCATAATGATGATAACTGTTTTCTCAGTAGCTTCTTTTAAAGCAGTGGCAAACAATTTGGCAAAATCATCCCAAAAACAAAATTTCACAGTAGAACCGTCAAAACATAAAAATATAAAGCAAAATATTGTTTATGCATATAACCAAAAAAAGATTTAAATTCCATAATATTTAAAGTGTTATATATACATACCTCCCATTGTAAGTTCAAATATAAAATTGCATTGCTCTTTGCCATTTGCATTCACAAACTCATTTAAACCATCTTTTGAAATATCACAATCCTTATACTTGAGCACTCCAATAAAATCTGATAAATAATAATAATAAATAAATGAAACTTGCTACTTGTTGTAAAACAAATGTGTATGTATGTCTAAAGTATTTTAGATCATCTATATAATAAAATTGCCCCCTAAGACAAACCAGGAGACAAACATGGAGACAAAGAGCGGCTGAGATTTATTCTTAGTTTGGACAAAGGACGGCCTGGATTTGTACACACATCGTTTCATTTATTCTTAGCTTACCAAAATCAGCGCACATCATCCCTTTTATAAGTAAATCTATTTAATCGCTATATATATAAGGAATGACTTATGTATAATTGTTAATTACAGCCAAGTAAAATTAATTGTATATAGTATATACAATTAATTTTTTCATATATGCTTATTTCGGATTTGAAATATTGAATGTTTTGTTAAAATTCATTATCTTACATATGATTCATATATAGTATATTACCAATTGATATTATAAGTAAAGCTATTTAATCGCTATATATATAAGGAATGACTTATGTATAATTGTTAATTACAGCCAAGTAAAATTAATTGTATATTTGTTAATTACAGCCAAGTAAAATTAATTGTATATAGTATATACAATTAATTTTTTCATATATGCTTATTTCAGATTTGAAATATTGAATGTTTTGTTAAAATTCATTATCTTACATATGATTTATCCCTTTTATAAGTAAAGCTATTTAAATTAATTGTATATAGTATATACAATTAATTTTTTCATATATGCTTATTTCGGATTTGAAATATTGAATGTTTTGTTAAAATTCATTATCTTACATATGATTCATATATAGTATATTACCAATTGATATTATAGATTTAACGCATTTATTAGTTACATATGGTACTCAATCGCTATAAATTTACATAACACCTTCTTTACTCTTCCTTCCACATTCATAGCCTCTCTTTTTTACTCCTCAGTTTTGTTCTCTTCCTAACACATCATGACTAAGGTAATTCTCTTTGTGTAACTTAACTCCTACTTTTTTTACCATCTACTTAGCTCATTTTACATTAAATCTATGCAGTCCAAGCTTTTTCTGCCAACCAAACAGTCTCAATTACCCATTTCAGCAAGAAAACATAAACGTAAAAGCATACGTCTAACTAAACCCCATAATTCAACCAGCTATGAAACCACCACAACTGTGACTAATGTCCCATCTCCTACTGCTCCTCAAGTTCAACCCAACGATTTTCAGAACGAAAATGAAGCTCACGATCTTCCGCCTACTACTCCACAACATACGGATAACGAAGACGAAGCTCATTGGAATTAGGCCTGGCAATTTGACACGTGACACGCTAACACGAAACGAAACGACACGAAATAAACGGTTATGGGTTTTGATTTTTGGTATACGAAACACGAAAGTACACGAACACGAAATTACACGATAAATTTCGGGTCGGATATGGGTTTTCACTTTCAATACACGAAAGTACACGAAAGTACACGAAATATTTTATATATATTTTTTATTTTTTATATATCACACAATATATTAATTTCGTGTACTTTTCGTGTACACAAAAATACACGAAAGTATACGTAAGTACACGAACAGGAAGTACACGAAAGTACACAAAAGTATACGAAAGTACACGAACAGGAAGTACACGAAAGTACACGAAATTAATTTCGTGTACTTTTCGTGTCGTTTCGTGTTTACACGAATTATTTCGTTTCGTGTTCGGATCGGGTAAACAGGTACACGAAATGATTTCGGGTCGTTTTCGGTTTTAGCTCTGAGTACACGAAAACACGAAAGTACACGAAACGAAAGTACACGAAACGACACGATTGCCAGGCCTAATTGGAATGCAGTGGTTTGATACAATTTTTTTTCCACCATTCATACAACTATATGTATCATACGTATTCCTTTACTAACCAATTTCTTTTAAACTGCAGTTTGCGGACTGTGACAGGATCCAGGCAGAGCATCTGGCGTCAAATTTCTTTTTTTTTAAATTTATGAAACTGAGAATGTATTCTGCACTAATAAATTACGTTTGTTTCTCATTTGCATTTCCGGTATAAACACCTAGATGTATTTCTCTGTGTACCCATTTCCCTTATGTAACTCTTATACATAAGCAGTATATTGCATAATTTTGTGTTCTGCTACACGTTTTTTTTGTTTTTTTTGTGCACCTGCTCATGTTGTCGACTCAGTTTTACTTTATGTTTCTAACTTCCTATGCACACTTTTATGCCTCATGTAAAATATCAACACCAACTCATAAAAAGTAGTGTGAAACTATTTCACCTCCCTGCAACATTTTGCCAAACTTATTTAAGTTTTTAATTAAACCAATTTGTTATAAATATAGCTTCTCCTAGCATATGCATCTGAAACAGAAATGAAAAAAGTATTTTACATAGGCAGGTGGATATGATAATGTAAAATATTGTTCAGTGGAAATTAGGATCAATTGTTTTGGCATGTTTCTTACTTGGCCACGTGTAATTATAAACTCATAGTTAATGGTTAATAAATGAGGCCTGCAACGACTAATCCTACACATAACTATATTTTTGTCTTATTTCTTGGGTATACTATAATAAACTGTGATCAAATAGTTTACATACACAGTTGGATATGATAATGTAAAATATTGTTCAATGGAAATTAGGATCAATTGTTTTGGCATGTTTCTTGCTTGGCCACATGTAATTATAAACTCATAGTTAATGGTTAATAAATGAGGCCTGCAACGACTAATCCTATACATAACTATATTTTCGTCTTATTTCTGTGGTATAATTTCATAAACCTATTGGCACAAAATTAAAAATTGAATTGGATGAAAAACAATTCCTCATTTGAATGTTTTCACCATGGAAAGTAAATTCGGTTTCTTTTATATTTTGGCATTTTTCTTGCTTGGCCACGTGTAATTATAAACTCATAGTTAATGGTTAATAAATGAGGCCTGCAACGACTAATCCTACACATAACTATATTTTCGTCTTATTTCTTTGGTATAATTTTGGCACAAAATTAAGAATTCATTGGATGAAAAACAATTCCTTATTTGAATGTTTTCACCATGGAAAGTAAATTCGGTTTCTTTTATATTTTTATTTTTCCTTTTTTATACCTGTAACATTTTGCATTCTTCCTTGGAATGAACGTGACTTTGTAATATAAATGGTATTTATTTACGCCGACATCTTTTTCATCTACTATTATAACTACCTAATTATTTTGTCAGTTTCCTTCAACAATCACCTTTACTGAATGTGCATTTTTGGTTTACTTTAAATACTTTGGTATTGTGTCGCTACTGTAATTGCATATTACCATTCGTGTTTCCTGTTCATTTATTTCCATAAATATATTTCCACTTAGGTTTGATTAATTTATAGTTGTAAAAATGGAAAATCGATGCTAATGTATTTATGCTGCTGTTCTTAATTTAAGCACTTGAATTATGCAATCATATATATTAAATTGACATTAATGAAAATGATGCCTAAATCAGATGAATCACAAGTTGAACAACTTTTTTAATATAGTTTGCGATAAATGGCAAGTACAATTAGTTTATCAACTATTGTAATCAACTTCATTTTTATATATATAGTTTACGATAAATGACATGTGTTAAAAAAAGAAATATATCCAACAGCATTTTTTACTAATATAAATATCCTATTATTAATATATTAACATTATATTATACTGTGTAAATATAAAAATCTATTGCCATTTTAACAGTGTCCTACCTAAATAAATTATTATTTATTATACTTGCAGACGTGAGATATTATCATACCAGCAAAGAGCGGTTCAGATATAAAAAAAGTAAAGACATCAAGCGACTGTCAATCAACCTAATTCTATTTTTAGCATTTATACCTTTATCACCAAAACCCCTTTAAATTTTTCTTAATATTTATTTTTGAACTCGCATGTTCAAATCACTAAGGGAATCTCAAATTTAGACTATCTAAATATTCTAAGTAAATAGTAGTTAGTATATTTTTTAATATAACGTTAACAAATTCACCCATTTTGATATATCTACTAAATAAATAATAAAGTGGAAGAATTTAAAACTCCGTCTTCCTGCTCTTTCATTGTTTTATATTTTGATATGGACATTTTAAAATCTACACGATTATTTACATATAATATGATCATTAGTTCCTAAAATTTTATATTTAAATTCACACATCTTAGTTAATTACAAAAATCAAAATTTAACTAAGTTTAGTTAACTAAGTTTTCTTTCAAACACTAAAAAATGACAAAAAACTATATATATTTTTTTGGTCTCAAAATATCTACACCTAAAATTTTCTGTAATAATTTAAGTCTTTCACAATTCTTTTTTGACATTATACATTTAATACCATAATTTATAATTAATTACATAATATTAAAACTAATTAAGTAACTTTGACGAACTATTGTTCAATGATTCGCCTAATAAATTGCATCAAGATTAACTATATTCACATTAAATAAAATGAAAAAAACAGTGATTCAATATATAAATAAACACAATAATTGCATAACATAAATTATACACATAATAACAATCACATGTTTAAAATTTAACTTATTTAATTTATCCTCTGTTACATTGCAATGTTAACATTAAGCACTCATATTTCAAAATTTGTTTAGTAATTTACTAAACACTCCACAATATCACTTAGCATTGTACACCAATATGTTTAAATTTATTATATGGTTTTGAATTTACCAAATAAGTTCAACCAGTAAATTTTGTTAATTCATCTGATTAATGCCAAATATGATGTTTTAAAATGTATATCATGCTCATATAAAGAAAGAAGGAAAAATCAGTTTTCCTTCCAAATATAAAGTTAAATAGTTCAGACGATTTAAATAATATATGTAAACAATAATAGTAAATTTAATATATTATACATTTATCTCAAAAAATTTACCATAAATTGAACATAACAATTATATCTTCAAATACTAACATTTTAACACTTCCACGATTATTTACAGAGCCGCCTTAATTCTTTCATTATATTTTATATTTAAATCCATATCTTTAAACTGCTTATGAAATCTTAAATTATAATTATTTAAATAATCTTAGTAAATAATTAGTACATTCTTCTAATAGCTCTTTAAAACATACGTCAATTTTTCTATGTATATTCATACTAACAAGAGTGTTTGAATCACATAATATAAATTATGTATGCCAACAATAATAATAAAGTTAATTTGTAAATCAGTTTTGATTCATTTATATCAAAATTTTACCATTTATTATATCACAATTTTTTTTTTTAGTATCAGTACCTCCACAGGAATTTTTTTTTTAATTCCTTCGATTCGTTCTACTATACTATATATTTAAACTAAGTTCAAAATTTTACGTTTAACTTATTTAACAAATTCTATTAAATTATATTTCCCAATTCATAGAATAAATTACTAACATATATCAATTTCAACATGTATGGTATATTCATATTAACAAAATAACCAAAATAATTCTCAAATACGTACACATACATATTACTTATATAAGCTATAAAACATAAACTGCAAATGATAATTTTAATTAATAGCGTATATATTGCACATCAAAATTTATTCTATACTACATAAAAAAGTTGTCGTTTTAACACTAAATTTGTAAATTCTATAGTTAACAATGTTGTCGTGTGCAACGCACGGGTTACACACTAGTACCTAATAATTGAGCATGGTCTTTCTCTAGTGATAACTCTTTCACATCAGCAATATCAAAGAAATCAAATTCATTTTCCCGTATCATCATCTCATAATTCAATAATTTGGTTACCTTGGTGCGTCTTGTTAACCAAATATGTAGATCGTTGCAGATAGGTTTTATAGATCCTGGTTTGTAGGATTTGTTTGACACACAAATTGCTGAGAATGTATATTTGTCCTTCCAACTTGTCCTTCAAGTATTCAACATGATTTGCCCATATAAAAGCATGAATTTGGGTATGCTATGCTATGCAATAAAAAACATTTGAAAAAAATGAATAATTATGAGATTGCAATATATATATATATATATATATATATATATATATATATATATATATTGTAACATACCGTCTTTCGTCCACTTCAAGCTGGTAATTAAACCAACTCAAACCGTTCGAAATGACAGAATGTTATTAGCTTCTGAGGTAAATAGAATAAATCACAGAATCACAGACATAGAGAACATTATATCTCGCAGCGGAATAAATAAATTATACAATAGTAGTTCATGAAGCTACTAAATCAAAATCAAAATTTATACATAATATCAGAGTTACAAATTTAAATACAGCGGAAGTCAAAATACATGAATTTCTAATACAAAGGATAAAAGACAGAATCAACAGGTAGAGGTGATATCTTCAACAGTCTCCAGCTTCAAAAGGTGAAATCTCAACACTGCATTACTCGATCTGACCCGAGCAATAATGCAAAACAAAACAACTCGGATCAGGACTAACATTCTCATGGAAGTAAATCAACTTAAAGAAATATTCAATGAAATGCATCAGTAACTTAAAGGATGTTTGGGATCACCATCCTCTAAGGATCCGTTAAACTAATATCATATATAATACGCTATTATAATAGTGTCTATGTTTAAATATACTATTGAAAATAGTGTAAGCGGGATTACCATTATTACCCTTACACCGTTTATACCGTTATCGTACAGTTTGCATATAACACACCAGTACGTCGGCGGATAGGGATGCGCCGTGATACGACAACGCTAAATCAAAATCGTAGGGGGCTCGATCAGGATAATATGACAAGGCACACGAGGAATACCCACGGTAGGATTCTACCGATGCACGCCCGGACCGGTGGTAACGCATAGCCGCAACTACCGCCCACCTCGAACAACACTCCCATAATCAAGGGTGGCCACTAATCAAATCACAAAGTAATAGATATAGTTCGAAGAAGTGTGTCCGATGGAGGTGCGACCTCACTTAATCACGGTATAGCACCTGTTTTAGTCATTTTAATTATGACCCGAAGGTCAAGGCTATCCATCAACGTTCTCTTTCTTCAATCCAGTAATCGCCACCAAACCATCCTACTTCATTCTGGAACTCCACCGCGTACACAGTTGTTAAAGTGGTTTTCGGTATTGGCAGAGAGTATGACAATATCCGATCCCGGTCTCTTTAACAACCAAACGTTTACATTTTTCACACCGTGGCCATTTTAATAAAATCATATTCTGAAATAAAATTGATTTAAGAAATTTCTTTAATTCAAACCAAAAAGTTTATGAATCAATTCCATGTATAAAATTATTTCAATTCATATTCAGTCAATTTATAATCGAATTCATATATTCATATCAATTATAAATTCAAATTCCAATTAACTACGTAGTTCACGTACATTTCCTATACAGTTCAATATTTAAGTCAATTCAAAATTCGCATTTATTAAAAATCAAATTCATTGAATCAAGTATCGTTATATAAATTTAATTCTTTAAACCTCGCATTTAAATCACAAAATCAAAACTTATCCGCCTTTTGAGTTTATTATTAAAGTTTATAAAATATATATAAAATAAGCATTGAAAATATTGTTTATAAGTTATAAATTTATATAGGAAATAACTTTATAAACATATATAGGTTCAAATTAATTCAGAAATAGGTTTAGAAATTATAATATATTAATTTAAAGTTAAAAGTACATATATGATAAAATTTTATAGTTTAAAATAAATAAATTATAAGTAAAAACTTAAATAAGCATTTAAATACATTTTTACTCATAAAATTATTTTAAAACATATAATTTAGAATTTACAAAACTTAAGTATAAATCTTTAAAATATAATTATAATATATAAGATCTTAAATTAATATTATTACAATCAAACTTTCCAAATCATTTTAATTTGAAAACATGACCAACGGTGTCCATATATAGTTTTCTACCCTATGGTCAAGTGATACGGATATTTATCATTTCAACCCGCAATTTATAAAATTTCTACGGGTTTATCATTTCAACCCGCAATCCCAAATTCAGTAAAAATCGTTCAGGTCTATCATTTCAACCCATAACGATTTTTCCCTAATCTAATGTCTGTTCGGGTATATATCATTTCAACCCTTAGTGATTTTCCTAAAGTAGGGGTATATACAACATAACAAACCATCACATATAGTCAATCACATCATAGTCATATATATTCAGTGTACATACATGTCATATGAATATCGTGTCACATATAAAAGTGTATATTTAAACAAACAATTTCTACTGACAATCCTATACATTTCATAACAGTTCATTTAGTTGATCTAACATCTATGAAGTAATGAGAGTCAGGTGTGAGATAAACTCACCTTTCGTGGCGCAGATTAAAGACAATAGATGAATTTATGCAGAATTGAAACGACGACTTCCATGCACGATTCAGAATAATTTCAGCTCGATGCTTACTCATTATATTTTTTTCATCAAAGGAGGATAGGGAATGTCTCAAAGGATCAGTAAGGCTACTAGGTTTCAGAACGGTCTTTAAACTCAACACCAAACCGACTTAAAATATAAACACAACATTTACTTTTACAAATATTATATATATTTATATATGTATAGATACGAATGGTAAAATCATAACATATATATATAATTCAAATTCAACACACACCAATATATTTTATAAATTTATCTATTATACAACACACCAAAAACTATATGTATAAAATAAACGTACAATGCAAACTCACACACAAAATACATTAAAATCATTGTATGCATATATAAACATTGAAAGAAATATATATATACATTTTTTTTAACAAATAAATTTTCAAAACAAACTCAACACAAATATACACAAACACAATGTTGTACCCACACCATTTCACACGCAAGAAAACACACCTAAATCTTGTATATTATAGATTATATATAACATATATACATACATATAAATTTTCCTTCAAAACAAATAGACTCAAAACAATACATTTATTATTATAAAATATAAATTTTATTACATACACACAAATACAAATGCAAATAGACTCAAAACAATACATTTATTATGATAAAATATAAATTTTATTACATACACACAAATACAAATGCAGTTACACACAATATTATAAAATACACGCTCACTGCAATAACTACACGCATAAAGTATGACTCACGCACCACACACTAGACAATATTATAAATTACACAGAACCCACACCTGCACACAAACAGGAATGCACATACACAATACACTACGCCACACACACGAAGCAATACACAAAATCAATTAAATATATATACCTTCGCAAACTATATATTATATATATATAGACAATCGTTAAAAATATATATATACATACATATTAATAATAAAATAAAATTTCAAACAAATATATATATATATATATATATTCATATATATATATATATATACACATCCACACACTGAAAATATATTTATTTATTTATTTAAAAATCAACACACATGCATGTACACCAAAATATATATTTAAAGTAAAGATAATCCCATTTTTCAATGAAAATTACCACTAAGTATGATATATGTTAAAATATTCCTTATAGTTCAACAACTGTAAATTTCATCTACTATATGTTCATCATGCTTAATTGCCTAACATTTCTAACACTTCAAAGAAACAATAACATGAGAATGCTTGATTATGTCCCACTGTTACATAAAATAAATATAAATCATCGAGTCATTTGAAAGCTATGAAGTATGGGTTGCTGAATATCTCCACTACACTTAACTAATATATAAAACGATAAACCATCATACCCACGTATACATGGAAACACCAAACTCACACAGCCAAAACTTACACACACACTGATCACGCACACACCAATTTACATACATGAATACACACTCGCAAACATACACAAAAGCTAACAAAAAGGGGGAAAAGACGTGGAAGCAGGGTTCGGTTGGAGGCTCGGACTGGTCGAAGAGGAGAGCACGAAGGGGTGGAGGTGGTGGCTTCAGGCGGCACTGCTTCGTTTCTGAGGGGCTCGACGTGGTTCATGGAGGGGAATTAGCATGGGAAGGGTTCGGACTCGTGGAGGTCGGTTGCTAGCTGGAGGGGTTGTAGTTGATGTGAAGGGAGAGAAGACGTGAGGGATAACGATGGAAGAAAAAGAAAATGGGATAGGGAACAGGAGCGGTTGTCAAATTTGTGAAGAAGAAGTGAGATGGGAGAAGAAGTAAACAGTGAGGTGAGATGAAAACGTTAACATTTGTTCCCCTTTTTTCTTTTTTATATAGAGTATGCACTGCTATAGGGATGGACCACCTTGGGAATAGAAGTTGCCGCATTAATCTTTCCACGAAACGAAGCCTTTTTAAATTCGAAAAGGAACCAACGTTTTGGAAATGTAACGCACAATCTTGGGAAAAGGAACTGATATGGCATGTTTTCAAATGATGCATTGAAAAAAAATTAAATACGCATCAAAAGGGAAATGAATGATTTCACACTAAAATCAAATATATTTCTCACCAAATTTGGGAAACCGAAATAAATGAATCAAAGGAGATGAACAGTTAAATTTTGAAAATATCACGCAAGGAAAGAAATTATGCTAATTAAATGGACACTAAACTTTATATGATAAACACTGATTGCAAATAAAATGAAAAATATATATAAATATTAAATTCAAAAGAACCAATGGTTTTTTTGGCAATATATAATTAACAAACAAATTTGCAATCGAATAATTGATGATATCAAAGTAAAAAAAAAGATTCTAACAATTAATATTTGGCAATGTTTGAATCAACAATAATCAATGCGCATGGCAGATATAAAAGAGGAATAATTTGTAATCAAATCAAAGATAAAATTTAATATTGAAAATAGATCGTATACATATACAAGTTTTTAAATATTAAATATAATCCAAGAATGGATTCAAATTCTAATAAATAGCTCAATTAAAATTTACCATAAATAAGGTTCCAAAATAGCAAGTATTGATTTGAATTATTAAGTTGCATTCATATAAAAAAACAAATAAATTTAGTTTTAAATAATTAAAATAAAATTTATTTCCAAAAAATTCAAACAATAAAATAAATAAATCAAAATTTTAAATTAAATCAATAATTAAAATACTCTAAAATTGAGGTTGTTACATATATATAAAGAATAAACTGTTTAAATATAATTATTTACCTTGTCATCTAACAATAGGAGATTTCTTCCTAAATATTCCTTGTCACCTTTACTGCTGTAACTTTCCCATGTTCTAATAACTCGAACTCTGATTTTCCAATCATATTTATTTTCAATAGGTTTTAGAGAGCTTAAGCTATCAAATCTTTCCATATATGTCGCTGATATGAGCTCTTATGGAAAAAAAAATTAGCTAAGTTTTGATAATCAATGATATATGGATGAAAAAAAAAAGAGATGTTACATGTCTATGTGCGATATTGACAGTTTTTAGAAGTACTAACCTAAGAATACAGAGAGACTTAGAGATGAGGAGGGTGTGACAATATGGAGAAGTAAGATTTATATTGTGCTATGTACAATCTCTTTAGCTGGTCAAACATGATGGTCCATATTGTTAGATTAATGTTATATGTTAAGATATTACTTATATATGTTAAGATATCAATGTAAAATTATATACAAATAATTGGTATCTATTTTAGTCAAATGAGTAAAGGTATTAATGTTATATCACTGTGATACATAATATAAAAAGAAATAAAGCAACGAAACATATGAGAATACATGAAAAAATGTTATATGTTAAGATATTACTTACATATGTTAAGATATCATTGTAAAATTATATGCAAATAATTAGTATCTATTTTAGTCAAATGAGTAAAGTTATTAATGTTATATCAGTGTGGTACATAATATAAAAAGAAATAAAGAAACGAAACATATGAGAATATATGGAAAAAGTATATATAAATAACAACTGAAATTAATTGCAAATGTATAAGTTAAGAATTCAAGTAAATAAAGTATAATATGGGAACAATTGTCAAAGAAGGGAAAATGTCATAACATACCATTAAAAGCCTGAGCATTACATGAGCCAATAAATATGACTCATAATCAATTCATGTCAATAATGGAATCAACAATTCCTTGATGCGTTTTTGGTTGTTTATCAAACAAGTGTATTTGGAAGCAATATAAATTTATTTCATGTAAAAATTATCGTAAATTATATTAAATTCAATAAACATAATTAGAATGTTTGCACTAAAATAAGAAAATATAACAGGTGTATTTGAAAGCAATATAAATTTATTTCAAGTAAAAATTATTATAATTTATATTAAATTCAATAAACATAAATAGAATGTTTGCACTAAATTCTGAAAATGTTGTGGCAACATGTTATAGTGTTTATGTTTATAATAAAGTGTTCAGACACACAACATAAGATGTATGTTAACCATATAATGCAATCTACATATAAGAAAGAATTAAGATAAATCTAAATGTTCAAACAGCACTGCCTTCCTTGTAGAAGCAATAAATACTGGCAGTAAACAGTAATAAAGCATGATTAAAATATAGATTTCTATTTATTATAGATGGGAAAATATATATTTCTAATAGTTATTACCTTTTAATTTCTTCTTAGTTTTTGTCGTGATCGATTGTTTGGCATCAACTATAAGCAATTTTTTTAATGTAAAAGTAGTGGTTTAAGAACTGATGACTGAAGAGAAATAGAAATGAAGGTAATAAGAACTGTATTAATGAAAAATAATAGAAATAAGTGTACATATGCAACTGAGAATGATATATAGTACATATGGAAAATAACCAGTCTAGCAGTATAATTATGCAACACATTAAACATGAAATATATTTTACATTGGATGATTGGTAGATATATTAAAAAATTGAACCAATAAAGATTGAAACAGGTAATATATTCAAACAAACGTAAACATGTTACACACTGCTGATAACAACATGTTCAAAAAAAAGCATTCTTGAGTTTTCCTAATCATTCCCAAGTTAATAGTACACAAAAAAAGTCAATAAAAAGCGCAGAACAATATTTATGTTTTAATTCTTTAACTGCTTGCATCCATCACAGTTTACAAATAACCAACAATGGGTCATCACGTTGATTGAAAATGGGTACACTAAAAATGACATTTGCTGTCAATATTATCTGAAAGACTAAAATAGATCTAGAGTATTAATTCTGAAATACAGACATGCAATCTAAAAAATAAAACTAATCCATGTACTATATTGAGGAATAATTAAATTTATCAATATTTGGATGAGCGGTTCTTCTTAATTGAAAAACAAAAACTGCATTTTGTATGCTGTAAATGTTTAGAGAAACCCAAAATAACAAAAAAAAAAAAAGAACTTACCAGCAAAATCAAAGGTCTTAAACTGTTTCAGTGTTTGTATGACTGTGCCAGATCCACCATCATCATTTTTTTCTGAAATCGCAGCAGTGCGAAGTTGAGTTTAACTTGTTAACAACCAATCTTTGTTGCAAATGACCCCGATTGGATAACTGTACCAGATCCACCGCCCTTATTGTTGAAATGAACAAAGCAAATCCAGGAAGAACCAAGTTTAATTATGCATAACAAATTTAATCAACAAAACCAGCAGAAAAAGGATTTTTACTTGGAGTATGATCGTTAGCTAAGAAAAAAAAATACGAAGGAACAAACTATGCAATATGACACCTCAAATAGATCTGAGAAAGGGAAATATAGCCGCCACTACAAATTGGTGGAAGACATTAGAGAAGGCGACGATCGATTTTCCAGTTTAATTTGACTTTGGAATGCTGGATGAAATTAGGGTTAGAACAGGGGTGAGGAGCGCGAAGGAATTAAAAGAAAAATCGACGATTCAATTCTTGTATGACATAGAATATCTCAGATCTATTTATTTTGAATTGGGTAACTATTGTATAGTATAAATTGTGTAATATTTTGATTTAATACAAATATCTTGAGGGAATTAAGGAGAATAGAGATAATTGAGGGAATTAAGGAGAAAGAATCAAGGAGGTAGCAGGAAATTTTTCCGCTTTACTATTATTTAATAGATTTTGTACTAAACATATCATATGTTTTCTCTTTTTATTTCTTTAAACCGTTGATTGCATTTATGTCTAGTTCTATTTAAACTATAGTATTCCAATTAATTTGAAAGCATTAATTCAACATTAAATTCTAAAATAAATTTTAATTTCTGAAAGGTAAAAAATAGTTGTATTCTAATTATACTAATTGAAACATATTAATAACTTTACAAAATTTAAGAGGTTATTTGGTACTAATCATTGAATAGAAAGGAAAGAAATCAGGGAAGATAATTGTTGATATACGCATATATGTATATGTTGATAGATTTTACACATTTAAACAATTAAAATTAATTACATAGAGGTAGCTATATCCGAATTTTATGAAACTAATTATAACATCTGCATTAGAAATGTTCTAGTATTTAAAAAGGGAGATACTTACATTTCAAAAATATTTTATTTTCAAAGAATTTATGGATTCTAATTGAAATCTCGCAAATGAATGAAACTTCCGTATTTTACTGTGATAAGCATATATATGCAAATGGTTAAGAAATGTTGAAATAATTGGTAAGAATGTGAAAGCTAAACAGGTAGTATAAAGAATAAATGGTTAAGAAATTAGCGTTTTCAGAAATATTATGTATTAAATAACATCATCATATTTAGTAAGAAATATTAAATTTACGTATATTATGTAAAGCATTTCCAGAAATATTATGTTTAAATAACTTCATCATATTTGGTAAGAAATCTTAAATTTACGTATATTATGTAAAGCATTTCCATGTACTAATAAAGTTTTTCGTCATATTATGTAAAGCATTTCCAGAAATATTACTGAAAACGTTACTATGTATGTTATTTTTACAAATAATATACATTTATAAAAAAGATTAGTGAATTTAAGATTAGTAAATTTACATATATTATGTATGTTATTTCCAGAACTAAAAAAGATTAGTAAATTTACGTATATTATGTAAGTTATTTACAGAACTTAAAAAGATTATTAAATTTACGTATATTACATATAATATACATTTGTAAAAAGAACTAAAAGGCATTTCGTCATATCACGTATAGTATTGAAAACGTTATTCTGTATGTTATTTTTACATAATATTTCCAGAATTATTTATTGTAATTTACGCCATTTTGGAAATAATAGTTTACGTATATTATGTAAATAAAGCATTTCCAGAAACATTTGAATAGAAAAAATTATTAATTATACATGTGATAAGAAATCAAGTAAAGAGTAATAATTTTTTTTATTATCGTCATATTATGTAAAGCATTTTCAGAAATATTACTGAAAATGTTATTATGTATGTTATTTTTACAAATAATATACATTTGTAAAAAAGATTAGTGAATTTAAGATTAGTAGATTTACGTATATTATGTATGTTATTTCCAGAACTAAAAAAGATTAGTAAATTTACGTATATTATGTATGTTATTTCCAGAACTTAAAAAGATTAGTAAATTTACGTATATTACGTATAATATACATTTGTAAAAAGAACTAAAATGCATTTCGTCATATCACATATATTATTGAAAACGTTATTATGTTTGTTATTTTTACATAATATTTCCAGAAATATTTATTGTAATTTACGCCATTTTGGAAATAATAGTTTACGTATATTATGTAAATAAAGCATTTCCAGAAATATTTGAATAGACAAAATTATTAATTGTACATGTGATAAAAAATCAAGTAAAGAGCAATAAAATTTTTTATTAATTACATTTGTTGGTCGGACCAAATACATGTAATTTTTCCTAATTTGTAAAAATAAATGTTATTTTTTTAATAATTATTCCTAATTTGTAACAATACATGTAATTTTTTTAATATATTGTCATTCGTATGTAGTTTCAAATAATTTAAAAAGCTACAATAAAATAATATTTTAATCAATTATATCAAATCTTTTAGACTTTTTTGTTGTATATTTATTTATGTATTTAATATTTGCATGTGCTTGATTAGTTAGAATAATTATTCCTAATTTGTAACAATAGATGTAATTTTTTTAATATATTGTCATTTGTATGTAGTTTCAAATAATTTAAAAAACTACAATAAAATAATATTTTTAATCAATTTTATAGCATTACAAAGGTGGAATAATTAAAGATTAGTGGGAATAATTCAAGGTCGGACCAAAGGTTAGAATAATTAAATGATCTTGATAAATATGGGCAATTTGGGTATTTTACGGTCAGACCAATTAGTAATCATTAAAGATTAGTGGGAATTATAATATAAATAGATGATTTGCAATAAAATGGGTGAGTGGCTTACAATTGAATGAACAAGAGTTGAGTGAATTGTGAGTGTGTGATCCTGCAATATTATACATTTTGATTTAGGGTTAAAAGCTAAGATGTGAAGTTGGATGTAAGATTGTAAATGAAATTATCAATGGTATTTGTAACGTACAAATGGTATTAAATGAACAGTACATTTCCACGGTGTCATTTTATAATTCCATAATTACCTTTGCAATTCACATATGAACAATTTTTTACCATCATAAACATAATTTTTTCACTATCCCTTTCATCCCTTCGGTTAAAAATTCCTACACTCATATAGGCATGCCGTGCATGTCATTTTATTAGTTAATATAATTTTATTGTTAAATTATTCTTAACTAAACAACTGACTACTAGAACTACAATATATTCCAACGTCCATATTCCAGTGACCGCAAACGGTTCATTCAACACTTCCAACGGTTCGTTGATTTTAATATTAGCCGTCTGAAGCCGATGGAACAAAAAAAAAAAAAAAAAAAAAAACTTCCCTATTTTCCTTACACCTCCTGCGCTGCCACCACTCCAGACGACCTCCGACACCACCTAGTACGTGCTGTAACCCCTCTCCACCCACCACTCTTGCAAAATCAGCTTATTTCCCAAAACACTATTATTTATGTTTTTTTGATTTAGTTCTAACTTAGAGCATCTCCAACAGCTTCCAATTCATACTCTAAATCATGAATTGGTGCTATTTTTTCTCCCAACAGATGTTGGGGGACGCAATATTCAGCAAAATATTTAGGGGCCAATTCTGAATTCGAAATTGGCCAGGCGCGTAGATATTATTGGCGTGTTAAGGAGTGCGCTGATTTTTTCGACCCGCTTCGAGCGCGCTCCTTAATGCGCTGATAAATATCGACGCGCAACAACGCACACCTAATTTCCCTTTGGTTTGAAAGCTTCAACGACTATAAACGGTTGTAAACAACAAAAAAACAGTCATATTATTTACCAATGGCTCTACGGTTATATTATCTTCAAATGACTATATTTTCAGTTATAAATTGCTTGATTTTTTACGTTCTACATCACAACATAATTTTACTTTCTTTTCATCTCCTAGATCTGGAAAAACTTAAATTTTAT